>CM022298.1:106530522-107130522 GCA_011799875.1 Thinopyrum elongatum
GCGAACAGCCAAGCACCGACTCAAAATCTTCCTATCACCGCGGTTGCCGGAGTGGTCGTTGGACAGCAGAATTGTCCTCATGCCGGCGGGGACGGTGGGCTGGGAGCTGCCATGTCCTTCGAGTCGCGTCTCTACCTGTGGGAGCTGGAGGACACCGGTCGCGTGCAATGGATACAGTCCAGGGTCATCTTTTTTTTGTGAACATACAGGCCAGGGTCATCGACCTGGCCAATTTGCTCCCCATTGGTGGTATTGAATCTTTGTAAACATCACCAAATGTAGTGGGTTTCGCCCATGGAGCAAACACCATTTTCGTGAGCACGGTTGCTGGCATCTTCGCAATTGAGCTCCATTCGGAGCGGGTGAGGAAGGTGTGCGACAATCAGTTCAGTACACTCTTCAATTCGGAGATGAGCTTAATTATTAGAACTAAACTTTAAGATGGTGTACGGTAATGTGGTCTAATGTGGTCGTGAACCGTGTGCTGCAGTTTAGGTTTCTCTTGTGTTTGGTGCTGAGCCCAAGCTATATGGTGTTTGTCAATGTTTGAGAGATTAGTGAGTGCGAATAGACCTGCACTACTCTCTGTCCCCCTTTTACATGGCATCTCCTCATTTTGCGTGATATAATTTTGATTTTTTTTATTAACAATATATGTCCTGTGTCATAAAATTCATGCCACTGGAAACTTTGTTGAAATACGAATCTGATGATGTATTTTTTGTGAAATATATCACAAGTTTAGTTAGTCAAATTAATCGTATAATTTCATTTTTTAAAGCATGTTAACCATGAAATGAGGGACAAAGGGAGTATTACTATGTAGACATACGTGGGAGATAGAACCTAGCTAGCATCTATTTTATTGCAATGGAGATCAATCAAAGTGCAACTAGGGATAGTTGTTATCCTATTTTGGAAATCCTATTGCTATATGCCTCTGCTCTACTTGCTAGCTACAAGTATTTCATAGCTGTAAAGTGTATTATATGTTACTTCAGAACTGTAGTCTGCCCAAGCATTAGTAGTGCAATGATGTCAACATAGCCTAGTTTGCACATGATCGTATGAGTGTATTACAAGAAGAGAATCCTACTAGTAATCAAAATGGGGTCTTGATTAAAATGTTTCGTTATTATAAACCTAAGGTGTGCGTGCATTTTATTACCCGAGTGAAAAATATGTGTGTGATATACATTGTCCTATGCCTCAATAAATTTGTGTGATATCCATTGTTCTATGCTTTGGTGTGTAGTCCATGTGGAGATCTAAAATCATCCTAATCCGCACAAGAAATCCAGCGGAGAAAAATAATATCCATATTTGCAAATTTGGCTAAACAATCTTCAGGTAATGCATATATAATCACACGGAGGTAGTAAACATCACAATTTTGTGTCGTGGTACATACTACTACATACTACCGGTTACATGATATATCCAGTTGAGTCATGTTGTCCTGTCTAGCACACATCTGCTCGAATGGAGAAAAGAAACAAAACAATTACACCGCAAAGGAACACTAGCTGCATTTGAGGGCCAATCTAGGAGTTCTGATGTCTGAGGATACAAATTCAGATGTCTAAGGAACCAAAATTACTTTCAACCTTCCTTTCAAAAGCAATAAGGTTCTGACCTATGATATTAGCAATCCACTAGTGGACAGATACTGACCACCTCTAGTAGTTTGTTCCTTGTAAACCAGCTGGTTATGGGATAGGTCAAGGTCTTAGGTGTCGGTGACTCGACGGCCGTGCCCATTTTCGGTGGGACAACAAGCTAGTCTCTTCCAATCTTGGCAATGAGCGCTGGGAGATAGTCAGCGAGTGAAGGCTCTTTGGCCGGGGCAAGGATACACGTCAGGTGGTGTTTCCTGTGTAAACCACAAAGGAGACGCTATCTCTGCATGAGAAGAGACAAGCTCGTGTCTTGTCATACCAATCAACTCACTGCTCCCATGTAAGTTTAGTTTGAATCTTTTGAGGTTACAACCCGATAGCTGGAAATACAAATACCATCGGCAAAGATAAAGGGGGACACACAGGTGTGTGTGTGTGTGTGTGTGTGTGTGTGCGCGCGCGCGCGTGTGCATGTGCGTGTGCGTGCGCGCGCGCGTGTGTGTGTGTTCAAATTCACTATTAATTTATTAAAGGTTGGTTATGGACACAAGTATATACCAATCCTTGGATTGTCACATATTCTATGCATACAATATCCGGGGGGAGTTTATTACGTCAAGCATCATCTTAAGTGGGTTATAAAACGAATTTTTTCTAAAAAAAAAAAGAAGTTGTTTCGGCCACAAATGATTGTTTGACTCTATTATAAGAATATTGCATATACATTCAAATTTAAAAGTAATAAAACTGGGATCTTGCGTAACATATTTGGATATGAGATCTCTTTAAATATTGTAAACCGAAGGTGTGTGCATTTTATTCTTGCATTTCGAAAAGTTTTCAAGCAAGAATCACATGCATTTTTTTGTCAGAGTTTACAGGCATCTGATACAAATAATACCTTTTTCTATATGGCATGGGCTGCATTTGTATGTCATATTACTAACGAGTAAGCAAAAGAAGGGATCGTTGTTAATAAGGATGACCTTTTGGACATTTCTTTGTTTAAGAAAACACACTATACTTGAAGATTTTACACTGTCTAACACACCCTTTATCGATGGATCACTAATATTGAATGCTGGTCGTACCTCCTTGGAGGTAATTAAGTTGGAGCGTCTTAAAAGAGATGCAATATGTATCTTTGGACTAACAATGTAATATATTTTATGAATACAATCTCCTACATGAGCCTACTATTTAATGCATCTGCTTAAGTGTGATTATAAACTGAAGTTTAGTTCACACATGATCGTATGAGTGTATTACAAGAATTGAATCCTACAAGTAATCAAAATGGGGTCTTGATTAAAAAGTTTCGATATTATAACCCTAAGGTGTGCATTTTATACTTGCATCTTGAAAACAAAAAATACCATGGTCATTAACCTACTACTAGTCTGTGCAAAGGTTTTGGTGCCCATAGAGATTGACAAAACTTCATTGAAATACTGAAGCGTTGTAGCCCAGGGCTAATCCATCAGCTACAACGTGTGACATCATGCATATTTTGTCGATGCTGATATTGGGAGCCATGGTCACCCTCGAGCATTGGAGCGGCCACACCCTGCTTAACATTCGCTCGGGCATGTGCATCCCGCTCTCGGACCGCGTGCACGTTAAAGAAAGTGTCTTCGTGCTAAATAACATCGGTGGGAGGTACATCCTAATGATCCACGTCGTCACCATGCCGCCGCACCACTAGCTTGTTGTCACACCTGCGTCGTTTGCTATAGGGTGTGGCCAAACCAATATGGTGATCTAGCGCCTGGGGATGGAGTCGTACCGTTGAAGACGATTCGGCCGTATGAGCACTAAGATTTGGCGTACCACAATGAGTGGTTCTGCATAGCTACCTCAATAGAGGAGCTCTTGTACGAGTACCTCTTCCGATGCAAAACCCAAACCATGGCAGCTACCGTAAGGTCCTGACGACGCAAACGAAATGCGCCCGATACTATTGCGGCCGTTGTGGCCTCCCATAGAAGGGACATGTTTGCTCCTTTGCTGGTGGATCGTCTTCAGCGTAGGTGGTGCAGGGCGGAGAAGAAGTGGCACCACCGATGGACCGTGCTGGCGCCAAGGAGGACGATATCACTGCCCTACCCAATGACCTCCGCGGCACCATCATCTCCATGTTCCACATCTATGATGCCACCAACATACAAGCCATATCCCAGGGTGGAAACGCCTCTGTCACGAATCCATGATACGTCTCCAACGTATTTATAATTTTTTATTGTTCCATACTATTATATTATCTGTTTTGGATGTTTAATATGCATTAATATGCTATTTTATATTATTTCTGGGACTAGCCTATTAACCCAGAGCCCAGTGCCAGGTTCTATTTTTTTTCTTGTTTTTGAGTTTCGCAGAAAAGCAATATCAAACAAAGTCCAAACGGAATAAAACTTTACGATGATTTTTCTTGTACCAGAAGACACATGTAGGACTTGAAGACCAAGGAAAAGGAGTCCCGAGGCGACGGCAAGGGTGCAGGGCGCACCCCAGGGGGGACACCCCCTGCCTTGTGGGTCCCTCGGAGCTCCTCTAACCCTAATCTTTGGCCTATAAATTCCCAAATATTTCCAAATCATCAGAGGCATCCACAAAAATACTTTTCCGCCACCGCAAGCCTCTGTTCCCATGAGATCCCATCTTGGGGCCTTTTCCGGCGATCTGCCGGAGGGGGATTCGATCACGGAGGGCATCTACATCAACCCTATTGCCCTTCCGATGAAGCATGAGTAGTTTACCTCAGACCTACGGGTCCATAGCTAGTAGCTAGATGGATTTTTTTCTCTCTATGATCTTCAATACCATGTTCTCCTCGATGTTCTTGGAGTTCTATCCGATGTAATATTCTTTTGCGATGTGTTTGTCGAGATCCGATGAAATGTGGATTTATAATCAGATTATCTATGAATATTATTTGAATATTCTCTGAATTCTTATATGCATGATTTGATATCTTTGTATTTCTCTTCGAATTATCGGTTTGGTTTGGCCAACTAGATTGGTATTTCTTGCAATGGGAGAGGTGCTTAGTTTTGGGTTCAATCTTGCGGTGTCCTCACCCAGTGACATAGTAGGGGTAGCGAGGCACGTATTGTATTGTTGCCATCAAGGATAAAAAGATGGGGTTTTCATCATATTGTTTGAGTTTATCCCTCTACATCATGTCATCTTACTTAATGTGTTACTCTGTTCTCTTCAACTTAATACTCTAGATGCAGGCAGGAGTCGGTCGATGTGTGGAGTAATAGTAGTAGATGCAGAATCGTTTCGGTCTACTTGACACGGACGTGATGCCTATATGCATAATCATTGCCTTGGATATCGTCATAACTTTGCGTTTTTTTATCAATTGCTCGACAGTAATTTGTTCACCCACCGTATTATTTGCCTTCAAGAGAGAAGCCTCTTGTGAAACCTATGCCCCCCGGGTCTATTTTCCTTTATATATTTTCAGATCTATAAACCAAAAATATCAAAAATATCTTGCTGCAACTTATTTACTTTTATTTTATTTTACGTTTTAGTAATTTTTTATATCTATCTCTATCAGATCTCACAATTGCAATTAACCGTGAATGGATTGACAACCCCTTTATCGCGTTGGGTGCAAGTGTTTGATTGTTTGTGTAGGTGCATAGATTGGAGACTTGCTTGTGCCTCCTACTGGATTGATACCTTGATTCTCTAACTGAGGAAAATACTTATCTCTACTTTGCTGCATCACCCTTTTCTCTTCAAGGGAAAAACCAACGCAAGCTCAAGAAGTAGCAATCCACCGTGCTCAACCTTGATGACCGTGACCTCCAGAAAAAGGCATGGGGAGACAACCTAGTCGACCTCATCTAGGACATCCTCAAGGCTCCACGCCAGGTGCACGCTTGTCGTCTTTCTCAGCACGTTATGTCGCCACTCCGGCGACTGAGACCGCTACAACATCTTCAACAAATGGTTCTTCCAAGGTTCTCGATCCCCTCAAGGAGTTCGATTTCAGCTACCTGCAGGTGAACAAGACCTAACCACTTTAGGATGGTGAGTCGATGCCCTCGCTGTACATAGCCTTCCACGCTGAAGTTCTCCTCTCTCTATGTTACATGCTTTGGCTACTGCCATTTCCCCGAGGATCTCTTGGGCGGCCACACTTTTCCAAATCTTATCGAGCTCACTCTCTGTCGGATCACAAACTCTGAGAACACACTCCATGCCATGATCTCCACATCTCCTAATCTTAGGAACCTGGTCCTCAACAGAAACTATCACTTCCTTCGCGTCCACATTATGCCAATCATTTGTAAGGTTCGACATGTTGGTTGACCCTGATAGTGATAGGAAGAAGGAACTCTTATCAGTTGTGTTTCCTGTGTAAATCACAAAGGAGACGACCTAACGTACCACAATGGTAGTTCTGCACGGTCACCTCAGATGGAGAGGAGCTCTTGTACGAGTGGCTCTTCTGGTACAAGCCGAAAATAGGCAATGGAGACAGCGCACTTACTATTCGGAATCTTGTCTACCCTTTCTATGATGATGAGATGACCCGATCAACACCCAAGGAGATCGTCTCGCACTACCACTTGATGTGGTCCTCCGGCGTGGATTTTCTAATAGTGAAGAGGTTCGTCCAATCGATGTGTGTACGTGCACAACTATGTGTAGGAGCCAAATATATCATTTCATGTCGGCTCCGGGCATCCCATGGCCGTCTTTTGTTTTCAACTTTAGGTACACCTATGTAAATTTTTTTATCCTAGTGAAGATGTAAATTAAGGTTTGGACCGCCCATGACTCCGTGAGCTGTGCTTGGCCATCGTCTTTCTCTATCATAGTTTGCATTAGCCCATCGTTCTAACGGTAAAGCTCTCATTTTTCAAGAAAATGCCTTTCCCACTTTTGTAATAAAAAGTGTTTTGTGCACTCTACAATGTATAAAAGAACCCTCAAGAACGCACATGTGGGACGTGAGCGCATTACTCATTACCCAAGTGAATAAAATGTGATATACATTACCCTAGTGGAAAAAATGTGATATACATTACCCAATTACAGTGGAGTTATAACATAATCATTCTAAGCGTCTAATTCAGCGTAAGAACTGTAGCAAGGAAAAGTCTGCAAATGTAGCTGAATCAATCTTTCAGGCAATGCACATATAACAACCTACACGTACGTCGCGTCATACAACTTACATAATATCGTGCACATGATATATATCCCACTGAGTCCCTTTGTCTTGTCGAGCATATATATCATCGAACAAAGAAAACAAAATGGAACGATTTATTTAATCTGACTTTAGTGCTTCAATGTGGTCGTTTTCATACCTTCTTCCTTGTTTCTTGGACGGTTGCTGCACAAATGTTGGCATTCAATGATTTACACGACCTGACAACGTACATTTTTTAAGTACTTCATTAAGAAAATTATAACTTAATGCTAAATTCAAATTTCTACTGTCCACAAACTCTTGATGGTAGAGAAGACAACATAGTAAGGGCTTCTCCCATGAAGAAAATTGACTGGTAGAGAAGACAACATAGTAAGGGCTTCTTCCATGACGAACATTGAACACGATTGCTTAAATGAAGAAAGTACGGTGGTTGGAGTAGATCTAGCAGTTAAAATAAACAAGTCAGTTGCTGCTAGGGCTGAATTTTCCGAGGAAAGCTTTGTCATATAGAATTTAGATGATGAAAGAAGGGAGATGGCCACTCGCCGCCGACCTTTGCTCCTCAGGCCGCCCTTCTTCCTCTCCTCAGCTCTTCCCATGGCCGCCGTTGTTCGTTGTTGCTTCGACCATGGCACTTGGCCGCGTCTCCTCCCAATCCCATATGGATCGAGGCTGGGGAACTGGGCGAATGCGGCTTTCGGCGTCGGCTCGAGGCAGGGCTTGGCCAGAGAGGACTTGGATGGGCGCATGATCCGGTCTGGTTCTGGCCGGATCTGGAGGCCGGCGGTTGCGGGAAGACAACATCGCTGTTGGGAAGCTTTGTGGCACCATGGCATCGATGGAGCTCCAAGAAGGGAGACGCGGTCAATGGGGCGGTGACCATGGCTGCTTCGGCGTACCTGTGGGACAAGAGAGAGATGAGAGTTTGAGAGGGAGTGGGGAGAGGAGAGGGAGAAGGGAGACGCCCTGGAGTCCTGCTGGTGACCCAACATGGTCCTCGACGCCGGTGAACTCAACCTCCCTGACGGCGCTGTGTTTTTATTTTTATTTTTATCAACCTCTTTGCCGCAAGTCTAAAAAAAATAGTAGGCAAAGAGTTATCGTGAAGTTGGTTTTCTTCGCCGCCAGCTACTTTCTCACTAACGACTAAGAGGTTTGGCTGACGACAAAGACTTTGCCTTCTTTCCGACTAAAAGCTGACGACAAAGGATCTCTTTGCCAATTTATTCTTTGTCGACATTGTTTGCCGTCAGCTGTTGGTTTTCAAGCCTTTGTCGTCTGCCCTTGGTTGACGGAAAATTTCCTGATTCCTATAGTGGCTTCTTCCATGAAGAACATTAAATGCTTAAATGAAGAAAGTACGGTGACTGAAGTGGAGCTAGCAGTTAAAACAAACAATTCAGTTGCTGCTAAGGCTGAATTTTCTGAGGAAAGCTTTCTCATAAAGAATGTAGATGATGACAACAGGGAGATGGCTTTTGAGAAGGCATCAGATACCGCAGAGGCTTCTCAACATGATAGCAACGATTTTAGATTTCCTCGCGATACATAAACTTTTGAGTTATTTGGTAAAGTTTGTGAAGTCAAGGGCGCCATTTGTTAGTGAAAATGACTCTCGGTCTTAGATTTCATCAGACAAGGATGCTTTTGTTAGTGAAAATGGTTCTCAGTCTCGTATTCAGTAGGCAACTCTTGTTACCAAGCTGACATGTGTGATGGGTTGGGATCTCAACCGGAGAATTCAAGTAAAGAAGCTCCTTGTATAAACAACCTTAAAAACTCAAGAAGTTTGCCATGCATGTCAACTCTCGCACCTGAGCAACATCATGCAGATGTTCGCGAGTCATAGGGTTGAAGAGCTTGAACATGCAAAGGCCGGGGAAGAGCCATCAGTTGGAGAGGTAGGAAATTAAGCCCTCGTCGTTGAAGCCAAAGCAGCGCCCACCCAAGGGCACGTCCTAGAGACCGAAGGAGCGAGGCATGGGGAGCGAGGCGGCAACAGCCGCGAAGTGTTGCCGGCCGAGGGAGCAACAACGAGATAGCGACACGAGCACCCAAAGCCATCCATGCAGACACCCATCACGTTGGTGTAGAACTTGAAGTCGTCAGCGCTCTTGCCGATGCAATGAACGAGGTCATTCAGCAGATCCTCCCAGACATGGCAACCGACTTGGTTGGATTCATTCTAGAAACGGTGGACAGACCTAGGATCTTAGCAAGGATGGATGCGATCACACGTCTTGGGGACTATCCATTTTTGAACAAGCCGTTCTTACCGAGTGAGCTTCATCCCCTCAGATGGAACAAGGGGAGCGTGCCCTAGCACTGCGATCCGCATTCCACGTGTTGATTCTAGTCAAGGCGGGGACTCAAAGTCTGGATTTGCGATTGGATTGGTAGTTCTAGAACATGGTGGAATCACTTCCATGTGTTGTGTGCTATTTCGAAGTTAGGTTGGACTGGTGATCGACCTGTGTTCTTTCTGACTACCTTGTAGACTAGATGGTTTTTTCCATTTGGAAATTCCATACAATTTTCTGTTGATATGCTTTGCATCCTTAAAATCTTAGAAGTATCAGATCGTTGTAGAACTTTGTTTTTTCATACATCTGAACTTCTTAGGAAATGGTTTACAGTTTTACACACTTCTGATATAAAGATGGTTTACACACATCTACAACTATCTGGGTAGAAAATCTAAAGATGTCTTCAAAATAACCCTCAGGAGTGTGCCACTTGGTCTGTAGGTCAAAATGTACTGAAGTGATGTGCCCACTTCTCATAATCATCTATCACATCTAAGCCACCGTGTGGCCACCGGATCCGACAGTTCCCAACATATCCTTGCCCTCATAAAAGAGCGCTACCGCAATGGCTGGCTGCTACTGAGTATTGACTACCTAGAAGTTCATTGGGCTCCCTTTGGTCGCTCTTTGGCGTGTGGAGATGCTATCAGATCCATTGCCAGTAGGCAGGGGCCCAACGATCTTGCTAAAAAGAAATATTGCTCCCAAGGTAACTACACTCAACTGCCGATGTTACATCAATTTCCCTTGAAGTTGATATGGGTAAAACTGTTATTGCGCCCAGAGAAGCTAGGCTCAACTACCACTGTCTGATTGCACTCGTTAGCCGATAGTCCTTTTCTCATTGACAACATGAGACACTTTTGTTTCGGTGCCCCCATTTCTCCCAAACACATTGACGGCTGAGATCTCTCTATACCCCTTCATAATAACGGGTAGGATTGTCTTTTCATCCGCTCCGATACATGGCCTGTGTACATATATGCGGCGGCCTTTTTTTTTCCTCGCGGCATGTTTTTTCTCTCGGCGCCCTCAATTGTTTTTCACTTTCTTTTTAAAAGATAAAAATAGAGAAGGCAACATGAATCGAACTCAAGACCTCTTGGTCTAAGGATGACCACACTAACCAAATAGGACATCCAAAATGTTCTGCATATTTACTTCTTCTTTTTCTTTTCTTCTACTTCTGTTCGCTGGTGGGCCGGCCCATTGTTGAATCGGTCAGTTTACCACTTTTTTTCTCTTTGTTTTTTTCCCTTTTTCTTTTCCAAAAAATGCTCACACTTATAAAATTTTGTTCAAAATTTTAAAAAATGTTCACTTTTTAAAATTTTGTTCATAAAGTACAAATATTCGCATTTTAAAAAAATTGTACAGACATGTCAAAAAATTGTTCATGTCTTTCAAAATTGCTCAGAATGTCATAAGACAAACATATTTTAAAAAGAGCGAACCAAATTTTGAACACAAACATTTTCTAAAAAACACTACGAAATTTGACAGTTCAATTAAATATCAGAAAATATGAACAAAATTTGAAACCAATTTATTTTGAATTTCCATGAACATTTTTTTGTATTTGTGAAGAAAACATTTGAATACAGGATTCTAAATTCCAAATAAATTTTGGAAGCACGAACATTATTTGGAAATGCAGAATTGTCGAAATCACAAAAACTTGGCATGGTGCCTTGGAATGGTGATACAAGGCCCTACAAAAAATTTGGTCCATTTGAATGATGTCGAAAAAAAGGTACTATGAGACAGAACCTTCCACCCAACCCGAACTTTTGTCCATTTAAAATTTTGAACATTTTTTAAATTCTTAAACTTGGTTTTCAAATTCATGAACTTTTTTGCATATCCAGGAACTTTTTTCAACTTTTACAAACGTTTATAAAAGCCCGTAATTTTTTTCAAATTCATAAACATTCTTTTGCAAAAGTGATGAACTTTTTTCAAATCGGCGAATGTTTGGGCCGGCCTAAGAGGCACCCGATAGAAGCGATGTCGTCGCCCGGTTCTGCAAGGCCTCGGCGTATTTTTTTTTCTATTTTACTTTTTCGTTTTTTACGTTTTTTGTTCATTTTATTTTTTTCCTTTTTGAAGTTTATTATTCATTTTAATACCAGTTCTCAAATTTGAAATATTTTGGGATAATAAAAAATTTATTGTATATAAATATTAAAAATTATAAAAATTTCTAGAATTTCAAAATGTGTTCCCATTTTTGAAATTTTTTTTTTCATAAATTGAATAAATGTTTTTTTAAATGTCGATAAAATTTAGAAAAACTATTTGGTTTGCAATTTGTGTACAACATCAATATTTCGTAATTTATTAACAATCTTGGACAACGTGTTCATGTTTCTAAAATTTTCATACACAATTTGAAATTCCAAAATGGTTGAATAATTTCAAGAAATAATTGGGATATAAAAAGTGTTCATGATGACTGATAATGACAGAAATTGCAAATAACAAAAGCCTTGTCCTATCAGCCTACCCAAAATTTCATTTTTTCTCTTATATTTTTTTTCTCATGCATGAACTTTTTAAAATTAAACAATTTCGTGAATATTTTTTTACAAAATTTGTGAACCTTTTTTGTACAATTTCTTTACAAGATCTGTGAAATTTTTGTATGGATCGAAATGTTTTTACAAAAAGAATCACGAAGTTGAGAAAATTTTACGAACATGTAGATATTTTCTTACAAAATAAACAAAAAGAGTTAACTCTGTGAACGCTTGGGCCTCCCCAAGAGCCTAGGCATTCGGTATAAACCGACAATTCAGTTTTTAGCATTCGTTTTTTTTGTAAAATCATTTAGAAAAGCTAAAAATCATAAAAAACAATACAAAATAGATAACAAAAAATACAGGTGGCCGCAGCAACGAAAACCGCTCTAGGGAGAATCCGAAGATCGCACCGGCCTGCATGTGGCTCAGATATATGTAGCAAAGGCCGGTGTGATGATAAATTACCCAGTGCACAATCTTGATGCGGCCCCACGAGCTTGGCAAGCTTGTGGTCCCCATGAGCCTCCGTTTGACCTAATTCCAAGCCTATAAATTCCGTCTTCACAAGAAAAAAAATAAGAAATAAAGGTTATTGCGTTTTACGATACGGAGCCGCCGCCACCTTATATTCTTCACCGGGAACCCTAATCTAGAGTCCGTTCGAGTCTCCAGAGAGAGGGATTCGTCGTTGTCGTCATAACCAACCCTTCTCCATCAACAATTCCATGATGCTCACCACCGGGAGTGAGTAATTCCTTTGTAGGCTTGCTGGACGGTGACGAAGATGGGTGAGATTTCTTATGTAGTCGAGTCGATTTGTTAGGGCTTGATCCCTACTGTCCACTATGTTCTGAGATTGATGTATCTATGACTTTGCTATGCTTAATGCTTGCCTCTAGGGGTCGAGTGCCATGATTTCAGATCGGGACACGTATGCTTTTCATGATTATATATTTGAGATGTTGATCTTACCTACAAGTAGTATGCACATGTCATCGTTCGAGACCCCCAAGGTGACAATAATTGGGATACCGACGGGTGTTGGTGTCAAAATTGGCAGACCTCGGGGTAGGGGGTCCCGAGCTGTGGATCTTGGATCGGTGGTAACAGGAACGAATGACACGATGTTTACCCAGGTTCGGGCCCTCTTGATGGAGGTATAACCCTATGTCTTGCTCTTGTTTATATTGATGGAGATGTATCGACTACATAGTTGATCTACCTCGAGATCGTAAGATGTGGTCTAAACCCTAGGGGTATGATGAATGTCATAATGATCTATCGACTAGCCTGGCCTCGGCTTATATAATGTACCGGAGGCCTAGGATAACAAGAGTCCTAGTTAAATACGTCGGCGGAGAGGAGTCCTTGTCTTGATCACTAAGTCTTGTGGAATATTCCTCGTATATGTCACGGGCTGCCCGAAGTGGCCCAATAGTGAAGCGACATGGGGGTCCTCGTCCCGACCCACCTGGTCGGGAGACAATGTGGTGAGTACCCGTCCAGGACACCGTCAGTAGCCCCCTGAATAGGTCTTCAAGTTGGAGACACTCCTCGGTTCTTCGAAACTGTTCTTTGCCTTCGGTCGTTGGTCTTGAAAACTGGTTCAACAAATCTTCATATCTTCAATCTTGAGGATCGCTGAGGTGAATCTGAAGAGTTTACACGTCGGGCATTTGAGGAGCCCCTTTAAGTTCTTGGCCTTTATTAACGCCTTGTTATTTTTACGCCACACCTTGGGTTCGAAGTGTTTCCCGTGTGGCGGTGTCCTCTTGCATCCGAGCTCCAACACCGGAGTGCATCTGAGGTGTCTTTTTGCAGCCGAGCTCCAACGCCGATCTGTATCCGAGGTGTCATAGATTACCTCGGTCTTGAAAAATTTGAAGGAATTCAGCCGAGCTTAATGCTGGAAACATCCTATATGGATCTAGCCACTTGCATCCGAGCTTCATGCCAGACTGCTCCTGAGGTGGTGCACCACCTTAGCCGTGGGCTGATTTTTTGCGGAATTTATTTCCAATCGGTGCAACTAATTTTCTGACGAGATGTATAGCCAGTAGCCCTCAAGGTGTGTGTCGGCCTAAAACCTGAGATGCACCTGAAGGATAAATAAAACCGCTGATCCCAGTAGTCCCTGAGACTCAAGTCGATTCATGGAATTAGCCTGAGGATCAAATCCTTGCTCGGCAGCATACTTTAGGAATAAAAACACGGTGTGCAATAGCTCCCGAGACTCAGGTTGGGTGCGGCCGACCAACCCGAGGATCGTAATCTCCTCGGAAGCTGATTTGCACTTTGATTTTTCTGCATTGATTCGTCAATGCAGTAGCCCCCGAGACTTGGGTAGGGCAACATGGCCGACCCTAGGATCGTATCTCCTTGGGAACTAGTCTAGATGTAGTGTGCGTTTCACCAATGCCGAGGTGCAGGTCGGCAGGAAAGATGCCGAGCTGCGGGTCGAAAAAGATTTCCCAAGCAAAACCATCACGCGGAACACCTCGATCACGAGGATGTCCCACCTCCTAAAAGGAAAACATAAAATAGGTAAAAGTGTTATAAGCTCAAAAAACTAAAAACACTTATGTGAAAACTTTACGTCCGAAGTAAATCAAAGTTTTTTGGTGCCAATCCAAAAATTGATCTTAAAATTAGTTTGTGCTTCCGTCGTGCTTTAACATGACACATCTGATCTCAAGACTTCAAATGGGTCAGCCTTCGGCTTCAACCTCCAATCCCGAAGGCGGAGTGCTTCTTAGGCCAGTTCAGCGAACCAAACTCGAGCAGCTTTAGAGAGAAACCAGGCTATCCGGCTATTTACCACACACTCGAGTCGAGAAAGGACAAGTAGAAAAAGACTTTGCAAGGACTAAGAAGAAAACACTTATTATAAAATGACTCATATAAATTTAAGAGCCCCCAGTTAACATGGGAAAAGAAGTGTTTTTAACAAATAACGTTTTTAACAAACATTTTTTTGTTTAAAACAAATATAAATCTTGGTCGAACCGAACAAAAATTTAACATTTAAAAAAATTGAGCATGAAAGCGACTTAGCTCGTTAATGCGCTCGTGTTGATGACGAGGTCCGGGCTTTTGGCGTGACGAAGATGTAGTCCTCAGCCTGGCCGAGGTCCCAGCCCGCAAGCCCGAGGTGACCGAGCGAGGAGCTTGGCTTGACGAAGTGGTGATGCAGCACGGTGAGGCGAAGCCCCCGGTCCAGCTAACGTGATGAAGCTGGTCGGCAGGTGACTCTGAAGTCCCCGGAGTAGGTTGAATATGAAGCCATGGAGAAGCCCCCGAAGTATGTCGATGAAGCGATGGCGAAACCCCCCAGTCTAGCTGAGGTGACGGGGTGATAACCCAAAAGTATAGGGGATCAATTGTAGCCGTTGTGTAGAATTTATATTCCCTTCATGTTCTATCGACCACCGATACAACTCTACGCACACTTGACGTTCGCTTTACCTAGAACAAGTATGAAACTATTTTGTAGATGATAGGATAGGTTTGCAAGAATAAAACTAGATGTACTTAGCGAGAATAAAACTACTAGTAAATTGCAAGATAATAAAGGTAGTTGTTTAGTAGAAAGCTTTTTGTAACACAAGAAAGTTATTTGTCCCTAGGCAATCAATAACTAGACCGGTAATCATTATTGCAATTTTATGAGGGAGAGGCATGAGCTAACATACTTTCTCTACTTGGATCATATGCACTTATGATTGGAACTCTAGCAAGCATCTGCAACTACCAAAGATCATTAAGGTAAAACCCGACCATAACATTAAGTATCAAGTCCTCTTTACTCTCATACGCAACAACCCACTTACTCTGGTTTGTGTTTCAGTCACTCACGCAACCCACTATAAGCGAATCATGAACATATTGTAACACCCTACAGCGGGGATCCCTCACGCTTGCGCGACATGCAGAGCACCATAGGACAACATCAATAATAAAACATACAACTCAAACCAATCACGATCATCAATCAACCCATAGGACAAAACGGATCTACTCAAACATCATAGGATAGCCACATATCATTGGATAATAATATATAGCGTTGAGCACCATGTTTAAGTAGAGAATACAGCGGGGAGAAGAGGTGTTACACCGCTGCATAGAGGGGGAGAATATCAGTACCAAACGGAGTCCAAATGCCACGAAACTTTTTGGAGAATTTTTTCTGCCCAGAAGACACCCAGGAGGCCCAAGAAGTGCACCAGAGGGGGCCTATGCATGGGGCCCACTTGGCACCAGGGTGTGCCAGGGCCCCCATGCGCGCCCTGGTGGATAGTGGGGCCCACAGGCACCCCCTCCACCGACCTCTGGCTCTATAAATACTCTAAAATCCCAAAAACCCTAGGGGAGTCAACGAAACACTAATCCAACCGCCACAAGTTCCAGAACCACGAGATCCAATCTAGAGGCCTTTTCCGGCACTCTGCCGGAGGGGTCAATAATCATGGAGGGGTTCTTCATCATCACCCTTGCCCCACAGACCTACGGGTCTGTAGGCAGTAGCTAGATGGCTTCTTCTCTCTTTTTGATCTTCAATACAATGTTCTCCTCGATGTTCTTGGAGATCTATTTGATGTAATGACTTTTTGCGGTGTGTTTGTTGGGATGTGATGAATTGTGAGTTTATGATCAGATCTATCCATGAATATTATTTGAGTCTTTGTTGAACTCTCTTAGGCATGATTGTTATAGCCTCCTATTTCTTCTCCAAAACTTTGGTTTGGTTTGGCCAACTAGATTGATTTTTCTTGGCATGGGAAGAGGTGCTTTGTGATGGGTTTGATCTTGCGGTGCTCAATCTCAGTGACAGAAAGAGACATGACACACATGTATCGTTGCCATTAAGGATAAAAAGATGGGGTATATTCCAACATGAATAGATCTTGTCTACATCATGTCATCGTTCTTATTGCATTAGTCTGTTTCTCCATGAACTTAATACACTAGATGCATGCTGGATAGCAGTCGATGTGTGGAGTAATAGTAGTAGATGCAGGCAGGAGTCGGTCTACTAATCTTGGACGTGATGCCTATATACATGATCATTACCTTAGATATCATCATAATTGTTTGCTTTTCTATCAATTGCCCTATAGTAATTTGTTTACCCACCGTATGCTATTTTCTCGAGAGAAGCCTCTAGTGAAATCTACGGCCCCCGGGTCTATTTCCTATCATATTATTTTCAGATCTATTTATCCAAAAATCAAAAAATACCTTGCTGCACTTTTTCTTTAGTTATTTTATTTTGTGTTTTTGCTATATCTATTTATCAAATCTCATACAATTTAATCTATCTCAATACCAAGGAGGGATTGACAACCCCTCTTACGCGTTGGGTTGTAAGTTTTTGTGGTTTGTGTGCAAGTGCTGTTTACATAGTGTTGCTTGGTTCTCCTACTAGATTGATAACCTTGGTTTCATAACTAAGGGAAATACTTACCATTGCTATGTTGCATCATCCTCTCCTCTTCGGGGAAATACCAACGCAGATACAAGCAATCAGGAAGAATTTCTGCGCCATTGCCGGGGAGACATCATCAACATCTATCAGGTTCCTACGCACAAACTCTCATCTCCTTGCAATTACTTTATTTGCCATTTGCCTCTCATTTTCATCTCCCCCACTTCTAAAACATTTTCAAAAAAATACAAAAATATTTGCCTTTTTATTTGCCTTCTTTTTGTTTGCCCTTTTGTTTTGGTCATCTCGTCAACATGACTACCCCTCCTTTGTCACGGGATTTTGAAGTTTTATACTTCAAACAGAAGCAAGGAGAAAATTTGAAAGATGCTTGGTATAGGTTGATGGAATCTTACCGCATCTGCAATATAAAAGGAGATGCAAAGATTTTGCTTCGTAATTTTTATATAGGTTTAACCTTGCACCATACGCAACTCTTGGATTTTGCCGCTAAAGGGAATTTTGTTGAAATTGATGATAATGATGCCTATGAAATAATAGAGATAATATTGGGAGTTCCACCACCAAAAGAGGGATTTACTTTTACGCAAGAAGGGATTCAAATATTAGATAAATTGGGTGATCTACATAAAAATTTGGTTGAGTTGCAAAAATCTAATGAACCCCTCAAACATATTAGTGGAAACATCAATCGCATGAATACTTTGATTACTCTTTGTAATAAGCTGTTGGATATTTTAGATCTTAAGATGGAATCTTTTCCCGAGAATAATGGGAAGCGTAAAGAGCCTCCCGGGTTCGAGAAGACTTTAACAAAGATAGCAAAAACTAAAGATGACAATACTTGAATCTATGCATTATGCCTAGCTAGGGGCATAAAACGATAGCGCTTGTTGGGAAGCAACCCAATGAATAAAATATTTTTTTCTCTTTTTCTTTCTGTTTTTATGTGTTGACACAATTATTCTAATGTTATTATTGTGTTTTTATGTTTTAATTAGTGTTTGTGCCAAGTAAATCCTTTAGGATCCTGTTGGGTGATAGTTGATTTGATCTTGTTGGAAAACATAAACTTTTGTGCCCAGTAGCAAAACTGTTAAAAATCACAGAAGTGTGATAAAATTCTGAATTTTTTACACAAGATTTATATACAAATTGCCTACATTTTCCAAAGTTTTAAGAATTTTGGGAGTTACATAAGTATGGTCAAAGTCCAGATTACTACAGACTGTTTTGTTTTTGACAGATTATGTTTTCGTTGTATTATGTGCTTATTTTGATGAATCTATGGATTGTATCGGGGGGTATAAGCCATGGTAAAGTTAGAATACAGTAGGTATAATGCAATAATAAAATATGAATGGGTTTGCAATAGTGCTTAAAGTGGTAATTTGCTTTATTATACTGAAAAGAGCATAAGCTTGGGGATGCCCATGGCACCCCCAAGGTAATATTCAAGGTGAACCAAGCAACTAAGCTTGGGGATGCCCCGGAAGGCACCCCCTCTTTCTTCCAACGACCATCGGTAATTTTACTTGGAGCTATATTTTTATTCGTCACATATCATGAGTTTTGCTTGGAGCATCTTGTATTATATGAGTCTTTGCTTGTTTTTCTTTTTAGTTTGTCACAATCATCCTTGCTGGACACACCCTATTTGAGAGAGCCATAATGATGCTATGATTTGTTAGAATTGCTCTATGTGCTTCACTTAAATTTTTTGAGCTATGGAATTGCTCTAGTGCTTTACTTATATCTTTTTGAGCATGGTGGTGCTTTAATTTTGAAGAAATATACTCTCATGCTTCACTTATATTATTTTGAGAGGTGAAAATTTTGAAGAAATATTTATGCTCTTGTTCTTCACTTAAATTTGTGTGAGAGCTTGTTATAAGCAATGGTAATATATGAAACTAGTCCCAAAGTGATAGATATTCAAGAGGGATAATAAAAACTATCATGAAGATCATTGGATATTAAAACTTGATTCCTTGTAATAATTTTGCGATATGGAGATAGTAATATGTGAGTCATGTTGGTGAGTAATTATGCTTTAGTAAGAATATTGGTGTTAAGTTCTGTGATTCCCTATGCGCACGAAAGTCAATAGTTATGCAATGAAGCTACATCCTACTTGTGGTGCATTATTCGGTGTTAGTTATGTTTAATGCTCGTTTATGTTTCTTGGTTGGTTGCTTCTCAATCTATTTGCTACCCTTCCCTTGTACTAAGCGGGAATACTGCTTGTGCATCCAAACTCCTTAAACCAAGTTGTGCCAAATGAGTCCACCATACCTACCTATATGCGGTATTTCCATGCCGTTCCACGTAAATTTTTATGTGCCAACTCTAATTTTCAAAATGAATCTCCTTTTTGTGTGCCCGTAGCGCTCATGAAGCGGCAGGGAGTGGCCAATATTTTTTCATGCTAGATGTGTTATTCTTAAGATGAGTGTTTATTCACTTGTCATTACACGAGAGTGTGGCCGGTAATAGGGATGCCCAGTCCCGAATTGAAAAAGAAATTTACTTTATGTTGTCAAATAATAAATTCCTTGGAAAGTGTTGGTATGGAAGGCACCCGTGGATACGGCTAGCCATGGATTGTGAAAGAATGGTGGCAAAAGGAATAAACTTTATTTTATGTTTGGGAACCGCCTATGATGTATCTAGCATGGAAAGTATTGGGAATTCTCGGTCGTTTTCGTTGACGGGAAAAGCGTGCCTCTCAAAACAATTTTATCTCTCAATTTAAGCTTTGAGCTCTGGCACCTCTACAAATCTCTGCTTCCCTCTGCGAAGGGCCTGTCTATTTACTTTTATGCAATTTTTATTTTTATTGAGTCTCCATCTTCTCTTACAAAAGCACCAACTAGGGAGCACTATGATCATACTTGTGCATTGGATGTAGCTAATATTTGAGTGTGTTTCATGAATGGATCAATGATTGAGCATAATGGGCTAGGGATAGCTTTCTTTAGTGTTGATATTTTGAAAGACATGGTTGCTTATTGATATGCTTGAGTATTGAAATCTTCGTGTCAAATTATAGACTATTGCTTTGAATCATCTGAAGTCCAAATGTCCATGCTACAAAAGAAAAGAATATGTGATAAATATGATGGGTAGCATTTCACATCAAAAATTCTGTTTTTATTATTTACCTACTCGAGGACGAGCAGGAATTAAGCTTTTGGATGCTGATACGTCTCCAACGTATCTATAATTTTTGATTGTTCCATGCTATTAAAGTATCATTCTTGGATGTTTTATACTCATTTACTAGCAACTTTATATCATTTTTTGGGACAAACCTTCTGGGTGCCAGCTGCTGTATTTTGCTTGTTTTTTACTTCGCAGAATATCAGTAGGAGTCGAAATGCCACGAAACTTTTTGGAGAATTTTTTCTACCCAGAAGACACCCAGGAGGCCCAAGAAGTGCACCAGATGGGGCCTGTGGGGCCCAGTAGGTACCAAGGCGCGCCATGGCCCACAGGCGCGCCCTGGTGGGTAGCGGGGCCCACAGGCACCCCCTCCACCGACCTCTAGCTCTATAAATACTCTAAAATCCCCAAAACCCTAGAGGAGTCGACTAAACACAATTCCAGCCGCCGCAAGTTGCAGAACCATGAGATCCAATCTAGAGGTCTTTTCCGGCACTCTGCTGGAGGGGTCAACAATCACGGAGGGGTTTTTCATCATCACCCTTACCCCTCCGATGATGCGTGAGTAGTTCACCACAGACCTATGGGCCCGTAGGCAGTAGCTAGATGGCTTCTTCTCTCTTTTTGATCTTCAATACAATGTTCTCCTCGATGTTCTTGGAGATCTATTTGATGTAATGACTTTTTGTGGTGTGTTTGTTGGGATCCAATGAATATTATTTGAGTCTTTGTTGAACTCTCTTATGCATGATTGTTATAGCCTCGTATTTTGATACGTCTCCGTCGTATCTACTTTTCCTAACTCTTTTCCTCTTGTTTTGGACTCTAATTTGCATGATTTGAATGAAACTAACCTGGACTGACGTTGTTTTCAGCAGAACTACCATGGTGTTGTTTTTGTGCAAAAATAAAAGTTCTCGGATTGGGACGAAACTTTGCGAGGAATTTTTATACAATAAAAGAAAAATACTGGAGCCAAGAACCACCGGAGGGGGGCCCCTGGGTGAGCACAACCCACCAGGGCGCGCCCCCCCTCCAGGCGCGCCCAGGTGGGTTGTCCCCACGTGGTGGCCCCACAGACCCTGAAACCGACGCTATAAAATCACATTTTTCCAGAAAAAAATTAGGGAGGAAGAATTATCGCGTTTCATGAGGCGGAGCCGCCGCCACCTCCTGTTCTTCATCGGGAGGCCAGATCTGGAGTCCGTTTGGGGCTCTGGAGAGGGGGATCTTCGATCTTCGTCATCACCAACCCTCCTCCATCACCAATTCCATGATGCTCTCCACCGGGAGTGGGTAATTCCTTCGTAGGCTTGCTGGTCGGTGAGGAGTTGGATGAGATTCATCATGTAATCGAGTTAGTTTTGTTAGGGCTTGATCCGTAGTAACCATTATGTTCTGAGATTGATGTTGCTATGACTTTGCTATGCTTAATGCTTGACACTTTGGGCCCGGGTGCCATGATTTCAGATCTGAACCGTTTAGGTTATCACCATTATATCTATGTTCTAGATCCGATCTTGCAAGTTATAGTCACCTACTACGTGTTATGATCCGGCAACCCCGGTGTGACAATAGTCGGGACACTTCCCGGTGATGACCGTAGTTTGAGGAGTTCATGTATTCGCAGTGTGTTAATGCTTTGTTCCGGTTCTCTATTAAAAGGAGGCCTTAATATCCCTTAGTTTCCAATAGGACCCCGCTGCCACGGGAGGGTAGGACAAAAGATGTCATGCAAGTTCTTTCCATAAGCACGTATGACTATTTACGGAATACATGCCTACATTATATTTATGAACTGGAGGTAGTGTCGTATCGCCCTAGGTTGTAACTGTCACATGATGAATATCATCCAACAAATCGCCGATCCAATGCCTACGATTTTCCTACATATTGATCTTGCTAAGTTACTACTGCTGCTATTACTATTGTCACTGCTACAAAATTATTGCTATCACTGTTACCGTTACTATTGCTGTTGCTACTACTATCAAGACTATCATACTACTTTGCTACTGATCACTTTGCCGCAGATAATTTATCCTCAGGTGTGGTTGAATTGACAACTCAGCTGTTAATACTTGCAAATATTCTTTGGCTCCCCTTGTGTCGAATCTATAAATTTGGGTTGAATACTCTACCCTCGAAAACTGTTGCGATCCCCTATACTTGTGGGTTGCCAAGACCTTTTTCTGGTGCCGTTGCCGGGGAACATAGCTATATTTGTTGAGTCACTTGGGATTATTATCAAATTATCTCTATGAAAAATCTGAAGGACGCTAAGACTAAGATATTTCCCTCTAAGACGAGGGGAGGTAAGGAACTGCCATCCAGCTCCGCTTTAGATTCACCTTCTGTTATAAGTAGACTTGCAACACCACCACATGCTATCAATTCTGATATGTCGCAAGTTATTGATGATGCTACTTCTGCTATGAATGCTACTCATGATGATGCTAGTACCTTGCTTGATGATAATGTGCCACTAGGTAAATTTCTTGATGAACAAATTGCTAGAGTAAGACAGCATGAGATTGTTGAAACTGTTGAAGAGCTTGAAACTGAAAATCTTGAAACACCTATTAGACCTAGTTCTCCTAGATATGAATTGCCTAAAGTACCTGAAGGTTATGTTATGGATGAGGAGACAACTAGAGACATTCTTGCTTGTAAGGATAGAGATGATCTAAAGAAATTATTATGCAAACTGAGAGAAAAATCTTTGAATGCTAGAATGAAATGTGATCCTAAGTTTGCTACTTCACCTATCTTTGTTGATGATAAGGATTATGAATTCTTTGTCGGCCCAGAGTTAATTACTTTGGTTGAATCTGATCCTTTCCATGGTTATGAAACCGAAACTGTTGTGGCACATCTTACTAAGTTGAATGATATAGCCACCCTTTTTTCTCATGATGAGAAAATTTGCTATTATTATATTCTCAAATTATTTCTGTTCTCATTAAAGGGTGATGCTAAGACTTGGTACAATACTCTTGCTCCTAGTTGTGTGCGTAGTCCCCAGGATATGATTTATTACTTCTCTGAAATATATTTTCCTGCTCATAAGAAACAAGCTGCCTTACAGGAAATATTTAACTTTGAGCAAATTGAAGAAGAGAGTCTCCCACAAGCTTGGGGGAGGCTTCTCCAATTGCTTAATGCTTTGCTTGATCATCCTCTTAAGGAAAATGAAATACTCGATATCTTCTATAATGGACTAACCGATGCTTCTAGGGATTTCCTAGATAGTTGTGCTGGTTGTGTTTTCAGGGAACGAACTATTGGGCAAGCTTAGGAATTATTGAATAACATATTGAAAAATTATGATGATTGAACTCGTCCTGAACACCCGCCTAAACCCACTCCAAAGAAGAGGGGTATCTTATATCTCAGTCCTGAAGATATGCAAGAGGCAAAGAAATCTATGAGAGAAAAAGGTATTAAAGCTGAGGATGTCAAAAATCTACCTCCTATTAAAGAAATACATGGGCTTGATACACCACCACCACCTAAGGTGGTAGAGGTAAATTCTCTAATGAAATTCAATGATAATGATAATCCTCACAACATGCACCCTAGCCAATGCCTTTATGAGTTTGAAAATTACATTAGAAAGCAAGATCACTTCAATGCAAATGTTATGAAACAATTAAAATACAATTCTGATATGATTGCTCGCTTGAGTGACATGTTATTTAGAATCTCAAATGATGTTAGAGGTGTAGGAAAGCATGCTTCTATGGTTCAAACTCAATTAGAACAAGTTGCTAAATCTCAAAGAGAGTTGCTTGATGAAATGAATAATAATATCAATGATCATGCTGTTAGAGTAATGACTAGAGGAGGTAGAATGACTCAGGAACCACTTTATCCAGAGGGACACCCAAAAAGAATTGAACAAGACTCTCAAAGAGTTGACACTGATGTACCTAGTCCTTCTAAAAATAAAAGGAAGAAGAAAAATGATAGGACTTTGCATGCCTCTAGTGAACCTGAAGTAGAAAAACCTCCTGATAATGACAATGAAGTTTCTATCTCTGATGCTGAAACTCAATCTGGTAGTGAACACTCACCTTCTGATAATGAAAAAGATAATGATGAGGTTCGTGAAGATACTCAAACAAATAATAAAGAACCAGACAATGATGTTGAGATAGAACCAGCAGTTGATCTTGATAACCCACAACCCAAGAATAAAAGTTATGATAAAAGAGACTTTGTTGCTAGAAAACACGGTAAGGAAAGAGAACCTTGGGTCCAAAAACCTATGCCCTTTCCACCTAAGTCAACTAAGAAAAAAGATGATGAAGAATTTGAACGCTTTGCTGAAATGATTAGGCCAGTCTTTTTGCGTACTCGCTTGACTGATATCTTAAAAATGCCTCCTTATGCATAGTACATGAAAGACATCATCACCAATAAAAGAAAAATACCGGAAGCTGAAATCTCCACCATGCTTGCTAATTATACTTTTAAGGGTGGAGTACCTAAGAAACTTGGAGATCTGGGAATACCAACTGTACCTTGCTCCATCAAAAGAAATTATGTGAAAACTGCTTTATGTGATTTAAGAGCTGGTGTTAGTGTTATGCCTTTCTCTTTATATAAAAGACTTGATTTGAATAAACTTACACCTACTGAAATATCTTTGCAAATGGCTGACAAATCAACTGCCATACATATCGGTATTTGTGAGGATGTGCCTGTTGTTGTTGCTAATGTTACTATTTTGACTGACTTTGTTATACTTGAGATGCCCGAGGACGACAACATGTCGATTATCCTTGGTAGACCCTTCTTGAATACTGTAGGGGCTGTTATTGATTGCAATAAAAGCAAGGTCACTTTTCATATCAATGGTAATGAGCATACGGTGCACTTTCCGAAGAAACAATTCCAAGTGAATGGTATTAATGTTATTGAAAAATCTCCGACAATCACTATTGGAAGTTTTCAACTACCTCTACCTACTGTTAAAAAGAAATATGAAATGCTTATTGTTGGGGACATTCGTATCCCCATTGAGGTAACTTAGTGTTTTACGAAAGTTCTTTGGTTTCATGCTAATTGGAAGTGGTTGTTAATAAGACTTGATCAACCTTATTAATGAATCATTTTTGAGAGGTATGAAGTTGATGAATTCAGTGAGCACTACCATCTATCCCTACCTTTTGTTTTCTGTTTTTATTAGTTAAATAAAATAAAATTCCATGCCTTGCCTGCTTTCTGAGTTTTCCGTGCAATAAAAAATGACCCAAAAATAAAAGTTCTCAGAATCCTATCAAATTTAATATGATTTTTTTTAATATTTAAGAATTTTTAGTGCAAATAATATCAGAGGGAGGTGCTCCAGGTGGGCACAACCCACCTGGGCGCGCCCTGGTGGGTTGTGGTCCCCACATGGGCCCCCTCACTTATCTCTTCATCCCACATCACCACCTACCTCCAGAAAGAAATCATCACTGCTCTCTCTCTCTCTCGTGTTCTTACTACCGAACCCGCGGATTTCGATCTCTTTGCTCGAAGCTCCATTTTCGAAACTGTTTTGGGGGATTGTTGCTTGGTATGTGACTCCTCCGTTGGTCCAATTATTTTTTGCTTTAGTGGTTTGTGTTTTGAATAATTAGTTGCTCTTGGTGCTGCTGCAGATGAGCTTGCATGTTGAATTCTTAGAGTTCTAAGTAGTTTGAATACTTGCTATGGTCTCCATGCGTCCCTATGAGTAGTTGCTACCATTCCTATAAGGTTTTGTTGACAAATATTTGTGACACAAAATTTTTCAGAAAATTGTACGCGAATATGATGAACCTCTTTGGAAGGAGTTCTTCGAGACGGAGGTCCTCGGAGGCATCTTCTAGTAGCAGCTTCGTTCATCGGTCCTATGTTGAACCAAGTGAAAATTCCATTCGAGATGCCGCTACAAAATCATGTTTGTGGCCATGCAACGATTATATGGTGCGTGTGGGCATTAAGGAAGAATTTGAGCAATATGTTCACAATGCCGAGCTCGGTCCCTACATTGCAGATAAGTGCAACAAACACCTCAACCTCACTGAATCATTTACCAAAGAATTTAAATTCCATCCTCGTGAGTCCAGAGTATCATTTAAACTATATGACAATTCTTTTACTATACCTCTGGAGACATTTTCTAATCACTGCAAAATTCCATTTTGGGGTTCGTTGGACGAGCCACCAAGGTCGGAGTTTGAGATATTCTTGACTAGCCTTTGCTATGGTGAGACTAGAGGAGTGACTCAAGGTAGAATAAAGAGCATTCATTTTCCCTCAATCCAATACTTTGCACTATTTAATGGAAAATGCATTTTAGGCAAACAAGATTGTAGTACACTTTGTGCTCCGGACTTGAGTCTTATCTGCACTGCTCTCACCGGTGACAAAAGTTATAACCTTGGAGCGATAGTGGCACGTAGATTGCAACACAATGCTGGTAGTGGATATTTTTGTTGGGGAACGTAGCATGCAATTTCAAAAAAATTCCTACGCTCACGCAAGATCTATCTAGGAGATGCATAACAACGAGAGGGGAAGAGTATGTCCACGTACCCTCGTAGACCGAAAGTGGAAGCGTTAGCTTAACGCGGTTGATTTAGTCGAACGTCTTCGCGATCCAACCGATCAAGCACCGAACATACGGCACCTCCGAGTTCTGCACACATTCAGCTCGATAACGTCCCTCGAACTCTTGATCTAGCAGAAGGTCAAGGGAGAGTTTTGTTAGCATGACGGCGTGGTGACGGTGATGGTGATGTGATCCGCGCAGGGCTTCGCCTAAGCACTACGAGGCTATGACCGGAGGAGTAAACTGTGGAGGGGGGCACCGCACACGGCTAAGAGAATATCTGTTGTGTTCTAGGGTGCCCCCTGCCCCCGTATATAAAGGAGGGGAGGAGGAGGCTGGCCACAAGGGGGCGCGCCATGGGGGGGGGAGTCCTACTAGGACTCCACTCCTAGTAGGATTCGCCCCCCCCCCACTTTTCCTTTCTCCGAAGGTGGAAAGAGGGAAGGAGAGGGAGAGGGAGAAGGAAAGGGTGGCGTGTTGGAAATATGCCCTAGAGGCAATAATAAAGTGGTTATTATTATATTTCCTTGTTCATGATAATTGTCTATTGTTCATGCTATAATTGTATTAACCGGATACCGTAATACATGTGTGAATACATAGAGCACAACATGCCCCTAGTGAGCCTCTAGTTGACTAGCTCGTTGATCAATAGATGGTTACGGTTTCCTGACCATGGACATTGGATGTCGTTGATAACGGGATCACATCATTAGGAGAATGATGTGATGGACAAGACCTAATCCTAAGCATAGCACAAGATCGTGTAGTTCGTTTGCTAGAGCTTTTCTAATGTCAAGTATCATTTCCTTAGACCATGAGATTGTGCAACTCCCGGATACCGTAGGAATGCTTTGGGTGTATCAAACGTCACAACGTAACTGGGTGACCATAAAGGTGCACTACAGGTATCTCCGAAAGTGTCTGTTGGGTTGGCACAAATCGAGACTGGGATTTGTCACTCCGTATGACGGAGAGGTATCTCTGGGCCCACTCGGTAATGCATCATCATAAATGAGCTCAATGTGACTAAAGAGTTAGCCACGGGATCATGCGTTACGGAACGAGTAAAGAGACTTGTCGGTAACGAGATTGAACGAGGTATGGGGATACCGACGATCGAATCTCAGGCAAGTAACATACTGATGGACGAAGGGAATTGTATACGGGATTGATTGAATCCTCGACATCGTGGTTCATCCGATGAGATCATCGTGGAACATGTGGGAGCCAACATGGGTATCCAGATCCCGCTGTTGGTTATTGGCCGGAGAGATGTCTCGGTCATGTCTACATGGTTCCAGAACCCGTAGGGTCTACACACTTAAGGTTCGGTGACGCTAGGGTTGTTATGGGAAATAGTATGTGGTTACCGAATGTTGTTCGGAGTCCCGGATGAGATCCCGGACGTCACGAGGAGTTCCGGAATGGTCCGGAGGTGAAGATTTATATATGGGAAGTCATCATACGGTCACCGGAAGTATTCGAGGGTTTGCCGGTATTGTACCGGGACCACCGAAGGGGTTCCGGGGGTCCACCGGAAGGGTCCACCTACCCCGGAGGGCCCTATGGGCTGTATGTGGAAGGGAACCAGCCCCTAAGTGGGCTGGGCGCCATCCCCCCTAGGGCCCATGCGCCTAGGGTTGGGGGGAAACCCTAAAGGGGGCGCCCCCCTTGGCTTGGGGGGCAAGCCCCCTCCCCTTGGCTGCCGCCCCCCTCTAGATCTCATCTAGAGGGGCCGGCCCCCTTCGCCCTTGGCCCTATAAATAGAGGGAAGGAGGGAGGGCAGCAACACCTCATCCAAGGCGCAGCCCTCCCCCTCTCCAACACCCCCTCCTCCTCCGTTGAGCTTGGCGAAGCCCTGCCGGAGAACTGCAAGCTCCACCACCACGCCATCGTGCTGCCGGAGTTGTCTTCCCCAACCTCTCCCTCCTCCTTGCTGGATCAAGGGGCGGGAGATGTCACCGGGCTGCACGTGTGTTGAATGTGGAGGCGCTGTTGTTCGACGCTTAGATCGGAATCGACCGCGATCTGAATCGCTGCGTGTACGACTCCTCCAACCGCGTTCTTGCAACGCTTCCGCATCGCGATCTTCAAGGGTATGAAGATGTACTCCTCTCTCTCTCGTTGCTAGTCTCTCCATAGATTGATCTTGGTGATGCGTAGAATTTTTTTTGATTTACTACTACGTTCCCCAACAGTGGCATCATGAGCTAGGTCTATGCGTAGTTTCTATGCACGAGTAGAACACAAGTTGTTGTGGGCGTCGATTTTGTCAATTTACTTGCCGTTACTAGTCTTATCTTGATTCAGCGACATCGTAGGATGAAGCGGCCCGGACCGACCTTACACGTACGCTTACGTGAGACAGGTTCCACCGACTGACATGCACTAGTTGCATAAGGTGGCTAGCGGGTGTCTGTCTCTCCCACTTTAGTCGGATCGGATTCGATGAAAGGGGTCCTTATGAAGGGTAAATAGAAATTGGTGTAATGTTGTGGTTTTGGCGTAGGTAAGAAACATTCTTGCTAGAAACCTTTAGCAGCCACGTAAAAATTTGCAACAACAATTAGAGGACGTCTAACTTGTTCTTGCAGCATATGCCGTGTGATGTGATATGGCCAAAAGGATGTGATGAATGATATATGTGATGTATGAGATTGATCATGTTCTTGTAATAGGAATCACGACTTGCATGTCGATGAGTATGACAACCGGCAGGAGCCATAGGAGTTGTCTTAATTTATTGTATGACCTGCGTGTCAATGAAAACGCCATGTATTTACTTTACTTTATCGCTAACCGTTAGCCATAGTAGTAGAAGTAATAGTTGGTGAGACAACTTCATGAAGACACGATGATGGAGATCATGGTGTCATGCCGGTGACGATGGTGACTATGCCGCGCCTCGAAGATGGAGATCAAAAGCGCAAGATGATATTGGCCATATCATGTCACTTTATGATTTGCATGTGATGTTTATCATGTTTACATCTTATTTGCTTAGAACGACGGTAGCATAAATAAGATGATCCCTCGCTAAAATTTCAAGAACGTGTTTCCCCTAACTGTGCACCGTTGCGAAGGTTCGTTGTTTCGAAGCACCACGTGATGATCGGGTGTGATAGATTCTAACGTTCGAATACAACGGGTGTAAGCCAGATTTACACATGCAAAACACTTAGGTTGACTTGACGAGCCTAGCATGTACAGACATGGCCTCGGAACACGGAAGACCAAAAGGTCGAACATGAGTCGTATAGAAGATACGATCAACATAGAGATGTTCACCGTTGATGACTAGTCCGTCTCACGTGATGATCGGACACGGCCTATTCGATTTCGATCATGTATCACTTAGATGACTAGAGGGATGTCTATCTGAGTGGGAGTTCATTGAATAATTTGATTAGATGAACTTAATTATCATGAACTTAGTCTAAAATCTTTGCAATATGTCTTGTAGATCAAATGGCCCACGCTAATGTTGCCCTCAACTTCAACGCGTTCCTAGAGAAAACCAAGCTGAAAGATGATAGTAGTAACTACACGGACTGGGTCCGTAACTTGAGGATCATCCTCATAGCTGCCAAGAAAGCATATGTCCTTAAAGCACCGCTAGGTGACGCACCTGTTTTCCCAGCAACTCAAGACGTTATGAACGCCTGGCAGTCGCATAGTGATGATTACTCCTTGGTTCAGTGCGGCATGCTTTACAGCTTAGAACCGGGGCTCCAAAAGCGTTTTGAGCAACACGGAGCATATGAGATGTTCCAAGAGCTGAAAATGGTTTTCCATGCTCATGCCCAAGTCGAGAGATATGAAGTCTCCGACAAGTTCTACAGTTGTAAGATGGAGGAGAATAGTTCTGTCAGCGAGCATATACTCAAAATGTCTGGGTTGCACAACCGCTTGTCTCAGCTGGGAGTTAATCTCCCGGATGACGCGGTCGTTGACAGAATCCTTCAGTCGCTTCCACCTAGCTACAAGAGCTTTGTGATGAACTTCAATATGCAGGGGATGGAAAAAACCATTCCTGAGGTATATTCAATGCTGAAATCAGCGGAGGTGGAGATCAAAAAGGAACATCAAGTGTTGATGGCGAATAAAACCACTAAGTTCAAGAAAGGCAAGGGTAAAAAGAACTTCAAGAAGGACGGCAAGGGAGTTGCCGCGCCCGGTAAGCAAGCTGCCGGGAAGAAGCCAAAGAATGGACCCAAGCCTGAGACTGAATGCTTTTATTGCAAGGGAAACAGTCACTGGAAGCGGAACTGCCCCAAGTACTTAGCGGATAAGAAGGCCGGCAATACCAAAGGTATATGTGATATACATGTTATTGATGTGTACCTTACTAGCGCTCGTAGCAGCTCCTGGGTATTTGATACCGGTGCGGTTGCTCATATTTGTAACTCAAAACAGGAGCTGCGGAATAAGTGGAGACTGGCGAAGGACGAGGTGACTATGCGCGTCGGGAATGGTTCCAAGGTCGATGTGATCGCCGTCGGCACGCTACCTCTACATCTGCCTACGGGATTAGTTTTAAACCTCAATAATTGTTATTTAGTACCAGCTTTAAGCATGAACATTGTATCAGGATCTCGTTTGATGCGAGATGGCTACTCATTTAAATCCGAGAATAATGGTTGTTCTATTTATATGAGAGATATGTTTTATGGTCATGCCCCGCTGGTCAATGGTTTATTTTTATTGAATCTCGAATGTGATGTTACACATATTCATAGTGTGAACGCCAAAAGATGTAAGGTTGATAATGATACTCCCACATACTTGTGGCACTACCGCCTTGGTCACATTGGTGTCAAACGCATGAAGAAACTCCATGCAGATGGACTTTTGGAGTCTCTTGATTATGAATCATTTGACACGTGCGAACCATGCCTCATGGGCAAAATGACCAAGACTCCGTTCTCCGGAACAATGGAGCGAGCAACCAACTTATTGGAAATCAAACATACTGATGTGTGCGGTCCAATGAGCGTTGAGGCTCGCGGTGGTTATCGTTATGTTCTCACCCTCACTGATGACTTAAGTAGATATGGGTATGTCTACTTAATGAAACACAAGTCTGAGACCTTTGAAAAGTTCAAGGAATTTCAGAGTGAGGTTGAGAATCAACGTGACAGGAAAATAAAGTTCTTACGATCAGATCATGGAGGGGAATATCTGAGTCACGAATTTGGCATGCACTTAAGGAAATGTGGAATTGTTTCACAACTCACGCCGCCTGGAACACCTCAGCGTAATGGTGTGTCCGAACGTCGTAATCGCACACTATCAGATATGGTGTGATCTATGATGTCTCTTGCCGACCTACCGCTATCATTTTGGGGTTATGCTTTAGAGACTGCCGCATTCACTTTAAATAGGGCTCCGTCGAAATCCGTTGAGACGACACCGTATGAATTATGGTTTGGGAAGAAACCTAAGCTGTCGTTTCTGAAAGTTTGGGGATGCGATGCTTATGTCAAGAAACTTCAACCTGAAAAGCTCGAACCCAAATCGGAAAAATGCGTCTTCATAGGATACCCTAAGGAAACTATTGGGTATACCTTCTACCTCAGATCCGAAGGCAAGATCTTTGTTGCCAAGAATGGATCCTTTCTAGAGAAAGAGTTTCTCTCGAAAGAAATGAGTGGGAGGAAAGTGGAGCTTGATGAGATGACCCTTCTCGAACCGGAGAGTAGCGCAGCGCAGGAAAATGTTTCTGTGGTGCCTGCACCGACTAGAGAGGAAGTTAATGATGTTGATCATGATCAAGTTACCACTGAACTTCGTAGGTCCACAAGGACACGTTCTGCACCAGAGTGGTACGGCAACCCTGTCCTGGAAGTCATGTTGTTAGACAACGGTGAACCTTCGAACTATGAAGAAGCGATGGCGGGCTCGGATTCCAACAAATGGCTTGAAGCCATGAAATCTGAGATAGGATCCATGTATGAAAACGAAGTATGGACTTTGACAGACTTGCCCGATGATCGGCAAGCCATAGAGAACAAATGGATCTTTAAGAAGAAGACAGACGCGGATGGTAATGTGACCATCTATAAGGCTTGACTTGTCGCTAAGGGTTATCGACAAGTTCATGGGGTTGACTACGATGAGACCTTCTCACCCGTAGCGAAGCTGAAGTCCGTCCGAATCATGTTAGCAATTGCCGCATTCTATGATGATGAGATATGGCAAATGGACGTCAAAACGGCATTCCTTAATGGTTTCCTTAAGGAAGAATTGTATATGATGCAGCCGGAAGGTTTTGTCGATCCTAATAATGCTGACAAGGTATGCAAACTCCAGCGCTCAATCTATGGGCTGGTGCAAGCATCTCGGAGTTGGAACATTCGCTTTGATGAGATGATCAAAGCGTTTGGGTTTACACAGACTTATGGAGAAGCCTGTGTTTACAAGAAAGTGAGTGGGAGCTCTGTAGCATTTCTCATATTATATGTGGATGACATACTATTAATGGGAAATGATATAGAATTCTTGGAAAGCATAAAGGCCTACTTGAATAAGTGTTTTTCAATGAAGGACCTTGGAGAAGCTGCTTACATATTAGGCATCAAGATCTATAGAGATAGATCGAGACGCCTCATTGGTCTTTCGCAAAGCACATACCTTGACAAGATATTGAAGAAGTTCAATATGGATCAGTCCAAGAAGGGGTTCTTGCCTGTATTGCAAGGTGTGAGATTGAGCACGACTCAATGCCCGACCTCGACAAAAGATAGAGAAAAGTTGAGTGTCATCCCCTATGCCTCAGCCATAGGGTCTATTATGTATGCCATGCTGTGTACCAGACCTGATGTGAACCTCGCCGTAAGTTTGGTAGGGAGGTACCAAAGTAATCCCGGCATGGAACACTGGACAGCGGTCAAGAACATCCTGAAGTACCTGAAAAGGACTAAGGATATGTTTCTCATTTATGGAGGTGACGAAGAGCTCGTCGTAAAGGGTTACGTCGATGCTAGCTTCGACACAGATCTGGATGACTCCAAGTCACAAACCGGATACGTGTATATTTTGAATGGTGGGGCAGTCAGCTGGTGCAGTTGCAAGCAAAGCGTCGTGGCGGGATCTACATGTGAAGCAGAGTACATAGCAGCCTCGGAGGTAGCACAGGAAGCAGTCTGGATGAAGGAGTTCATCACCGACCTAGGAGTTATTCCCAATGCGTCGGGCCCAATGACTCTCTTCTGTGACAACACTGGAGCTATTGCCCTTGCCAAGGAGCCCAGGTTTCACAAGAAGACCAGGCATATCAAGCGTCGCTTCAACTCCATTCGTGAACATGTTCAAGATGGAGACATAGATATTTGTAAAGTGCATACGGATCTGAATGTCGCAGATCCGTTGACTAAACCTCTTCCACGGGCAAAACATGATCAACACCAGAACTCTATGGGTGTTCGATTCATCACAATGTAACTAGATTATTGACTCTAGTGCAAGTGGGAGACTGTTGGAAATATGCCCTAGAGGCAATAATAAAGTGGTTATTATTATATTTCCTTGTTCATGATAATTGTCTATTGTTCATGCTATAATTGTATTAACCGGATACCGTAATACATGTGTGAATACATAGACCACAACATGCCCCTAGTGAGCCTCTAGTTGACTAGCTCGTTGATCAATAGATGGTTACGGTTTCCTGACCATGGACATTGGATGTCGTTGATAACGGGATCACATCATTAGGAGAATGATGTGATGGACAAGACCTAATCCTAAGCATAGCACAAGATCGTGTAGTTCGTTTGCTAGAGCTTTTCTAATGTCAAGTATCATTTCCTTAGACCATGAGATTGTGCAACTCCCGGATACCGTAGGAATGCTTTGGGTGTATCAAACGTCACAACGTAACTGGGTGACCATAAAGGTGCACTACAGGTATCTCCGAAAGTGTCTGTTGGGTTGGCACGAATCGAGACTGGGATTTGTCACTCCGTATGACGGAGAGGTATCTCTGGGCCCACTCGGTAATGCATCATCATAAATGAGCTCAATGTGACTAAAGAGTTAGCCACGGGATCATGCGTTACGGAACGAGTAAAGAGACTTGTCGGTAACGAGATTGAACGAGGTATGGGGATACCGACGATCGAATCTCAGGCAAGTAACATACCGATGGACGAAGGGAATTGTATACGGGATTGATTGAATCCTCGACATCGTGGTTCATCCGATGAGATCATCGTGGAACATGTGGGAGCCAACATGGGTATCCAGATCCCGTTGTTGGTTATTGGCCGGAGAGATGTCTCGGTCATGTCTACATGGTTCCAGAACCCGTAGGGTCTACACACTTAAGGTTCGGTGACGCTAGGGTTGTTATGGGAAATAGTATGTGGTTACCGAATGTTGTTCGGAGTCCCGGATGAGATCCCGGACGTCACGAGGAGTTCCGGAATGGTCCGGAGGTGAAGATTTATATATGGGAAGTCATCATACGGTCACCGGAAGTATTCGAGGGTTTGCCGGTATTGTACCGGGACCACCGAAGGGGTTCCGGGGGTCCACCGGAAGGGTCCACCTGCCCCGGAGGGCCCTATGGGCTGTATGTGGAAGGGAACCAGCCCCTAAGTGGGCTGGGCGCCATCCCCCCTAGGGCCCATGCGCCTAGGGTTGGGGGGAAACCCTAAAGGGGGCGCCCCCCTTGGCTTGGGGGGCAAGCCCCCTCCCCTTGGCTGCCGCCCCCCTCTAGATCTCATCTAGAGGGGCCGGCCCCCTTCCCCCTTGGCCCTATAAATAGAGGGGAGGAGGGAGGGCAGCAGCACCTCATCGAAGGCGCAGCCCTCCCCCTCTCCAACACCCCCTCCTCCGTTGAGCTTGGCGAAGCCCTGCCGGAGAACTGCAAGCTCCACCACCACGCCGTCGTGCTGCCGGAGTTGTCTTCCCCAACCTCTCCCTCCTCCTTGCTGGATCAAGGCGCGGGAGACATCACCGGGCTGCACGTGTGTTGAACGCGGAGGCGCCGTTGTTCGACGCTTAGATCGGAATCGACCGCGATCTGAATCGCTGCGTGTATGACTCCTCCAACCGCGTTCTTGCAACGCTTCCGCATCGCGATCTTCAAGGGTATGAAGATGCACTCCTCTCTCTCTCTCGTTGCTAGTCTCTCCATAGATTGATCTTGGTGATGCGTAGATTTTTTTTTGATTTACTATTACGTTCCCCAACAGGGCGCCACCCCCTTCCCTAGTCCAATTCAGCCTCATCCCTTGTGGGGGGCGCACCAGCCCCTTGTGGGCTGGTTAGCCTCCCTCCTATGGCCCAATATGGCCCATATCTTCCACCGGGGGGTTCCGGTAACCCCTCCGGTACTCCGGTATGTACCCGATACACTCCGGAACCCTTCCGGTGTCCGAATACTACCTTCCAATATATCAATATTTACCTCTCGACCATTTCGAGACTCCTCGTTATGTCCGTGATCTCATCCGGGACTCCGAGCAAACTTCGGTCACCAAAACACATAACTCATAATACAAATCGTCATCGAACGTTAAGCGTGCGGACCCTACGGGTTCGAGAACTATGTAGACATGACCGAGACACATCTCCGGTCAATAACCAATAGCAGAACCTGGATGCTCATATTGGCTCCTACATATTCTATGAAGATCTTTATCGGTCAAACCGCATAACAACATAAGTCATTCCCTTTGTCATCGGTATGTTACTTGCCCGAGATTCGATCGTTGGTATCATCATACCTAGTTCAATCTCGTTACTGGCAAGTCTCTTTACTCGTTCCGTAATGCATCATCACGTAACTAACTCATTAGTCATGTTGCTTGCAAGTCTTATAGTGATGTGCATTACCGAGAGGGCCCAGAGATACTCTCCGATACTCGGAGTGACAAATCCTAATCTCGATCTATGCCAACCCAACAAACACCTTCGGAGACACCTGTAGAGCATCTTTATAATCACCCAGTTACGTTGTGACGTTTGATAGCACACAAGGTGTTCCTCCGATATTCGGGAGTTGCATAATCTCATAGTCGAAGGAATATGTATAAGTCATGAAGAAAGCAATAGCAATAAAACTTAACGATCATTATGCTAAGCTAATGGATGGGTCTTGTCCATCACATCATTCTCCTAATGATGTGATCCCGTTCATCAAATGGCAACACATGTCTATGGTCAAGAAACTTAACCATCTTTGATTAACGAGCTAGTCAAGTAGAGGCATACTAGGGATACTTTGTTTTGTCTGTGTATTCACACATGTATCAAGTTTCCAGTTAATACAATTCTAGCATGAATAATAAACATTTATCATGATATAAGGAAATATAAATAAAAACTTTATTATTGCCTCTAGGGCATATTTCCTTCAATTTTATGGTGGGATTTATGCCACATGCTTAGCAAGAGAGCTGGGTGTTTCACCTTGGCCTTGTGACCCCATCTTACCCACGCAATACCTTGACTTCGATGCTATGAAACGTCATAAGATCCTTAGTGGTGAACCCCATAATTTTCCTTATAACCTGCTGTTTAATAAAAAATTCCATTATGGACACCTTTTTGCCTGCACCTGCTCTCTTTGATGTTCACAGCGAGGGAAGAAAGTATGTTCTTGAGAGCGAAGCCCGAGCACATAACGCAGCGGTTGTGGCTGCACGGCGAGCTGAGGTGTCTACACCCTGAGCCTCCGTGAGCTATCACTCCGACCATTATACAGGCTACTGATGGAGATCACCAAGTTAGGCCAAAATCCTAAGCTTGGGGGAGTACGTATTTCCACCGACATTACATTCATGTTCACACATTTCATTCCAGTTGTCGGTGTTCACACTTTTTCATTGTATTATCCATGCCAAATTTATTTTCTCGCTTTCTTCTTGTGTGTTTAAAAAACTTTGAGAAAATCCAAAAATATATTTCCTGCTTCTTTTCGGTTTTTCTTCCTAGTTTAAATTGTTGTAGTACTAAAAAGAGAAAACCCAAAAAGATTTCCTTGTTCTACTTTTACTTATTGGGAGCTTTCCCGTGTAAATAGTTTTTCTCGTTTTTGTTTTTCCCTTTTTGATTGCTTGTTCAAGAAAAACAAAAAACTCTAAAAATATTTCAGTGTGTTTCTCTGAATTTCTTTTTCTTTTTATTGAGTCATGCTGAGGGGAAGACCACGATGAAAATGTTGAGAGGCTCTCTTATGCATTATTGTTGATCTAACAAAGAGCCCATATTACCTTGTCTTCTTCTTTTGAATAAAATGTTTGCAGATTCCATCTTAGTTCATGACACTCTTGCACTATTATTATTTTCATATCGTTTGGTCGTGCAAGTGAAAGGCAATAATGACGATATTGGATGAACTGGCTGAGGCAGAGAGAAACGGGTATGAACTCGACTTGTTCTGTTTTTGTAAATATGTTTAATCTAGTATCCATGATTCAGCCTATTATGATCAAACATGTTTGCAATGACAATTCGAGATTATAGTTTCTCATGCCATGCAGAAGTAGCTAGGAGTGGATAATGATTTATCTTGGATGTCAACATTGCGTTAAAATGATTGTGATGTAGTATGATGATATGGTATCCTCCTCTGAATGTTCGAGTGGCTTGACTTGGCACATGTTCATGCATGTAGTTGAATCAAAACCAACATAGCCTCTATGATATTTATGTTCATGGTGTTCAAATCCTACTCATGCTAGTATCCAATGTTACTTATGCATAATGCATGTTCATGACGTTGTTGCTCTCTAGCTGGCCGCTTCCCAACCTAATTGGTAGCCTTCGCCTATACTAAGTGGGAATTCTGCTTGTGCATCAAAAACCTGAAACCCAAGTTATTCCAGATGAGTCCACCATACCTACCTATATGCGGTATTACCCTGCCGTCCTAAGTAAATTTGCATGTGCCACCTCTAAAAACTTCAAATAAATATCCTTTTTTGTGTGCTTGGATTGTTCATAGAGTAACAGGAGGTAGTCGGTATCTTCCATGATAAGCGGGTTATTCTCATGATGAGTGTTTATTCACTCGTCCTTGCACGAGAGGGGCGGTAATAGGGATTCCCAGTCCCAAACTTAAATTACAAATAATTAAACAAAACTCCCCTGGGACTGTTGTTGGTATGGACGGCACCCGTTGTTTCGGACAAGCCGTGGAGTGTGATTGTTGGTGGAGGGGGAGTAAACCTTTACTTTTATCGCTTGGGAACTGCCACTAATGTGTTTAGCATGGAAGATATCGATAACTAATGGTCGCGAAGTAAACAAGAAGGGTGCATTTCCCAAAATTTCATTTACCTCTGTTTAAAAAAAATTGAGCTCTGGCACCGCTGCAAATCACTGCTTCCCTCTGCGAAGGGAATTTCTATTTACTTTTATGTTGTGTCATCACCTTCTCAAATAAGCGCCAGAACCTGAGAGCACTGTTGTCATGCTCATGCATTGTGTATAGCTAATGTTGGGTGCATCATGACTGGATCTTTTCTACCATGAATTACAATGTTTAGTCACTGATCGGACTTTGGAGGTGCTCTGCATTTATGTTTTGCGGTCTCAGAAAGGGCTAGCGAGATACCATTATTGTTATATTATATCATGGTTGTTTTGACAAAGTGTTGTTGTTTGAGATATCTTATTATTGCTCACTAGTTGATTATGCCATTGATATGAGTTAACATAATTTTTAAGAGTTATTGTCGACATGGTTAGTTATAATCTTTGCTGAAAACCTGGGTGCTACTTAAGCTTATTTATGTAAACAAGAGCAAAAGAGTTCATAAAAGTTTTTCTTTTTCACTTTCAGTTTATCAACTGAATTGCTTGAGGACAAGCAAAGGTTTAAGCTTGGGGGAGTTGATATGTCTCCGTCGTATCTACTTTTCCTAACGCTTTTCCTCTTGTTTTGGACTCTAATTTGCATGATTTGAATGTAACTAACCTGGACTGACGCTGTTTTCAACAGAACTACCATGGTGTTGTTTTTGTGCAGAAATAAAAGTTCCCGGATTGGGACGAAACTTTGCAAAGAATTATTATACAATAAAAGAAAAACACGGGAGCCAAGAACCACCGGAGGGGGGCCCCTGGGTGAGCACAACCCACCAGGGCGCGCCCCCCTCCAAGCGCGCCCAGGTGGGTTGTCCCCACCTGGTGGCCCCGCAGACCTTGAAACCGACGCTATAAAATCATATTTTTCCAGAAAAAAATCATAGAGGAAGAATTATCGTGTTTCACGAGGCGGAGCCGTCGCCACCTCCTGTTCTTCATTGGGAGGCCAGATCTGGAGTCCGTTTGGGGCTCCGGAGAGGGGGATCTTCGATCTTCGTCATCACCAACCCTCCTCCATAACCAATTCCATGGTGCTCTCCACCGGGAGTGAGTAATTCCTTCGTAGGCTCGCTGGTCGGTGAGGAGTTGGATGAGATTCATCATGTAATCAAGTTAGTTTTGTTAGGGCTTGATCCCTTGTATCCATTATGTTATGAGATTGATGTTGCTATGACTTTGCTATGCTTAATGCTTGACACTTTGGGCCCGGGTGCCCTGATTTCAGATCTGAACCGTTTATGTTATCACCATTATATCTATGTTCTAGATCCGATCTTGCAAGTTATAGTCACCTACTACGTGTTATGATCCGGCAACCCCGGAGTGACAATAGTCGGGACACTTCCCGGTGATGACCGTAGTTTGAGGAGTTCATGTATTCACCGCGTGTTAATGCTTTGTTCCGGTTCTCTATTAAAAGAAGGCCTTAATATCCCTTAGTTTCCAATAGGACCCCGCTACCACGGGAGGGTAGGACAAAAGATGTCATGCAAGTTCTTTCCATAAGCACGTATGACTATTTACGGAATACATGCCTACATTATATTTATGAACTGGAGCTAGTGCCGTATCACCCTAGGTTGTAACTGTCACATGATGAATATCGTCCAACAAATCGCCGATCCAATGCCTACGATTTTCCTACATATTGATCTTGCTAAGTTACTACTGCTGCTGTTACTATTGTCACTACTACAAAATTATTGCTATCACTGTTACCGTTACTATTGCTATTGCTACTACTATCAAGACTATCATACTACTTTGTTACTGATCACTTTGCTGCAGATAATTAATCTTCAGGTGTGGTTGAATTGACAACTTAGCTGATAATACTTGCAAATATTCTTTGGCTCCCCTTGTGTCGAATCTATAAATTTGGGTTGAATACTCTACCCTCAAAAACTGTTGCGATCCCCTATACTTGTGGGTTATCATATTTCTTCTCCAAAACTTTGGTTTGGTTTGGCCAACTAGATTGATTTTTTTTGCCATGGGAAGAGGTGCTTTGTGATGGGTTTGATCTTGCGGTGCTCAATCTCAGTGATAGAAGGAGACATGACACGCATGTATTGTTGCCATTAAGGATAAAAAGATGGGGTCTATTCCTACATGAATAGATCTAAGTGATGCCTATATACATGATCATTGCCTTGGATATCGTCATAATTATTTTCTTTTCTATCAGTTGCCCAACAGTAATTTGTTTACCCACCGTATGCTATTTTCTCGAGAGAAGCCTCTAGTGAAATCTACGGCCCCCAGGTCTATTTACTATCATATTATTTTCCGATCTATTTATCCAAAAATCCAAAAATACCTTGCTGCACTTTTTCTTTACTTATTTTTTTTTGTGTTTTTGCTGGATCTATTTATCAAATCTGATACAATTTAATCTATCTCAATACCAAGGAGGGATTGACAACCCCTCTTACACGTTGGGTTGCAAGTTTTTGTGGTTTGTTCGCAGGTACTGTTTACATAGTATTGCTTGGTTCTCCTATTGGATTGATAACCATAGTTTCATAACTGAGGGAAATACTTACCGTTGCTGTGCTGCATCATCCTCTCCTCCTCGGGGAAATAGCAACGCAGATACAAGCAATCATTGGTGTTGACGGTAGCGAGGTTGTTGGTGTAGATCGCCGTCATGATCCTTGCCCCGGTGGCACTCCGACGCAAGCTAGAGAGAGGGGGAGAGAGCCCCCGTCCTTCTTCTTCTTCCTTGACCTCCCCCTCTGGTCCACGGCCTCCATGGCGGTGGAGGGGCGGGAGCCCCTCCGAGATTGGATCTATCTCTCTGTTTCGCGACCCTGTTTCTGGCCCTTCACCATTTCTTAAATTCCCGGAGATCCGTAATTCCGATTGGGCTGAAATTTTAACACAACTTTCTTCCGGATATTATCTTTCCTGCGGCGAAAGAAGGGCACCAACCGCCTTACAAGGGCCCTACAAGCCTTCTGGGCGCGCCTAGGGTAGGGGGGCACGCCCCTTGAGCTGGTGGGCCCCTCGGGCATCGTCTCTCGTTGATTCTTTTTCCCAAAAATCACAAATATTCCAAAATAAATCTCTGTAAATTCTTATCGCATTTGGACTTCATTGGATATGGATATTCTGCGAAAAAAAACATGCAACAAATAGGAACTGGCATTGGGCACTGGATCAATATGTTAGTCCCAAAAATAATATAAAATGTTGCCAAAAGTATATGAAAGTTGTAGAATATTGGCATGAAACAATCAAAAATTATAGATACGATGGAGACGTATCAGCATCCCCAAGCTTAATTCCTGCTCGTCCTCATGTAGGTAAATGATAAAAAAGATAATTTTTGATGTGGAATGGTACCTAGCATAATCTTGATCATGTAATCTAATCATGGCATGAATATTAAGACACGAGTGATTCAAGGCAATAGTTTATCAATTTGACATCGAATGAATAATACAAGACATGCATGTAATTCATCATTGCCTTTCATAATAATGGAGCTAAAGGAAACAGCCTCTATACACTTAATTGTGGTAAGCATGACACACTCAGTCTTCCCTGCATAAAGTATAAATCATGAGCACCTTGGTGTCAAACCAGGCTATTGGATTGTACTTCTAACGCGCTTCAGCATTTTCAACTCCACTCAATACATGAGCGTGAGCCATGGATATAGCACTATGGGTGGAATAGAATGCGGTGGTAGGGATCAATAGGAGAAGGAAGAAAGTCTTGCATCAACTAGGCAGATCAACGGGCTATGGAGATGCCCATCAATCGTTATCAATGCGAGGAGTAGGGATTACCATGCAAGGGATGCACTAGAGCTATATGTGTATGAAAGCTCACAAATGAAACTAATTAAGTTAGTGTGCATCCAACTTGCTTGCTCATGAAGACCTCGGGCATTTGAGGAAGCCCATCATCGGAATATACAAGCCAAGTTCTATAATGAAAAATTCCCACTAGTATATGAAAGTGATAACTCAAGAGACTCTCTATATGAAGAACATGGTGCTACTCTGAAGCACAAGTGTGGTAAAAGGATAGTAACATTTCCCCTTCTCTCTTTTTCTCTCTTTTTTTATTTTTTTCTTTTTTTTTCTTTTTTTATGGGCTCTTTTTGGCCACTTTTTTTTGTCCGGAGTCTCATCCCGACTTATGGACGAGTCATAGTCTCCATCATCCTTTCCTCACTGGGGCAATGCTCTAATAATGATGATCATCACACTTTTATTTACCTACAACTCGATACAACTAATACATGATGACTCTATATGAATGCCTCTGGCAGTGTACCAGGATGTGCAATCATCTAGCATAGCAAAGATATCAAAAAACGGACAAGCCATGAAAATATCATGCTAGCTATCTTACGATCATGCAAAGCAATATGACAATGAACGCTCGAGTCATGTATATGATGATGATGGAAGTTGCATGGCAATATATCTCGGAATGACTATGGAAATGCCATGATAGGTAGGTATGGTGGCTGTTTTGAGGAAGATATAATGAGGCTTATGTGTGATAGAGCATATCATATCACGGGGTTTGGATGCACCGGCTAAGTTTGCACCAACTCTCGAGGTGAGAAAGGGAAATGCACGGTAACAAAGAGACTAGCAAATTGCATAAAGGTGCGAGTGTGTATAAACCATGGAATCAACATTAGTCATAAAGAACTCATATACTTATTGTGAAAGTTTTATTAGCCCTCGAAGCAAAGTACTACTCGCATGCCCCTAGGGGGCAGGTTGGTAGGAGTTAACCATCGCACACCCCCGCTTCAAATAGCACAGAGGGATTTCAATCAAGGATAAATTATGCTCCGACCTCACTGCTAATGTCAGCGGCCACCACTTTACATGCGTGAGGATTTACTTGCGTAAGGACTTACTTCCCATAACACCATATTAATACTCAACTTTAATTCTTTTACTAGCATGCCCCCATATTACCACCTCAATATCGCAAAACTATTGCAAGGAATCAAACATATCATACTCAGTGATGTATAAGTTTTATGTAGGGTTTTATGACTAACCATGTGAATGTTAACTCTCTAAATAGATATAAGTGAAGCATGAGAGTTTAATTCTTTATACAAAAGACTTGCCCAAGATCTAACAAATATAAGTGAAGCGAAAGAGAATTCTACAAATAATGGTTTTCCTATGTAGAGAAACATGCATCCAAACTTCAAATGATATAAGTGAAGCACATGAAGCATTCTGTAAAGCCATACTCAAAAGATATAAGTGAAGTGCAAAGAGTATTCTATAAATCAACCAAGGACTATCTCATATCAGCATGGTGCATAAAAGAAAAGTGAAATATAAACACAAAAGACGCTCCAAGAATTTACGCATATCATGTGAACAAAACAAAAACCGAAACATACCGATAATTGTTGAAGAAGGATAGGATGCATTTTGGGGCATCCCTAAGCTTAGACGCTTGACTCTCCTTGAATATTTACTTGGGGTTCCTTGGGCATCCCCAAGCTTGAACTCTTGCCTCTCCTTATTCTCCTCATATCGATACCTCCTCGATCTTTGAACACTTCACCCACACAAAATTTAACCGAACTTTTTATTAGCGGGGTTAGTACATATAACATCAAATCACATCATTTACTGCTGTAACATTATTGTATAATTATAATAAACATTACCCACTGTATGCTATCACAATTCTATGGCCCCAAGTCAAAGGGGGCTCAACAAGTTTCAAACATACGCAAATAATGAAACTATAACAGCAATCCGTGAAAACAGGACAATCTGTAAATATGCAGATGGTAGATATATTTCTGTAACTAAAGAAAATTCTGAAACACTAGGACAAAATAAACAATTTACACAGCAGTACTGTGTAAAAAAATTCAGAAATTTTGCATGTTCCAGTAAAAAAATGTAAAATCACGCACCACATCAAAGATTTTGGTTTTGCACCGCACATACCAAACAAGCAATCTAATCATCCTAAAAGAAAATCTTGGCACATTATTTTTATAATACAATGGATTTGTACAAGGCGATAATTATTTTTGTGAGAAACTTCCATGAAAAATTCTACATTATTTCCATGAGCATGAACACAAGTGTTCAAGGTCGACCCTCACTTCTTCAATGCATAACCTTCCAATCGCTTCACTTTTTGAAAAAAAAATTGGTTCCCCTCTATATTTTTTGTTTTTAAACTTTTTTAAAAGCACATGCTACTTCTTGAGCTTGCGTTGATTTTTCCCTTGAAGAGGAAAGGGCAATGCAGCAAAGTAGAGATAAGTATTTCCCTCACTGAAGAACCAAGGTATCAATCTAGTAGGAGGCACAAGCAAGTCTCCAATATATGCACCTACACAAACTAACAAATACTTGCACACAACGCAAAAAAGGGGTTGTCAATACCTTCATGGTCACAAACAAGAGTGAGATCTAATAGAGATAGCTATAAACGATAAATAAAAGGCAAAATCAAGTAAATATAAATAAATTGCAGCAAGGTATTTTAGGGTTTTTGTTTTATAGATCTGAAAATATATGATGGAAAATAGACCCAGGGGCCATAGGTTTCACTAGAGGCTTCTCTCTTGAAGAAAACATACGGTGGGTAAACAAATTACTGTTGAGCAATTGATAGAAAAGCGCATAGTTATGAAGATATCTAAGGCAATGATCATGAATATAGGCATCACGTCCGTGACAAGTAGACCGAAATGATTCTGCATCTACTACTATTACTCTACACATCGACCGACTCCTGCCTGCATCTAGAGTATTAAGTTCATAAGAACAGAGTAACGCTTTAAGCAAGATGACATGATGTAGAGGGATAAACTCAAGCAATATGATATAAACCCCATCTTTTTATCCTTAATGACAACAATACAATACGTGCCTCGCTACCCCTTCTGTCACTGGGTGAGGACACCGCAAGATTGAACCCATCATAAAGCACCTCTCCCATTGCAAGAAAAACCAATCTAGTTGGACAAACTAAATCGATAGATCGGAGAGAAATACAAAGCTATCTCAATCATGCATAAAAGAGTTTAGAGAAGACTCAAATATTATTCATAGATAATCTAATCATAAATCCACAATTCATCGGATCTCAACAAATGCACCACAAAAGAAGATTACATCGAATAGATCTCCAAGAACATCGAGGATAACATTGTATTGAAGATCAAAGAGAGAGAAGAAGCCATCTAGCTACTAGCTATGGACCCGTAGGTTTGTGGTAAACTACTCACACATCATCAGAAGGGCAACAAGGTTGGTGTAGAGGCCCTCCGTGATCGATTCCTCCTCTGGCGGAGTGCCAGAAAAGGCCCCAAGATGGGATCTCACGGGAACAGAAGCTTGCGGCGGCGGAAAAGTATTTTTGGTGTGCCCTCTGGTATAGGGGGAATATTTGAGAATATATAGTGGTGGAATTAGGGTTGGAAGGTCTCCGAGGGGCCCACAAGCCTAGGGGGCATGCCCCAGTAGCCGTCTCGTAGGTCTTCTGGTCTCCTCTCCAAGTCTCGTGGGTTTCTTCTGGTCCAAGAAAAATCAACGTAAAGTTTTATTCCGTTTGGACTCCGTTTGATATTCCTTTTCTGCAAAAGTCAAAAACAAGGAAAAAATAGAAACTGGCACTAGGCACTAGGTTAATAAGTTAGTCCCAAAAATAATAGAAAATAGCATATTAATGCATATAAAACATCCAAAACGGATAATATAATAGCATGGAATAATAAAAAAATTATAGATACGTTGGAGACGTATCAAGCATCCCCAAGCTTAATTCCTGCTCGTCCTCGAGTAGGTAAATGATAAAAACAGAATTTTTTATGTGAAATGCTACCTAACATATTTATCAATGCAATTTTCTTTATTGTGGCATGAATGTTCAGATCCATAAGATTCAAAATAAAAGTTTAATATTGACATAAAAACAATAATACTTCAAGCATCCTAATAAAGCAATCATGTCTTCTCAAAATATCACGGCCAAAGAAAGTTATCCCTACAAAATCATATAGTCTGGCTATGCTCTATCTTCATCACACAAAATATTTCATCTTGCACACCCCCGATGACAAGCCAAGCAATTCTTACATACTTTTAATGTTCTCAACCTTCTTCAACTTTCATGCAATACATGAGCGTGACCCATGGATATAGCACTATAGGTGGAATAGAGTATGGTGGAGGTTGTGAGGAGAAGACAAAAAGGAGAAAGTCTCACATCAACTAGGGAAATTAATTGGCTATGGAGATGCCCATCAATTGATATCGATGCAAGTGAGTAGGGATTGCCATGCAACGGATGCACTACAGCTATAAGTGTATGAAAGCTCAAAAGGAAACTAAATGGTTGTGCATCCAACTTGCTTGCTCACGAAGACCTAGGAAAATTTGAGGAAGCCCATTATTGGAATATACAAGCCAAGTTCCATAATGAATAATTCCCACTAGTATATGAAAGTGATAAAATAGGAGACTCTCTATCATGAAGAACATGGTGCTACTTTGAAGCACAAGTGTGGAAAAAGGATAGTAACATTGTCCCTTCTCTCTTTTTCTCTCATTTTTTTTCTTTTTGTTTGGGCTCTTTGGCCACTTTTTTTATTTTGGGATCTTTTTGTTTTTTAAGTCCGGAGTCTCGTCCCAACTTGTGAGGGAATCATAGCCTCCATCATCCTTTCGTCACATGGGATAATGCTCTAATAATGATGATCATCACACTTTTATTTACTTACAACTCGATACTAGAACAAAATATGACTATATGAATGCCTCAGGCGGTGTACCGGGATGTGCAATGATCTAGAGAGACATGTATAAAAAATATGAACGATGGCCAAGCCACAAATACTATGCCAACTACGTGATCATTGCTACTTCTTGAGCTTGCGTTGGTTTTTCCCTTGAAGAGGAAAGCGTGATGCAGCAAAGTAGAGATAAGTATTTCCCTCAGTTAGAGAACCAAGGTATCAATCCAGTAGGAGGCACAAGTAAGTCTCCAATCTATGCACCTACACAAACAATCAAACACTTGCACCCAACGTGATAAAGGGGTTGCCAATCCCTTCACGGTCAATTGCAATGGTGAGATCTGATAGAGATAGATATAAAAGATTACTAAAATGTAAAATAAAATAAAAGTAAATAAATTGCAGCAAGATATTTTTGGCACTATAAGAATCGTGTTAATACATGACGGATTCAATTTGTCATGGAGCAGCGCAAATCCGTCATCGAGGGAGGTCCATGACGGATTTAGAATCCGTCATGTATATCGCGTCATAATTTGAGAACCGTACCACCATGACAGTTCCTGTCTGTCACCGATGAGTCCCTAGGCCTGCCTAGGCCTAGTCCTCTATGACAGACTAATCCGTCATGGATTGACATGACATTGTACAAACGTGGGTCTGACATGGAATCTACGGGGCACCAGCGTGGATCTGACATGGCATCCTGCATAGCCAAGCCCATTCCCCTTTTTTTTAGTGTGCCCATTTAGCCTATTTATTTCAATCCAGCCCATGATATTCATCCAACCAGCTACGACACCACCCATTAAACATAGTCAAACAAGCTTTCGCAACACAATTAATTTCCATTGAACATGTCCATAGTTTGGCCATTTCACAAATTTATATTCAATTATTTCACTAAGTAAAAGCCTTCTAAAATGTGCCCAAGAACACATCCAACATCAGTTGACATGCCCTGAATAACAATTACACTAGATTACAAATATGCAACATTGTACAGACCCTCTTAATCATCAAGTTCACCTCCGCAGCTCAAACTTCATATGCGCCTCTCACCACCAAGGAAACCTGTAAAAAACAATATGCTTCTGTTACAATATGCTCTCACCACCAAGGAAACCTGTAACAAACTTCCTAATAGGTACACTAAAGTATCAAGAACAGCAAGTGGACTTTACATTACGATAATATATTTTATGATGAATCTAATGAAACTAATTCTGTGGTGAAGATGTTGATATAGCTTCCTTTAAACTTTTTCAAATTCAGTTAATTTGGAATGGTAGAGAAAACAAGAATTAAATGAAACGTTCAAGGTGGAGATACTTCCAAAGTTACACTGCACTTAACATAATTTAATAAACTATAACCACTACCACTGGATTTTCATAACAGATCTTGCATGAAACAAATGCAAATTTTGATTATTATATTTAAATTGGATAAGAGGAAATCAATCAAACATAGAACTTATATGATGGTCTATGGCAATCTGATCTCTACCAGTAATGCAAGAAATAACAAACCATGCTGGAAGTAATTATGAACAAAAGAGCTATACAGCCAACGATGGTTCACAGAATATTTCAGGGAAGTATATTTAAACTATTATAAATTAATTATGACTGAATACGTAATGTAGTGCAAGCATGCAGTAGTGATCGTCGTTGTTGATGAAGGTCCTGAAGAATTGACACACCAAGTTCTTTTGTCTACAGCATAGTTCTTCGGGTCTCTTTAATTCTTTGAGTGGACTAATTCAGTCATTCAATTGTCATAATCAACCTTCCTCACTGATCAGTGGACACCTGAGCCAGGAAATAATCCCCAAATACAGCATGAGTACTAGAAATAGCAAACATCAAGAACTTTGAGACACCGCTTAAGAAACCAGAACAAACATAATAATACTGCATTAGTATATATGCATCACATCAGTAGAAAAATGTGTCAAACAAGGAACACTATTTCCACAATACGGAAAGATAAAAATGCTAGAACTTAAAGCAACATCCAGTAATACATAAAGCGGATAACTCCCTTTTCCCGATATATCAAGCAGCCACATTCCCTTTTATTAGGCCGTAAGAAGAGGTACAATTCTACTTTTCTCTTTCGGCTCTGGAAAGACACAAAAATGCACAGCAGATACTATTTTTTCCTAAGTTCTGAAATTTTATAGTGTCTACAAACGAGAATAACAAAGTATATATGCCAAAAACAATGGCATCACTAACAAACATTATACATGATGCAGAGAAGTACAAAATTAATTTATTGCATGGCTTTAGTAATTACCCAAGTAATTCCTGCTAGATTTTTCAATATTGTCGCCTTTTCAAGTCCATATGTAGGAGTTAAGTACATTGCAATTATAGAATTGCACAGGAATTAGAGCACTATGAGTTTTGATCCATCGTACAAAATACTATCAGTTTAATTGTCACGAAAAAAATAAGATTTGACACACCACATGGAACTTCAAGCGGCTTGTTTATCATTTTGCTTCTTCGTCAAGTATTTTAGGTACCTATAGAATGAGACAGAGAGAAATAAAGAATTGCATGTATGATGTATCTCGAGATTAAATTGTACAACTACATGTGTGGGCAGTCAAGAGCTACATGAAAGTTTATTATCCATTAACCAGAAATCATATAGGTTGAAAACTGCATAGCTAAAACAAGCCCATTAACTATAAACAATAAATGTCATATTTATATGAATAGGAATTGGCAAAAAGAAAACAGAAAGTACTCTCCTTATTCTTGAATTTGAAAGCTTTGTGACCTCTATAGTAATCATTTCAGTAAGTATAGGACCAGAATCATGGACTGAATTTTTAGTTAGAAGAACAAGCATTGAATTACGTGTATTTTCAGTCAAACTGACTTCCAGAAAACATTATACTTCACAAATACAAACTGAGCCCTAGCAGAACATAAGGGCAAATAGATGTTTGAGTATGCATAACATAAAGGGCATGCGCAGGAAAGGGCAGTGCAGATATCATCACCAACTAAAAAATGTTTCTGGTCCATGTGAGATATCCAAATTATGCAGGCAAGGGCAGTGCATATATCATCACCAAGTAAAAAATGTTTTTAGTTGTATAAAGACCATTAGATGCATTGACCGATGTGGGATCCATCACCATTATGTGCATGAAAGAAACATTGGACACTACAGTAAAATGTACCTACAGAATCTGCAGATATGAGTTTTTCTTCAGTTAGATATAAAATGGTATGAGTTTCTTAATTCTAAAAGCTGACAGGATAAATCTTGCAGGTAATTACTCTGAATTATCAGTGTACAACTACAAAGCAACGCTTGAACTGCAACACGAACAGAAATTTGCCTAATACTTTTTGTTTCCAGTACAAATAATGAATGTGCTTCATAATGTGACTAGGAAGGAACAAAGCACAAACAATCAGTAATGAACGAGTAACCCTCAATGGTGCTCATTTTAATGTCGAACAAGGCAGACACCTAGATGTTTTCCCTGCAGCCATCCTCTAATAGGAACAACTAGATCCATCCATGGCCGGTGTTTTTCCCAAGTGTTTTGTTCGTCCCAGTGGTACTTCGTACTCCTCAGCAGAGCTCCAAGAAACCCTATATTACCGGAGACGAACAGAGGGGGGCTGTAGGTTAAAGGACTGGTGCAGAGGTACGTACTGGGTCTTTCCGGCCGGAGAAGGTGAACGGCGACGCGTAGAGGAGGCTGCGCACCACGGATGGAGAAGACCGCGACGACAAGGGGACCGACGGTGGCGCCACAAGGGCCGCCGATGTACTCTGGATCCGTGGAGGCATTGCCACCTCCTGTACCTCACCTCAGCTCGCTGCCAGATGGAGCTGGATCAATGCACGCCGCCAGCGACGTCAGGGACGTACAAATCCGGCAGTTGGTCCCACGGCCACCGTTGCCGCCTCAGATCGAGGGGTATGACTGGGTTGCAATAGCTCGAGGGGCCAATCTGAATGGGGAGGGGCGTGGAGTAGGGTAGACGGGGAGGGGTCCGGGGCAGGATATATGTGAAGGGGCCCGGCGCCGGGTGGTTCAGGGCCGGCGCCGCCGGCGCCAACACGGAGCAGCGAGAGGGGGAAGGTGAAGTGGCGGCGGCTATGGTTGGCACGGGAGATGGGAGAAAGGTAACTAGGGTTAGGCTAGTGTGGACTCTAGTTAAATGGGCTGGCTCGACAATTTCGGCCCCCCGCGCTGGTGACTTAAAATTTTCCTTCGCGCGCGCTCTTTCACAGTTTCGCTCTTTTTTTTCTTCTACATACACATTGATCGCTTCCAACTGACATGTGGGTCAAACAATAGGAGCCATTCATGACGGTCCAATCATGGATCAAGAAGTAAAAGGCTAGGCCCAGTTAGTCGATCCATGACAATTTCCATGACGGTCCCACGATGTCCGTCATAAAGGCAGTACCGTTTTGAGTCTCATACGCCACTTGCTAATATGTGACGGTTTTCATGACAGTTTACGGGAACATCACCGCAAATCCGTCATAGATTAACATGTTTCTTGTAGTGTGGTATTTTTGGTTTATAGATCTGAAAATATATAAGGGAAAATAGACCCGGGGGCCATAGGTTTCACTAGAGGCTTCTCTCTTGAAGGAAAATAATACGGTGGGTGAACAAATTACTGTCGAGCAATTGATAGAAAAGAGCAAAGTTATGATGATATCCAAGGCAATGATTATGCATATAGGCATCACGTCCGTGTCAAGTAGACCGAAATGATTCTGCATCTACTACTAATACTCCACACATCGATCGACTCCTGCCTGCATCTAGAGTATTAGGTTCAAGAGAACAGAGTAACACATTAAGTAAGATGACATGATGTAGAGGGATAAACTCAAGCAATATGATGAAAACCCCATCTTTTTATCCTTGTTGGAAACAATACAATACATGCCTCGCTACCCCGACTATGTCACTGGGTGAGGACACCGCAAGATTGAACCCAAAACTAAGCACCTCTCCCATTGCAAGAAGAACAAATCTAGTTCGCCAAACTAAACCGATAATTCGAAGAGAAATACAAAGATATCAAATCATGCATATAAGAATTTAGAGAAGATTCAACTAATATTCATAGATAATCTGATCATACATCCACAATTCATTGGATCTCGACAAACACACCGCAAAAGAATATTACATCGGATAGAACTCCAAGAACATCGAGGAGAACATGGTATTGAAGATCATAGAGAGAGAAGAAGCCATCTAGCTACTAGCTATGGACCCGTAGGTCTGAGGTAAACTACTCACGCTTCACAGGAAGGGCAATAGGGTTGATGTAGATGCCCTCCGTGATCGAATCCCCCTCTGGCAGATTGCCGGAAAAGGCCCCAAGATGGGACCTCACGGGAATAGGGGCTTGCGGTGGCGGAAAAGTATTTTTGTGGATGCCTCTGATGGTTTGGGAATATTTGGGAATTTGTAGGCCGAAGATTAGTGTTAGAGGAGCTCCGAGGGACCCACAAGGCAGGGGGGCGCCCCCCTGCGGCGCGCCCTACACCCTTGCCGTCGCCTCGGGACTTCTTTTCCTTGGTGTCCAAGTCCTACGTGTGTCTTCTGGTCCAAGAAAAATCATCGTAAAGTTTTATTCTGTTTGGACTCCATTTGATATACCTTTTCTGCAAAACTCAAAAACAAGGAAAAAAACAGAAACTGGCACTGGGCTCTGGGTTAATAAGTTAGTCCCAAAAATAATATAAAATAGCATATTAATGCATATAAAACATCCAAAATAGATAATATAATAGCATGGAACAATAAAAAATTATAGATACGTTGGAGATGTATCAAGCATCCCCAAGCTTAATCCCTACTCATCCTCGAGTAGGTAAATGATAAAAACAGAATTTTTGATATGGAATGCTACATAACATATTTATCCATGTAATTTTATTTATTGTGGCATGAATATTAAGATCCATCAGATTCAAAACAAAAGTTTAATATTGACAAAAAAACAATAATACTTCAAGCATACTAACAAAGCAATCATGTCTTCTCAAAATAACATGACCAAAGAAAGTTATCCCTACAAAATCATATAGTCTGGCTATGCTCCATCTTCATCACACAAAGTATTAAATCATGCACAACCCCGATGACAAGCCAAGCAATTGTTTCATACTTTTGATGTTCTCTAACTTTTTCAACTTTCACGCAATACATGAGCGTGAGCCATGGATATAGCAATATAGGTGGAATAGAATATGGTGGTTGTGGACAAGACAAAAAGGAGATAGTCTCACGTCAACTAGGCGTATCAACGGGCTATGGAGATGCCCATCAATAGATATCAATGTGAGTGAGTAGGAATTGTCATGCAACGGATGCACTAGAGTTATAAGTGTATGAAAGCTCAAAAGAAACTAACTGGGTGTGCATCCAACTCGCTTGCTCACGAAGACCTAGGGCAATTTGAGGAAGCCCATCATTGGAATATACAAGCCAAGTTCTATAATGAAAATTCCCACTAGTATATGAAACTGACAATATAGGAGACTCTCTATCATGAAGATCATGGTGCTACTTTGAAGCACAAGTGTGGAAAAAGGATAGTAGCATTGCCCCTTCTCTCTTTTCTCTTATTTTTTTCTCTCTCTTTTTTTTCCTTTTTTTAATTTTATTTTTCGTCTGGAGTGTCATCCCGACTTGTGGTGGAATCATAGTCTCCATCGTCTTTTCCTCACATGGGACAATGCTCTAATAATGATGATCATCACACTTTTATTTACTTACAACTCAAGAATTACAACTCGATACTTAGAACAAAATATGACTCTATATGAATGCCTCCTGTGGTGTACCGGGATGTGCAATGACTCAAGAGTGACATGCATAAAAAATATGAATGGTGGCTTTGCCACAAATACGATGTCAACTACATGATCATGCAAAGCAATATGACAATGATGAAGCGTGTCATAATAAACGGAACGGTGGAAGTTGCATGGCAATATATCTCGGAATGGCTATGGAAATGCCATAATAGGTAGGTATGGTGGCTGTTTTGAGGAAGGTATATGGTGGGTGTAATGTACCGGCGAAAGTTGCATGGTACTAGAGAGGCTAGCAATGGTGGAAGGGTGAGAGTGCGTATAATCCATGTACTCAACATTAGTCATAAAGAACTCACATACTTATTGCAAAAGTCTATTAGCTATCAAAACAAAGTACTACACGCATGCTCCTAGGGGGATAGATTGGTAGGAAAAGACCATCGCTCGTCCCCGACCGCCACTCATAAGGAATACAATCAATAAATAAATCATGCTCTGACTTCATCACATAACGGTTCACCATACGTGCATGCTACAGGAATCACAAACTTTAACACAAGTATTTCTACCAATCCACAATTACTCACTAGCATGACTCTAATATCACCATCTTTATATCTCAAAACAATATGCAAGGAATCAAACTTCTCATAGTATTCAATGCACTTAATATGAAAGTTTTTATTATATCCCTCTTGGATGCCCATCATATTAGGACTAAATTCATAACCTAAGCAAATTACCATGCTGTTTAGAGACTCTCAAAATAATATAAGTGAAGAAAGAGAGTTCAACAATTTCTATAAAATAAAGCCACCGCCGTGCTCTAAAAAGCAATGTTGGAAAAAGTGCTAGGCGGTAGGCGGGCGATGACTCTCTGCCTAGCGCCTAGCCTGCCTAGGCGTAGCCTAGGCGGGCCAAGGCGTTTTGTATGGTAGCAGGTTAGGAGGACAATTTTTTGGCTAGGCATAGCCTTAGGCATTTTCTACTACAGCAGTTTAGGACAATTGAATGATAATAAGATACTCCCTCCGTCCCATGATGTAAGATCTTATATTCCCATGATATAAGATCTTATATTATGGGACAGATCGAGTACATCACAACAACGTGAAGAACTAAAAGTGATCTATTCAAGGGAAGTAGCAGTAACATAGAAACATCAAATATTAAAATATAGTTGAGGCAAACGTCACGCAAGACCCAATATGGCATATAGCATTATAAATTATAAGCTCAAGTTCATAAGTACTTTATTCCTAGAATCTTATTTGAAAGACTTCTCTCAAGTCACAACAGGGATAGTTCCACACAGACGCACAACTTGAGGTAATTTAGGATCAATATGACGTGTCCCCTGTCAATGGGACCTATCTTGTGTGGCTTAGTGCTTCCAATACAAGTAACTTCGGCATCTCCAACACGAGAAATATTCACGCCTTCTCTGAGCTCTAGCTCAAGGGAAGTCTTTTCCCTCCTCTTCTTAGTTGCCTCCTCAAGAGATTTCTTGCACCTATCTTTAGCTTCCTGCGAGCTTTTCTTGCATTTAGCCACAAAATTACCAACGTGAGCCACACGCTGCTTGTGACGATAAACACCTCCAATGATCACATGGTTACAAAACAAACACTTCACTTTGTCCTTGTTGGAAACATCGGCTAGACTCCCATACTCCCATCCGACATCATCCGACTTTCTCTTATGGGCATTCTCTTCCTGCACCGCTGATGTTGTATTTGTCACCAACATCCTACAAATGCTCAAATACACAGCAACAATAGTTCAGTAATTCACATCAATAATGATAAAAAAATGGACCAGGTCTATCAAAGTGGAGTAGGCATAAATCTAGATAATAATCAAAGCAAAAATTACAATATAGTATGTCTGTATGGGTGTGCGCGTGTCCACATCCGAAAAACATATAGTAGAAGATAAATCATTACCCACTTAATTACGTATATGATTTTTACATAAGAAGGTAGAAGCAAAGCAATATAAGTTATAATATCATAAATTCATAGTATATGCAGATCAAATATGAAATAGGTAGGAAGCTGCCTATCGAGAGATTCCAAGCAAAACAAACTAAATAGACAATACGAAAACTACAATGAGGGAAACCAAAGAACATAATTTTTTGCATTACAAGCTTATAAATTCATTGCATAATTGCATTGGAAACTTATTTAGTCCTGCAAGGCTGCAATGCTCCATACAGATCCAGAAGCAAATTCATTTTTATACCGACTAAACAACCCTCTGATTAATGAACCTCAAGTCTCCACAGTAAAGATTACCAGCAACCACATACATATGATCCTACTTTTACACTAGGACTAGTTCTGGCTGGTGTTGCATCTTGGCATCAGGCAACAGAAGAGAAAATCATATCACAAACTTCACTAACATCAAGATGCTACTTATAACGGAAGTTATTTCGCAAGCAACGATGCGCACAACACGGTGATTCACTTGAAGAGATGAATGATCCCAATTTTATACGAGTTTTGATGATAAATCAGTGATGTGCAGCTCCAGTACTGAAGAGCTGATCGACCTACTGCTACCCAAGATGGTGATGCGTACAATATGCAAGGTCAGGGAAATGGTGGCAACTTCTTCAGAAAGCAGAATGATTACCTTCAGAACAGTCGCCTGTAGGTAGCAGTCCTCTTTAACCTCTTCAGGCACTAGATATGACCAGCCCTCATTAACTTGTCGTATGAGCTGTCAAGTAAAACATCACACAATTATAATTTATATGTATAGTCTATTGATGATTCCAGTTGAGCTGGCCGTTAATGACCATCAGCAAATCAGTGTAAGTGTATAACCTATCAGTATAATTATGAATAATTATCTACTAGGTGTAATCCAAGAATTTTTATTCAGGGTGGAATGCCAAAAAGATATTACAGCTGAGAAGTGATGTTTAATATGAGGATAACCACAATCTTCATTATTTGCAGTCTTGTGTTATCCCAAGTATACTATAATGTTCATTTCAAAAAAAGAACTCTACTGTTCAGTACAAAAAATACCACTTACAATAATCATCTTATCAATTTCCTCTTCATAGTTCTGGAGTTAACAAATAATAGAAAAACTGCAGATCAATGAAATTACAAGCGAGGGATGGATCGAGCAACATCCAACTAGCAATCCAGAGGCAAATAATATTGTATACTTTTCAAAGATCATCTATGAAGTATATAGATCTACAAAAACTGCAGATCGAGTGTCCTAAAAAAAAGCTGCAGATCGAGGGATTACAAGAGAGGGATGGAGCAGCAACCAATAGCAATCCGATGGGAGGGGCAGGAGGAAAATCTATAGGCTACAGTAGAGGAGAAGACACGGGAAGCGGAGGGACAAATGAAATCGCATCTCACTTACAGGAAACAACATGGAGAAGAGACTGAACCTCAAAACATTCACGCGCGGAGAGATAGTGAGGAGGAAAAAGTACGGGCGGCATGGAGGAGTTGAATCTTTACCTTCCAGTGCCGGAGAATGAAGCGACGACGGAATAGCTCAGGCCGCCGCTGCCCTTTTGTGTTTATATATATCCAAATCCTAGCCAAATACAGTATCTCCTTTCCTCTCGCCGGCAAACTCCCCGCAATCTTCTCGCCATCTTCTCCAATATTCTTGCACCTTCCGTCTGTGCTTTCAACGGCTCGAGCTCCATCTCCGGCCGTGCCTTGCCGTGCCTTGCGCCGCCTCCTCGCCGCTTTTCTATGCATAATCGCGTCTAGGCGTACGCGTTGCTCTGCCTAAGCGATGGGCCCGCCTAGAGTGTCGTTTAGGCCCAAGGCTACGCGATGGGCTATCATCAAGCGCTTCAGCGCGCCTAAGCATATGCCTAATTACGCTTTTTCCAACCTTGCTAAAAAGATATAAGTGAAGTACTAGAGCATATTGCCTAGCTCAAAAGATATAAGTGAAGCACATAGAGTATTCTAATAAATTCACGATTAATGCGTGTCCCTCTCGAAAGGTGTGTACAGAAAGGATGATTATGGCGAACTAAAAATCAAAGACTCATATCATACAAGATGCTCCAAGCAAAACACATATCATGTGGTGAATAAAAATATAGCCTCAAGTAAATTTACCGGTTGATTGAAGACGAAAGAGGGGATGCCTTCCGGGGCATCCCCAAGCTTAGGCTCTTGGTTGTCCTTGAATATTACCTTGGGGTGCCTTGGGCATCCCCAAGCTTAGGCTCTTGCCACTCCTTATTCCATAGTCCATCAAATATTTACCCAAAACTTGAAAACTTCACAACACAAAACTCAACAGAAAACTAATGAGATCCGTTAGTATAAGAAAAATAAATCACCACTTTGGTACTGTTGTGAACTCATTCTTTATTTATATTGGTGTAATACATACTGTATTCCAACTTTTCCAAGGTTCATACCCCCCGATACTACCCATAGATTCATCAAAATAAGCAAACAACACAAAGAAAACAGAATCTGTAAAAAACAGAACAGTCTGTGAAGATCCGAATTGTTCTAATACTTCAGTTACTCCAAAAATTCTGAAAAATTAGGAACACAGAGGAAATTTTTATATCAATCATGTGTAAACAATTCAGAGTTTTTTGTCGCTTCTGTGAATTATTAAAATTCTGCAACTGGACACAAAAGTTTCTGTTTTTCAGCAAGATCAAATCAACTATCACCGTAAGCCATCCCAAAGGTCTTGCTTGGCTCAAACACTAATTAAAACACAAAAACACAATTACTACAGAGGTAATAATGTGTATACTCATAAAAATATAAAAGAAAAATATTGGGTTGTGTCCCAACAAGCACTTTTCTTTAAAGCCTTTTAGCTAGGCATTGATAATTTTAATGATGCTCACATGAAAGATAGCAATTGAAACACGAAGAGAGCATCATGTAGCATGTGAAAAACAAGTTTAAGTCTAACATACTTCATTTGCATAGGCCTTTTATAACCAAACAAATTATCAAGACAAGCAAAAACTAACATATGCAAGTAAGAAGAAAGAAACAATAGCAATCTCAACGTAACGAGAGGTAATTTAGTAACATGAAAATTTATACAACCATATTTCCCTCTCTCATAATAATTACATGTAGGATCATATTCAAATTCAACAATATAGCTATCACATAACATATTCTCTACATGATCCACATGCATACAAAGTTGACACTCTTCCAAAATAGTGGGATTATCATAAAATAAAGTCATGAATTCTCCAAGCCCACTTTTATCAAAAATTTCATAAGATTGATCATACTCCAAAGTAGTGGGATCATTATTACCTATAGTTGACACTCTTCCAAACCCACTTTCAATATTATTGCAAACATATTCACCATGAGGCTTAAATAATTTTCAAGATCATAAGAAAAATCACCCAAATCATGATCATTGCAACAATTATAGTGGACCTAGCAAAACTAGCATCCCCAAGCTTAGGGTTTTGCATATTATTAGCACAATTAACATTAATAGGCTTTATAATAACATCATTGCAATCATGCTGTTTATTCAAGGATCTATCATGAATCACTTCAAAAATTTCTTCTTTTAACACTTCATCACAATTTTCAGATTCACGAATTTCAAGCAAAACTTCATAAAGATAATCTACTACACTCAAATCACTAGAAATTGGTTCATCATAATTGGATCTCTTAAAAAGATTAGCAAGTGGATGAGGATCCATAAACTTTTAGCAAGCGAAGATTCAAGCAAAAAGAAGGCACATGGTAACACAAGCAAACAAGAGATCAAACGGAAAGAAGGCAAACAAAAAGGAAAATATTTTTGTGATTTTCTGAAAATGTTTTAGAAGTGGGGGAGAGGAAAACAAGAGGCAAATGGCAAATAATGTAATGCAAGAAATGAGAGTTTATGATGGGTACTTGGTAGGCTTGATGTAGAACCTCCCCGGCAACGGCGCCAGAAATTCTTCCTGCTACTTCTTGAGCTTGCGTTGGTTTTTCGCTTGAAGAGGAAAGGGTGATGCAGCAAAGTAGAGATAAGTATTTCCCTCAGTTTGAGAACCAAGGTATCAATCCAGTAGGAGGCACAAGCAAGTCTCCAATCTATGCACCTACACAAACAATCAAACGCTTGCACCCAATGAGATAAAGGGGTTGGCAATCCCTTCACGGTCATTTGCAATGGTGAGATCTAATAGAGATAGATATAAAAGATTACTAAAACATAAAATAAAATAAAAGTAAATAAATTGGAGCAAGATATTTTTTGTATTTTTGGTTTATAGATCTGAAAATATATAAGGGAAAATAGACCCGGGGGCCATAGGTTTCACTAGAGGCTTCTCTCTTGAAGGAAAATAATACGGTGGGTGAGCAAATTACTGTCAAGCAATTGATAGAAAAGCGCAAAGTTATGAGGATATCCAATGCAATGATTATGCATATAGGCATCACGTCCATGTCAAGTACACCGAAACGATTCTGCATCTACTACTATTACTCCACACATCGACCGACTCCTGCCTGCATCTAGAGTATTAAGTTCAAGAGAACAGAGTAACGCATTAAGTAAGATGGCATGATGTAGAGGGATAAACTCAAGCAATATGATGAAAACCCCATCTTTTTATCCTTGATGGCAACAATACAATACGTGCCTCGCTACCCCTACTATGTCACTTGGTGAGGACACCGCAAGATTGAACCCAAAACTAAGCACCTCTCCCAGTGCAAGAAGAACCAATCTAGTTGGCCAAACTAAACCGATAATTCGAAGAGAAATACAAAGATATCAAATCACGCATATAGGAATTCAGAGAAGATTCAAATAATATTCATAGATAATCTGATCATAAATCCACAATTCATCGGATCTCGACAAACCCACCGCAAAAGAATATTACATCGGATAGAACTCCAAGAACATCGAGGAGAATATGGTATTGAAGATCATATAGAGAGAAGAAGCCATCTAGCTATTAGCTATGGACCCGTAGGTCTGAGGTAAACTACTCACGCTTCATCGGAAGGGCAATAGGGTTGATGTAGATGCCCTCCGTGATCGAATCCCCCTCCGGCAGATCGCCGTAAAAGGCCCCAAGATGGGATCTCACGGGAACAGAGGCTTGCGACGGCGGAAAAGTATTTTTGTGGATGCCTCTGATGGTTTGGGAATATTTGGGAATTTGTAGGCCGAAGATTAGGGTTAGAGGAGCTCCGAGGGACCCATAAGGCAGGGGGCGCGCCCTGCACCCTTCTCGTCGCCTCGGGACTCCTTTTCCTTGGTGTCCAAGTCCTACGTGTGTCTTCTGGTCCAAGAAAAATCATCGTAAAGTTTTATTCCGTTTGGACTCCGTTTGATATACCTTTTCTGCGAAACTCAACAACAAGGAAAAAACAGAAACTGGCATTGGCCTCTAGGTTAATAAGTAAGTCCCAAAAATAATATAAAATAGCATATTAATGCATATAAAACATCCAAAATAGATAATATAATAGCATGGAACAATCATAATCTATAGATACGTTTGAGACATATAAATCATGCAAAGCAATATGACAATGATGGTATGTGTCATAATAAACGGAACGATGGAATTTGCATGGAAATATATCTCGGAATGGCTATGGAAATGCCATAATAGGTAGGTATGGTGGCTGTTTTGAGGAAGGGTATATGGTGGGTTTAATGCACCGGGGAAAGTTGCGCGGTACTAGAGAGGCTAGCAATGGTGGAAGGGTGAGAGTGCGTATAATCCATGGACTCAACATTAGTCATAAAGAACTCACATACTTATTGCAAAAATTTATTAGCCATCGAAGCAAAGTACTAATACGCATGCTCCTAGGGGGATAGATTGGTAGGAAAAGACTATCGCTCATCCCCGACCGCCACTCATAAGGAAGACAATCAGAAATAAATCATGCTCCGACTTCATCACATAACGGTTCACCATACGTGCATGCTTCGGAAATCACAACCTTAACACAAGTATTTCTACCAATCCACAATGACTCGCTACCATGACTCTAATATCACCATCTTTATATCTCAAAACAAATGCAAGGAATCAAACTTCTCATATATTCAATGCTCTTTATGAAAGTTTTTATTATATCTCTCTTGGATGCCCATCATATTAGAACCAAATTCATAACCTAAGCAAATTACGATGCTATTTTAAGACTCTCAAAATAATATAAGTGAAGCATGAGAGTCCATCAATTTCTACAAAATAAAACCATCGCCGTGCTCTAAAAAGATATAAGTGAAGCACTAGAGCAACTGCCTAGCTCAAAAGATATAAGTGAAGCACATAGAGTATTCTAAAATTCACGATTAATGTGTGTCCCTCTCAAAAGGTGTGTACATCAAGGATGATTGTGGTAAAATAAAAAGCAAAGACTCATATCATACAAGACTCTCCAAGCAAAACACATATCACGTGGTGAATAAAAATATAGCCTCAAGTAAATTTACCGATGGATTGAAGACAAAAGAGGGGATGCCATCCGGGGCATCCCCAAGCTTAGATGCTTAGTTGTACTTGAATATTACCTTGGGTTGCCTTGGGAATCCCCAAGCTTAGGCTCTTGCCACTCCTTATTCCGTGGTCCATCAAAACTTTACCCAAAACTTGAAAACTTCACAACACAAAACTCAACAGAAAACTCGTAAGATCCGTTAGTATAATAAAATAAATCACCACTTTAGGTACTATTGTGAACTCATTCTAAATTTATATTGGTGTTATATCTACTTTATTCCAACTTCTCCATGGCTCATACCCCCCAATACTACACATAGATTCATCAAAATAAGCAAACAACACATAGAAAACATAATCTGTCAAAAACAGAATAGTCTATAGTAATCTGGAAATTTCGTATACTTCTATAACTCCAAAAATTCTGAAAAATTAGGAAACCTAGGAAATTTTTATATAAATCTTGTGCAGAAAATTCAGAATTTTATCACGTTTCTATGATTTTTTAAAATTCTGTCAATGAGCGCAAAAGTTTCTGTTTTTCAGCAAGATCAAATCAACTATCACCATGGACCATCCCAAAGGTCTTACTTGGCTCAAACACTAATTAAAACACTAAAACAAAATTACTACTGAGGTAATAATGTGTATTTTGAGAAAAACATGAAATAAAAATATTGGGTTGTCTCCCAACAAGCGCTTTTCTTTAAAGCCCTTTAGCTAGGCGTTGATAATTTTAATGATGCTCACATGAAAGACAAAAATTGAAACATGAAGAGAGCATCATATAGCATGTGAAAAACAAGTTTAAGTCTAACATACTTCCTATGCATAGGCTTTTTATAGGGAAAATATTTATCAAGACAAGTAAAAACTAGCATATGCAAGGAAGAAGAAAGAAACAATAGCAATCTCAACATAACGAGAGGTAATTTAGTAACATGAAAATTTCTACAACCATATTTCCCTCTCTCATAATACTTACATGTGGGATCATATTCAAATTCAATAAAATAGCTATCACATAACATATTCTCTATATGATCCACATGCATGCAAAGTTGACACTCTTCCAAAATAGTGGGATCATCATTAAATAAAGTCATGACCTCTCCCAGCCCACGTTTATCAAAAATTTCATCAGATTGATCATACTCCAAAGTAGTGGGATCATTATTACCTAGAGTTTACACTCTTCCAAACCCATTTTCAATATTATTGCAAATATTATTACCATTATCATATTCATCATGAGGCTTAAATAAATTTTCAAGATCATAAGAAAAATCACCCCAATCATGATCATTGCAACAAGTAGTGGACATAGCAAAATTAGCATCCCCATGCTTAGGGTTTTGCATATTATTAGAACAATTGACATTAATAGAATTTATAATAACACCATTGCAATCATGCTTTTCATTCAAGGAGCTATCATGAATCTCTTCATAAATTTTTTCTTTTAATACTTCATCACAATTTTCAGATTCACGAATTTCAAGCAAAACTTCATAAAGATAATCTAGTGCACACAACTCACTAGCAATTGATTCATCATAATTGGATCTATTAAAAATATTAGCAAGTGGATGAGGATCCATAAACTTTTTGCTTTCTTATTTTCAATAAATACACAATTATACCAAGCAAACGAGCAAACAAACCAAGTAAGACATCAGGGCAAATGAAAAGAAGGCAAATATTTTTTGTGATTTTCTGAAAATGTTTTAGAAGTGGGGGAGAGGAAAACGAGAGGCAAATGGCAAATAATGTAATGCAAGAGATGAGAGTTTATGGTGGGTACTTGGTAGGTTTGATGTAGAACCTCCCTGGTAACGGCGCCAGAAATTCTTCCTCCTACTTCTTGAGCTTGCGTTGGTTTTCCCTTAAAGAGGAAAGGGTGATGCAGCAAAGTAGAGATAAGTATTTCCCTCAGTTTGAGAACCAAGGTGTCAATCCAGTAGGAGGTACACGCAAGTCTATGATGTCTACTACGCAACCTTTCTTCTTGTAGACGTTGTTGGACCTCCAAGTGCAGATTTTTGTAGGACAGTAGCAATTTTCCCTCAAGTGGATGGCCTAAGGTTTAACAATTTGTGGGAGGCGTAGGATGAAGATGGTCTCTGTCAAACAACCCTGCAACCAAATAACAAAGAGTCTCTTGTGTCCCCAACACACCCAATACAATGGTAAATTGTAAATGTGCACTAGTTCGGCGAAGAGATGGTGATACAAGTGTAATATGGATAGTAGATATCACTGGTACAGTGAGGTGCTATACAAACGGTTTTTAACCCCTTTCCACGATGGCGTTTCGAACCGTCGCCAAGTGAGTGACTGTGATAGGAGGGTCCTTCCCACATAACCCAGAAACCGTCGGGGATATGCCCTCCTGGCACACACGCTCGGCAAAATGAGGCCGTGTGCGACCGGCGAACGATCAAATACGGTTATACATACAGTTGTGCTAAAAAAATACAATTATACAGGCCAAATCATTTCCGGTCATAAGTACACCCCACACAGTCAGTCCCCGCTAAACGTTTCCGTTCGTATGTACATTCCACACAGTCAATCCAAGGAATACGTTTCCGTTAGTATGTACATTCCACACAGTTTATCCAAGAAGTACGTTTCCGTTCGTATATACATCCCACACAGTCACTCCAAGGAAAACGTTTCCGTTCGCAGGTACATTACACACAATTTTCCCCATTAAATCATTTGTGATAGCGTTGCCATTGCACACGATATTAACAATTTTATCGTTTGCGTTATTCAATGCATCACACACGGTGCGTAGAAGAAACTGTGTGCCAAAGGCTGTCCATCACACACACTTTTTATGTGGTAAACATTTGCGCAAGGTGGCCTAACGCAAACAGTTTTCACGAGGATGTCGTGTGTGATTCATTGATCCAACATGGTTTATTCCTAGAAACTGTGTGCGTTGCCTGAGGTCATCGCCCATGGTGTTTTCTCAATAACCGTTTGCAACAAAAAAATCCAATTAGCAAGCTAATTAGCCTATTATTAATAATCCATTTATTAATCTAATTGACATTTCAAATTAAGCACATAATATATTTCATTTCCATATTAAGGAAGCAGGATTTCATAAATGAAATACATCAGAGTACAACATCATATAGCTTTAGCACTCAGCTACCCCATTACACAACTGCACCAGCACCAAGTTTCACATGCAACATCTATAACCTTTCGAAATTAGCATCATAGACGATACATAGACAGATGCATCTCATCTGGAAAACTATTGAAGCAGAAGGCGAATATTGAGCCTTCATTGATGTTGAAGGTCTTTGCAACTTTAGGCCAGTGCCTGTGGATGATTGACCGTCCATCCTTCGTCCTCTTCAGGAACACTTCAATATTGAACCGTGGGTGTTGTATGAAAACCTTCCTCGCCTCCTGACCATACAGGTGGTTTGAGAGGTAATCATCGGTGAACTTCTTTGGAAAGGCCTGAAAACAAGGATATGCATAAATATCTTCTCTATATTGGAAATGGGGCAAAGGAATAAAAAAAGGCAAGGTATAATAGTTAGTACCATCTTGTAGTGAACCGACATCTTCTTCATTGTGCAGACAAAGATCTTGTTGTTTTTTGTCGCTAATTTCTTTATCCTAACAATCTTTCTGAGTTTCTTGACTTGACTGATATTCATGGACAACTCATTTCCCCATATGCAAAAAGGGTCGAACAGTGGGTCAAAACCTCTGACAGCAGGACCTACATGTGCAAGACCAAATTGTTAAAAACCTATATATTAGAATGGTTCCTGCAATTGCACAGTAGTGTGCTATTAGACAAAGGACCATGCATGTGCAAACCCCGATTGTAAACCTCAGTGCTTCCCATTGTTTCCCTGCAACACATATAAGGTAGTTAGTCATCAAGTTAAGTGAGGGTTCGCATGCTATCAGTAAAATATGTTGATGAAAAATAAGCACATTGCAGATTCATCAAATTAATTCAAGCCACATGGAAAACCCATTTATCCAAACCAAGCATGATTAAGAACTAGGAAATCTAGCTGTTGTATATGTTTCTCATGTATTAAGTGTAGCCAAATTCGATTTATTCCTCACATGCACAACAATACAAAATTCTACCCACGACAATTGGACATCGCATTGCAGAATTGAACAAAGCAGTTAACTAAACACCACAACAAATGAACCAAACATTAACTGAGCACCACATTGCACAATATAACATACTCCTACTAGAAGATCAGATAGTTAACCAAACCAAGCATGCTTAACAACTTGGAAATATAGCAATTGTATTTGTTTCTCATGTATTTAGTACAACCAAATTCGATTTATTTCTCACATGGTATACAATAACAGAATGCACCCACAACAATTGAACATCGCATTGCAGAACTGAACCAAATAGTTAACTAAACACCACAACAAATGAACAAAACGTTAACTGAGCACCACATTGCACAATGTACAATATACTAGAAGATCAGACAGAAAACCAAACCAAGCATACTTGACAACTTGGAAATGTAGCAATTATATTTGTTTCTCATGTATTTTGTAAAGATAAATTCGATTTATTTCTCACATGGAAGACAATACAAAATTGTAGCCTGAAGAATTGAACATCACATTTGCAGAATTGAACCAAATAGTTAACTGAAGACGACAACTAATTAACCAAACAGTTAATAAGTGAGCACCACATTGCACGACATATAGAACATATACACTAGAGCAACATATTGCATGGTAAAAGTAGATAGCACAATTCACTAGAATTTGTTAAGGAAAGGCAGGAGCAGCACATGCAACAGGAAAACCAAGCATGCTTAACCGGCGTAGCTAGCAAACTGAACATGGGTTCTTATAGTGAGCTAATAAGACAAGCTACTCCTCATCGTCGGAGATATTGATGATGATTGGCTCCTTGGACATGGAAGAGGGCGAGGCCTCCACATCGTGGGTGCCCTCGTCATAGTGGTGAGTTGCCTGAGCCATTCCGGGCACCAACCTGCTAGCTCTCGAGTTGAGGTAAGCACGTGCACGCTGAGAAAACACCTCGTAGTCTTCGTCAAAGGCACCAAGGGTGGCCTCGAGAAAACACCACGAACTGTCATTTAAAGCAGCCAACCGCATCGTGGCATGAGCGCGCGAGGCATCGATGGTGGCCTCGATGGCGAGGTGCTCCTCCAAGATCTGGGGGTCGGCACGAATGGCAGCCATCGTGACCTCATCCACGCGTGCGGCCGCGATTTGCTTCTCCGCTGCCAAATGCTCCTTGAGCTCCTAGCTATACTGCATGCACCATGGCTTAGGGCGGCGCTTATTTGGGGGAGGGGTTGGTGATTTGGGTGGAAGGTGTCGCGCCGACGGTCGGGGCATGTGGGATGTGGAAGGAGGAGGAGGAGGATGGGGGTCGAGTGTGGATTACCTGCCTGGATAGACGAGGCCGAGCAGCGTGAAGGAGGGTCGCTGACGAGGAGGCGGCGCTGCAAGCAAGGAGTGAAGGTTTCAACTTGGAAAGGAAGGCGGAAATAGGGGAAATGTGTCTTTTGGTAAGCGGGATGGGGCTGGAAGGTAGATATTTCCGCGGAAGCCAAAAATTTTGAATCGGTGCAGCGAAAAAACTGGCGCGCAAAGTGTCATCAGACACGGTCCCTTATTCAGCACTGTGTACGATATGTGAACATCACAAACGATTCATATAGCTTAACCCGTGTGTAATGATTTTGAACGTTAAAAATTTTGGTTCGAATTTCCCTGGTTACAGCGGTCATCCACGTCATTGCATAATTTGGGTACACAAAGGAGACTACATCACACACACACTTCTTAATCGAGCAAGTTCAGCAATTAGACAGAGCTAGCTGACATAAACATTCCTCTAACAAATTAAAGACCGGCGCTCTTAATTAAACAAAACAAAGCGTACTACTACGGCTGGTGCTCGTTGATCTCCGCTGCCTCCTCCATGTCCAGCTCGCGTCCGACGGTCTCCTGGGGAAAGGGCTCCATGGCATCCATCGCACCATACTCGGCAAGCATCTCGCCATTCACGTCTGCCATCTCTTTAGAAATGTCCGGCATGAGCTGGGCGTGGGCGGCCGCGATCTGGGCTTGAACGGGCTCCGTCGTGGCAAGGTATGCGGTGGAGGAACGGACGGCTGCTCGAACGCTCTCGACGATTGCCAACTGTTCGGCCGTGGGTTGCCGACCATTGTCGGAGAAGCTTTGTTCGATTTATGCGGTGACCGCCATGAGCTGGGCATGGGCGGCCTCGACATGGTCGTGGGCGGCCTCCATCAGGGCTAAGGCCACCGCTGCGGAACGGACAGCTGCTGTGCCACTCTCACCAGTTGCTATCCCCGAGGCAGATGTTGCTGCCGCCACCTGAGAAGCAACAGCGGCTGTTTGGGCTGCCTTGGCCGCCCGATCGCATATTGCGGCCGCACTCATGCACCTTGTTAGCACGCACATGGTGGCTGCGGTCGCGCTCTCGCCGGAGTAGGCCGCCGAAGTTGCCCTCACGATGCGGGTCCACGCCCCCATCTTTCACCGGTGATGATTGAAAAGTGAAAAGATATTTGGGGAGCGAGCTAGTGTGCTTGACACGCTGGCTGTGGACTGTAGCCGACGAACCTTCTCACGTAAGACATATGCGTACTATACTCCGACGGTGCTCCAAGATAGTTTGTACTGCATCTCACACGGTTGGTGATAATAAACTGTGTGTGATCTACTTGATTTTTCATCATGATTTGAATTACATAATGGGGTCATAGCGGCAATGGAGGTTGTTTGAATTGCTAGAACTTTTATCTGTAGTGAACATGCAACTATAGGTATGTCGTAAAAAAATTGGAATTATTCAAGGTTCGTTTGGACATTTTTATACATTAACTTGGTTTTCTAGCCATTTCAGGTGCTCAATTCAAAATTAAACTACATGCACATGCTTCGGTGCACCAACATGGGTTGTAAAATCATATATGTGTCCATGGGTTTATGCTTATGTCCCATGCAAGAAATGGGGATGAATTTCGAACACCACAGCACCGTGGCTCTCCGGCAAACGTTGAGGTACTTGCTGTTGTAATTCTAGTAAATCCAAAACCCGTCTGAAATTCATGAACCTTAGCATGCTATCATGGAATGGCATCAACATGCTGGGGTAAAAAATATTGTCCCATTTGGAGCAGGTTATGGTATAAGCTTCTCATAAACCAGAGCTTCTCACAAGAAGCCTCATGGTTCCGTTGGGGAAACGTGTCACCTTTGTGGACAAAACGATATTCGTCGCCTCTTCTTGCTTTAAATTTTTTCCTGGTGTCAACATAGAACAACAGGAGTGTCGTGTTAAATTTTGGAATTTTTCGGGGATCGTTTGGACATTTTTATATGTTAACTGAGTTTCTAGGCATTTACGTGCATAATTCAAAATTGAACTACATGCACATGCTCCAGTGCATAAAAACGGGTTGAAAATTCGAATGTGTGTCCTTGGTTGCAAGCTTAGGTCACATGCAAGAAATAAGAATGAATGTCAAACACCTAGACACTGTCGCTCGGCCGATAACATTGAGATACATGGTTTTAAAATTCTAGTAAATCGAAAACTCATCTGAAATTCATGAAACTTGACATGATATCATGGAACGGCATCGACATGGCGTGATAAAAATATTGTCCCATTTGGGGCAGGTTTGGGTATAAGCTTCTCGCAAACCAGAGCTTCTCTCACAACAAGCCTAATGGTTTCGGTAGGGAATGTGCCACCTTGGGGGACGAAACGATATCTGTTGCTTCTTCTTACTTTCAATTTTTTTTCGTGTCAACATAGAACAACAGGAGTGTTTTGTCAATTTTTGGGATTTTTCGGGGTTCGCTTTGACATTTTTATACATTAACTGAGTTTTCTATGCATTTATGTGCATAAGTCAAATTTGAACTACATGCACATGCTCTAGTGCATATAAATGGGTTCAAAATTGAAATGTGTGTCCTTGGTTGCATGCTTAATTAAGTCCCATGCAAGAAATGAGAATGAATGTCAAACACCTTGCCACTATCGCTCGGCCGCTAACATTGTGATACATGGTTTTTAAATTCTAGTAAATCGAAAACACGTCTGAAATTTATGAAACTTGACATGCTAGCATGGAACGGCATCAACATGCCGTGGTAAAAATATTGCCCCATTTGGGGCAGGTTGGGGTATAAGCTTCTCACAACAAGCCTCATGGTTACGGTAGGGAATGTTTCACCTTTCTGGACGAAATGATATCCGTTGCCTCTTCTTGTTTTCAATTTTTTTTCTAGTGTCAACATAGAACAACATGAGTGTTGTGTTAATTTTAGGAATTTTTTGGGGTTCATTTGGACATTTTTATACATTAACTGAGTTTTCTATGCATTTATGTGCATAATTAAAATTTGAACTACAGGCACATGCTCCAGTGCATGTAAATTGGTTGAAAAATGAAATTTGTGTCCTTGGTTCCATGCTTAGGTCCCATGCAAGAAATGGGAATGAATGTCAAACACCTTGCCACCGTCGCTCGGCCGCAAACATTGAGATACATGGTTTTTAAATTCTAGTAAATCCAATACTCGTCGGAAGTTCATGAAACTTGACATGCTATCATGGAGCGGCATCAACCTGTGGTAAATTTTTTGTCCCATTTGGGGCAGGTTTGGGTATAAGCTTCTCGCAAACCAGAGCTTCTCACAACAAGCCTGATGGTTTCGGTAGGGAACGTGCCACCTTTGGGGACGAAACGATATCCGTTGGCTCTTCTTGATTTCAATTTTTTTCTATTGTCAACATAGAACAACATGAGTGTTGTGTTAATTTTAGGAATTTTTCGGGGTTCGTTTGGACATTTTTATACATTAACTAAGTTTTCCATGCATTTATGTGCATAATTCAAATTTGAACTACAGGCACATGCTCCGGTGCATGTAAATTGGTTGAAAAATCAAATATGTGTCCTTGGTTGCATGCTTAGGTCCCATGCAAGAAATGGCAATGAATGTCAAACACCTTGCCACCATCGCTTGGCCGCAAACATTGAGATACATGGTTTTTAAATTCTAGTAAATCCAAAGCTCGTATATGTTCATGAAACTTGACATGCTATCTTGGAGCCGCATCAACATGCTGTGGTAAAAATTTTGTCCTATTTGGGGCAGGTTTGGGTATAAGCTTCTCGCAAACCAGAGCTTCTCACAACAATCCTGATGGTTTCAGTAGGGAACGTGCCACCTTTGGGGACGAAACGATATCCATTGCCTCTTCGTGATTTCAATTTCTTTCTAGTGTCAACATAGAACAACATGAGTGTTGTGTTAATTTTACGACTTTTTTGGGGTTCGTTTGGACATTTTTGTACATTAACTGAGTTTTCTATGCATTTATGTGCATAATTCAAATTTGAACTACAGGCACATGCTCCAGTGCATGTAAATTGGTTGAAAAATCAAATCTGTGTCCTTGGTTTCATGCTTAGGTCCCATGCAAGAAATAGGAATGAATGTCAAACACCTTGCCACCGTCGCTTGGCCGCAAACATTGAGATACATGGTTTTTAAATTCTAGTAAATCCTAAACTCGTCTGAAGTTCATGAAACTTGACATGCTATCTTGGAGTGGCATCAACATGATGTGGTTAAAAATTTATCCCATTTGGGGCATGTTTGGGTATAAGCTTCTCGCAAACCAGAGCTTCTCACAATAAGCCTGATGGTTTTGGTAGGGAACGTGCCACCTTTGGGGATGAAACGATATCCGTTGCCTCTTCTTGCTTTCAAAATTTTTCTAGTGTCAACATAGAACGACAGGAGTGTTGTGTCAATTTTTGGGATTTTTTGGGGTTCACTTGGACATTTTTATACATTAACTGGGTTTTCTAGGCATTTTATGTGCATAATTCAAATTTGAACTACATGCACATGCTCCAGTGCAGAAAAATGGGTTGACATATCAAATGTGTGTCCTTGGGTGCATGCTTAGGTCCCATGCAAGAAATGGTAATGAATTTCAAACACCAGGGCACTGTTGATTGCCGACAAAACGTTGAGATACTTTGTTTTTAAATTCTAGTAAATACAAAACTCGTCTGAAATTCATGAAACTTGGCATGCTATCATGGAATGGCACCCGACATGCTGTGGTATTTTTTGTGTCCATTTTGAGAGAAGGCGCACTCGAATAACAGCCAACAAAGTCATTTTGAAACAAACAGCTGCCACTTTAACATCTCAAACGTTTGTATAATTTAAATCGTGTGCGTTCTGTTAACTATTCACGTGACGCCATGTGTCTCTCTTTTAATGGCTATAGGAGATGCCGTGCGAACAGCTGCTTGACTGAACGGGAGGCGTGCGAGCGCAGTCCGATGCGCAGGCTGACCAAGAGGCTTGCAAGCTGTCCTCTGTGACACCCTGATTTTGGCAACTTTTTCTTTTCAAACTTTTTCTGGTTTTTATTGGAAATTTGAATGGTTTGAACCTTTTCCATTTGGACTTGGACATCCTGAATTCTTTCCAAGTGATCCAAAGCCTCATCACCTTGCCAAAACTCTGCCAAGTACCTCAAGTACCCAAATTCCAATTTAAATCATTTTCAATAACTCTTTTCTTTTATTTGGGAATTTAGGGCAGTACTATGGGTTATGAAGCAACCTACAGTTTGGATGCTTAGAAAATTCTCAAATAATTCTTAAAAATCCTTTGGACTATATATTGCTCCAATACCCAAAAATATTCCATAAAATATTTCATATACTTAGCAAAATAATTCCTTCTAGCTCCTGGTCAGTCTGGACCTTTGTGAAGGAAGTGTATGCTAGGAGTGTCCAATGCTTTCAAATTTTTATAGCATGAGGACACCCCCAAACAACCTTCCTACACCAAGTTTCAACCCCAGGAGATCATTCTAGTGAGCAGCACTTCAACATTTTGATTCTGGTCCAGAAATGTGGTTTGTACATGAACTACCCTCATTTCTTATCCAAACCACCTCAAACTTGACCAGTTTGTAGTCCTTCCAACGTGGATCACACCAGACATCTCTCTTGGCTCTAGATCAACCTCATCCAAGCTCCAGAACCTCCCAACATTTCTGTCAGAACCTGTAGATGATTGAATCTCTCAGTTCTGCTCGTATCTTGCCAAACCAAGTGCTCAGGTGAGGTTAACCATCGACGGTCGACACGCCAGACAACATTTGCCAGACCAACGTGGCCGCTAGACACGAGCTACCGTGGTGAGCATGGCACTGGCATGCTTGTCGCCGCGCTCTGTGCCGCGCAGGGCTCGGGTCGCGTTGGAGGTGAGCGCTCATGCAGCGTAGCGTTGTCTGAGCATGCCGACTATGTTCCCCAGTGACACCTGGGCCATCTGGACCCTTCACCTGCGCCGGAGACGCCCTCGCCGGCCGCCGCATCATTGCCGCCCTGTTCTGCCTGTGCTGCCACAGTATTGCGGCACCGTCGTCTTCCTCCCGTGCCGTCTCCTCCACATTTAATGCTTCTGCCCTCATCCGTCACCTCGCCCACGTCGAGTCAGCCAGCGCGGCGTACGAGCGCCGGCGGCAGGGCCGCATCCATGAGCTTCGGGACAGCTCGCCGCCCGCCTCCTCCTGGCTATAAATAGCCCCGCTCGGCGCTGCCAAGCTCCTCACCCAAGTCCTCCTTCCCCATAGCCACAGCCAGCAGCAGCAATCGAGGCAGAGAGGCCTCTGGCCTCGAGCTCGATCAGAGCTCCACCGCCAATCCCCTCTTCCCCGCCAGCCACCTCCAGCCCTTCTCCGCCTCATCCAAGAGCACCATTGTGATCAGTAGGCTTCCGTAGTGCTTCCTGAGCCCTCTTCCCGTCCTATTGCCGTCGTAATCGTCGAGTTTGTCGACCACCGTAACTGCAGTCCACCGGAGACGAAGGGGGCGACGCCGTCCGTCCACCTCCGGCTAAGCTGCGGGCACATGAAGGACCACCGCTCGACGCCCGATCCATTCCGCCCATTCCCGAGCCCTCTCGCCGTCGGGATCGCCGACAACGCTCGCCGGTGAGCCGCCCCCTCCCCTGTTCCCTTCCCTCTCTCTGTTTTAAACTGAGCCAGGGCCACCGCTAGCCACTGTGGCGAAGCGGTAAGTGGTGGCGCCCGGGCCAAATACGTCTTTGACGTGGCCCAGTTTGGGTTTTCTGTTTTAATTAAATTTGATTTTAAAACCAAAGTTTGACCAGTAACTTTGATTGTTAATAACTTTTTATAGGGAAGTCCAAATGACCTGATTCTTTTTGCACTGGGTTCATAATTGAATTCTTTATTTTTCCACCAAGTTTCATATTTTTCTCTCACTCACAGAATTGCTGGTGAATTAAACAGTGTTATGTGACATTTTCTTTTGCCGTTTTTAAATATTTTCAGAAGGAGAAAATTGTGGATTTGAAGATCAAGAGTTTCTGAACCACCCAACTGATCAAGGCAAGCCAGGGCACCCATATTTTGTGGCATTTCATAGCATTGCATTGTTCATATGCATCCCTTGCATTTATTTAACATGAATAATTCCAAGTAAATTATTAAAATGACTAATGTGGCCAACTAAGTTAACTTGTCAAAATAACCTTGATGGCTAAGTTAAACTTAGTTGGTTGATCATGAGTCATCTGTCCGGGCTTACCCGTGCAGCCACATTCGCCGGTATGGGACGGCCTTGACTTGGTCTGGCTGCGTGCTCTTTTACCGTTACATCCAAAGAGGGACGGTTATGCATGCGTGCTGCCCTGATCAGGTAGACGGCGATAACCCTGTGAGCCCAGTTGAGTTGTTTTGCCGGCGTCCCCGTTTGGTATAGTTAAGTTAGGCCACGACGGTGGTAGCTGTCAAGTGCGCAACCTCTGCAGAGTGAAAAATCTATTCGAATAGCCGTGTCCACGGTATTGGACAGCCCGACCAGACCTCTCTAGGTGATCAACCGTAATAACTGTAGTAATGATGGAAGAACTTGTCTTTCGAGCGGAAGTACTTGTTGGTATCGAGTATTCCGAGGGTTGTGAGGCAACCCGGAGATGAGTAAGTTGGTAACAGTAAGTGAATCACTTGAAGTTTAACCTGTTTATTGCCATGCTATTACTTGCTACATATTTGGTTGTCATGTGCTTGCGAGTACATTCAAAGTACTCACCTGGCGTATCATGCCAGATGCAGGAGAAGACTAAGACGGAGATCACAAGGTCCATGTTGCGATGCCTAGGATGTGTCCACAGCAGTGTCCCTGTGGATGGAGTTTCTATCATGTTCCGCTACGCTGTAGTCTTCCGCTGTAGTATTCCGTAGTAATGCCGAGGCCCTGATGTGTTGGATACATAATGTAGATATTGTCGTAGCACTAGACGTGGCTTTTGGCCTCGATGATCATGTAATATATGAGCTTGTACTCGACTATTATCAATAAAAGTTCAGCTATGTTCTGTTCCAAGTTGTTGAGTGTTTCCAGAAGGCATGATCTCTGGGTTGGAAACACTGGTAAACCGGTTCTCTGAGCCGGGGTGCCACAATGGTTGGTATCAGAGCCATGCTAACTGTAGGACACTCTAGGTAACCCGCGCTAGGACTGCGAGTAGTATAGGACTTTGAGCATGCATTTGCTTGCTGCATTTGATTGTTGCATGCCATGCATCATGCATCATAATTCATTATGTTACTAACCTTTGGCATTGTGAGTGTAGATGGCACCAGCCCCATATCACCTCCATCATGAGCCAGAACCCCACACTTTTCCAGCTATGCTTCGTAGTGTCTGGCTTCGACTGTATCCCAACGGTGAAGACCCGGTGTACCAGGTGTTCCGGGAGTAGTTGGGCGAGTCAGTATATGAGTACCATGCAGTGGCCTACATGACCGCGACTTCGGACATTGGAATCTCTTCTCGCTCTTCCAAGGGCGGAGTGGCTTCTACTCCGGAGCTGGCGATCCAGTTTGCTGCTATGGAGGCTATTACTGACTTGCGCTTCCACGAGGTCGAGATGCGGATCGACCCAGGTTTCTTTCACTATCCCACTCTGTCACCTACGACAGGGTGAGTCCTTTTCCCACCTATTGGTCCGGCGTGCGATCATGCGGTTGGTGTTTTGTCCCGCTATCTGAACGCCAGTTACCGTATGATCATTTCCCTAGCTGAGGAGTTGTGTCGTGTCCAGGAGGCACTTGCCGCAGCGACTCCAGCACCTCCTCCTATAGTTCCACCTATGTATCCACCACCAGTTCCATCTCCACATAGGCTGGGTACTTCTTCTAGCAGTACTGTGCCGCCAGGCTTATCGTCTGGTAGTCGACATGAGACTCCAGATGAGTGGGCTCACTCTTAGCCACTCCTGCTTCGCCGATGCTGAGGCGACGTGCTTCTTCTTCCGCGGAAGGAGAGCCATCTCAGCAGCGACGTCGCGTCTCCTTTGACCCGGTGACTCACATCATCAGTTCTGATTCCGACTCAGGATCTGACGACGAGGACTCTTCGGATGGACAGTGTCCATGTCACCGACGCACTAGACTGGAGTTTTCGTAGTAATACATGCATCTTTGCATATGTCGACTGCCGTATGAGCAGTCTAGCCATGATATTTCCCCTACTAGCTTGCCATGTATGATGTTGGGTTGTCTTGTATAATTATGTTGTTTTCCTTTATTCGCTCTTTTAATAATGTTTTCCCTTGGTGTCATATAACTGTATTTTCCCTTATGGATGTTGCTCATCGATTCGGTATTTGCTTTGGGAACCAAATTTAGATGAGAAGAGGAAGTAGCAGTCAAAGCAGTGATGGAACCCCTGTCCGTCACTCAGCCAGACAGGCAGGGCAACCACCCGAAGACTTACCACCACCACCACCTCAAGCACCAACCACGGATCAGATAATGAGAATGTTTGAGGAAAAGAGAAACCAAGACCTCATGGAATTTCTCAAGAGTATGCAGACTATAGTTGGTCAGAATAATGGCAATGGGGTGCATTCTAAACTGTCTGACTTCCAGCGTACAAAACCACCCAACTTTGGTCAGGCTGTGGATCCTATTGAGGCTGATGACTGGTTAAGAACCATGGAGAAGAAATTGGGCATTGCTCGTTGTGAAGAAGCAGATAAAGTTCCATTCATCACCCATTATCTCAAAGCACCCGGCAGCCATATGGTGGGACAACACCAAGCTAATGTGGCCTGCTGAAGAGATTACTTGGGAGAAATTCAAAGAACTGTTTCGCAAGTATCATATTCCCACAGGCATCATGAAAGTGAAGCAGCGAGAATTCCTGGCTCTCACACAAGGGAGCATGTCTATGGGAGAATATTTAAACAAGTTCAACAACTTGGCCCGATACTCTCCTTATGATGTGGCTACCGAGGAGAGGAAGATAGACCGGTTCCTCGGAGGACTTAATCACGCCCTCCGATGTCAGCTATGCATGCTGGACTTTCCCGATTTCCAGACCCTGGTGAACAAGGCCTTCATCGCCGAGCGAGAGCACAAGTCTGGGAATGATGATCGTAAGAGGAAGTTCGAGCCAAAGAAAGACTACAAAGAGCCGTATGCGCAAAAGCTACGCAGCTGGCAGCCAGCCCCAATGGAGAACAAGCCAATATGGATCAATGGTGGCAGCAGCAAGACAGGCACTCGGGCTAAGACCTTTGGCAAGCAGCCAGTCATAGAAGACTGTCACCGCAACAACACCTTTTCACTTGTGGCCAGAGTGGACACTATGCCAAGCAGTGTCCTACTAATAATGGGAAGCAATTGACGGACCACAAGCCACAAGTCAACCACCTTGGGTGCCGCAACTTCAACCGTGGATGCGTCCACCACATCTCTGCCGAACATATCTGTGAAGCTCCAGATATTGTCCTTGGTATGTTCTCTGTCAATAACATACCTGCCATAATTTTATTCAATTCTGGGGCTTCCCACTCCTTCATTTCGCGAAACTTTCCCACCATGCACAAATTTTCTCCTTCGCTTTTAGACAAAATCATGGTGGTGCAATCCCCTGGCTCCATGCTCCGAACGAATGTAGTATATAAGGATCTGGAAATCTCAATCCATGGAGTCAAATTCCCAGCAACCCTTGTGGCTATTGAATCCTCAGGATTGGATGTAATCCTGGGAATGGATTGGCTGACCCCGCACCAAGTGTGCATCAATTGTGCCACTAGAACGGTGACAGTGGTAAACCCAGCCGGACAGACCGTCCAATTTCTGGCCAGCCGAATGATAACAAGGAAGGGCACGGCATATCATACCACCGCTACGGACCTGAATTTGATTCCGGTGGTTTGTGAATTTCCGGACGTATTTCCTGAGGAATTACCAGGAATGCCGGCAGATCGAGAATTGGAGTTTGCCATCGAGGTAGTACCTGGCACGGCTCCAATATATAAGAAATACTATCGGATGCCAGGCCCCGAGCTGGCAGAACTAAAGAAGCAATTGGACGAGTTGTTGCACAAGGGATACATTCGTCCAAGTATCTCACCATGGGGATCACCAGTGCTATTTGTCAAGAAGAAAGATGGGAGTCTACAGATGTGCGTAGACTATCGGCAACTTAACGAGGTCACCATCAAGAACAAGTACCCGCTCCCTCGAATTGATGACTTATTCGACCAATTGAATGGAGTGCGGGTATTTTCTAAGATCGACCTCAGGACGGGATATCACTAGTTGAAGATCCGGAAAGAAGATATTCCTAAGACAACATTCACCACTCGGTATGGGCTGTATGAATTTATAGTCATGGCGTTTGGATTGACAAATGCTCCAGCATACTTCATGAGCATGATGAACAAAGTCTTCATGGACTTCCTGGACAAATTTGTAGTGGTGTTTATTGACGACATCCTGATATATTCCAAGGATGAAGAGGAACATAAGCAACATCTCAGAGCTGTCTTGGAAAGGTTGAGAACCCATCGCTTATATGCCAAGTTCAGCAAATGTGAATTTTGGCTGAAAGAGGTGGGATTCCTTGGACATATTCTGTCAGAGCAAGGAATAGCTATTGATCCCAGCAAGGTTACCGCGGTCTTGAACTGGAAGACACCAGCCACGGTGACCGAAGTCCATAGTTTCCTGGGTTTAGCAGGCTACTACCGTCGCTTCATTGACGGCTTTTCTTAGATAGCCAAGCCATTGACGGAGTTGTTGAAAAAGAACCAAAGGTTTATCTGGACAACGGAGTGCGACAGTAGTTTTATGGAGTTAAAGACGAGGCTGACCACAGCCCCTGTCTTAGTCCTGCCAGACATTCACAAGAGTTTCGATATATACTGCGATGCATCCAGGCGAGGAATTGGATGCGTGCTAATGCAAGAAGGGAAGGTTGTAGCTTATGCACCACGACAGCTACGACCTCATGATGAAAACTATCCCACACATGATTTGGAGCTAGCTGCTGTGGTTCATGCCCTGAAGATATGGAGGCATTATCTTATTGGACAACGATGTGAAATATACACAGACCATAAGAGTCTCAAGTATATTTTCACTCAACCCGACCTAAACCTCAGACAGCGAAGATGGCTTGAGCTAGTCAAGGACTATGATGTTGGAATAAACTATCATCCAGGAAAAGCGAATGTGGTCACTGACGCCCTGAGCAGGAAACAAACTGCTGTGAATGCACTAATTGCGGGTATGCATTTGAGCTTACAAGAAGAGTTTGCCAGGCTCAATATGGTGCTATGCGGCCCAATGACCCCGAACACGTTGGAAATTACTCCAACCCTCATGGAGGAAATCAAGGAAGCCCAGAAGTCAGATGAAGAAATTCGGAAGATCAAGGAGTTAATTCAGCAAGGGAAGGCCAAGTCCTTCCATGCGGATGAACAGAGTACCGTGTGGTTCGAGAAACGAATTTGTGTGCCAAATCAGAACAACTTGAGGCAACAAATACTCAAGGAAGCACATGAGTCCGCATATTCGATCCACCCGGGAGGTACCAAGATGTACCAAGATTTGAGGGAGACATTTTGGTGGCCTGGAATGAAGAATGATATTGCATACTATGTCGCCTGTTGCGGTATTTGCAACAAAGTTAAAGCAGAACACCAGAAACCAGCTGGGCTACTGCAACCGCTACCAGTTCCTCAATGGAAATGGGACGACATATGTATGGATTTCATCGTGGGACTACCCAAGTCCACGAGGGGTAATGATGCCATCTGGGTCGTTGTAGACACACTTACAAAAGTGGCACATTTCATCCCAGTGAAGACCACTTACAACGCAAACCAGCTGGCACAACTTTACATGTCTCGGATTGTCAGTCTGTATGGGGTACCCAAGCCTATCACCTCAGACAGAGGTTCCCTATTCACCTCAGCATTCTGGCATCGGTTACATCAAGCTTTGGGCACCATGCTGAAACACAGCACAGCATATCATCCACAAACGGATGGACAGACCGAGCGAGTAAATCAAATCTTGGAAGATATGCTTCGGTCCTGTGCTCTCTCTCATGGACCCAAATGGGAGGATAGTCTGCCATATGCGGAATTCTCCTACAACAACAGTTACCAGGCCAGTCTCAAGATGTCGCCTTTTGAGGCATTGTACGGACGAAAGTGCCGCACACCGTTAAACTAGTCTCAGACAAGAGACAGTCGCATATTTGGAACAGACCTGATGCTTGAGGCAGAAAGACAAGTCAAGGACATTCAAGAGCGCCTACGAGAAGCCAAGTCCCGACAAAAGAGTTATGACGACCCGAAGCATCGGGAAGTAACCTTCAAACCTGGAGACTATGCCTATCTGCGAGTAACTCCTATGAAGGGAGTGAAGAGGTTTGGTACCCGAGGAAAGCTAGCCCCACGGTACATTGGCCCCTTTCTAGTGGTTGCTAGGAAGGGCAGAGTTGCATACTAGCTGGAGTTGCCACCACCACTGTCGGATGTGCATGATGTTTTTCACATCTCACAGTTAAGGAAATGCATCGCACCCCCAGCCAAAGAAGCAGATATGATTGAACTAAAGCTGGCTAAGTATTTAACTTATGAGAAGAAGCCAGTCAAGATCTTGGATGTGATGCAAAGAACCACGAGGAGTAAGGAAATAAGGTTCTATAAGGTATTATGGGAGCACCACACTGAAGAAGAGGCTACTTGGGAGAGAGAAGATTTCCTGAGATCCGCTTACCCATATTTGTTCCCTGAGCAACCGAATCTCGAGGACGAGATTCATCCTAAGGGGGGGTATGTTTGTGACACCCTGATTTTGGCAACTTTTTCTTTTCAAACTTTTTCTGGGTTTTATTGGAAATTTGAATGGTTTGAACCTTTTCCATTTGGACTTGGACATCCTGAATTCTTTCCAAGTGATCCAAAGCCTCATCACCTTGCCAAAACTCTGCCAAGTACCTCAAGTACCCAAATTCCAATTTAAATCATTTTCAATAACTCTTTTCTTTTATTTGGGAATTTAGGGCAGTACTATGGGTTATGAAGCAACCTATAGTTTGGATGCTCAGAAAATTCTCAAATAATTGTTAAAAATCCTTTGGACTATATATTGCTCCAATACCCAAAAATATTCCATAAAATATTTCATATACTTAGCAAAATAATTCCTTCTAGCTCCTGGTCAATCTGGACCTTTGTGAAGGAAGTGTATGCTAGGAGTGTCCAATTGCTTTCAAATTTTTATAGCATGAGGACACCCCCAAACAACCTTCGTACACCAAGTTTGAACCCCAGGAGATCATTCTAGTGAGCAGCACTTCAACATTTTTATTCTGGTCCAGAAATGTGATTTGTACATGAACTACCCTCATTTCTTATCCAAACCACCTCAAACTTGACCAGTTTGTAGTCCTTCCAACGTGGATCACACCAGACATCTCTCTTGGCTCTAGATCAACCTCATCCAAGCTCCAGAACCTCCCCAACATTTCTGTCAGAACCTGTAGATGATTGAATCTCTCAGTTCTGCTCGTATCTTGCCAAACCAAGTGCTTAGGTGAGGTGAACCATCGACGGTCGACACGCCAGACAACATTTGCCAGACCAACGTGGCCGCTAGACACGAGCTACTGTGGTGAGCATGGCACTGGCACGCTTGTCGCCGCGCTCTGTGCCGCGCAGGGCTCTGGTCGCGTTGGAGTTGAGCGCTCATGCAGCGTAGCGTTGTCTGAGCATGCCGACTACGTTCCCCGGTGACACCTGGGCCATCTGGACCCTTCACCTGCGCCGGAGACGCCCTCGCCGGCCGCCGCATCATTGCCGCCCTGTTCTGCCCGTGCTGCCACAGTATTGCAGCACCGTCGTCTTCCTCCCGTGTCGTCTCCTCCGCATTTAATTCTTCTGCCCTCATCCATCACCTCGCTCGCGTCGAGTCAGCCAGCACGGCGTACGAGCGTCGGCGCCAGGGCCGCATCCACGAGCTTCGGGAGAGCTCGCCGCCCGCCTCCTCCTGGCTATAAATAGCCCCGCCCGGCGCTGCCAAGCTCCTCACCCAACTCCTCCTTCCCCATAGCCACAGCCAGCAGCAGCAATCGAGGCAGAGAGGCCTCTGGCCTCGAGCTCGATCAGAGCTCCGCCGCCAATCCCCTCTTCCCCGCCAGCCACCCCCAGCCCTTCTCCGCCACATCCAAGAGCACCATTGTGATCAGTAGGCTTCCGTAGTGCTTCCCGAGCCCTCTTTCCTTCCTACTGCCGTCGGAATCGTCGAGTTCATCGACCACCGTAACTGCAGTCCGCCGGAGACAAAGGGGGCGACGCCGTCCGTCCACCTCCGGCTAAGCAGCGGGTACGTGAAGGACCACCGCTCGACGCCCGATCCGTTCCGCCCATTCCCGAGCCCTCTCGCCGCCGGGATCGCCGGCAACACTCGCCGGTGAGCCGCCCCCTCCCATGTTCCCTCCCCTCTCTCTGTTTTAAACCGAGCCGGGGCCACCGTCAGCCACTGTGGCGAAGTGGTAAGTGGTGGCGCCCGGGCCAAATACGTCTTCGACGTGGCCCAGTCTGGGTTTTCTGTTTTAATTAAATTTGATTTTAAAACCAGAGTTTGACCAGTAACTTTGACTGTTAATAACTTTTTATAGGAAAGTCCAAATGACCTGATTCTTTTTGCACTGGGTTCATAATTGAATTCTTTATTTTTCCACCAAGTTTCATATTTTTCTCTCACTCACAGAATTGCTGGTGAATTAAAAAGTGTTATGTGACATTTTCTTTTGCTGTTTTTAAATATTTTCAGAAGGAGAAAATTGTGGATTTGAAGATCAAGAGTTTCTGAACCACCCAATTGATCAAGGCAAGCCAGGGCACCTATATTTTTTGGCATTTCATAGCATTGCATTGTTCATATGCATCCCTTGCATTTATTTAACATGAATAATTCCAAGTAAATTATTAAAATCACTAATGTGGCCAACTAAGTTAACTTGTCAAAATAACCTTGATGGCTAAGTTAAACTTAGTTGGTTGATCATGAGTCATCTGTCCGGGCTTACCCTTGCAGCCACATTCGCTGCTATGGGACGGCCTTAACTTGGTCTGGCTGCGTGCTCTTTCACCGGTACCTCCAAAGAGGGAGGGTCATGCGTGCGTGCTGCCCTGATCAGGTAGACGGCGATAACCCTGTGAGCCCAGTTGAGTTGTTTTGCCGGCGTCCCTGTTTGGGACAGTTAAGTTAGGCCACGACGGTGGCAGGTGTCGCGAGGTGACACAGGGCCACCTAGGTCTTGACTCCAAGAGGGAGTGTGATTGCCGGTGGTACGATGGAAGAGTCACGAGTCAGACAGGTTTCGTTGGAGCAATGCTGGTCCACCCGAATGGGATCACGAGGTCAGTGCTCCATAGTGTGGGTAAAGTGCGCAACCTCTGTAGAGTGAAAAATCTATTCGAATAGCCGTGTCCACGGTATTGGATAGCCCGACCAGACCTCTCTAGGTGATCAACCGTAATAACTGTAGTAATGATGGAAGAACTTGTCTTTCGAGCGGAAGTACTCTTTGGTATCGAGTATTCCGAGGGTTGTGAGGCAACCCGGAGATGAGTAAGTTGGTAACAGTAAGTGAATCACTTGAAGTTTAACCTGTTTATTGCCATGCTATTACTTGCTGCATATTTGGTTGTCATGTGCTTGCGAGTACATTCAAAGTACTCACCTGGTGTATCATGCCAGATGCAGGAGAAGACTAAGACAGAGATCACAAGGTCCATGTTGCGATGCCTAGGATGTGTCCACAGCAGTGTCCCTGTGGATGGAGTTTCTATCATGTTCCGCTACACTGTAGTATTCCGTAGTAATGCCGAGGCCCTGATGTGTTGGATAAATAATGTAGATATTTTCGTAGCACTAGATGTGGCTTTTGGCCTGGATGATCATTTAATATATGAGCTTGTACTCGACTATTATCAATAAAAGTTCAGCTATGTTCTGTTCCAAGTTGTTGAGTGTTTCCAGAAGACATGATCTCTGGGTTGGAAACACTAGTAAACCGGTTCTCTGAGCCGGGGTGCCACATCCTCCAATGCGTAGGCTCATCGGGAAGCGTGCGAGCTGTACGCTGCGCAGGCTCACTGGGAAGCGAGCCCTTTGACTTCCGTGGCCACCCGCCTTGCTCGCATCCTCTCCATGAATGGCGCTCGAGCCGCTGTTTAATACGGGCGGCCTTACTGTTCGCCTCCCATTCCCCTCCCTCCCGCAGACCTCCACCAACGCCATGGCACAGAAGGATCATCTACCACTAGTCTTCAAGTTTGGTGAAGTCGACTCCGAGCCGGAGGAGATAGAAAATAAGGAGGAATGGGGCCTCATGGACATGGCCTTGAACGAGCTGGCCGCAGCGGTTGCTGCCCCCGCGCCCGTCCCAGCTCCCATCCCCGCGCCCGCGCCAGCGACCATCCCCGTAGCATTGACGGGCTGGTCGCCGAGCACTATCGCAGAGCTGGAAGCTGCGGGCGTCAGCGAGGTCTCCGCGGACCCGCGTAAGCTCGTGTACATGCCAGCGCCAGCGCCCGTGCCCATGTCCATGCATGCCCCTGCACCCACCGCGGCGCCGGTCCCCGTGCGTTTTCCTGCACGCGCCGCGCCCGTGCTCATGCGCACGCCCCCCTTAGCGGCATGTTATGCCGCCGTCGACCGCTACCTCACAACGCCGCTAGTTGTCGTCCTCGCGCGCCCCGCCCGTCGATCGCGCGACGACATGATGTTTGATTTCCAAGTGAAGAACATTCTGTGCTGCCTTGAAGACTTCAACAATGGCGTCCCGGAGGATGATAACGACAATGCCGGCGCGGCACGCCGCCTCCGTCGGAAATAGTTTTTTTTGGGTTTAATATTGTATCTCGATCATATGAATATAAATTCATAGTGTGATTCAATGAAAGATATGGTTTGAACGAACTTGCGTTTTTCTCTCTTAATGTACAGACTTATCAAATGATTTTCTTTTAAAAAAACATCAATGGTTTTTAAATATAAATCACTCATCGCAAACGTTTTAGTTAGAACACCCATATGCAAACCGACAGCTTCCCCAGGAAGCCAAGGGAAAATGTGACGAGCAGGATTTGTGCAGCTCTTGATCACAAACGTTTTAGATAGAACACCCGTATGCAAAGTGAGAGCTATGGTCTTCCCCAGTAAGTCAAGGGAAAATATGCAGCGCAGGATTTGTGCATCTCTTCAACGCAAACGGTTCTGATTGAATACGGTATGCAAAGCCAGACTTCGGCGCTAAGCCAAGAGAAAATGTGCCGAGCAGGATTTGTACATCCCTTCAACGCAAACGGTTATTTTGGATTACCCGTGTGCAAAGACGTACAGACAATTTGGTAAGCTTTGCATCTGTCATATTGGGTATATTGCCATTTGTCAAACTGAAAAGATTGACATTTGTTGATCTAGTAACATTGCCATTTGTCAACCTTGTAACACTGCGATTTGTCAAAATATACAGCTAAAAATCACTAGCACTATCTAATTTTTGCAACTAAAATTCAGTAATTAAGCATAGATTTCTTTCATAGATTAAGCAGTCATTGTTTATACAAACAGTTCAACTTGATAGCTGAACCGACCAAACTTTTCCCCAATTGTTACCAACCACGTACTGAAATAGCTAGTTCAATTATATATACTAGCTAATTATAAGTACGTTGTACAGTTCCACCACATCTATAGTCAGATGAACTGAACAAAATAGCCCCTAAATACTACTACTACGGAGGGGCTTTGTACTACTTCCGGCAGCCTCTCCTCTGCCAAGCGCACTCAGTAAGAGGCAGAGGAGGAGGAGCCTACCGACGAGCTGGACAACTGCAATACGGTGTCTGCCGCTGCTGCACTTTCAGCGACGCTCTCCTCGAACGCCCTCTGCCGCTCCAGATGACCCCTCTCGAAGCGGTGGTTCTCCTCATAGAACTCCTGATTCCTCGCCTCTGCGACGGCGTGTGCTGCGGCCACGGCAGCGGTAAGGCTCTTTGCGTGCTCGACGAGGCGCTCCTCCTCCTCCCGTAGGAACTCGATGTAGTGCCCAAGGTCGCTAACGCACGTGCGGGCCTCCACCTCCGCCTGCCGACTTCGGGCGGCGGTCGCGGAGCGGGTGATGACCCCGGCGGTCGACGGTGGGCTGGCGGCCATGGCGACCGACGATGGGGTGGCGGCCACGACCACCACCTCCCGCCTTTGGGCTGCGGCGGCGGAGCGGGTGATGGCTATAGTGGCCGGCAGTGGGGTGGCGGCCACGACGGCCACCTCCCGCCTTTGGGCCGCGGCGGCAGTGCGGGCGATGGCCCTGGCTTTCGACGGTGGTGTGGCGGCCACGGCGGCAGACGGTGGGGTGGTGGCAACGGCGGCCGGCAACAGCTGCCGACGGGCAGCGGCGGCGGAGCGTGTGGTGGGTGTTTCGCGCACACCCAACAGGGACGCCACGTGCACTACACTACGCCGGGGACTGCGCCACCACCGCGGTGTAGCCTCCCAGCTGGAGCTGTCCTCTAATGATGGCGGAGTGGCTGAGCGATGATGACGGACCGGTGCCATTGGCGATTGTGGGAGAAGCAGACGAGATAAGCTACAGGGAGGGAGGGGAAAATGCGACGTAGGACTCGCCGACCGTGAGGGTTTAAATAGCAGGCCGGTAAGCATTGGGATTTTGGGGGATTTCACCGAGTCGGGCGGGAAGCTTGCGCGGGAACCTGCGCGGTTGCGCGGGAACGGGCTCACCACCGTTTGGCCAAAAGAATGCCCCCGCGCGCTACTCAAGCTTGCGCTCTAAGCCGTCTGCGGCAGCGGGGTGACAAGACGTGCGAGAGGAGGACGAAAAGACACGTACACACACGGTTAATAAAATAAAAACGTTTGCGATTAAATTACCTACTACCCCCGTCCTAGTTTATAAGTCGTCTATGTATTTTTGTGCCAAATTTTGACTAGAGATTTAACTAATAAAATACGAATGCATGTTGCCAGAGATTATATCATTGGATTCGTATTTGAACATAGTTTCCAATTATATAATTTTTGTAACATGCATTAACATTTTGTTGGTTAAATTTAAGGTCAAAATATGGCACATAATATAAATGGGACTAATAGACCAAGACGGCGGTAGTAGCACATGGCCGCTCTCTACGCAGCGACGCAACTGTCGGCTGGCTTGTAGATGACCATTTCCTGTGTGTTCAACTGCTCTATGCATGTGGTTGCTTGCGGTTGAGGCGGCCATGGCGCGCTCTGCTCTCGCGTCCCTCCAGGCGCTCTGCCCTCGTCCCTCCACGCGTGCTGCCAGTGTTTGGGGCCAGCGCACGATCACGCACGTTCGTGTGCATGCGGTTCCGCCGGGCGCGGTGCCACGATGCAGTTACCCGCTGGAAGAACTGCCATGCGGACGTGCAGAGAATCCAGGCCGCCCAGCCCCCATTTATTCATGCGGCCATTTACCTTCATCTCTCGTGCCACATGACACAATAAGCACACCCATGACGACACATACAGAGAGGACATCCAGCGGTTCCAATGGCGCTCCCCGTGGCTCCAATGGCGCTCCCAGCGGCCGACGGCGACAACGGCGGGCAGTTCACCACGTATCACGTAGTGGACACCCACATGAGGGGGAAGGTCCTCTCGGTGGTGTACATGAACGAGCCGGTCTCGGTGGAGAGCTCCATCCAAACTATGGAGCAGTTGCTTGCCGAGGACAAGTACCAAGTGGTTGGCTTCGACCTCGAGTACACCATCGGTCGTGCCAGGCACGATCAGAAGGTTGCCATCGCCCAGTTGTGTGTGCGACATGACGTCCTCGTCTACCACTACCACCTGGCCACAAGGCCTTGCGAGTGTTTCTCCAGGTTTATCAACAGCTCCGACTACAGTTTCGCTACGGTGGACACCACCAATGATCTAAAAGCGCTCAAGGTTTCGGGCTTGAAATGCCAGAATCTTGTCAACATCCAGGACCACTACAAGGTCTGGGGCAGCGACAACAACAAACAGAACTCCCTGGTTGACCTTGCCTCGGCCATCATCGACCCCTACTACATGAAGATGAAGGATGAGAGCAAGAAGGACAAGAACGCCTTGCACAGTGTCTGGCATGAGAGACTGGATGAACAACACGTCAATTACGCGGCCAAGTACGCGTACACAAGCTGCGAGATGTACATGCGGATCATTGACATGAGGGACTGTCTTCTTCCCGCCCCAGACGAGGGATCGAGCCACAGAGCAGTGGCGGGAGCATCACAAGAAGTAGATGACTAGACGATCGTTTCTCCTAGTTTAGAATGCATATAATTGTTTATTGAGGTGTGTGCGAATGATCTGTATAGTCACTTATGTAATTGGATGTTTATTTTAGTTATATACATATATATATATATATATAAGTTATTCTTCTATAGACAGAGCAAATCACACGGCTTATTAGCAGCAATCGTATGTGTTATTATTGGTCTTCGCACACATTTCTGATTACGGACCTGTTTACCACGTATCACACACATCTTGTTCAGTTGAACCATTTGTATTGTGTTGCCTAATCACACACAGTTCATCCTATTGAACTGTATGCCGTATATCGCACACACCCTCATCTGTCTACCCGTTTCTGTTGTTCTGCCTCATCGCAAACTGTTCTGCTGGATTAACCATTTGCCACGCATCGCACATGGAACTCCAATATGAACTGTGTTTGATGTCACCGCCATCGCAAACGTTTTGCATATTTTTTGACAGTTTTATTACATCACCGTTTGTGATTGATGCATCGGACACAGTTTCATCGAAGGGTCTCTGATTGGACTGTCGCGTTTGGACCATCTTGCAGTAGTGTATATGTTTTGGTAATCTGAAAATATAAAAACAGCAAGGTTGCAAGTAACAAAAGTGAGCAAAAACAGTATTGCAATTCTTGGAAACAAGGCCTAGGGTTCATACTTTCACTAGTGCAAATTCTCTCAACAATGATAACATAATTGGATCATATAACAATCCCTCAATGTGCAACAAAGAATCACTCCAAAGTTTCTATTGGAGAACGTAGGATGAAAACATGCATCAACCCCTATGCATAGATTACCCCAATGTCACCTCGGGAATCCGCGTGTTGATTGCCAAAACATACATCAAGTGAATCAATAGAACATCCCATTGTCACCATAGATATCCCATCGCAAGACAAACATCAAGTGTTCTCAAATCCAATACTCAATCCAACATAACGAAACTTCAAAGAGCAAGACTCAATTCATCACAAGAAGGTAGAGGGGGAGAAACACCATATGATCCAACTATAATAACAAAGCTCGCGATACATCAAGATCGTGGCAAATCAAGAACACGAGAGAGAGAGAGAGATCAAACACATAGCTACTGGTACATACCCTCAGCTCTGAGGGTGAACTACTCCCTCCTCGTCATGGAGACCGCCGGGATGATGAAGATGGCCTCCTGTGACGGTTTCCCCCTCCGACAGGGTGCTGGAATGGGGTCCCTACTGGTTTTTTGTGGCTACAGAGCCTTGCGGCAGTAGAACTTCCGATCTAGGTTTCTTTCTGGAGGTTACGGTATATATGAGAGTACTTGGCATTGGAAACAAGTTAGGGGGACACCCGAGGGGCCCACAAGCCCTAGGTGCGCGCCCTGGGGGGGTGGGTGCGCCCCCTGGCTTGTGGCCTCCTCGATTACCCCCTGGCACAGCTCCGGTGCTTCGTAGGTCTCTTCTGGTCCATAAATGATCACCGTAAATTTTTATTCCATTTGGACTCCGTTTGATATTCCTTTTCTGTAAAACTCAAAAACAAGGAAAAAAACAGAAACTAGCACTGGGCTCTAGGTTAATAGGTTAGTCCCAAAAATAATATAAAATAGCATATAAATGCATATAAAACATCGAAAATAGATAATATAATAGCATGGAACAATAAAAAATTATAGATACGTTGGAGACGTATCAAGCATCCCCAAGCTTAATTCCTGCTCGTCCTCGAGTAGGTAAATGATAAAAACAGAATTTTTGATGCGGAATGCTACCTAACATATTTATCCATATAATCTTCTTTATTGTCGCAAGAATATTCAGATCCATAAGATTCAAAACAAAAGTTTAATATTGACATAAAAACAATAATACTTCAAGCATACTAATTAAGCAATCATGTCTTCTCAAAATATCATGGCCAAAGAAAGTTATCCCTACAAAATCATATAGTCTGGCTATACTCCATCTTCATCACACAAAATATTTCATCATGCACAACCCCAATGACAAGCCAAGTGTGACGCCCCCGGCTCAATCGTGCACTAATCATACACGCAAATAAAGTCATACAAGCTTTATATTACAAGCCAGGGGCCTCGAGGGCTCGAATACATAAGCTTGCGTACAAGCGTCAGCAGAAGCATCAGATATCTGAGTACAGATATGAAACAGAAACAGATAAGCCCTTAGAAAGGCGGGGCAAAACAAAAGCTACGATCGAAAGGCGCAGGCCTCCTGCCTGGGACCCTCTGATCCTACTCCTGGTCGTCAGTCAACTCGTAGTAGTATCCACCCTCGGGGTAGAAGTGGCAGCAGAAGTCGTCAACCAGGGCAGCAGCTCAGGGCTCCGTCATCTGGTTGCATCAACAGGATATGGGGGAAAAAGAAAGCAAAGCAACCGTGAGTACTCATCCGAAGTACTTAGCAAGCAAGGATCTACACTACATATGCAACATTTTCAAAGAGAGGCTGAATATGTGGACTGGGCTACAGAAATGTCAGAATAGAGAGGAGGCCTAGTCCTATCGAAGACTAGCATCTTCAGCAGTCTTGCAGCAATAGAAGAGAGTAGATCAGTACAGTATAAAGTAGTAGTATCATCAACCTCACCCAGAGATCCTTTCTCGACTCCTTGCGAGAAAGCAATCCCAGAGCCATACAGTCATCAACCTCATCCTGAGATCCCTTCTCGACTACCTGCGAGAAGTGATCCCAGAGCCATATTATCCAGTTCTAGTTGTATCGATCGGGATACAACTCCGAGTGTCCTTTACCGTAGGACCGGCTATCGATAGAAGTTTTCTTCCCTGCAGGGGTGCACCAACTTACCCACCACGCTCGCTTAACTCCAGCTGGTCACACTTTCCTGGGTCATGCCCGGCCTCGGCCAAACGACACACTGCAACCCTACCTACAGCTCAGCAGAGAGGTTCCCGTCGGTCTACATCCTAAGCGCAAGGGGGTCTTGGCCATCACCCCTCGCCCTCCGGGTCGTTGTGTGCCGAGCGAACCAGGCTCCACCCCTCAGGATGGTGCCGGCCCAGCCCGGCCGCCAGGCTGAACTAGACGTCTGACAAAGCTTTCGGCTGATGCTACGATGCAGAACACCCATACTATGCCCACGTGATGGTTAGTGCTATCAGGCCAGAGGCCTGCTCGGATCAAATATCCAAATCGTTAGTGGACTAGGGCTTGCGGTAACGAGCAGAGACTCACGAAAGATGTGACCCCATCGCCCCGTCTCGAGGACTTGCGGCAAGGGCCAAGAATGCCCGGCCACGCCTCGTATTCATCACTCGAGCACCATATAGGCAACCTGTCTTCACAACACTCGCCACTTAGGCGCACGTGGGTACCCCTCAGGGTCGACCCACCTTCCAAGTAACTGTGTAAAACCCAAGTATTCGTGTGTCCATAACATCAAGGGAATCCGAGGTATAACCCTCGGTGGATACCCACTCGATGTAACTGTCAAGGTGAACATAGGAGGAATCACCCTCGATGGGCTCACACTTGATGTGTTGTACGACAGGGTCGTATCGGAAGTGGAGAAGGAGGAATCACCCTCGATGACCACGACCAAATAGCTACTCTACAGAGTTAACATCAGAAGTGCTACAAGAGGTTTCACCCTCGGCACTCGATAGTAACGCTGCAGTGTCGTTACTACTAAGGGGGGTGATGTGCGGTGCCGGGGCCTGGTCTTCAATCCCGTTGATCGGGTCTTCTGATAATCCAGCGGGGCAGTCGGGATTAGTGGGGTCACTGATAGGTCTCTACCCAGCCTATAATAAGCAGTTTAGGTCCTGCAGGTAATTATCAATAGCAGGTTACAATAAACAGGCTATGCATCAGAATGGGTAAAGCAGTAGTAGCAGCAATTCTAATGCAAGCATGAGAGAGAAAGAATGGGCGATATCGGTATGCTCAAGGGGGGGGGGGTGCTTGCCTGGTTGCTCGGCGGCAAAGGCAGAGTCGTCAGTGGTATCGTCGGGCTCCTGAGCTGCGTTGGTCTCGAGAACTGCGTTGGTACCGGGGTATATCGAGAGAGAAGAAGGGGGAGGAAACAGATAAATACACAGCAAACAAGTGCTACACAATGTATGACATGACAACAAGCAGTGCCGGGTGTGTCCTAACGTATGGTTGCACGTTACCGAGGAAGGCGGAATCCGTCCGGGAATGTTTTCCCGGTTCCGGACCTGTGTCAGACAGATGACCGGAGGGGGACGGTTGCATGTTCGCTATGCTAGGGATGCGTGACGGACAAACGGACTGCGTATTCAGATTCGTCTCGTCGTTCTGAGCAACTTTCATGTAGAAAGTTTTTCGATCTGAGTTACGGATTATTTTATATGATTTTCTGGAATTATTTAAATTATTAAATCCAACATTATCCGAAAAAGTAACTGTGATGTCAGCATGACATCACAGTGATGTCAGCGGTCAACAGGACCAGTGGGTCCCACCTGTCAGTGACTGCTTAATTAATTAATAGTAGTTAATTAGGTTAATTAGCTAATTAGGTTAATTAATCTTAATTAGTTTTAAACTAACATAGTTAATTAAGTTAATTAATTATTTAGTTAATTAATTAATTAATCAATTAATATTTACTTATTTTTTTTATTAAACGTTCTGGGCATGGGGCCCCTTTGGCAGTGGCCCAGCCATGCCTTAGCGGGCGCTGGGCGAAACGGGACGGGCGAACGGGCGCAGCCACGGGCGCCCGATGGGGCGAACCCGGGCACTGGCCGTGGCGATGTGCGGGCGCGGCGAGCGGCCATGGCCGGCGCAGGGGCGGAGCGGGCACGGCAGGGCGACAAGGCGAAGCGGTGGCGGCGGGACCGCGCGTGGCAGTGAGCAGGGGCGGCGCGGCACTGGGAGGAGGAGGCAGGCGAGGCCAGAGCGAGCCAGGGGAGTAGGGGCCAGCGGTGAGGAGCAGCATGGCGGGCACGACGCAGCGCGTGCGGGCTCGGCGTTTGGCGAGACGGGCGCGGCCGGGGGTGGCCGCGGGCGGTGCCGGTGAGCAGGGGCGACCGGAAGCGGGGGAGGCAGCCGCGCGGGGGGGGGGCGAGCAGGGGTTACAGCGGGACGCTCGGTGCGGGAGCAGAGGGAGGGGGAAGGAGATCGGGGCTGGAGTGGGGGTCGGCTAGGGTTTTGCCCAGGGGAGGGGCAGGCCATATAGGCCAGTGGGCGAGCGGGAGTGGGCCGGCCTAGCTGGGCCGTGGCCAAGTTGGGCCAGGGGGGTTTCTTTTATTTTCTTTTAGCTTTTCTGTTTTCTCTTTTTCTTCTTTTTTTTATTTATTCTTATTTTCTATTTTGTAAATAGTTAGGCCTCAAAATAACTTTTACAAAATTAGTGACCTAGCCCATTAGATGCTATGTAATATCTACAACTGCCAAAAATTATTTTAGAGGCAAACGGAGTTCACACAAATTTTATATTAAATAAAATGTATTAAACCTTGCTGTTTTGGTACTGTTAGGGTCACTTAATCAACTTATTAAATGTTGGTTATAATTTTAGAATGGTCTCTGGAATATTTATTATTTAATGAACATTTCAGTTTCTGGGTTTGAACAACTTTTATTTTCCACTTTTATTTAATTTGAATATTTGAGTTAGGAGTTGAAATGCAATATGATGCAAATGATAATTTGGCACTGTTAATCATGCTGACTTGGCATTATCAAAATGGGATTACTGTGGCTAACCACTGGGGGTGTTACACCAAGCAATTGTTTCATACTTTTGATGCTCTCAAACTTTTTTAACTTTCACGCAATACATGAGCGTGAGCCATGGATATAGCACTATGGGTGGAATAGAATATGGTGGTTGTGGAGAAGACAAAAAGAAGGAGAAAGTCTCACATCAACTAGGCAAATTAATGGGCTATGAAGATGCCCATCAATTGATATCTATGCAAGTGAGTAGGGATTGCCATGCAACGGATGCACTAGAGCTATAAGTGTATGAAAGCTCAAAAAGAAACTAAGTGGGTGTGCATCCAACTCGCTTGCTCACGAAGACCTAGGGCAATTTGAGGAAGCCCATCATTGGAATATACAAGCCAAGTTCTACAATGAAAAATGCCCACTAGTATATGAAAGTGGCAAAATAGGAGACTCTCTATCATGAAGAACAGGGTGCTACTTTCAAGCACAAGTGTGGAAAAAGGATAGTAACATTGTCCCTTCTCTCTTTTTCTCTTATTTTTTTATTTTCTCTTTTTTGTTTGTTTTTTTGTTTGGGCTCTTTGGTCTCTTTTTTTATTTTTCATCCGGATCCTCATCCCGACTTGTGGGGGAATCATAGTCTCCATCATCCTTTTCCTCACATGGGACAATGCTCTAATAATGATGATCATCACACTTTTATTTACTTTACAACTCAAGAATTACAACTCGATACTTAGAACAAAAATATGACTCTATATGAATGCCTCCGGTGGTGTACCGGGATGTGCAATGATCAAGAGTGACATGTATAAAAAATATGAACGGTGGCCTTGCCACAAATACTATGCCAACTACATGATCATGCAAAGCAATATGACAATGATGGTGCGTGTCATAATAAAACAGAACGGTGGAAGTTGCATGGCATTATATCTCGGAATGGCTATGGAAATGCCATAATAGGTAGGTATGGTGGCTGTTTTCAGGAAGGGTATATGGTGGGTTTAATGCATCGGCGAAAGTTGCGCGGTACTAGAGAGGCTAGCAATGGTGGAAGGGTGAGAGTGCGTATAATCCATGGACTCAACATTAGTCATAAAGAACTCACATACTTATTGCAAAAATTTATTAGCCATCGAAACAAAGTACTACACGCATGCTCCTAGGGGGATAGATTGGTAGGAAAAGACCATCGCTCGTCCCCGACCGCCACTCATAAGGAAGACAATCAAAAAATAAATCATGCTCCGACTTCATCCCATAACGGTTCACCATACGTGCATGCTTCGAGAATCACAAACTTTAACACAAGTATTTCTACCAATCCATAATTACTCACTAGCATGACTTTAATATCACCATCTTTATATCTCAAAACAAATGAAAGGAATCAAACTTCTCATAGTATTCAACGCTCTTTATATGAAAGTTTTTATTATATCCCTCTTGGATGCCCATCATATTAGGACTAACTTCATAACCTAAGCAAATTACCATACTATTTAGAGACTCTCAAAATAATATAAGTGAAGCATGAGAGTTCATCAATTTCTATAAAATAAATCCACCGCCGTGCTCTAAAAAGATATAAGTGAAGCACTAGAGCAACTACCTAGCTCAAAAGATATAAATGAAGCACATAGGGTATTCTAATAATTCACGATTAATGTGTCTCCCTCTCAAAAGGTGTGTCCACAAAGGTTGATTGTGGCAAACTAAAAAGCAAAGACTCAAATCATACAAGACACTCCAAGCAAAACACATATCATGTGGTGAATAAAAATATAGCCTCAAGTAAATTTACCGATGGATTGAAGATGAAAGAGGGGATGCCATCCGGGGCATCCCCAAGCTTAGATGCTTGGTTGTCCTTGAATATTACCTTGGGCTGCCTTGGGCATCCCCAAGCTTAGTCTCTTGCCACTCCTTATTCCATAGTCCATTAAATCTTTACCCAACACTTGAATACTTCACAACACAAAACTCAACAGAAAACTCATAAGATCCGTTAGTATACCTTCAAGCACTCACCTCCGCGGCAACAGCACCAGAAAAGAGCTTGATGTCTACGACGTAACATTTCTTCTTGTAGACGTTGTTGGGCCTCCAGGTGCAGAGTTTTGTAGGACAGTAGCAATTTTCCATCAAGTGGATGACCTAAGGTTTATCAATCCGTGGGAGGCATAGGATGAAGATGGTCTCTCTCAAACAACCCTGCAACCAAATAACAAAGAGTCTCTTGTGTCCCCAACATACCCAATACAATGGTAAATTGTATAGGGGCACTAGTTCGGTGAAGAGATGGTGATACAAGTGTAATATGGATAGTAGATATAGGTTTTTGTAATCTGAAAATGTAAAAACAGCAAGGTAGCAAGTAACAAAAGTGAGCAAAAACAGTATTGCAATGCTTGGAAACAAGGCCTAGGGTTCATACTTTCACTAGTGCAAATTCTCTCAACAATGAAAACATAATTGGATCGTATAACAATCCCTCAACGTGCAACAAAGAATCACTCCAAAGTTTCTATCAGAGATCTTAGGATGAAAACATGCATCAACCCCTATGCATAGATTACCCCAATGTAACCTCAGGAATCCGCGAGTTGAGTGCCAAAACATACATCAAGTGAATCAATAGAACAACCCATTGTCACCACAGATATTCCATCGCAAGACATACATCAAGTGTTCTCAAATCCAATATTCAATCCAACATAATGAAACCTCAAAGTGCAAGACTCAATTCATCACAACAAGGTAGAGGGGGAGAAACACCATATGATCCAACTATAATAACAAAGCTCGCGATACATCAAGATCGTGCCAAATCAAGAACACGAGAGAGAGAGAGAGAGAGAGAGAGAGAGATCAAACACATAGCTACGGGTACATACCCTCAGCCCCAAGGGTGAACTACTCCCTCCTCGTCATGGAGACCGCCAAGATGATGAAGATGGCCTCCTGTGATGGTTTCCCCCTCCGGCAGGGTGCCGGAACGGGGTCCCGATTGGTTTTTCGTGGGGATAATTGTATTCATACCCTTAGTTGTGTCCCCCTCAACCGAATTGCCCCTAGTTTTTGAAAACACGTGGTCTTGCCCAACCCACTTTGTCGTCTTGTGCTTTTTCCCTTTGACCGTTTGACCATCACTTTGAAAACTTCATAACTAATTCATACTAAATCAGAAAAATAAAAATAAGATACCAAAATGTTTGGAAAAACATCACTTGTATGTCAATGTCACTTGCATTCGTGACAAAAGTGTTGGTAAGTGCCCATACGAGTTTTAGCTCTTATCATACCACCATGAACAGGAAAATCTAAAAAAATTCAAAAACTTCAAGAGAAATTTGGTGGCAAAGAATTGCAAATGTTTTAAGTGCTTGCCAAGTTTCATGAGGGAATGACATTCATGGAAGTCGTGGCAAAAAAAAACAATGAACACTCAAAAATAGATTAATTTTTTGCCACGACTTCCATGAATGTCATTCCCTCATGAAACTTGGCAAGCACTTAAAACATTTGCAATTGTTTGCCACCAAATTTTTCTTGAATTTTTTTAGATTTTTCTGTTCATGGTGGTATGATAAGAGCTAAAACTCAGATGGGCACTTACCAACACTTTTGTCATGAATGCAAGTGACATTGACATACAGGTGATGTTTTTCCAAACATTTTGGTATCTTATTTGCATTTTTCTGATTTAGTATGAATTAGTTATGAAGTTTTCAAAGTGACGGTCAAACGGTCAAAGGGCAAAAGCACAAGACGACAAAGTGGGTTGGGCAAGACCACGTGTTTTCAAAAACTAGGGGCAATTCGGTTGAGGGGGACACAACTAAGGGTATGAATACAATTATCCCTTTTTCGTGGCTACAGAGGCTTGCGGCGGCAGAACTTCCGATCTAGGTTTCTTTCTGGAGGTTACAGTATATATGAGAGTACTTGGTGTTGGAAACAAGCCAGGGGGACACCCGAGGGGCCCACAAGCCCTAGGGGCGCACCCTGGGGCGTGGGCGCGCCCCCCTGGCTTGTGGCCTCCTCGGTCACCCCCTGGCACAGCTCCGGTGCTCCGTAGGTCTCTTCTGGTCCTTAAATGATCACCGTAAATTTTTATTCCATTTGGACTCCGTTTGATATTCCTTTTCTATAAAACTCAAAAAAAGGAAAAACTGGCACTGGGCTCTAGGTTAATAGGTTAGTCCCAAAAATAATATAAAATAGCATATAAATGCATATAAAACATCCAAAATAGATAATATAATAGCATGGAATAATAAAAAATATAGATACGTTGGAGACATATCAGTCTCCAATCTCTGCACCTGCACAAACAGTCAAACACTTGCACCCAACATGATAAAGGGGTTGTTAATCCCTTCACGGTCACTTGCAAGGATGAGATATGATAGAGATAGATTTAAAAGATTACTAAAACATCAAACAAAGTAAAAACAAATAAATTGCAGCAAGGTATTTTTGGGTTTTTTGGTTTATAGATCTAAAAATATATGAGGGAAAATAGACCCGGGGGCCATAGGTTTCACTAGAGGCTTCTCTCTTGAAAGAAAATAATACGGTGGGTGAACAAATTACTGTCGAGCAATTGATAGAAAAGCACAAAGTTATGACGATATCCAAGGCAATGATTATGAATATAGGCATCACGTCCCTGTCGAGTAGACCGACTCCTGCCTGCATCTACTACTATTACTCCACACATCGACCGCTATCCAGCATGCATCTAGAGTATTAAGTACAAAAGAACGGAGTAACGCCTTAAGTAAGACGACATGATGTAGAGGGATAAACTCAAGGAATATGATGAAAACCCCATCTTTTTACCCTTGATGGCAACAATACAATACGTGCCTCGCTACCCCTACTTTGTCACTGGGTGAGGACACCACAAGATTGAACCCAAAACTAAGCACCTCTCCCATTGCAAGAAAAGACAATCTAGTTGGCCAAACCAAACCGATAAGTCGAAGAGAAATACAAAGATATCAAATCATGCATATAAGAATTCAGAGAAGATTCAAATAATATTCATAGATAAACTGATCATAAATCCACAGTTCATCGGATCTCGACAAACACACTGTAAAAGAATATTATATCGGATAGATCTCCAAGAACATCAAGGAGAACATTGTATTGAAGATCTAAGAGAGAGAAGAAGCCATCTAGCTACTAGCTAGGGACCCATAAGTCTGTGGTAAACTACTCACGCTTCATCGGAAGGGCAATAGAGTTGATGTAGAAGCCTCCGTGATCGAATCCCCCTCCCACAGGGTGCCGGAAAAGGCCCCAAGATGGGATCTCATGTGTACAGAAGGTTGCGGCGGCGGAAAATTATTTTGGTGGACGCTTCTGGTCGTTTCGGAATATTTGGGAATTTATAGGCCAAGAATTAGGGCATGCCCCCCTAGGCGCGCCCCTAAGGCTTGTGGCCTCCTCGGGACTCCTCTGACTTCTTCTCCAAGTCCTACGTGTGTCTTCTGGTCCAAGAAAAATCATCGCGAAAGTTTTATTCCGTTTGGACTCCGTTTGGTATTCCTTTTCTGTAAAACTCAAAAACAAGGAAAAAATAGAAACTGGCACTGAGCTCTAGGTTAATAAGTTAGTCCTAAAAATAATATAAATAGCATATAAATGCATATAAAACATCCAAAACAGATAATATAATAGCATGGAACAATAAAAAACTATAGATACGTTGGAGACGTATCACCAATTTGGCCAATTTTTTTACCACAGCATGTTGGTGCCATGAAATGACACCATGCCAAGTTTCATGATTTTCAGGCGAGTTTGGGAATTATAGGAATTTAAAAACCAAGTTTCTCAATGTTTCCGGCTGAGCCACGATGCCAACATGTTTGAATTTATTCTCATTCTTGCATGGGACCTATAAATTCACCCAAAGACACACGTGTGATTTTTCAACAAACTTTGGTGCACTAGAGCATGTGCTTGTAGTTCAAATTTGAATTATGCACATTAAATGCCTAGAAACTCGGTTAATGCATAAAAAATGCCAAACGAACCCGGAATAATTCCAAAATTTAACACGACACTCATATAGTTGCATGTTCACTGTAGATAAATGTTCTAGCAATTCAAACACCATCCTTTCCTTCCGTAACACCATTTTGTCTTTCAAAACAGAATGAAAAAATCAGGTATACCACAAACAGTTTACTAGCAAGAATCGTGTGGGATGCGATATAAAATATCTTGGCGCACCGTCTAGTCTGGCTTACGCAGGAAGCTTTGTCGTCTACAGTCCACCGCCCGCGCTTGAACCACACTTGCGCACCAGTTTCTCGTGGCACCGAGCAAAAATTTTCTGCAACCGCAAAAATATCTATCTCCCCGCCCCCCCCCCCCACCAAAAGCCACATTTCCACTGTTACTCCTTGCTTTCCAAGTTCAAACCTTCACTGCTGCTTATTGGCAGCGCCGCCTCCTTGCCGGCGACCCTTCTTCTTGCAGCGCCGCCTCCTCGCCGATGACCCTTCTTCTTGCTGCGCGGCCTCATCGATATGGTCAGGTAATCCACACCCCACCCACACCATCCTCCTCCTTCCCCGTCCCACATGCCCCGAGCAACAGCGTAACACCTTCCGCCGAAATCACTGGCCCCGTCCTCCAATTAAGCGCCGCTCACACCCATTTGGCTCGCAGTATAACGTGGAGCTCAGTAGCATCTAGCAGCGGAGAAGCAAATCATGGCCGCACGCGCGGACGAGGTCGCTATGGCTGCCATGCGTGCCGATCACCAGATCTTGGAGGAGCACCTCGTCTTCTAGGCCACCGTCAACACCGCCACGCGGTTGTCTACTTTAAAATACAGTTCGTGTTGTTTTCTCGAGGCCACCGCCAGTGCCTTCTAGTGATTTGTCCTCTGTAATGTTAATATGCAATCTGATATTCTGAAATGTAATGTTCAGTTAACAATTTGGTCCAATAATTGCTACATTTCGTAGTACTGTTCTTAAGCATTCTTGGTTTCGTTAACTGTCTTATCTTCTAGTATATGCTCTATTCTGCAATGTCGTGCTCAGTTAACTATTTTGGTTCATTGGGTCTGCTGTCCAGTTAACTGCTTGGTTCAATTCTGCAATTTGATTTTCATTTGTTGTGTGTATAATTTTGTATTGTTATGCATCTGAGAAATAAATCGAATTTGGTTGTACTCAATACATATTCTACTTATAGTATTACAAATCTCAGTTAACCTGATCAAGATCTTCCTTATATGTGTTGCCGGGAAACAATGGGAGGCACTATGGTTGACCATCAAGGTTTGCTCATGCATGGTCCTTTCGCTAATAGCACATTATTGTGCAGTTGCAGGAATCATTCTAATATTTAGGTTTCTTACAATTTGGTATTGCACATGTAGGTCCTGCTGTCAGTGGCTTAGACCCACTGTTCGACCCATTTTGCATATGGGGAAATGAGATGTCCATGAATATCAGTCAAGTCAAGAAACTCAGAAAGATTGTTAGGATAAAGAAACTTGCGACGAATAACAGCAAGATCTTTGTTTGCACAATGAAGAAGACATCAATCAACTATAGGATGGTACTAACTCTTTTACCTTGTTTTTACCCCTTGTGCCATTTCAAAATTTATAACAGCGATTTATGCATATATTTGTTTTTAGTACTTTTCAAAGTAGTTCACCGATGATTACCTCTCAAACCACCTGCATGGTCAAGAGGCGAGGAAGGTATTCATTCAACACCCACGGTACAATATTGAAGTCTTCCTAAACAGGACGAAGGTTGGGCGGGCAATTATCCATAGCCACTGGCCTAAATTTGCAAGGACATTCAACAGCACTAAAGGCTCAATATTCGCCTTCCGCTTCTGCAATTTCCCAGATGAGATTCATCTGTCTATTTACCATGTATGATGCTACTTTCCAAAGGTTTTCGATGTTGCATGTGAAACTTGGTGATGTTGTGTAATGGCGTACCTAGCTATATCCCTCTTTGGTGTATCTGAGTGCTGAAGCTATCTGATGTAATTCGATTATGAAATCCTGGTTGCCGTTATACGGATATGAAATATCTGGGGTGTTCTATAAGAAATGTCAATTTGATTAGTACATGGATTATCAATAATAGGCTAATTACCCTGCTTATTGGGGTTTTCTATTGCAGACGGTTACTCTGACAACACCGTGGGCGATGAACTCAAACAACCCACACGGTTTCTAGAAAGTAGGCATGTTGGATCAACTAACAATCACACACGGCTTCCGGCAGAGAACTGTTTGTGTTAAGCCACCTTGCACAAACGTTTCCACACAAAAAACTGTGTGTGATATGCATACGAACGAAAACCTTTTTCTAGGATTCATTGCGTGGGATGTACATACGAACGGAAATGATTGGGCTTCGGTGCCTCGCCCGATCGCACATGAGCTCATTTTACCCCACGTGTTTGGCCGGATGGCCTATCCCCGTCGGTTTCTGGGTTGTGTGGGAAGTACCCCCCTATCGCACACACTCACTAGGTGACGGTTTAAAACTCCATCGCAAAAAGGGAGTAAAAACTGTTTGTATAGCACGTCTCTGTACCAGTGGTTACACCGCTGCATAGAGGGGGAGAGAGTTGGTGTTGATGGTAGCGAGGTTGTTGGTATAGATCATCGTTACGATCCTTGCCCCGGCATCACTCCAGCTCCACCGGGAGAGAGGGGGAGAGAGCCCCCCTCCTTCTTCTTCTTCCTTGACCTCCCCCCTAGATGGGAGGAGGGTTTCCCTCTGTTCCATGGCCTCCATAGCGGCAGAGGGATGGGAGCCCCTTCGAGATTGGATCTATCTCTTTGTTTCTCTTCTGTTTCGCGACCCTGTTTCTGGCCCTTCACCGTTTCTTAAATTCCCGGAGATCCGTAACTTTGATTGGGCTAAAATTTTAACACAATTTTCTTTTGGATATTATCTTTATTGCGGCGAAAGAAGGGCACCAACTACCTTACAGGGGCCCCACATGCCTACTGGGCGCGCCCAGGGTTGGGAGCATGCCACTCGAGCTTGTGGGCCCCTTGGGCATCATCTCTCATTGATTCTTTTTCCCAAAAATCACAAATATTCCAAAATAAATCTCCATAAATTTTTATCGCTTTTGGACTTCAGTTGATATGGATATTCTGCGAAACAAATAAACATGCAATAAACAGGAACTGACACTGGGCACTGGATCAATATGTTAGTCCCAAAAATACACTGGGCACTGGATCAATATGTTAGTCCCAAAAATAATGTAAAATGTTGCCAAAAGTATATGAAATTTGTATAATATTGGCATGAAACAATCAAAAATTATAGATACGACGGAGACGTATCACGGGGCAGGTTGGTTATGTGATGTCGGAGCTCCCACGTCAGCCGACGTGTCGAAGTAGGTCAGCGAGGTGGATGTCGGCCCGATGAGGTGATGGCGGGGCGATGCCGACGCAGTTTGAATTTTGTGACACGATCGATGCCAGCTTGATGAAGTGACCGCGTGGCGATACCGGCGTGCCCGCCCCGTGTAATCCATGGGGCGACGATGATGTCTTGGCAATTATTTGGATTTTGTGATGCCGAACTCTTGGTCGGCTCGCCAAGGTGATGACCCGAGGTGGTCGTCGTTGGCTCTATGGAGCGACGGCGCAGTTGATGCAAGCACAGGGCGGCAGCCGTGGAGCCATTTTATCAGGCTGGTTGACACCGGCGTGACAGTGAAGATTGCCTCGGAACAGGCTTAGAAATTTGTGAGCGTGTGTTTGGAAACAAAGCACAATACTCTAGAGAAAATTTCCTTCAAAAAGGACGTCCGATAACCCGTTCATGAAAAAGATGAACTCGGGTCGGATTCGTTTTCGCGCAGAAAACATATTTGAATATAGATGCACTCATTGGACGTTTCTCGGAGGTTGACCGGTCGGGTCGAGCTGAAATTTGGAGGGGTGATCAATATGGAAATTCCGTAGCAGTTGAACAGTTGGATCTTCCAAAAGATGTCCGAATTGGACGTTCGACTCCTCGCCCTAAACTCGTCCAGATTCCCATCCAGATTTGACAGGCCTCCGGTATATCGGAGATTACCAGAGATTCCTCCATCGGAACGCGACAAAAATTAACAGGGTTGTTCTAGACTCAGTTCCACACAATTCCACCAAAGCAACCATCCAAGCGACGCTCGAGGAAGCGGTGACAGCGAACACAAATCCGCTGTCCAGAAAAAATTGTTGTCAATCCGCACACGAGCCATCGATCCTTTGTTGATCTCACAGCGGGACTCTCAATGAAAGCACCAGTGTCGGTGTCAAAATCGGTAGACCTCGGGGTAGGGGGTCCCAAGCTGTGGATCTCGGATCGGTGGTAACAGAAACAAAGGAGACGATGTTTACCCAGGTTCGGGCCCTCTTGATTGAGGTAAAACCCTACATCCTGCTCTTGTTTATATTGATGGAGATGTATCGAGTACAGAGTTAATCTACCTCGAGATCGTAAGATGTGGTGTAAACCCTAGGGGTATGATGAATGTCATAATGATCTATCGACTAGCCTGGTCTCGGCTTATATAATGTACCGGAGGCCTAGGATAACAAGACTCCTAGTCAAATACGTTGGCGGAGAGGAGTCCTTGTCTTGATTACCAAGTCTTGTGGAATATTCCTCGTATATGTCACGGGCTACCCGAAGTGGCCCAATAGTGAAGCAACATGGGGGTCCTCGCCCTGACCCACCTGGTCGGAGACGACGTGGTGAGTACCCCCTAGTCTAGGACACCGTCAGTAGCCCCCTGAGCAGGTCTTCAACTTGGAGACGCTCCTTGGTTCTTCCGAACTGTTCTTTGCCTTCGGTCGTTGGTCTTGAAAACTAGTTCAATGAATCTTCCCATCTTCAATCTTGAGGATCGCTGAATCCGAAGAGTTTACACGTCGGGCATCCGAGGAGCGTCTCCAACTATGTTATGCAAGTTTTTATCGCAAGCACATATAACTATATACGAAATACATGCTTACATATGATTGATGAATTGAAGCTATTGTGTGTCGCTTTAGGTTGTGACTGTTACATATTGAATTTCATCCAAATATCCATCGTTGCTCTAGTGCCTACGCTTTACTACTATTGTTGTTGCTCAAGTTACTATTACTAATGTCGCTCTGTTTGTGACAAAACTGCTATTTTTGTTACTGTTAACATTACTTTTATTATCACTACTATCATATTATTGTGCTACTAATACATTGCTGCAAGTGATTCTCAGGTGCTGATTGAATTGACAACTCAACTACTAAGGCTTATAAATATTATTTTGCTCCCCTTGTGTCGAATCAATAAATTTGGGTGAAATACTACCGTCAAAGACTCTTGCGGTCCCCTATACTTGTGGGTCATCAGTCATCACCGGTCTGGGGATTGACGAGTATGTCCACAATTGAACTGTGGTGATCCTAACATTCCGCAATGAGCAAGTGAGAAACATGCCTGGATGCCCACGCATAAGCCATGCAACATGGTCGTTCCACCCGCAACATTGTCCGGTCAATACGGGAATCACCATGGGGAGGCATCGCGGGAATATGTTATCGGCATAAGCATCATCATCGTTCATCGAGGGGCAATGGCCTGCAACTGTACCATGGATGTCTACTAGAAGGAACAATAGTGAATATTTTCCCTGATTTCCACTGGCGCATGTAAAACCCAACGCCATTCCTCACCGGGGCGCATATATTCAATTGGGCCTCTTACAGCGACACCGATCAGTTCCATCAGCACAACTATCATCCTTGTCAGTACCATAAGGTCGGATCCCTACCACAATCGACTACTTTCAGCATGCGACGAATCCTCACGGAGCTAAGCCAAACCAAGTCCAAAATAAACCCACTGCGAAGAATTGAGACGAATGAGCAACACACCGTGCCAGGAACAAACGTGGCAGGAAAGAACAAAAGAAGAAGAAGACACGAAAAAATGCAAACACAAAGAACAAAGACGAGGTACGGCGAGCAACAACAATAGATCAAGAAAAAGCAAGAGCGAAGCCAGGTATGAACATCGGTTAGCTAGAGAAACCAACATCATGGACACCAGTGAAGCAAACAAGAGTACACGACAGGTAGCAACAATTAAGCTAGAGGAAGCCCGCATAATAAACGGGTGCAACAAGCCCATGCCACGTAAAGCATTTGGGTGCAATGCGAGACGACGGATGCAAACAGAATGTATCGGTAATAAGAAGACGAAGAAGCCCGTTGGACAGCACCCCACGCACAGCACATCTAACTTAAAGAGACAACTACAAAAAACATTCAAAATGGCACCAACGAGACACTGACAGACCGGACCAGAAATAGGGACAGCCTGAAGGAAATATGCCCTAGAGGCAATAATAAAGTTGTTATTTTATATTTCCTTATTCATGATAAATGTTTATTATTCATGCTATAATTGTATTGATCGGAAACCTAAATACATGTGTGAATACATAGACAAACATCGTGTCCCTAGTGAGCCTCTACTTGAGTAGCTCGTTGATCAAAGATGGTTAAGGTTTCCTGACCATGGACATGAGTTGTCATTCGATAACGGGATCACATCATTAGGAGAATGATGTGATGGACAAGACCCATCCGTTAGCTTAGCATAATGATCGTTCAGTTTTATTGCTATTGCTTTCTTCATGTCAAATACATATTCCTTCGACTATGAGATTATGCAACTCCAGGATACCGGAGGAATGCCTTGTGTTCTATCAAACATCACAATGTAACTGGGTGATTATAAAGATGCTCTATAGGTATCTCCGAAGGTGTTTGTTGAGTTGGCATAGATCGAGATTAGGATTTGTCACTCCGAGTATCGGAGAGGTATCTCTGCGCCCTATCGGTAATACACATCATAAGCTTGCAAGAAAATGACTAAGGAGTTAGTCATGAGGTGATGTATTACGGAATGAGTAAAGAGACTTGCCGGTAACAAGATTCAACTAGGTATGAAGATACCGACGATCGAATCTCGGGCAAGTAACATACCGATGGACAAAGGGAATAACATATGTTGTCATAACGGTTCGACCGATAAAAGATCTTCGTAGAATATGTGGGAGCCAATATGAGCATCCAGGTTCCGCTATTGGTTATTGACCGGAGAGGTGTCTCAGTCATGTCTACATAGTTCTCAAACCCGTAGGGTCCGCACGCTTAACGTTGTTGACGATATAGTATTATATGAGTTATGTGATTTGGTGACCGAATATTGTTCGAAGTCCCGGATGAGATCACGGACATGACGAGGAGTCTCGAAATGGTGGAGAGGTAAATATTGATATATAGGATGATAGTATTCGGACACCGAAAGTGTTTCGGGGGTCACCGGGTACTTATCGGGTCACCGGAAGGGGTTCCGGACACCCCCGGCAAAAGATATGGGCCTTATGGGCCAAGAGGGGAAACACACCAGCCACAAGGGGCTGGTGTGCCCCCCATATGGGTCGGCCAAGGTGGAGAAGGAAAGGGGAAGGAGGAAAGGAAAGAAAGGGAATAGGATTCCCCCTTCCTTCCACCTCTCCCCCCTTTCCGTCCCCCTTCGTCAAATATGGCAGGGGGCGCAGGGGAAGGAAGCCCCAAGGGGGCCGGCGGCCAGCCCTTGGGCGCCTCCTGGCATCTCCCCTCCCCCTCTCACCTATATATATGTGGGGAGGGGGGCGCCTAGAACAGACAACATCAATTGTTAGCCGTGTGCGGCGCCCCCCTCCACAGTTTACACCCCCGGTCATATTCTCACAGTGCTTAGGCGAAGCCCTGCGAGGATCACTTCACCATCACCGTCACCACGCCGTTGTGCTGACAGAACTCATCTACTACCTCGACGTCTTGCTGGATCAAGAAGGTGAGGGACATCACCGAGCTAAACGTGTGTAGGACTCGGAGGTGCCGTGCGTTTGGTACTTGATCGGTCAGAGCTAGAAGAAGTTCGACTACATCAACCGCGTTGTCAAACGCTTCCGCTTACGGTCTAGGAGGTTACATAGACACACTCTCCCCCTCGTTGCTATGCATCTCCATGGATAGATCATTGCGTGTGCATAGAATTTTTTTTGTTTTTCCATGCAACGATTCCCAACAGTGGCATCATGAGCCAGGTCTATGCGTAGATGATATGCACGAGTAGAACACAAAGAGTTATGGGCAGTGATAGTCATACTGCTTACCACCAACGTCTTATTTTGATTCGGCGGTATTGTGGGATGAAGCGGCTCGGACCAACCTTACATGTCCACGTACATGAGACCGGTTCCACCGACAGACATGCAACTAGTTTTGCATAAAGGTTGCTGGCGGTTGTCTGTTTCTCCTACTTTAGTTGAATCGAATTTGACTACGGCCGGTCCTTGAAGAAGGTTAAAACAGCAAACTTGACAAAACACCGTTGTGGTTTTGTGCGTAGGTAAGAACGGTTCTTGCTAGAAGCCCGTAGCAGCCACGTAAAACTTGCAACAACAAAGTAGAGGACGTCTAACTTGTTTTTGCAGGGCATGTTGTGATGTGATATGGTAAAGACATGATGTGATATACGTTGTTGTATGAGATGATCATGTTTTGTAAGTTATCGGCAACTAGCTGGAGCCTTATGGTTGTCGCTTTATTGTATGAAATGCAAACGCCATGTAATTGCTTTACTTTATCACTATGCGTTAGCGATAGTTGTAGAAGCAATAGTTGACGAGACGACCACGACGCAATGATGGAGATCAAATTGTCGATCCGGTGACGATGGAGATCATGATGATGCTTTGGAGATGGAGATCAAAAGCACAAGATGATGATGGCCATATCATGTCACATATTTTGATTGCATGTGTTGTTTATCTTTATGCATCTTATTTTGCTTAGAACGGCGGTAGCATTATAAGATGATCCCTTCACTAAATTTCAAGGTATAAGTGTTCTCCCTAAGTATGCACCGTTGCGACAGTTTGTCATGTTGAGACACCACATGATGATCGGGTGTGATAGACTCTACGTTCACATACAACGGGTGCAAGACAGTTTTGCACATGCGGAATACTTGGGTTAAACTTGACGAGCCTAGCATGTACAGACATGGCCTCGGAACACTGGAGATCGAAAGATCGAACGTGAATCATATAGTAGATATGATCAACTAGAGATGTTCACCATTGATGACTACCCCATCTCACGTGATGATCGGACATGGGTTAGTTGATTTGGATCACGTATCACTTAGATGACTTGAGGGATGTCTATTTAAGTGGGAGTTCTTAAGTAATTTGATTAATTGAACTTAATTCATCATGAACTTAGTCCTGATAGTATTTGCATATCTATGTTGTAGATCAATGGCCCGTGCTATCGTTCCCCTAAATTTTAATGCGTTCCTAGAGAAAGCTAAGTTGAAAGATGATGGTAGCAACTACACGGACTGGGTCCGTAACTTGAGGATTATCCTCATTGCTGCACAGAAGAATTATGTCCTTGATGCACCGCTAGGTGAAAGGTCTGCTGCAGGAGCATATGCAGATGTTTTGAACATCTGGCAAGCTCGATCTGATGACTACTCAATAGTTCAGTGTGCCATGCCTTACAGCTTAGAACCGGGACTTCAAAGACGTTTTGAACGTCATGGAGCATATGAGATGTCCTAGGAGTTGATGTTAATATTTCAAGCAAATGCCCGGGTTGAGAGATATGAAGTCTCCAACAAGTTCTATAGCTGCAAGATGGAGGAGAACAGTTCTGTCAGTGAACACATACTCAAAATGTCTGGGTATTATAATCACTTGACTCAGCTGGGAGTTGATCTTCCAGTTGATTGTGTCATTGACAGAGTTCTTCAATCACTGCCACCAAGCTACAAAGGCTTCGTGATGAACTATAATATGCAAGGGATGAACAAAACAATTCCTGAGCTCTTCGCAATGCTTAAGGCTGCGAAGGTAGAAATCAAAAAGGAGCATCAAGTGTTGATGGTTAAAAAACCACTAGTTTCAAGAAAAAGGGCAAGGGAAAGAAAGGGAACTTCAAGAAGAATGGCAAGCAAGTTGCCACTCCCGAGAAGAAGCCCAAAGCTGGACCCAAGCCTGAATTTGAGTGCTTCTACTGCAAAGGGACTGGTCACTGGAAGCAGAATTGCCCCAAGTATTTGGTGGATAAGAAGGATGGCAAAGTGAAAAAAAAGGTATATTTGATATACATGTTATTGATGTGTACCTTACTAATGCTCGTAGTAGCGCCTGGGTATTTGATACTGGTTCGGTTGCTCATATTTGCAACTCGAAACAGGAGCTACGGATTAAACGAAGATTGGCTAAGGACGAGGTGACGATGCGCGTCGGGAATGGTTCCAAGGTCGATGTGATCGCCATCGGCATGCTACCTCTACATCTACTTTCGGGATTAGTTTTAGACCTGAATAATTGTTATTTGGTGCTAGCGTTGAGCATGAACATTATATCTGGATCTTGTTTAGTGCGAGATGGTTATTCATTTAAATCAGAGAATAATGGTTGTTTTATTTATATGAGTAATATCTTTTATGGTCATGCACCCTTGAAGAGTGGTCTATTTCTATTGAATCTCGATTGTGGTGATACACATATTCATAATATTGATGCCAAAAGATGCAAAGTTGATAATGATAGTGCAACATATTTGTGGCACTGCCGTTTAGGTCATATTGGTGTAAAGCGCATGAAGAAACTCCATGCAGATGGGCTTTTGGAATCACTTGATTATGAATCATTTGATACTTGCGAACCATGCCTCATGGGCAAGATAACTAAAACTCCGTTCTCGGAACAATGGAGCGAGCCAATGACTTATTGGAAATAATACATACCGATGTATGCGGTCCAATGAGTGTTGAGGCACGCGGCGGGTATCGTTATTTTCTAACCTTCACAGATGATTTGAGCAGATATGGGTATATCTACTTAATGAAACACAAGTCTGAAACATTTGAGAAGTTCAAAGAATTTTAGAGTGAAGTGGAGAATCACCGTAACAAGAAAATAAAGTTTCCACGATCTAATCGTGGAGGCGAATATTTGAGTTACGAGTTTGGCCTTCATTTAAAACAATGTGGAATTGTTTCACAACTCATGACACCTGGAACACCACAGTGTAATGGTGTGTCCGAACATCATAACCGTACTTTATTAGATATGGTGCGATCTATGATGTCTCTTACCGATTTACCACTATCGTTTTGGGGTTATGCATTAGAGACAGCTTCATTCACGTTAAATAGGGCACCGTCTAAATCCGTTGAGACGACACCATATGAACTGTGGTTTGGCAAGAAACCTAAGCTGTCGTTTCTTAAAGTTTGGGTTGCGACACTTATGTCAAAAGGCTTCAGCTTGATAAGCTCGAACCCAAATCGGAGAAGTGCGTCTTCATAGGATACCCTAAGGAAACAATTGGGTACACCTTCTACCACAGATCCGAAGGCAAGATCTTTGTTGCCAAGAATGGATCCTTAGTTTCTCTCGAAGGAAGTGAGTGGGAGGAAAGTAGAACTTGATGAGGTAATTGTACCTTCTCTTGAATTGGAAAGTAGTTCATCACAAAAAACTGTTCCCGTGATGCCTACACCAACTAGAGAGGAAGCTAATGATAATGATCATGAAACTTCAGATCAAGTTACTACTGAACCTCGTAGGTCGACCAGAGTGGTACGGTAATCCTGTCCTGGAAGTCATGTTACTAAACCATGACGAACCTACGAATTATGAAGAAGTTATGATGAGCCCAGATTCTGACAAATGGCTTGAGGCCATGAAATCTGAGATAGGATCCATGTATGAGAACAAAGTGTGGACTTTGGTGGATTTGCCCGATGATCGGCAAGACATAGAGAATAAATGGATCTTCAAGAAGAAGACTGACGTTGATGGTAATGTTACTGTCTACAAAGCTCGACTTGTCGCAAAAGGTTTTTGACAAGTTCAAGGGGTTGACTACGATGAGACTTTCTCACCCGTAGCGATGCTTAAGTCTGTCCGAATCATGTTAGCAATTGCCGCATTTTATGATTATGATATCTGGCAAATGGACATCAAAACTGCATTCCTTAATGGATTTCTCAAAGAAGAGTTGTATATGATGCAACCAGAAGGTTTTGTCGATCCTAAAGGTGCTAACAAAGTGTGCAAGCTCCAGCGATCCATCTATGGACTGGTGCAAGCATCTCGGAGTTGGAATATACGCTTTGATGAGGTGATCAAAGCTTATGGTTTTATACAGACTTTCGGTGAAGCCTGGATTTACAAGAAAGTGAATGGGAGCTCTGTAGCATTTCTGATATTACATGTGGATGACATATTGTTGATTGGAAATGATATAGAATTTCTGGATAGCATAAAAGGATACTTGAATAAGAATTTTTCAATGAAAGACCTCGGTGAAGCTGCTTATATATTGGGCATTAAGATCTATAGGGATAGATCGAGACGCTTAATAAGACTTTCACAAAGCACATACCTTGATAAAGTTTTGAAGAAGTTCAAAATGGATCAGCCAAAGAAAGGGTTCTTGCCTGTGTTACAAGGTGTGAAATTTAGTAGGACTCAATGCCCGACCACTTCATAAGATAGAGAGAAAATGAAAGTCATTCCCTATGCTTCAGCCATAGGTTCTATCATGTATGCTATGCTGTGTACCAGACCTGATGTGTGCCTTGCCATAAGTCTGGCAGGGAGGTACCAAAGTAATCCAGGAGTGGATCACTGGATAGCGGTCAAGAACATCCTGAAGTACCTGAAAAGGACCAAGGATATGTTTCTCGTTTATGGAGGTGACAAAGAGCTCGTCGTAAATGGTTACGTTGATGCTAGCTTTGACACTGATCCGGATGACTCTAAGTCACAAACCGGATACGTATTTATTTTGAATAGTGGAGCTGTCAGTTGGTGCAGTTCCAAGCAAAGCATCATGGCGGGATCTACGTGTGAAGCGGAGTACATAGCTGCTTCGGAAGCAGCAAATGAAGGAGTCTGGATAAGGAGTTCATATCCGATCTGGGTGTAATACCTAGTGCATCGGATTCAATGAAAATCTTTTGTGACAACACTGGAGCAATTGCCTTGGCGAAGGAATCCAGGTTTCACAAGAGAACCAAACACATCAAGAGACGCTTCAACTCCATTCGTGGACAAGTCAAGGATGGAGACATAGAGATTTGCAAAATACATACGGATCTGAATGTAGCAGACCCGTTGACTAAGCCTCTTCCACGAACAAAACATGATTAGCACCAAGACTCCATAGGTGTTAGAATCATTACAGTGTAATCTAGATTATTGACTCTAGTGCAAGTGGGAGACTGAAGGAACAATGCCCTAGAGGCAATAATAAAGTTCTTATTTTATATTTCCTTATTCATGATAAAATGTTTATTATTCATGCTAGAATTGTATTGATCGGAAACCTAAATACATGTGTGAATACATAGACAAACATTGTGTCCCTAGTGAGCCTCTACTTGACTAGCTCATTGATCAAATATGGTTAAGGTTTACTGACCATGGACATGAGTTGTCATTCGATAACGGGATCACATCATTAGGAGAATGATGTGATGGACAAGACCCATCCGTTAGCTTAGCATAATGATCGTTCAGTTTTATTGCTATTGCTTTCTTCATGTCAAATACATATTCCTTCGACTATGAGATTATGCAACTCCCGGATACCGGAGGAATGCCTTGTGTGCTATCAAACGTCACAACATAACTGGGTGATTATAAAGATGCTCTACAGGTATCTCCGAAGGTGTCTGTTGAGTTGGCATAGATCGAGATTAGGATTTGTCACTCCGAGTATCGGAGAGGTATCTCTGGGCCCTCTCGGTAATACACATCATAAGCTTGCAAGCAAACGACTAAGGAGTTATTCACGAGGAGATGTATTACGGAATGAGTAAAGAGACTTGCCAGTAACGAGATTGAACTAGGTATGAAGATACCGACGATCGAATCTCGGGAAAGTAACATACCGATGGACAAAGGGAATAACGTATGTTGTCATAACCGTTCGACTGATAAAAGATCTTTGTAGAATATGTGGGAGCCAATATGAGCATCTAGGTTCCGCTATTGGTTATTGACCGGAGAGGTGTCTCAGTCATGTCTACATAGTTCTCGAACCCGTAGGGTCCGCACGCTTAACGTTCGTTGACGATATAGTATTATATGAGTTATGTGATTTGGTGGCCGAATGTTGTTCGGAGTCCCGGATGATATCACAGACATGACGAGGAGTCTGGAAATGGTCGAGAGGTAAAGATTGATATATAGGACGATAGTATTCGGACACCGGAAGTGTTTCGGGGGTCACCGGGTACTTATCGTGTCACCGGAAGGGGTTCCGGACACCCCCGGCAAAAGATATGGGCCTTATGGGCCAAGAGGGGAAACACACCAGCCACAAAGAGCTGGTGCGCCCCTCCATATGGGCCAGCCAAAGTGGAGAAGGAAAGGGAAAGGAGGAAAGGAAAGAAAGGGAATAGGATTCCCCCTTCCTTCCACCTCTCCCCCCTTTTAACACCTCCGTGTAATAGCCATTGTGACACTCTGTTAAGTATGCCTAGTCATCTCCATTTGCAATGCCTGATCACTTTGGTTAAGTATTCAATTCAAAATCTAATATGAAAATCAACTCAAAATTCAAAAGTGAAATATGAAGTTGCTCAAACACTGTTGGGAAAATGTTCATTAAATAGGAAATAATCCAGGGACAATTCTAAAATTAAAGTCAACATTTACTAAATTAGTTTAGTGACTCAAACAGTAAGGAACAGAGCCAAATCAGCATTTATCATGCCCAAATTATTTTTGAATAAATTCAAAAGATTTCCAAAAGTGCCCAAACTTATTGTGGCAGTGTGGGAAATTGCCAAGCACATGTGTGAGCAAGCTTCACATTTTTGCTAGCTCATTTGAATACTCAAAATAATTCTAAACTATCTCTGTAAAAAGGAAAATTCCAAAACAGAAAATAAAATGCAAAGAGGCACTGTGCACTGGGCCTAAGTGCACAGTGCCCCGAACCGGCCTAGCTGGCCCATCCCATTCTCTCTCCCTCGCCGTGTCACCCCCTCCATGGTTGCGCCGGCGTGTGCCGGTAGAACATCGACAGCGCGACGCCACCGACACCGCTGACAGCCCAAGGGATAAGCTCCCGCTCGTCCACTCCCCCTGGACCTCCTCGTCACTCTCCCCCCTCTCTTCCTCGCTCCACTGAGCTCTTTCCCCCTTTCCAGTGCCCTGCTATGGCCTCGCCGGCGTAGATCACGCGGCCACCGTCGACTCCGCGCTGTGCAGCCGTGTCCCTCGTCTCCGCCGTGGTCATACACCTCATCCTCGTCCACAAGCGCAAGCCAGAGAGCACCGGAGGCAGTGGATCGAGCGCGACGCCGATCTCTCTGGCTCCGATGATCTTCCTCCACGCCGGCCAACGCTGCAGCTACTAAACCCATCAAGGGCTTTTCATAGCCGCAAGGTGAGCCGCAGATCCTCCCCATGCTCTTCTTCATGCTACAGCGCGCCCGTAGCTGCTAATCCACGCGAGCCCGAGCCCGTCGCCGCGGACCTCGTCACCGGCAAGGTTCCGGTGAACTTTTGGTCACGCACCTGCGTCCAACAGCTTCGCTCGCACGCGTAGGGCACGACCAACCCACTAGCTCGAGCTACTGCGCACTGCTTTGCCATTTCCATCTTCGCCCGAAAGCCAGCGTCCGCCGCGTCGCTCGCTGTCGTCGCCACACGCCGTTCCAGGCCACGGCGCCACCACCACTCGACGCGGCATCGACAGCCCGTTCGAACGCGCCTAGCCGCGCCTTTTTCCGTGCACCGTAGTGGATTTCCGGCCACGTACAGAGCGCGCCGCCGTGGAAATTGGTCGCCGTAGTAACTCCGGTGACGTCGCCGACGTGGCGTGACAGGTGGGGCCCCTAAGACACTGACGCTGGGCCCCACAAGCCCCGTTGATAGGGTTGACCCAGTCAACCTACTGACTGGGCTACTCCAGCCGCTGACATGTGGTCCCCCTCTGGTAATTAGGCTAATTAAACGAGTTGATAAATAAAAATAATTAGATTAGTCTAATGTCTCACTGACAGGCTGTGCCACTCCCTTAATTAGTCTGTTAATTAGATTAAACCACAGTTAGTATAACAGAGGCTGACATGTGGGTCCCACTGGACCCACATGTCAGGTTTGACCCTGGTCAGCGTTCTGTTGACTGCTGATGCAATGGTGACCTCATGATGATGTCATAATTCCTTTTCTGTTAAAAAAATAAATTCCAGAAAATGCAAAAAAATCTTTGAAAATTCGTAGAAAATAAACCGTAGCTCAGATTGAAAAACTTAAAACATGAAAGTTGCTCAGAACGACGAGACGAACCTGATCATGTCATCTGTTTCGATGCTGGAACCCCCTACGTAGGAGAACCCATAACTTTCCATCCGTATTCGGTATATGAATAGTGCATAATCACCGGATAATAAATCCCGCGTTAATCCTAAAATAACTAAAATGACTTAGGTGCATCTTTAGGCAACCCTGCACTGAATTTTAGCATAGCATGCCTTGTATTGCATTGTTTGCTATGCATTTATATGTTTCTTCCCCCTCCTCTCTCTCGATAGACCCCGACGTCGACGTAGCTCCCGAGACTGACGTAGCTCCGGAGGTCTACTACGCTCCTGACGATCAGACCCTCGCCGCCGAGCAACCAGGCAAGCACCCCCCTTTTGAGCATTCCGATATCGCCCACTCTCTTCTCTCTAATGCTTGCATTAGAAGTTGCTGCTGCTGCTGTTATCCTATTTCTGCTGCATAGCCTGATTATTGTAACCTGCTATTGTTACCTGCCTGTTTATCCTAAATTGTTTAGTATAGTCTGGGTAGAGACCCAGTAGAGACCCCACATTATCCCGACTGCCCCGCTGGATCATCAGAAGACCCCATCAAAAGGATCGAAGACCAGGCCCCAACATTGCACGTCACTCCCCCCTTAACTGCTCGACACTACTGGGTTAATATCGAGTGCCGAGGGTGATACCTCATCAGCACTTCTGATGATAACCTTGTAGGTTAGTTACTCGGTCGTGGTAAGCGAGGGTGATTCCTCCTACACCACCCCCGATAACGACATCGTCGTGCAACTGCTCAAGTGTGGACCTCGAGGGTGATGCCTCTTTAGTTCACCTTGATGTTTACGTCATGTAGGAATCCAACGAGGGTGATGCCTCGGATTCCTTCTTGATATGGTAGCCACACGGATGCCTTTACATTACTGTTGACATTGCTTATTCTGGATAAAGACGTGTCGGCCCTGAGGGGTACCCGCGCGAGCTTAATTGCGAGTGATGTGGAATCGGGTGGACCTGGATGGTGCCCGAGAGTTGAACACGAGGCGTGGCCGGGCATTCTTAGCCCTTGCCGCAAGTCCTCGAGACGGGGCGACGGGGTCACATCTTTCGTGAGTGTCTGCTCATTACCGCGCGCTCCTAATCCACTAACGGTTTGGATATTTGATCCGAGGGGCCTCTGGCCTGATAGCACTAACCATCACGTGAGCATAGTATGGGCGTTCTGCGTCGTATACTTCAGCCGGAGCTTAATGGACGTCAGCGACTGAGCGGTGCACGCCAAATTGGACTGGTTAAGCATGCGCTTGTATTAAGGGGGTTAGGTCTGCTTTCGGCCGCGTTCGCAACGTGCAGGAATTCCCGGGGCGATGGCCCAAGACCCCTGGGGGCATAGGGTTAGTCTGGCGTGCTGACCTCTCTATTAGGTATTTGGTCGGGTTGCGGCATATCGTTTGGCCGAGGCCGGGCATGACCCAGAAAAGTGTGTCCAGCCGGAGTTAATCGAGCATGGTGGGTAAGTTGGTGCACCCCTGCAGGGAAGAACTAATCTATCGATAGCCTGTCCTACGGTAACGGACACTCAGAGTTGTATCCCGATCGGTTCAACTAGAACTTGAGATGATAACTGGATAGTATGGCTCTGGGATTGCTTTCTCGCAGGGAGTTGAGGAAGAATCTCTGGGCGAGGTTGATGACATTACTACTACTTTACATTATGATTATTCTACACTCTTCTAATGCTGAAAGACCGATGAAGATGATTGAAGATGCTAGTCTTCGATAGGACTAGGTTTTCCCCTCTATTCTGGCATTTCTGCAGCCCAGTCCACATATACAGCATCCTTTGAAAATGTTGCATATGTAGTGTAGACCCTTGCTTGCTGAGTACTTCGAATGAGTACTCACGTTTGCTTTACTTTCTTTTTCTCCCCATATCCATATGTCGCCGCCAGATGACGGAGCCCCTGAGATAGCTACCCCTATCAACGACTATGGCTACTACTACTACCCTCCCGACGAGTACTACTACGAGGAGCTGATCGACGACCAGGAGTAGGTTTGGAGGATCCTAGGCAGGAGGCCTACGGCTTTTGATTGTAGTATTTTATTTTACCCCGCCTTCCTAAAGGCTTAACTCTATTTCTGTAATATATCTGTACCCAGATATCTGATGCTTCCGCTGACGCTTGTATGCCATCGAGCTATATATTCGAGCCCTCGAGGCCCCTAGCTTGTAATATAAAGCTTGTATGACTTTATTTATGTTTTAGAGTTGTGTTGTGATATCTTCAAGTGAGTCCTTAGGCTTGATCATGTGCATTTGCGTGTATGGTTAGTGCACGATTAAGCCGGGGTCGTCATAGGTTGGTATCAGAGCCGACTGCCTCTAGGAATCCCCCTATCCAACTCCTTGGCCGAAGTTGAGTCTGGTAACCGAAAATTGTTTTACTAACTTGGCTGTGTGGCTTATGGGCCCACGTCGCCAACTGGGTGGTATTAGGATCTTTTACTCCTCAATCTTTACTCTGGGACTCTGATCTCTCATCTATTCGGGTTTAATAAATTTACTAACACTGACACTTAGGATCTCGTAAATTCCGTCCACCCGGAGAGCTGGATATCTATGCGATTTCCCTGTCATTGATCTGATTAGTCTGATAATCATTTTCCTTTCCATTGTTTTGTTTAACCTTTCTCTCTGAGTTGTATTATACTTCTCATTGACATGCTGACGTGATAGCACCTGACGTTACCGTCAAAATTAAAGGGTTGGAATTCCTTGCCTCACCCATCGTCTTGAAGTCTTCCACCATAGACCTCATACTCGGAATGGATTGGTTGAAAGCTCACATTGCTTCAATCAATTGTGCCAGTAAAGTTATACACCTTCTTCATCCATCAGATGAGTTAGTGAATTATCGTGCTCATATCACTCAGAATGCCGAGGCTCAGATTTATGCCTTGAAAGCATTGAACGCTTCTCCCCTTGAGGGTATCGAAAACATTCTAGTCGTGTGCAACTTCTAGGATGTCTTTCCAGAAGAACTTCCAGGAATACCCCCTGCTAGAGCTGTCGATTTTGTCATTGACTCGAAGCCTGGCACCACTCCTATTGCGAAGCATCCTTACAAGATGCCTCCGCACCACCTTCTCGAGCTTAAGGAAGAAATTGATAAATCACTTAAGAAGGGCTTCATCCGTCCCAGTTCCTCTGCCTGGGGAGCACCGTCTCTCTTTGTCAAGAAGAAAGATGGTACGAATAGGTTGGTCCAAGATTACCGTCCTATCAACCAGGAAACCATTTAGAATAAATATCCGCTTCCACGGATCAATGATTTATATGATCAACTAGCTGGATCATCGGTGTTCTCTAAACTCGACTTGAGGTTGGGTTATCACCAGATCCGTGTCCGTGAATAGGATATTCCGAAGACTGCATTTGTTACTCGTTATGGCTCCTATGAATACACCGTCATGTCATTTGGCCTAACGAATGCTCCAGCTACTTTCTCCTATCTGATGAATTATATATTCATGGATTACCTCGACAAGTTCATTGTGGTATATCTGGATGATATTCTGGTATATTCGAAGAATAAGGAAGAACATGCCGAACATTTTCGCCTTGTTCTGGAGAGGCTTCGAGAGCACAAGTTGTATGCCAAGTACTCCAAATGTGAATTCTGGCTTTCTGAAGTAACCTACCTTGGACATGTCATTTCCAAAGACGGTATTGCCGTTAACCCGGAGCGTGTTCAGGCTATTCTTGACTGGATTCCTCCGAAGAATGCCAAGCAAGTACGAAGTTTTCTCGGCCTTGGAAGTTATTGCCGTCGATTCGTCGAGAACTTTTCCAAGATTGCCAAGCCCCTGACTAATCTGCTCCACAAAGGCGTTAAGTTTGAGTGGACAGACAAATGTCAAGAAAGTTTCCAGACCGTCAAGGACAAGCTTACTTCCGCTCCAGAGCTTGCTCCTCCCGATTCTCGCAAGGACTTTGTGATATATTGTGACGCCTCTCGTCAAGGATTAGGCTGTGTCCTAATGCAAGAACGAAAAGTAATTGCATATGCCTCGCGACAATTGCGTCCACATGAAGAAAACTATCCAGTGCATGATCTCAAACTCCCTGTTGTGATCTATGCTTTGAAGCAGTGGCGACATTACCTTCTTGGTAACTGGTGTGAGATTTATACCGATCATCAAAGCTTGAAGTATTTGTTCACCCAACCGGATCTTAATCTCCGTCAACAACGATGGTTGGAAACAATTACGGACTATGACTGTGGTATTTATTATACCCCTGGCAAGGCTAATGTGATGGCTGATGCCTTGAGCCGCAAGTCCTATTGCAATAACCTCATGGTTAAGCAAGCTCAACCCAACTTTATGAAGAATTGCGCAAGTTGAACATCTGTATCGTTCCGCAGGGTTCTCTTAATAACCTTGTGGTACAGCCAGATCTTGAGAAGTCTGTAAAGATTTCGCAAGCCAAAGATGCCGAAGTAGATCTAATGAAGAAAGAACTTCACCTTGATAAGTACAGGGATTTCTCAATTGCTGAAGATGGAACCTTGTATTTCAGAGACCGCATTGTGGTACCTCGTTTTGAGCTTATGACAGACAAGGTCATGAAGGAGGCTCATGATACACCACTGTCTATCCATCCGGGTAGCACCAAGATGTATCGCAATCTTCGACAAAGGTACAAGTGTTCTAGAATGAAGCAGGACATTGCTCGATATGTTGCTGAATGTGACGTATGTCGTCGCGTGAAAGAAGAACATCAGAAGCCCGCTGGAATTCTTCAATCACTCCCTATTCCTTTGTGGAAATGGGATAAAGTGCAAATGGATTTCATTACTGGTCTTCCCAAGTCTCAGAAAGGTCACGATGCTATTCTTGTCGTCGTCGACCAACTTTCCAAAGTTGCACATTTTTTGCCTGTCAAGGAGACTATCACTGCTAGTCAGTTAGCAGAGCTGTATATCTCGAGAATTGTCTCACTCCACGCTATTCCGAAGGAGATCAGTTCGGACCGTGGTGGTCTTTTCACATCCAAGTTCTGGGAAAGTTTCCAAGAAGCTATGGGAACTCACATTACCTGGAGTTCAGCTTATCATCCTCAATCCCAAGGCCAAGTCGAGCGACTTAATCAAGTGCCTGAAGATATGCTTTGGGCTTGTGTTACATCGTTCGGTAAGAAGTGGGAAGAATCTCTTCCATTTGCCGAATTCTATTATAATAACAGTTATCAAGCCAGCTCTAAAATGGACCCCTTCGAACTGCTTTACGGACGTAAGTGTCATACCCCTCTGAATTGGTCAGAAACTGGGGAACGACCTCTCGTGGGACCGGACATTATTCAACATGCCGAAGAACAAGTCAGGATTTTTCGAAGTAATCTCAAGGCGGCTCAAGACCGCCAGAAGAGCAATTATGATAGCAAGTGGTGGGGTCTGACTTATCAACCAGGTGATCAAGCTTATCTTCGTGTCACTCCTATGAAGGGCACCCGTCATTTCGGAATCAAGGGCAAGCTAGCTCCACGCTACATCGGCCCCTTTCGCATCGTTGCCAGACATGGACAGGTGGCATATAAATTGGAGTTGCCACCGCAATTCTCTCATATCCACGACGTCTTCCATGTGTCGCAACTTCATAAATGCTTCAAGGAGTCTCCTCACCGAGCAGTGGATCATGAAATGATCGAATTGCAAGATGATCTTTCTTATAAGGACCATCCGATCCGCATTCTCGATGAAGCTGAACGTTGAACCCGTCAGAAGACAACCAAGTTCCTGAAAGTACAGTGGTCGAATCACACTGAAGATGAAGCCACTTGGGAATGCGAGGATCATCTTCGGGAAGAATATCCCGACCTCTTTCCTTCTACCTACTAAATTCTCGGGACGAGAATTTGTTTTAGAGGAGGAGAATTTGTAACACCCCCGTGTAATAGCCACTGTGACACTCTGTTAAGTATGCCTAGTCATCTCCATTTGCAGTGCCTGATCACTTTGGTTAAGTATTCAATTCAAATTCTAATATGAAAATCAACTCAAAATTCAAAAGTGAAATACGAAGTTGCTCAAACACTGTTGGGAAAATGTTCATTAAATAGCAAATAATCCAGGGACAATTCTAAAATTAAAGTCAACATTTACTAAATTAGTTTAGTGACTCAAACAGTAAGGAACAGAGCAAAATCAGCATTTATCATGCCCAAATTATTTTTGAATAAATTTAAAAGATTTCCAAAAGTGCCCAAACTTATTGTGGCAGTGTGGGAAATTGCCAAGCACATGAGTGAGCAAGTTTCACATTTTTGCTAGCTCATTTGAATACTCAAAATAATTATAAATTATCTCTGTAAAAAGGAAAATTAAAAACAGAAAAAAAAATGCAAAGAGGCACTGTGCACTGGGCCTAAGTACACAGTGCCCCGAACCGGCCCAGCTGGCCCATCTCCTTCTCTCTCCCTCGCCGTGTCACCCCTCCATGGTTGCACCGGCGTGCACCGGTCGAACGTCGACAGCGCGACACCACCGACGCCGCCGACAACCCAAGGGATAAGCTCCCCCTGGACCTCCTAGTCACTCTCCCCCCCCTCTCTTCCTCGCTCCGCTGAGCTATTTCCCCCTCTCCAGTGCGCTGCTATGGCCTCGCCGGCGTAGATCCCGCGGCCACCATCGACTCTGCCCTGTGCAGCCATGTCCCTCGTCTCCGCCGTGGTCATCCACCTCGTCCTCGCCCACAAGCGCAAGCCGGAGAGCACTGGAGGCAGTGGATCGAGCGCGACGCCGATCTCTCTGGCTCCGGCGATCTTCCTCCACGCCGGCCAACCCTGTAGCTACTAAACCCATCAAGGGCTTTTCATAGCCACAAGGTGAGCCGCAGATCCTCCCCACGCTCTTCTTCATGCTCAACCGCGCCCGTAGCTGCTAATCCATGCGAGCCCGAGCCCGTCGCCGCGGACCCCGTTGCCGGCAAGGTTCCGGTGACCTTTTGGTCACGCACCTGCGTCGAACAGCTTCGCTCGCACGCGTAGGGCACGACCAACCCACTAGCTCGAGCTACTGCGCACTGCTTCGCCATTTCCATCTTCGCCCGAACGCCAGTGTCCGCCGCGTCGCTCGCCGTCGTCGCCACACGCCGTTCCAGGCCACGGCGCCACCACCACTCGACGCGACATCGACAGCCCGTTCGAACGCGCCTAGCCACGCCTTTTTCCGGGCACCGTAGCGGATTTCCGGCCACGTACAGAGCGCGCCACTATGGAAATTGGTCGCCGACGTGGCGTGACAGGTGGGGCCCCTAAGACACTGACGCTGGGCCCCACAAGCCCCGTTGACTGGGTTGACCCAGTCAACCTGTTGACTGGGCAACTCCAGCCGCTGACATGTGGGCCCCCTCTGGTAATTAGGCTAATGAAATGATTTGATAAATAAAAATAATTAGATTAGCCTAATGTCTCACTGACAGGTTGGGCCCACTCCCCTAATTAGTCTGTTAATTAGATTAAACCACAGTTAGTCTAACAAAGGCTGACATGTGGGTCCTACTGGACCCACATGTCAGGTTCGACCCTGGTCAGCGTCCTGTTGACTGCTGACACAATGGTGACCTCATGATGATGTCATAATTCCTTTTTTGTTAAAAATAAATAAATTCCAGAAAATGCATAAAAATCTTTGAAAATTCGTAGAAAATAAACCGTAGCTCAGATTGAAAAACTTAAAACATGAAACTTGCTCAGAACGACGAGACGAACCTGATCGTGTCATCTGTTTCGATGTCGGAACCCCCTACGTAGGAGAACCCATAACTTTCCGTCCGTATCCGGTATATGAATAGTGCATAATCACCGGATAATAAATCCCGCGTTAATCCTAAAATGACTTAGGTGCATCTTTAGGCAACCCTGCACTGCATCTTAGCATAGCATGCCCTGTATTGAATTGTTTGTTGTGCATTTATATGTTTCTTCCCCCTCCTCTCTCTCGATAGACCCCGACATCGACGTAGCTCCCGAGACTGACGTAGCTCCGGAGGTCGACTACGCTCCTGACGATCAGACCCTTGTCGCCGAGCAACCAGGCAAGCACCCCCCCTTTTGAGCATTCCGATATCGTCCACTCTCTTCTCTCTTATGCTTGCATTAGAAGTTACTAATGCTGCTATTATCCTATTTCTGCTGCATAGCCTGATTATTGTAACCTACTATTGTTACCTGCCTGTTTATCCTAAACTGTTTTGTATAGTTTGGGTAGAGTCCCAACAGAGACCCCACATTATCCTGACTGCCCCGCTGGATCATCAGAAGACCCGATCAATGGGATCGAAGACCAGGCCCCAACATTGCACGTCACTTCCCCCTTAACTGCTCGACACTACTGGGTTAATATCGAGTGCCGAGGGTGATACCTCATCAGCACTTATGATGATAACCTTGTAGGTTAGTTACTCAGTCGTGGTAAGTGAGGGTGATTCCTCCTACACCACCCCCGATAATGACCTCGTCGTGCAACTGCTCAAGTGTGGACCTCGAGGGTGATGCCTCTTTAGTTCACCTTGATGTTTACGTCAGGTAGGAATCCAACGAGGGTGATGCCTTGGATTCCTTCTTGATATGGTAGCCACACGGATGCCTTTACATTACTGTTGACACTGCTTATTCTGGATAAAGACGGGTCGGCCCTGAGGGGTACCCGCGCGAGCTTAATTGCGAGTGATGTGGAATCGGGTGGACCTGCATGGTGCCCGAGAGTTGAACACGAGGCATGCCCGGGCATTCTTAGCCATTGCCGCAAGTCCTCGAGACGGGGCGACGGGGTCACATCTTTCGTGAGTGTCTGCTCATTACCGCGCGCTCCTAATCCACTAACAGTTTGGATATTTGATCCAAGGGGCCTCTGGCCTGATAGGACTAACCATCACGTGAGCATAGTATGGGCGTTCTGCGTCGTAAACTTCAGCCGGAGCTTAATGGACGTCAGCGACTGAGCGGCGCGTGCCGAATTGGACTGGTTAAGCCTGCGCTTGTATTAAGGGGGTTAGGTCTGCTTTCGGCCGCGTTCGCAACATGCAAGAGTTCCCGGGGCGATGGCCCAAGACCCCTGGGGGCATAGGGTTAGTCCGGCGTGCTGACCTCTCTGTTAGGTATTTGGTCGGGTTGCGGCGTATCGTTTGGCCGAGGCCGGGCATGACCCAGAAAAGTGTGTCCAGCCGGAGTTAATCGAGCGTGGTGGGTAAGTTGGTGCACCCCTGCAGGGAAGAACTAATCTATCGATAGCCTGTCCTACGGTAACGGACACTCAGAGTTGTATCCTCATCGGTACAACTAGAACTTGAGATGATAACTGGATAGTATGGCTCTGGGATTGCTTTCTTCCAGGGAGTCGAGGAAGAATCTCTGGGCGAGGTTGATGACATTACTACTACTTTACATTATGATTATTCTGCACTCTTCTAATGCTGCAAGACCGATGAAGATGATTGAAGATGCTAGTCTTCGATAGGACTAGGCTTTCCCCTCTATTCTGGCATTTCTGCAGCCCTTTCCACATATACAGCCTCCTTTGAAAATGTTGCATATGTAGTGTAGATCCTTGCTTGCTGAGTACTTCGGATGAGTACTCACGTTTGCTTTACTTTCTTTTTCTCACCATATCCATATGTCGCAGCCAGATGACGGAGCCCCTGAGATAGCTGCCCCTGTAGACGACTACGGCTACTACTACTACCCTCCCGGTGAGTACTACTACGAGGAGCCGATCGACGACCAGGTGTAGGTTCGGAGGATCCTTGGCAGGAGGCCTACGCCTTTCGATCGTAGTATTTTATTTTGCCCTGCCTTCCTAAAGGCTTAAATCTATTTATGTAATATATCTGTACCCAGATATCTGATGCTTCCGCTGACGCTTGTATGCCATCGAGCTATGTATTCGAGCCCTCGAGGCCCCTGGCTTGTAATATAATGCTTGTATGACTTTATTTATGTTTTAGAGTTGTGTTGTGATATCTTCAAGTGAGTCCTTAGGCTTGATCATGTGCATTTGCGTGTATTGTTAGTGCACGATTAAGCCGGGGTTGTCATAGGTTGGTATCAGAGCCGACTGCCTCTAGGAATCCCCCTATCCAACTCCTTGGCCGAAGTTGAGTCTGGTAACCGAAAATTGTTTTACTAACTTGGCTGTGTGGCTTACGGGCCCACGTCGCCAACTGGGTGGTATTAGGATCTTTTACTCCTCAATCTTTACTCTGGGACTCTGATCTCTCATCTATTCGGGTTTAATAAATTTACTCACACCGACAGTTAGGATCTCGTAAATTGCGTCCACCCGGAGAGCTGGATATCTGTGCGATTTCCCTGTCATTGATCTGATTAGTTTGATAATCATTTTCCTTTCCATTGTTTTGTTTAACCTTTCTCTCTGAGTTGTATTATACTTCTCATTGACATGCTGACGTGATAGCACATGACGTTACCGTCAAAATTGAAGGGTTGGAATTCCTTGCCTCACCCATCGTCTTGAAGTCTTCCACCATAGACCTCATACTCGAAATGGATTGGTTGAAAGCTCACATTGCTTCAATCAATTGTGCCAGTAAAGTTGTACACCTTCTTCATCCATCAGATGAGTTAGTGAATTATCGTGCTCATATCACTCAGAACGCCGAGGCTCAGATTAATTCCTTGAATGCGTTGAACGCTTCTCCGCTTGAGGGGATCAAAAACATTCCAATCGTGTGCGACTTCTAGGATGTCTTTCCAGAAGAACTTCCAGGAATACCCCCTGCTAGAGCTGTCGAGTTTGTCATTGACTTGAAGCCTGGCACCACTCCTATTGCGAAGCGTCCTTACAAGATGCCTCCGCACCACCTTCTCGAGCTTAAGGAAGAAATTGATAAATCACTTAAGAAGGGCTTCATCCGTCCCAGTTCCTCTGCCTGGGGAGCAACGTCTCTCTTTGTCAAGAAGAAAGATGGTACGAATAGGTTGGTCCAAGATTACCGTCCTATCAACCAGGCAACCATTTAGAATAAATATCTGCTTCCATGGATCAATGATTTATATGATCAACTAGCTGGATCATCGGTGTTCTCTAAACTTTACTTGAGGTTGGGTTATCACCAGATCCATGTCCGCGAAGAGGATATTCCGAAGACTGCATTTGTTACTCGTTATGGCTCCTATCAATACACCGTCATGTCATTTGGCCTAACGAATGCTCCAGCTACTTTCTCCCGTCTGATGAATTATATATTCATGGATTACCTCGACAAGTTCGTCGTGGTATATCTGGATGATATTCTGGTATATTCGAAGAATAAGGAAGAACATGCCGAACATCTTCGCCTTGTTCTGGAGAGGCTTCGAGAGCACAAGTTGTATGCCAAGTACTCCAAATGTGAATTCTGGCTTTCTGAAGTAACCTACCTTGGACATGTCATTTCCAAGGACGGTATTGCCGTTAACCCGGAGCGTGTTCAGGCTATTCTTGACTGGACTACTCCGAAGAATGCCAAGCAAGTCCGAAGTTTTCTCGGCCTTGCAAGTTATTGCCGTCGATTCGTCGAGAACTTTTCCAAGATTGCCAAGCCCCTGACTAATCTGCTCCACAAAGGCATTAAGTTTGAGTGGACAGACAAATGTTAAGAAAGTTTCCAGACCCTCAAGGACAAGCTTACTTCTGCTCCAGTGCTTGCTCCTCTCGATTCTCGCAAGGACTTTGTGATATATTGTGACGCCTCTCGTCAAGGATTAGGCTGTGTCCTAATGCAAGAACGAAAAGTAATTGCATATGCCTCGCGACAATTGCGTCCACATGAAGAAAACTATCCAGTGCATGATCTCGAACTCGCTGCTGTGATCTATGCTTTGAAGCAGTGGCGACATTACCTTCTTGGTAACCGGTGTGACATTTATACCGATCATCAAAGCTTGAAGTATTTGTTCAGCCAACCGGATCTTAATCTCCGTCAACAACGATGGTTGGAAACAATTACGGACTATGACTGTGGTATTTATTATACCCCTGGCAAGGCTAATGTGATGGCTGATGCCTTGAGCCGCAAGTCCTATTGCAATAACCTCATGGTTAAGCAAGCTCAACCCCAACTTTATGAAGAATTGCGCAAGTTGAACATCTATATCGTTCCGCAGGGTTCTCTTAATAACCTTGCGGTACAGCCAGATCTTGAGAAGGCCGTAAAGATTGCGCAAGCCAAAGATGCCGAAGTAGATCTAATGAAGAAAGAACTTCACCTTGATAAGTACAGGGATTTCTCAATTGCTGAAGATGGAACCTTGTATTTCGGAGACTGCATTGTGGTACCTGTAGGAGATATGCCCTAGAGGCAATAATAAATGTTATTATTTATCTCCGTGTTCATAATTAGGTTTATGTTCCATGCTATAACTGCTGTGGTTCCCGAGCCCGTATATCCATAAAGGCTCTGGGGAAATCCCATGTGCACGTGTGGAATAATAAACGGTAAAATGTATTCCTAGTCATGCCTCTAAGACTAGCTCAGGTGTTGCATGATGATTATGTTTTCCCAATCATAGGCATGTCTATGCCAGCAACTTTGAGGGCACAAATGTTAGAAGAACATTTGTGTTGAATCGACCCGATTGATGTTATGCTTTGAGATACATTCGTCACAAGTTTATGGTTAATAACACAGAGATGGTTAATGTTTGCATGATTCCTCAGACCATGAGAGTATCGAGTTTCTTCATGCTTGATTCATGAACTTTGGGGTTTGTTAAACGTCATCCGTAAATGGATGGCTATTACGGCGGCTTACGGGTTCATGGGAAAGTATGTCAAGTAACTTTATAGCTCAAGATTGGGATTTGCTCCTCCGACGATGGAGAGATATCTCTGGGCCCTCTCGGTGTTACGGTATCCATCATCGTCTGGCCAGACACTATGTGATTTGATCACGGGGATGCCGGAACACGGTAACGAGAAAAGAGAACAATACCGGTAACGAGGTAACTAGCATAGTGGACAAGTTGTTGATCCACGGGAATGCCTACATGTCTCACCTCGGGTATTTGTAACATATCGCGAAGCAACAGGAATAGCACACGACAACTGGAGGTTCACTCGAATATTCATTCGTGTGGGTATAGGGGTCAATATGGATGTCCACGGCTCCGATGTTGATCATTGATCGGAAGGGGTTCCGTGTCATTTCTATACTTCACCAAACCTATAGGGTCACACGCTTAAGGGTCATCTATCTGCTGAATACTAGACAGGGAGTCTGAGAGAAAATCACCGAAAAAGTTTCGGACACCGAAAAGTTTCGGACAGCGGAAAAGTTCCGCAGAGAGAGGTCACCGGATGAGTTCCGGTGAAACTGAAAAGTTGTTTCAGGGGATACCATTAAGTCAAAATGGTTTCGGCACATGCCTGATAATTCTTGGAGGATGCCAGAATCATTCTGGAAACTTCTGAGAATTTTCTGGAAGAAAAACCGGAAATGTTCCGAGGCTGCCGGAACCGCTTCAGATGCTTTTCGCAGATGAAATCACTAAACTGGAATTGTGCCAGAACACGTTGAAAATTATTTTAGTGGGTACTGGAAATGTTCTAAGCCCACATAAATATTTTCAGTTCGGACGGACGCTGAAAAATGTCGTCGTGAATAGTGAAAGTGCTTTTTGGGGTATTTTTGGAAAGCCACCTTTTAGGGCTTTTGCTAAAGGCTTCTAGAAGGACTTTGGGGGCCATGAGAGCACCTCATGGGGGACCCCCAAGGGGGTGGCTGGCCAAGGGGGGTGGAGCTCTTTGGAGCTCCACATGGCATCCCATTTTGTCCATATTACCCTCATGTGAAGACTTTTGCATGGGAGTTTTTGGTAATTTGGGAGGCACACTACCCCTTGGGTTTTCCTATAAATAGGAGGTGAGGGGGCTGCCCAAACCTCATCCCTTCTCACATACAAGTGCCATGCAATGATCTGGCTTCTCTCTCCCTCCCACGAAAAGAGTTTCGTAGAGCCGAAAGGCTGTCTGGGTTCCGGTGGGAACTAGTTCTGGACGGCGAAGCCCTGCCGGATAGATGACACCGTATGTGTGCAACTCTGTAGAGAGGTCGTAGTTTCGATCTTAGTGCCCGAGGGGCTGTTCGTGAGTGCCTCCCGAAGGGCTGTCCAAGTGACGGCCCGAGTTCTGTGAGTCCTCCCGAAGGGCTGTCCGAGTGACCGTTCGAGTTTTGAAGGTCCTCCCGAAGGGCTGTCCGCGACATCGTCCGGGGGGCTGTTCGACCGCCTCCCGGAGGGCTGTCCGAAGGGAAGACGAGGGTATACATCCTCGCGGTTGGGAGGTTGTAAATCCTAGCTGCGGGGATCTGCACCACCGATCGTCATCGACTCTACTTCCGCTGCGCTTCGAGTCGGTAATGAAAATGATCAAACCTTGTATGCAGCCTCCATAGTGGTCCTGGGCTGGTGCGTAGGTCGGAAAATTTTTGTTTTCTGCTGCGTTCCCCTACAGTACCTCGTTTCGAGCTTATGACAGACAAGGTCATGAAGGAGGCTCATGATACACCTGCTGTCTATCCATCCGGGTAGCACCAAGATGTATCGCAATCTTCGACAAAGGTACTGGTGTTCTAGAATGAAGCAGGACATTGCTCGATATGTTGCTGAATGTGACGTATGTCGTCGCGTGAAAGCAGAACATCAGAAGCCCGCTAGAATTCTTCAACCACTCCCTATTCCATTGTGGAAATGGGATAAAGTGAAAATGGATTTCATTACTGGTCTTCCCAAGTCTCAGAAAGGTCACGATGCTATTCTTGTCGTCGTCGACCAACTTTCCAAAGTTGCACATTTTCTGCATGTCAAGGAGACTATCACTGCTAGTGAGTTAGCAGAGTTGTATATCTCCAGAATCGTCTCACTCCACGGTGTTCCGAAGGAGGTCAGTTCGGACCGTGGCGGTCTTTTCACATCCAAGTTCTGGGAAAGTTTCCAAGAAGCTATGGGAACTCACATTACCTGGAGTTCAGCTTATCATCCTCAATCCCAAGGCCAAGTCGAGCGAGTTAATCAAGTGCTTGAAGATATGCTTCGGGCTTGTGTTATATCGTTCGGTAAGAACTGGGAAGAATCTCTTCCGTTTGCCGAATTCTCTTATAATAACAGTTATCAAGCCAGCTTGAAAATGGCCCGCTTCGAAGTGCTTTACGGACGTAAGTGTCGAACCGCTCTGAATTGGTCAGAAACTGGGGAACGACCTCTCGTGGGACCGGACATTATTCAACATGCCGAAGAACAAGTCAGGATTGTCCGAGGTAATCTCAAGGCGGCTCTGGACCGCCAGAAGAGCAATTATGATCGCAAGCGGTGGGGTCTGACTTATCAACCAGGTGATCAAGCTTATCTTCGTGTCACTCCTATGAAGGGCACCCGTCGTTTCGGAATCAAGGGAAAGCTAGCTCCACGCTACATCGGTCCCCTTTCGCATCGTTGCCAGACGTGGACAGGTGGCATATAAATTGGAGTTGCCACCGCAATTCTCTCATATCCACGACGTCTTCCATGTGTCGCAACTTCGTAAATGCTTCAAGGAGTCTCCTCACCGAGCAGTGGATCATGAAATGCTCGAATTGCAAGATGATCTTTCTTATAAGGAGCATCTGATCCGCATTCTCGATGAAGCTGAAGCGTAGATGCAGGTTGCGATCTAGAATACATAGAGATGTATGGGTGTTGCACAATATAATTAGGTAGTAGATGAGTTCTATTACTGAAAATTATTTGTGCGGGTAGCAGATGAAATCTGTTACCCGATGTTCTTGTTGCTTCCCTGGAATTTGCATATTTCTGATCTTGATAACAGTATGGTGGAGTTTCAAAGTTCTGGCAATCCGCGATCCTGATTGATCAACGAAGTGCTAACAGTTCATTGAATTCCACCTTAGTTAAAAAGAAAGATGAAATTTTGCAGACGAAAGGGCAATGCAGATATGATCTGCACGGGGGTCATGCGTATAACGAAGTTTAGTATGGGGCTCGAGATTTTATTATCTCGGTTTTCATACACCCTGGAAAGTTAATCTAGCGACTTGAATTATCATACTTGATGATGGACGTTGGTAGCTTCGGTTTGTTTCGAAACCTTAGAAGCCACGTAAAACAAGTTTTTGCATGAACCGATTAGAGGCGTCTAACTTGGTTTTGCAGGAGGGTTTGCATGTGCATTTGATGTGGTATAGCAGTGCTCATAATAATTTGATTATGTATGAGATGACTATATGACGTAAATTAATTAACATGACCTGTGTGTCATGATTCGGCATGATGGCTGGAGCCATATGATTGCACTTTAAATGACCTGCGTGTCAACCTTGTTGTAATGCATTATTTTATTAGCTATAGAGATAGCAATATTATCTGGTGCATCGACAAGGTGGTGGAAATCTTCGCGAAGGTGAACACCGACGCGAATGCCGAAGACGAAGAAATACAAGACTTCTCCGTCAGAAAGGGCTATACCATATCATGCTATTATGAATTGCCTGAGATGTTTATCCCTTATGATGCACCCTTTTTGATTGCGCGGTAGTCGCTTTTATTAGGGTGATCTCTCACAAAAATATCAAGTAGTTAGTGTTCTCCCAAGTGTAGCACCGTCACGGCACCTTACTTTTCGGGGCATCACATGGACACATGGGTGCGAACGATTAGGGAAGTGTGAGGCGGGTGAGTTGAGACCTCGCAGTGAGATCACTTGGTTGTCTTGACGTTCTGGAGGAGCGTCCTGAGCTCGGAACACGCCCATCGAAAGATGAACAAGAGTCACATAGAGATGTGATTGGCAAGTTGGCCTACCGATTGCAATTCTCGTCACTTGAGATGGACACATCCTTGGCGTTGAATTGTAATATGGATCTTGAATCACTCACAATCAATTATGAGAGATATTGATTTGAGTGGGAGCGCACTATAGAATTAACTTGTTTAATTCTCAGTGCAATTAATTTTGAACACTGTCTAAGTGTGATTTGCATAATAGTTGTAGAATAATGGCTCGCATTTCCACCTTCCCTGTTAAAATTGAATAGCTGTTAAATATCTGGTTAAAACTTTACGGTTGGTAACGTAATGTGAGGATTGTCCTCAAGAGTGCCGAGAAGGACTTTGTCCTATCGCATACTTTCGGTATTCTTTCGCTTATGCTATGGATCATGTGACTCTCGTCCTTCGATCCAAAAGCTAGAATCCCGTTTCAGTCAAGTGCAATACATTTGCTTCCATGAGACCCGAACTTCGAAAGTTTGGATAGTTATGTGATATTCATGGAATCTGAAAATCATTTTCAGAGACAGACAAAGGCTAAAAGATATGAGATATCCAAAGCAATGTTTGTTTGCAAACTATTAGTAAAAGAGTTTACTATGCATTAGACTGATAAGAGAGGGATCCAGTAGAACGCCTGTCATATGATGAAAGGTGAATAAAACAACAACTTAAAGAGAAAGGAAGTGTCCGAACGGTGTTAGTGTGACTTACACACCAAGGAAGTCCAGGGCTAACGCCACTATTAAGTTGAGTGCTTCTTCTGAGAGTAGGAGAAATACTGAAAGTTAAACTGTTAGAAGTATAAAGGCAAAAAGAAAGAAGACTGGAATATCCAGCTCATGTATGAATGTCATACAAGTTTTGATGTATAGAAGTCTGGTAAAAGATATAGTTCTTGGGAATTATGGTTAAACATGTTAATCACTAATTCTTGGGTATTGTGAGACAATCACAAATATACCCGCTCGATTGCATTCTGTTGCAACTCGATGTAAGAACTACTATGGCCTGAAAGACTAGCCAGGAATGAGGTTTTGGTATACACAGGGAACATAGTAAATGTTACTATACCTTCCATCGGTGTATTACCGTCTGTATTTATTTTTGTAATTCGTTTGGAGTTTCACAAACTCTAGCCCATTGCATAAGGTATCTTGCAAGAAGGTTGTTTATAAGAGAACTTTTGATGTTCGATGTTATGAATAACATAAGGGCCATACTTTCATTATGAATGAGATGTATGTTTTGAATATTGATAATAATACATTACCTCTGGGTTTACTTTCATAATTCATTTTAGAGTTTCATACACTCTAGCCCATTGCACAATGTTTGTTGCAAAAGAGTTGTTCATAAAAACAACAATTGTTGTTCAGTATTATGAATAACATGAAGGGCCATGCTTCCATCCTAGATGGGATGTATGTTATGAATATTGATGGTAATATGATACATCCATAACACTAACGCTAAATGTCGCAAGACTAAAAGAATACCACACAAGTGTGGCACTGCATTTGGTCACATTGGAGAAACCCGCATGGATAAATTCCATTATGATGGATTTTGAAGTCGTTTGATTTTGAATCATCTGACACTTGCAACTTTCCTCCGAAAAGAGAAGTGACTGAAATACCGTTCACGGGCCATAAGGAACGGACAACAAACTTATTGGTGATCATACATTTGATGTGTGTAGTACGATAAAGGTTGTTGCAAGTAGTGGATTTATCTATCTTCAGAAATGACTCAAGTAGATATGTGGATATTTACTTGATGAGACGTAAGTCTGGATCTTTTGAAATCATTCGAAAGGTTTTCAAATATGAAGTAGAAGTTATTGTAACAAGATAATTATGTTTCTACAATTCGATTGCAAAAAGAAATATTTGAGTTACAAGTTTAGCGAATGTCTGATGAGTTGTGAAAAGAGTTTCATAACTTACACCTCCCGGAACACCACTGTGAGTGGAAAGTCCGTGAAGATGTAATTGAACCATTTATGACATGGTAAGATCAAAGATGACATAAATAAATTTGCCATTATCCCTTTTAAAGTGATGCTTTAGAGACTGCTGCTTTTACACTGAAAAGAGCTCCATCAGGTCTGTTGAAATGACACCATGGTATGGTATGCCCAACCATGTCATATCTTTTCTTAACATTTGGAATATGGGGCTTGTGTAAAAGGTTACAAACCTATTCCAAATCAGACAAGTGCTACTTTGTAGGTTATCCCAAGTCATTGGGTATTCCTCCCTCACTATACCGAGGCAAATAGGTTTGCCACAAAGAACGGTATGCTTTTTGAAGAAAATGGTTCTTTCAAAAAGGTGAGTGGGAGAACAATGCAACTCGATGGGATAAATAGTATCTTCGTCATCAGTTCAAAGGAAAGAGACCTTGGAAGTGATTCCAGAGTTTCCTACTGCGACTGATACGGAAGTCTCTACAATAAAATGTATGGACTTCGATCGAACTTGCAGCTGAACCACGTGGGCAAGGCTCGTGCAAACCTCTCAGGTGCGCAAACGAGATATTGTTGTTAGACAACAGTATACCTACAATACACAAGGAAGCATTGATGGGCCCTGACTCCATAATTGGCTAAATGCCAATACAATCCGAGTTAGTTTCCATATAAGTGATTCAAGATTAAAACCTTGATACACCCTTCGGAAGACTTAGAGTCTAATGAATATTTATGGAACTCAAAACTGATACGGATAAAAATGTTTTATCCATAAAGCTCGACTTGTTGCAATAACAAGTTCAAGGAGTTGACTACGATGAGATTGTCTCACCGTAGCGATGCTTAAAGTCGGTTCGGGTTGAACTAGCAATTAAGACATATTTCAATCATGAGATATGAAACATGGATGACAAAAGGATTTCTATCTGATGGAAATAAAACCTAGGACTTGTATGTGATACAGTCCAAAGTAATTTGTCGATCCAGAGGATGCTAGTAAGTTTGCAAACTTCAGAGTTCCAGTGATGAACAGAAGAGAGCAAAATGGAGTTGGAATCTTCGTGTTTTGATGAAATGGTCAAAAGGGTTTGACTTCATCAATGGGTAACGAAGATGCTTGTGATTCAAGAAAGTAAGTGGGAGCATAATAAAATTTCTAAAAACCTTGTGTGCTTGACACATTGTTAATTGGACTTAAAATTCTTGACACGAATTAGGACTTCATTTGAAAATAGTTTTTCAATGAAGTGCTTGGGCTAAATAGCCTTTATATTAGGCATGATGATCTATGGAGATAGATTTACCTAATAGGGCTGAGAAAAGATACATATTGACAAGATGCTAAAACCTTTTAGCATTAAAAACGTCAAGGAGTGATTCTTGCCGAAGTCACATGGAAAGAGTTTTTGCAAGACTCGGTGTCCCAAAACACTGATGAGCAAAATACATGATGGAGATTCCACACACTCTTGTGTTTGGATTAATCATGTATTCTATGGTATGTAAAAACAACCAGATATGTCCAATACTCCCAAAGTTGTTGCGAGTATAGATACCAAAGTGATCAAAAGTACTGATCATGGGACAACAGTGAAAAAGGGTCATTGAGTACTATAGTAGCACTGATGACATGTTTTCTCGCAAGCAGAGATCATGAAGAGTTCGTTGTAAAAGGTTACATCGATACAGTCTTCATCCATGCTCCAAGCGATTTTCGATTTAAGTTAAGGGTTTTGTGCAATACACAATATGGTGGCACGGTAGTTGGAAATTGTTCCAAACAAGTTACTGTGGCGAATTCTATAACAGAGGCGAAGTATGTTGCCGCTTTTAAAAGCGACAAAGAAGATGTTGAATCATATAGTTCATTCATGAACTTAGTATGGTTCCAAGATGGCTTTTGTCAATAGGACACTACTGCAGGTAGTTGCTACATAACTCAGTCTGAGGAATCCAGGTTCGACCTGTGATTCACATACATACAAAGCCAAGTCCACACAAAATATGAATTTTGTGAAAGCGTGAAAACGTGAGGATATGCAAAGATACACACGGAGCTGAAGTCGTCAGATCCGTTGGACATCAGGCTATACCACAAGCGAAGCATATTTACACCGGTGTGCCACAGGTGTAAAGTGCATTAGCATTAACTAGATTATTGACTCTAGTGCAAGTGGGAGTCTGTAGGAGATATGCCCTAGAGGCAATAATAAATGTTATTATTTATCTCCGTGTTCATAATTAGGTTTATGTTCCATGCTATAACTGCTGTGGTTCCCGAGCCCGTATATCCATAAAGGCTCTGGGGAAAACCCATGTGCACGTGTGGAATAATAAACGGTAAAATGTATTCCTAGTCATGCCTCTAAGACTAGCTCAGGTGTTGCATGATGATTATGTTTTCCCAATCATAGGCATGTCTATGCCAGCAACTTTGAGGGCACAAATGTTAGAAGAACATTTGTGTTGAATCGACCCGATTGATGTTATGCTATGAGATACATTCGTCACAAGTTTATGGTTAATAACACAGAGATGGTTAATGTTTGCATGATTCCTCAGACCATGAGAGTATTGAGTTTCTTCATGCTTGATTCATGAACTTTGGGGTTTGTTAAACGTCATCCGTAAATGGATGGCTATTACGGCGGCTTACGGGTTCATGGGAAAGTATGTCAAGTAACTTGATAGCTCAAGATTGGGATTTGCTCCTCCGACGATGGAGAGATATCTCTGGGCCCTCTCGGTGTTACGGTATCCATCATCGTCTGGCCAGACACTATGTGATTTGATCACGGGGATGCCGGAACACGGTAACGAGAAAAGAGAACAATACCGGTAACGAGGTAACTAGCATAGTGGACAAGTTGTTGATCCACGGGAATGCCTACATGTCTCACCTCGGGTATTTGTAACATATCGCGAAGCAACAGGAATAGCACACGACAACTGGAGGTTCACTCGAATATTCATTCGTGTGGGTATAGGGGTCAATATGGGTGTCCACGGCTCCGATGTTGATCATTGATCGGAAGGGGTTCCGTGTCATGTCTATACTTCACCGAACCTATAGGGTCACACGCTTAAGGGTCATCTATCTGCTGAATACTAGACAGGGAGTCTGAGAGAAAATCACCGAAAAAGTTTCGGACACCGAAAAGTTTCGGACAGCGGAAAAGTTCCGCAGAGAGAGGTCACCGGATGAGTTCTGGTGAAACTGAAAAGTTGTTTCAGGGGATACCATTAAGTCAAAATGGTTTCGGCACATGCCTGATAATTCTTGGAGGATGCCAGAATCATTCTGGAAACTTCTGAGAATTTTCTGGAAGAAAAACCGGAAATGTTCCGAGGCTGCCGGAACCGCTTCAGATGCTTTTCGCACATGAAATCACTAAACTGGAATTGTTCCAGAACACGTTGAAAATTATTTTAGTGGGTACTGGAAATGTTCTAAGCCCACATAAATATTTTCAGTTCGGACGGACGCTGCAAAATGTCGTCGTGAATAGTGAAAGTGCTTTTTGGGGTATTTTTGGAAAGCCACCTTTTAGGGCTTTTGCTAAAGGCTTCTAGAAGGACTTTGGGGGCCATGAGAGCACCTCATGGGGGACCCCCAAGGGGGTGGCCGGCCAAGGGGGGTGGAGCTCTTTGGAGCTCCACATGGCATCCCATTTTGTCAATATTACCCTCATGTGAAGACTTTTGCATGGGAGTTTTTGGTAATTTGGGAGGCACACTACCCCTTGGGTTTTCCTATAAATAGGAGGTGAGGGGGCTGCCCAAACCTCTTCCCTTCTCACATACAAGTGCCATGCAATGATCTGGCTTCTCTCTCCCTCCCACGAAAAGAGTTTCGTAGAGCCGAAAGGCTGTCTGGTTTCCGGTGGGAACTAGTTCTGGACGGCGAAGCCCTGCCGGATAGATGACACCGTATGTGTGCAACTCTGTAGAGAGCTCGTAGTTTCGATCTTAGTGCCCGAGGGGCTGTTCGTGAGTGCCTCCCGAAGGGCTGTCCAAGTGACGGCCCGAGTTCTGTGAGTCCTCCCGAAGGGCTGTCCGAGTGACCGTTCGAGTTTCGAAGGTCCTCCCGAAGGGCTGTCCGCGACATCGTCCGGGGGGCTGTTCGACCGCCTCCCGGAGGGCTGTCCGAAGGGAAGACGAGGGTATACATCCTCGCGGTTGGGAGGTTGTAAATCCTAGCTGCGGGGATCTGCACCGCCGATCGTCATCGACTCTACTTCCGCTGCGCTTCGAGTCGGTAACGAAAATGATCAAACCTTGTATGCAGCCTCCATAGTGGTCCTGGGCTGGTGCGTAGGTCGGAAAATTTTTGTTTTCTGCTGCATTCCCCTACAGTACCTCGTTTCGAGCTTATGACAGACAAGGTCATGAAGGAGGCTCATGATACACCTGCTGTCTATCCATCCGGGTAGCACCAAGATGTATCGCAATCTTCGACAAAGGTACTGGTGTTCTAGAATGAAGCAGGACATTGCTCGATATGTTGCTGAATGTGACGTATGTCGTCGCGTGAAAGCAGAACACCAGAAGCCCGCTAGAATTCTTCAACCACTCCCTATTCCATTGTGGAAATGGGATAAAGTGAAAATGGGTTTCATTACTGGTCTTCCCAAGTCTCAGAAAGGTCACGATGCTATTCTTGTCGTCGTCGACCAACTTTCCAAAGTAGCACATTTTCTGCATGTCAAGGAGACTATCACTGCTAGTCAGTTAGCAGAGTTGTATATCTCCAGAATCGTCTCACTCCACGGTATTCCGAAGGAGATCAGTTCGGACCGTGGCGGTCTTTTCACATCCAAGTTCTGGGAAAGTTTCCAAGAAGCTATGGGAACTCACATTACCTGGAGTTCAGCTTATCATCCTCAATCCCAAGGCCAAGTCGAGCGAGTTAATCAAGTGCTTGAAGATATGCTTCGGGCTTGTGTTATATCGTTCGGTAAGAACTGGGAAGAATCTCTTCCGTTTGCCGAATTCTCTTATAATAACAGTTATCAAGCCAGCTTGAAAATGGCCCGCTTCGAAGTGCTTTACGGACGTAAGTGTCGAACCGCTCTGAATTGGTCAGAAACTGGGGAACGACCTCTCGTGGGACCGGACATTATTCAACATGCCGAAGAACAAGTCAGGATTGTCCGAGGTAATCTCAAGGCGGCTCTGGACCGCCAGAAGAGCAATTATGATCGCAAGCGGTGGGGTCTGACTTATCAACCAGGTGATCAAGCTTATCTTCGTGTCACTCCTATGAAGGGCACCCGTCATTTCGGAATCAAGGGCAAGCTAGCTCCACGCTACATCGGTCCCCTTTCGCATCGTTGCCAGACGTGGACAGGTGGCATATAAATTGGAGTTGCCACCGCAATTCTCTCATATCCACGACGTCTTCCATGTGTCGCAACTTCGTAAATGCTTCAAGGAGTCTCCTCACCGAGCAGTGGATCATGAAATGCTCGAATTGCAAGATGATCTTTCTTATAAGGAGCATCTGATCCGCATTCTCGATGAAGCTGAACGTCGAACCCGTCAAAAGACAACCAAGTTCCTGAAAGTACAGTGGTCGAATCACACTGAAGATGAAGCCACTTGGGAACGCGAGGATCATCTTCAGGAAGAATATCCCGACCTCATTCTATCTACCTCGTAAATTCTCGGGACGAGAATTTCTTTTAGAGGAGGAGAATTTGTAACACCCCCGTGTAATAGCCACTGTGACACTCTGTTTAGTATGCCTAGTTATCTCCATTTGCAGTGCCTGATCACTTTGGTTAAGTATTCAATTCAAATTCTAATCTAAAAATCAACTCAAAATTCAAAAGTGAAATATGAAGTTGCTCAAACACTGTTGGGAAAATGTTCATTAAATAGCAAATAATCCAGGGACAATTCTAAAATTAAAGTCAACATTTACTAAATTAGTTTAGTGACTCAAACAGTAAGGAATAGAGCAAAATCAGCATTTATCATGCCCAAATTATTTTTGAATAAATTCAAAAGATTTCCAAAAGTGCCCAAACTTATTGTGGCAGTGTGGGAAATTGCCAAGCACATGTGTGAGCAAGTTTCACATTTTTGCTAGCTCATTTGAATACTCAAAATAATTCTAAACTATCTCTCTAAAAAGGAAAATTAAAAAACAGAAAATAAAATGCAAAGAGGCACTGTGCACTGGGCCTAAGTGCATAGTGCCCCGAACCGGCCCAGCTGGCCCATCTCCTTCTCTCTCCCTCGCCGTGTCACACCCTCCATGGTTGCGCCAGCGTGCGCCGGTCGAACGTCGACAGCGCGACGCCACCGATACCGCCGACAGCCCAAGGGATAAGCTCCCCCTCGTCCACTCCCCCTGGACCTCCTCGTCACTCTCCCCCCCTCTCCCTTGCTCTGATGAGCTCTTTCCCCCTCTCCAGTGCGCTGCTATGGCCTCGCCGGCGTAGATCCCACGGCCACCGTCGACTCCTCGCTGTGCAGCCGTGTCCCTCATCTCCGCCGTGGTCATCCACCTCGTCCTCGTCCACAAGCGCAAGCCGAAGAGCACCGGAGGCAGTGGATCGAGCGCGACGCCGATCTCTCTGGCTCCGGCGATCTTCCTCCATGCCGGCCAACCCTGCAGCTACTAAACCCATCAAGGGCTTTTCATAGCCGCAAGGTGAGCCGCAGATCCTCCCCACGCTCTTCTTCATGCTCCAGCGGGCCCGTAGCTGCAAATCCACGCGAGCCCGAGCCCGTCGCCGCGGACCTCATCACCGGCAAGGTTCCGGTGACCTTTTGGTCACGCACCTGCGTCCAACAGCTTCGCCCGCACGCGTAGGGCACGACCAACCCACTAGCTCGAGCTACTGCGCACTGCTTCACCATTTCCATCTTCGCCCGAACGCCGGCGTCCGCCGCATCGCTCATCGTCATCGCCACACGCCGTTCCAGGCCACGGCGCCACCACCACTCGACGCGGCATCGACAGCCCGTTCGAACGCGCCTAGCCGTGCCTTTTTCCGTGCACCGTAGCGGATTTCCGGCCACGTACAGAGCGGGCCGCCGTGGAAATTGGTTGCCGGAGTAACTCCGGCGACGTCGCCGATGTGGCGTGACAGGTGGGGCCCTTGAGACACTGACGCTGGGCCCCACAAGCCCCGTTGACTGGGTTGACCCAGTCAACCTGCTGACTGGGCAACTCCAGCCGCTGACATGTGTTCCCCCCCTAGTAATTAGGCTAATTAAACGATTTGATAAAGAAAAATAATTAGATTAGTCTAATGTCTCACTGACAGGCTGGGCCCACTCCCCTAATTAGTCTATTAATTAGATTAAACCACAGTAGTCTAACAGAGGCTGACATGTGGGTCCCACTGGACCCACATGTCAGGTTTGACCCTAGTCAGCGTCCTATTGACTGCTGACGCAATGGTGACCTCATGATGATATCATAATTCATTTTTTGTTAAGAAAAATAAATTCCAGAAAATGCAAAAAAATCTTTGAAAATTCATAGAAAATAAACCGTAGCTCAGATTGAAAAACTTAAAACATGAAAGTTGCTCAGAACGATGAGAGGAACCTGATCGTGTCGTCTATTTCGATGCCGGAACCCCCTACGTAGGAGAACCCATAACTTTCCGTCTGTATCCGGTATATGAATAGTGCATAATCACCGGATAATAAATCCCGCGTTAATCCTAAAATAACTAAAATGACTTAGGTGCATCTTTAGGCAACCCTGCACTGCATCTTAGCATAGCATGCCCTGTATTGCATTGTTTGCTGTGCATTTATATGTTTCTTCCCCCTCCTCTCTCTCGATAGACCCCGACGTCGACGTAGCTCCCGAGACTAACGTAGCTCCGGAGGTCGACTACGCTCCTGACGATCAGACCCTTGCCGCCGAGCAACAAGGCAAGCACCTCCCTTTTGAGCATTCCGATATCGCCCACTCTCTTCTCTCTTATGCTTGCATTAGAAGTTACTGCTGCTGCTGTTATCCTATTTCTGCTTCATAGCCTGATTATTGTAACCTGCTATTGTTACTTGCCTGTTTATCCTAAACTGTTTAATATAGTTTGGGTAGAGACCCAGCAGAGACCCCACATTATCCCGACTGCCCCGCTGGATCATCAGAAGACCCGATCAACGGGATCGAAGACCAGGCCCCAACATTGCACGTCACTTCCCCCTTAACTGCTCGACACTACTGGGTTAATATCGAGTACCGAGGGTGATACCTCATCAGCACTTCTGACGATAACCTTTTAGGTTAGTTACTCGGTCGTGATAAGCGAGGGTGATTCCTCCTACACCACCCCCGATAACGACATCGTCGTGCAACTGCTCAAGTGTGGACCTCGAGGGTGATGCCTCTTTAGTTCACCTTGATGTTTACGTCGGGTAGGAATCCAACGAGGGTGATGCCTCGGATTCCTTCTTGATATGGTAGCCACATGGATGCCTTTACATTACTGTTGACACTGCTTATTCTGGATAAAGACGGGTCGGCCCTGAGGGGTACCCGCGCGAGCTTAATTGCGAGTGATGTGGAATCGGGTGGACCTGGATGGTGCCCGAGAGTTGAACACGAGGCGTGGCCGGGCATTCTTAGCCCTTGCCGCAAGTCCTCGAGACGGGGCAATGGGGTCACATCTTTCGTGAGTCTCTGCTCGTTACCGCGCGCTCCTAATCCACTAACGGTTTGGATATTTGATCCGAGGGGACTCTGGCCTGATAGCACTAATCATCACGTGAGCATAGTATGGGCGTTCTGCGTCGTATACTTCAGCCGGAGCTTAATGGACGTCAGTGACTGAGCGGCGCGCGTCGAATTGGACTGGTTAAGCCTGCGCTTGTATTAAGGGGGTTAGGTCTGCTTTCGGCTGCGTTCGCAACGTGCAAGAGTTCCCGGGGCGATGGCCCAAGACCCCTGGGGGCATAGGGTTAGTCCGGCGTGCTGACCTCTCTGTTAGGTATTTGGTCGGGTTGCGGCGTATCATTTGGCCGAGGCCGGGCATGACCCAAAAAAGTGTGTCCGGCCGAAGTTAATCGAGCGTGGTGGGTAAGTTGGTGCACCCCTGCAAGGAAGAACTAATCTATCGATAGCCTGTCCTACGGTAACGGACACTCAGAGTTTTATCCTGAGCGGTACAACTAGAACTTGAGATGATAACTGGATAGTATGTCTCTGGGATTGCTTTCTCGCAGGGAGTCGAGGTAGAATCTCTGGGCGAGGTTGATGACATTACTACTACTTTACATTATGATTATTCTACACTCTTCTAATGCTGCAAGACCGATGAAGATGATTGAAGATGCTAGTCTTCGATAGGACTAGGCTTTCCCCTCTATTCTGGCATTTCTGCAGCCCAGTCCACATATACAGCCTCCTTTGAAAATGTTGCATATGTAGTGTAGATCCTTGCTTGCTGAGTACTTCGGATGAGTACTCACGTTTGCTTTACTTACTTTTTCTCCCCATATCCATATGTCGCCGCCAGATGACGGAGCCCCTGAGATAGCTGCCCCTGTCGATGACTACGGCTACTACTACTACCCTCCCGGTGAGTACTACTACGAGGAGCCGATCGACGACCAGGAGTAGGTTCGGAGGATCCTAGGCAGGAGGCCTACGCCTTTCGATCGTAGTATTTTATTTTGCCCCGCCTTCCTAAACGCTTAACTCTATTTCTATAATATATCTGTACCCAGATATTTGATGCTTCTGCTGACGCTTGTATGCCATCGAGCTATGTATTCGAGCCCTCGAGGCCCCTGGCTTGTAATATAAAGCTTGTATGACTTTATTTATGTTTTAGAGTTGTGTTGTGATATCTTCAAGTGAGTCCTTAGGCTTGATCGTGTGCATTTGCGTGTATGGTTAGTGCACGATTAAGCCGGGGTCGTCACATTTCCTTCCCCCTCCGTCAAATATGGCAGGTGGGGCGCAGGGCAAGGAAGCCCCAAGGGGGCCGGCGGCCAGCCCTTGGGTGCCTCCTGGCCTCTCCCCTCCCCCTCCCACCTATATATATGTGGGGAGGGGGGCGCCTAGAACAGACAACATCAACTGTTAGCCGTGTGCGGCGCCCCCCTCCACAGTTTACACCCCCGATCATATTCTCACGGTGCTTAGGCAAAGCCCTGCGAGGATCACTTCACCATCACCGTCACCACGCCGTTGTGCTGACGGAACTCATCTACTACCTCAACGTCTTGCTGGATCAAAAAGGCGAGGGACGTCACCGAGTTGAACGTGTGCAGAACTCAGAGGTGCCGTGCGTTCGGTACTTGATCGGTAGGAGCTAGAAGAAGTTCGACTACATCAACCGCGTTGTCAAACGCTTCCGCTTACGGTCTACGAGGGTACATAGACACACTCTCCCCCTCGTTGCTATGCATCTCCATTGATAGATCATTATGTGTGCGTAGAATTTTTTTTGTTTTTCCATGCAACGATTTCCAACACAGCCACGGTTCGAGCAAACAAAGTTGAGTCTCGGCATACACAAACAAACCCAGGCACCCAGCCAACCAAGCCCCTGACAACCCTAGACGACAACACCGAACATGGTACACCCCATGCCGGGCGCTCTTGTGTGCCTAGAACGATCGAGAGAAAGAGACCGTCATGCAGCAAATGGTAGTAGCCGCCAACCGGCTAGCCCTAGCAATGTACAATAGCCGAGCACAAAAGAACACACTAGCCGGCTGGGACACGTGAAGGAAAAAGTCTGGGCATTCAAAGCCCGGGTGAAGGTCGAGGCGCGCGCACATCCTGGCTCGCCTCGCGCGAGAGAGTAAGCATCCACGGGGGCATGCGATGCTGACAACGTGACTCAGCCTCCCCATTACGTGTAGGGCACCATGCATGGCGGCACATTCGGGCACGTCCGAAATCACAACATGATGGTGGCATCGGCCGCACCCTCGTCCACCCGTCAAAGACCCCTAAGGCAAGCCACACAGGTGCACACCGTCCATGTAGATCAGACGACACGGAGAGCCCCACGGACGCAGCTGCGGGAGGCCAACGCGAAACAAACGGCGCAGACGGCCTCCTTGAAGAACCGGTCTCTGCCACCAGTCGGTTGGTGCGATGCACGCCCTGCCTGTCGCGATCGAACCAGCCCGCCGCAGGCGTGACGATGTCAACCTACGAGTCCGGCTAGGCCGTCATGATCGAGGCAGTGCGCGAGCCACTGTACACGAGCGCGCCAAAAACACCACATGATAGTGGCCTCGCGTGCGCCTGTAGTCCACCCTTCATGGTCTCCCAAGGCGGGTCGCCCGGGTGCACGCTGTCCGGGCAGATCGAACGACGCGGAGAGCCCACGAGAGGCCCCCACGACATGCCACCTAAAAACAGACGGCTTGGAAGACACTCTTGCCGCCAAAGCCCCCGAGGAGGCGGGTACGCCGGCATCCTTTATAGATGTAATACGCTTGGGCCTCCTTGAGTCTTTGTTGGGTGTTGTGTCTCCATGGGCCTACCCAAGGGTGATAACCTGTCACTCCATGCCACTGCTGCCAACGTCCGCCATAGGGCGGCCAATCCCTATTCGGCGTGCAGGACGCTGGTTAGCGACCTAGCGCGTGCCCTCCGTTACCGCTACGTACAAATTTTGGGTCGGCCCAACTAGCTCCTTTCCGGTTTCCCTTTTTTACTTTCGGTTTTTTCCTTTTTTTTCATGTCCTTTTTTTGGTTTTCCTCCATTTCCATGTTAGTTTTTCTTTCCTTTTTCTTTTTCATTTTCCCTTTTTCAATTTTCTTTCTTGTTTTCCCCTTTTTGATTTTGTGAATATCTTTTCGAATTCGTGAACTTACTTTTGAATGTTAACATTTTTCAATTTTGCAACCATTGTTTTATGAAATTGTGAACCTCAAATTTGGGAACATTTGTTTGCTCGTGAACATTTTTTGTAGTCGCAATCATATTTTAAAATTGCGAACATATTTATGAACCGGGGAACTTTTTTGAATAAACTAATATTTTTTGAAACTTGGGCACATTGTTTGAAATTCATAAACATTTTTGTTTATCGAACCAGTTTTTTGAAATGCATGAGAATTTTTCTTAATTAATGATTTTCTTGTAATTCACAATCATTTCTTATTTTTGTGAACTTCTTTAAAAAATTCATGAACATTTTGTATTTCTGTACATTTTTTCAAATTAACTAAATTTTTTGACTTCGTGAATATTTTTTTCAGAGTGATGAACATTTTTTTTAATCCACGAAATTTTTATCATTTCTTGAACATTTTTTTGAAATTTGGAACTTTTTAACAACCCCAAATTACTTTAAAGAAGAAAAAAAGCAAAATCAGAATAGGAAAAAATGTAAAAAATCAAAATGGAATTTTTTTCAATGTAAAAGGAGCTTTGTTCCTTAGGTATTTCTTTTACAAGGAACTGAACTGGTAAATTTTCTGTGCGCAGTAGATGCATGGCTTTATGCCACCAGCCGCGCGGTACTGATGTCTACTACGCAACTTTATTCTTGTACACTCGTGTTGGGCCTCCAAGCGCAGAGTTTTGTATGACAGTAGTAATTTTTGCCTCAAGTGGATGCCCTAAGATTTATCAATCCGTGGGAGGCGTAGGATGAAGATGGTCTCTCTCAAACAACCATGCAATCAAATACAAGAAATCTCTTGTGTCCCCAACACACCCAATACAATGGCAATTTGTATAGGTGCACTAGTTCGGCGAAGAGATGGTGATAAAAGTGTAATATGGATGGTAGAAATATATTTTTATAATCTGAAAATAAAAAAACAGCAAGGTAGCAATTGATAAAATGGAGCACAAACGGTATTGCAATGCTTGAAAATGAGGCCTAGAGTCTGTACTTTTGCTAGTGCAATCTCTCAATAATGCTAATATAATTGGATCATATAACCATCCCTCAACATGCGATGAAGAAACACTCCAAGGTTCCTATCTAGCGGAGAACATAAGAAGAAATCGTTTGTAGGATACGAAACCACCTCGAAGCTATTCTTTCCGATCGATCTATCCAAGAGTTCGTACTAAAATAACACCAAATAATTTCAGATTCATAATACTCAATTCAACACAAAGAACCTCAAAGATTTCCCCAAGATTTCTACCAGAGAAACAAAGACAAGAACGTGCATCAACCCCTATGGGTAGATTACCCCAATGTCACCTCGGGAATCCGCGAGTTGAGTGCCAAAACATATGTCAAGTGAATCAATAAAATACCCCATTGTCACCATGGGTATCCATATGCAAGACATATATCAAGTGCTCTCAAATCCATAAAAGTATTCAATCCGATAAAACGAAATCTCAAAGGGAAAACTTAATTCATCACAACAAGATAGAGAGGGGAAAATACCATATGATCCAACTATATTAACAAAGCCCCCGATACATCAAGATCGTGCCATCAAGAACACGAGAGAGAGAGAGATTAAACACATAGCTACTGGTACAAACCCTCAGCCCCGAGGGTGGACTACTCCCTCCTCATCGTGGTGGCCGCCGGGATGATGAAGATGGCCACCGGTGATGATTCCCCCCTCCGGCGGAGTGCCGGAACGGGGTCTAGATTGGTTTCTCGTAGCTACAGAGCCTTGCGACGGCGGAACTTCTGATCTAGGGTCTCCCCGAGGGTTTTTGGAATATTTGGTAATTTATAGGGCGAAGAGGGGGTGCGGGAGGCCACCGAGGTGGGCACAACCCACCTGGGCGCGCCTGGGCCCCCAGGCGCACCCTGGTGGGTTGTGCCCGCCTCGGCGCACCCCCCAGGTGCTGCTCTGGCCCAATGGATGTCTTCTGGTCCATAAAAAATCCACAAAAAGTTTCGCGGTGTTTGGACTCCGTTTGATATTGATTTCCTGCGATGTAAAAAACAAGCAAAAAACAGCAACTGGCACTGGGCACTGGGTCAATAGGTTAGTCCCAAAAAATGATATAAAGTTGCAATCAAATGATTGTAAAACATCCAAGAATGATAATATAACAGCATGAATACTTCATAAATTATAGATACATTGGAGACGTATCAGCATCCCCAAGCCTAATTCCTACTCGTCCTCGAGTAGATAAATAATAAAAGAAATAATTTATGAAGTGGGAGTGCTAGCGAAGTGCACAAGTTTGATCAATGACAATTTCAATCACTTTTCCTAGCATCATAACAGCAATTCTTTCTTATAAAACTTCTCATGTTAAAGTAGCAACCAATTCACATGTTAAGGTTCAAACAATGAATTCTCTTGAAACTCAACAACCTATGTTCTTAGTCACCAAGCAATTGCAATTCAACTTATTCAACAGAGTCTAAGTAAGAGCTCCACATACTCAACCATCATATAGTCTTCTATGATTGCTAACACTCACCGCATACACATGAGCAAAACGTTTCAACCGAACACATAGAAAGATAGGGGCTTATAATTTCGCCTCCCAACGTATTCACCAAGGATGATGTCAATAATAATAACTCATGCTGCCCATATCCAACTGAATATATGTGCCTAGATCTTTCCTCACCACATGATGCTTGCCAAAAGAGAAAAATAAAAAGAAATAGAGAGAAAAACTTTGACTCTTGCATGAAAGTAAATACATAAAAGTAAAAGGTAGGCCCTTCGCAGAGGGAAGCAGAGGTTGCCATGCGCTTTTTGTTTGTATGCTCAATCCCTTAGTGCAAAAGAACATCATGTTATATTGCCCCTTATGATAGCAACCTTTATTATGCAGTCTGTCGCTTTTATTCTTTGCCATCACTAGTTCGTACAACGCTCCATTTTCTCTTACACTAAATGATCTAACACTTTTAGAAGCAATTTTTATTGCCTTATTGCACTGATGACAACTTACTTGAAGAATCTTGCTCAATCCTTAGGTAGGTATGGTGGACTCTTAAAAATAAGATTTGGGTTTAAGGGTTTTTGGATGCACAAGTAGTATCTCTACTTGGTGCGGAATTTTTGGCTAGCAAGGATGGGGGGCAAGCACCACATGTTGAAGGATCTATGACAACATAACTTCTATGTGAATATGAACAAACATAAATCATTACGTTGTCTTCCTTGTCCAACGTCAACAATTTTGGCATATAATATTTTGATGGGGGCTCACAATCACAAAAGATTTCCAAGATAGTGTATTTGCATGTGAAAGTTCTCTTCCTTCTACTAATCATTCATGAATTGCTTGTATGACCAATATTATGATTGTCAAGCTTTAAAGATTTCACTTTCTAAACCCAATGTGAAGCTACCACTAGGCATGATATGAACATATAATTTCAGCTTCATTAAATTCAATTTACTCATAGGATATAAGTGAAGCACAAGAGTAAATGACAAGCTACTCCAAAAAGATATAAGTGAAGATCAAGCGAGTAGTTAAGTCAATGAGTAGCTAATTGAGGACTCTCTCTTATTTAAAACTTTCAGATCTAAGTATTTTATTAAACAGCAAGAAAAAAAAATGACATTCCAAGAATAGCACAACTCATGTGAAGAAGCAAAAACTTAGGATCAACCGATACTAACCGATAGTTGTTGTTGAAGAAAGGTGGGATGCCTACTGGGACATCCCCAAGCTTAGATGCTTGAGACTTCTTGAAATATTATCTTGGGATGCCTTGGGCATCCCCAATATTGAGCTTTTGTGTCTCCTTAATTCCTTTTATATCACGGTTTCCCTAAATCTTAAAAACTTCATCCACACAAAACTCAACAAAAACTCGTGAGATAAGTTAGTATAAATCAATGCAATAACCTTATCATTCTCTACTGTAGCAAACCACTAAAATTATTATTCAATATTGCATACTAAATGCCTCTGCATATTTAATACTCCTATCCTCAAATAGAATCATTAAACAAGCAAACATATGCAAACAATGCAAACATAACAGCAATCTACCAAAGCAGGAAAGTCTGTAATGGATGAATAAGTATCCATACTTATTTAACTCAAAAAATTCTGAAAATTTGGCACACTGTAGAAAATTTATCAGAGCTTATTTTTCAAAAAGTTTCAACATTTTATCACCTTCTTACTTTTCTAGGGAATTTTTGCAACAGCAATAAACTTTCTGTTTTCAAACAGCCACATATAGACTTGCAAAATAAGCATGGCAAAGGCTATACTTGACATTTTTATTGAAGTAAAAGATGCAAAATATTATTATAAATAACAGCAAGCAAATACTAACAAAATAAATTGATGCTACAAGTAAAACACATATCATGTGACGAATGAAAACATAGCTCCAAGTGAGGTTACCGATAATGTTGGAGACGAAAGAGGGGATGCCTTCCGGGGCATCCCCAAGCTTAGTTGCTTGGATCTTCCTTGAATATTACCTTGGGGGTGCCTTGCTAATCCCCAAGCTTAGGGTCTTGTCACTCCTTATTCTCCTCATATCGACATCTCACCCAAAACTTTAAAACTTCAATTACACAAAACTTAACGGAACTTTATGAGATAGGTTAGTATGATAAAGAGCAAACCATTTCACTTTGGTACTGCCAAAGACAAGATTCATAATTGTTTTCACATAATGCCTACTGTAGCATATCATTTCCACAATTTATATTGAGCAATATAAGCCATAGAAACTAGAAAGCAAGCAAACTATGCATTGAAAACAGAATCTGTCAAAAACAGAACAGTCTGTAATGATCTGGACAACTACAATACTTCTAATACTCCAAAAATTCTGAAAAATTAGGAAAACGTATATAATTTGTATACCAATAAACTGTAAAAATTTCAGAATTTTTCTCCACTCCTGTGAATTTTAAGAATTCTGTCACTGAGCACAAAAGTTTCTGTTTTCTCACAGAATCAAATCAACTATCATCCACACTATCCCAAAGGCTTTACTTGGCACTTTATTGAAACAAAAGCCATAAAACATGATTAATACAGTAGCTTAATCATGTGAACACACAAAAATAGTAGGTAAAAGTGTTGGGTTGTCTCCCAACAAGCGCTTTTCTTTAATGCCTTTTTAGTTAGGCATGATGATTTCAATGATGCTCGCATAAAAGATAAGAATTGAAACACAAAGAGAGCATCATGAAGTATATGACTAGCACATTTAAGTCTAACCCACTTCCTATGCATAGGGATTTTGTGAGCAAACAACTTATGGGAAGAAGAATCAACTAGCGTAGGAAGGCAAAACAAGCATAACTTCAAAACTTTCAACACATAGAGAGGAAACTTCATATTATTGCAATTCCTACAAGCATAAGTTCCTCCCTCATAATAATTTTCAGTAGCATCATGAAGAAATTCAACAATATAACCATCACATAAAGCATTCTTTTCATGACACAAAAGCATAGAAAACTTATTACTCTCCACATAAGAAAATTTCTTCTCATCAATAGTAGTGGGAGCAAACTCAACAAAATAACTATCATGAGAGTGAAAATTAAAATCATGATGACAAGTCTCATGGTTATTATTATTCTTTATATCATAATGTCATCACCATAATCATCATAGATAGCAACTTTGTTATCATAGTCAATTGAAGCCTCATCCAAAATGGTGGATTCATCACTAAATAAAGTCATGACCTCTCCAAATCCACTTTCATCATTATAATCATCATAAATAGGAGGCATGCAATCATTATAATAAATTTGCACATCAAATCTTGGGGGACTAAAAATATCATCTTCATCAAACATAGCATCCCTAAGCTTATGGCTTTGCATATCATTAGCATCATGGATATTCAAAGAATTCATACTAACAACATTGCAATCATGCTCATCATTTATACCAAACATTCTATTGAATTCTTCTTCTATCAATTGAGCACAATTTTCCTTTCCATCATTTTCACGAAACACATTATAAAGATGAATAATATGATGCAACCTCAATTCTATTTTTTTTATAGTTTTCTTTTATAAACCAAACTAGTGATAAAACAAGAAACTAAAAGATTCGATTGCAATATCTAAAGATATACCTTCAAACACTCACCTCCCCGGCAACGGCAGGAGAAAAGAGCTTCGTTGACGGGATGTGAGTGCTGCTTACCTAGCCTCCCCGACAACGGCGCCAGAAAAGAGCTTGATGTCTACTACGCAACTTTATTCTTGTAGACTCGTGTTGGGCCTCCAAGCGCAGAGTTTTGTAGGACAGTAGCAATTTTTCCTCAAGTGGATGACCTAAGATTTATCAATCCGTGGGAGGCGTAGGATGAAGATGGTCTCTCTCAAACAACCCTGCAATCAAATACAAGAAATCTCTTATGTCCCCAACACACCCAATACAATGGCAATTTGTATAGGTGCACTAGTTCGGCGAAGAGATGGTGATAAAAGTGTAATATGGATGGTAGAAATATATTTTTATAATCTAAAAATAAAAAAACAGCAAGGTAGCAATTGATAAAATAGAGCACAAACGGTATTGCAATGCTTGAAAATGAGGCCTAGGGTCCGTACTTTTGCTAGTGCAATCTCTCAACAATGCTAATATAATTGGATCATATAACCATCCCTCAACGTGCGATGAAAAAACAATCCAAGGTTCCTATCTAGCGGAGAACATAAGAAGGAATCGTTTGTAGGGTACGAAACCACCTCGAAGCTATTCTTTCCGATCGATCTATCCAAGAGTTCGTACTAAAATAACACCAAATAATTTCAGATTCATAATACTCAATCCAACACAAAAGAATCTCAAAGAGTGCCCCAAGGTTTCTACCGGAGAAACAAAGACAAGAACGTGCATCAACCCCTATGCGTAGATTACCCCAATGTCACCTCGGGAATCCGCGAGTTGAGTGCCAAAACATATATCAAGTGAATCAATAAAATACCCCATTATCACCAAGGGTATCCATATGCAAGACATATATCAAGTGCTCTCAAATCCATAAAAGTATTCAATCCGATAAAACAAAATCTCAAAGGGAAAACTCAATTCATCACAACAAGATAGAGAGGGGAAAACACTATATGATCCAACTATATTAACAAAGCCCCCGATACATCAAGATCGTGCCATCAAGAACACGAGAGAGAGAGAGATTAAACACATAGCTACTGGTATAAACCCTCAGCCCCAAGGGTGGACTACTCCCTCCTCATCGTGGTGGCCACCGGGATGATGAAGATAGCCACTGGTGATGATTCCCCCTCCGGCGGAGTGCCGGAACGGGGTCTAGATTGGTTTCTCGTGGCTACAGAGCCTTGCAGGGGCGGAACTTCTGATCTAGGGTCTCCCCGAGGGTTTTTGGAATATTTGGGAATTTATAGGGCGAAGAGGGGGTGCGGTAGGCCACCGAGGTGGGCACAACCCAGCTGGGTGCGCCTGGGCCACCAGGAGCGCCCTGGTGGGTTGTGCCCCCCTCGGGGCACCCCCCAGGTGCTGCTCTGGCCCAATGGATGTCTTCTGGTCCATAAAAAATTCACAAAAAGTTTCGCGGTGTTTGGACTACACTGGGCACTGGATCAATAGGTTAGTCGCAAAAAATGATATAAAGTTGCTATAAAATGATTGTAAAACATCCAAGAATGATAATATAACAACATGAATACTTCATAAATTATAGATACGTTGGAGACGTATCAGGTACCACCTCAATTGCTGGAGAGTCCTTAACCTTTTTGCGAGATTTAGGATACATTTCATGGATGGGATCGGTTGCAATGACGAAAAGCATTGGAAAATGTGGATCTCCCTGGCCCGTAGTTTCCCGCCCATGCTTGTTAATTGGGTCGCCGGTCGCCGGTGCAATTACAGCTACGCGGTGTTTTTTGGCTACATTCGTGCATGTAAACATGAAGCAGCTTCAAAGCAAACAAACAAAAAAATGAATTGAAAACAAACAAAATTTGATCAATCAACATAGTCAAGCCAGCCAGCTGCATCTTTTTCTTTTTTTGAGGCAAAAGCCAGCTGCATCTGCATCGTCTCCTCCGCTTTGTGCCGTTGAGCATTCTCAGAGTCTTCCTAGATTGGGCCTTCGGCAGGCTTTGCTGCTGGGCTGCACGGTACACAGTGCTACACTACACCAAAAACAACTTTTTTTGTTTTGACAGGGATACACCAAAAACGACTTAGATACCACCTGTCCACCTGATAGTCCTGATCAGAACTGTCACTGGCGGCACTGGGTGAGGCATGAAACTGAAAGCGACAGCCAGCAGCGTATTGCACCTTCTTCCCAGTGAAAGCGGCCCAGTAAAAAGGTACTCCTAGTAACAACTCATCTTTTCGGGGGTAACGCCGGCAGTTGATTTCGGTTCTCATGAGACCTGGGTGCAACGGCATTTTTACCCAGATCAACGGGTACAAATATTTTGTTATTGCGTTGCATGATGCATAAAGTTATTCTTTTCAGGGGTAACGCCGGTCGGCAGTTGATTTAAATTTCCCTTAGACCCCGCTGCAACGGCGTTTTTACCCGGATCAACGGGTACAAATCCTATTCTTATTTGCGTTTCAAGCTGTATAAAGTTTTTCTTTTCAGGGGTAACGCCGGCAGTTGATTTCGGTTTTCCTGAGACCCGGGTGCAACGGTGTTTTTACCCGGAACAATGGGTACAAATATTTTGTTATTGCGTTGCATGATGTATAAAGTTATTCTTTTCTGGGGTAACCATGCCCGGCGGTTGATTTCAGTTTCCCTGAGACCCCGCTGCAACGGCGTTTTTACCCGGATCAACGGGTACAAATCCTTTTCTTAATTGCGTTCCATGCTGTATTAAGTTTTTTTTCCAGGGGTAACACCGGGCAGTTGATTTCGGTTCCCCTGAGACCCGGATCCAACGGCGGTTTTACCCGGATCAACCGGTACAAATGCTCTGTCATTGTGTTGCATACTTTATAAAAAAATGTCATTTGTGCATATTTGTGGTACACGCAAAAAAAACTTTAGAGAAAACTGTGAGTGCTTACTATATAATAATAATTTATTTAGACAAACTGGGCTGCACCGTCTTTTGTTTGTACATGCAAATTGTATTTCTTTTCTCGAGCAAAAAAAACTGGACTGCCCTGATTTTTGGTTGTACATGCATTTTTGTTGTTTTGCGACTATCCTTTGGATGGATTAAGAGCAGGCTCTCTGACTTTTTAGTGTGGTCCTATCGAAGCATCCCTTGTAATGTTTATTTTTCGACGCAATGCCAAAAATACTAAACTATGAAATTATATTGGATATATGGAAGAGTACTGTCACTCTCCAGGTGATATCGTGCTTCAATCTCAAGAGGCATTCAAGTGATCATGAAAAAAAATCTGAGAAAAATGATTATATGGGACATAGTACAACCAAGCAACGTGAAAAAATTCAACTAAAACAGAGAAACTATGCAAAAACATGGTTAAAGTGGGAATGTCCCCTCCTTTAATAGCGTGTTATTTAGGTACAAATGTGGTTAGAGGATTGTGTTGCATACTGTAAAGTTTATCATACGTGCACACTTTGTTTTACATGAAAAAAATGAGAATTGTGTGTGCATATTATAGAGTAATTTGTTTATAAAATGGGATTGCACCAACTTTTGTTTGTACATGTGCATTGTTCTTCTTTTAACAAAACCCGGACGGCTCGGATTTTTGGTTGTACAACCATTTTTGTTGTTTTGCAGACTATCCTTTGGACGAAGAAAGATCAGGCTCTTTCAATTTTTAGTGTGGTCCGATCTAAGCATCCCTTGAAATTTTTCTTTCAAATGCAATGCCAAAAATACAACTATGAAGTTATTTTGGATATGTGGAAGACATACGTATTGTCACTCTCCAGGTTCTATCGGTGTTTCAATCTCAAGAGACATTGCAAATGATAATGAAAATTATCTGAGAAAAAAAATGGTTATATGGGACATAGTATAACCAAGCAACATGAAAAAATGCAACTATGAAGCTGACTTAAAAATGGTTATATGGGACATAGTATAACCAAGCTCTCATTTTTCAAGAAAATGCTTTCCCCACTTTTGTAATAAAAAGTGTTTTGTACACTCTACAACATCTGTGAAGCTGACTTAGAAAAAGAACCCTCAAGAGTGCATATGTGCATTATGGCTTTCCTAAAAAAGAAGAAGAGCAGTTCTCATTTCTGTGGAGTATAATTGTGCGGAATTAATACAACACGCAATTATGGATTTACTAAAAAGAAGAAGAGCAATTCTCATTTGGGAAAACGGGGAACCTCCTTCTGATCTGGTTTAGCCGATCGAACCACCTCGAGCGAGCAGCATCAGCATGACAGCACCACTCGTCCAGGAGATCCTCATCCGCTTCCCTCCAGACGACCCATCGTGCCTCCTCCGGGCCTCACTCGTCCCCAAGCCTTGGAGCCATGCCGCCTCCAGCCGGCCATCCTCCGCCGGCTCCACGAGCTCCACGGGGCACCCTCCGTGCTGGGCTTCCTCCACAACTCGAACGGTCACCGCCTCCCCTACTTAGTCCCCGCCACCGCGACACCCTTCTCCTTACCCATCCCGGACCGCCGCTTCCGGCGGCTCCTCGACTGCCGCCACGGACGCGCCCTCTTCATCTTCGCGTCAGGGGAGGGAGCCCGGGACCTCCTTCTCTAGAAGCCAATCACGGGATACCAACGGCGGTTGCCGGCTCCCTCGGCGTACAGGGTCCACTTCGTGAACGCGGTAGTGCTCTGCGCGGCTGACGGGTGCGACCACCGCGCCTGCCATGGAAGGCCCTTCCGCGTGCTCTTCACCAGCATAAACGAGGAGAACCAAAGGTCAGCCTGCGTGTACTCGTCGCAGACTGGTACTTGGCGCGATCCGACCACCATGGAATTCTCCCCTAATGTTGAGGATCCTGTGGTGCTCGAAGGGAGCTCCCACTTGTACTTCGCGAACAGTCGACTGGGGTTTATCCTCAAGTATGACCTGGCCAAGCACCGCCTCAAAATCTTCCTATCACCGCGGTTGCCGGAGTGGTCGTTCGACAGGAGAATTGTCCTCATGCCGGCGGGGATCAGTGGGTTGGGAGCTGCCATGTCCTTCGAGTCGTGTCTCTACCTATGGAAGCTGGAGGATGCCGGTCGCGCGCAATGGGTACAGACCCGGGTCATCGACCTGGCCAATTTTCTCCCCATTGGTGGTATTGAATCTTTGCCAAAATCACCAAATGTCATGGGTTTCGCCAATGAAGCAAACACCATTTTCGTGAGCATGGTTGCTGGTATCTTCAAAATTGAGCTCCCTTCGGAGCTGGTGAGGAAGGTGTGCGACGCCCTTTGATTCCCTTTAATTTGCTGTTAATGTCATGTGTCTTAGTTCATTTGAGCTTTGGATAGTAGGCTTGGAGATGAGCTAAATTATTAGTACTAAACTTTAAGATGGTGTACGCTAATGTGGTCGTCAGTGAACCGTGTGCTGCAGTTTAGGTTTCTCTTGTGTTTGGTGGTGAGACCAACCTATATGGTGTTTGTCAATGTTTGAGAGTGCAAATAGACCTGCACTACTCTCTGTCCCGTTTTACATGGCATCTCCTCATTTTGCATGATATAATTTTGAAAATATTTTGTATTAATAATATATATATATATATATATATATGTCCGATGTCATAAAATTTATGCCATTGGAAACTTTGTTGAAATATGAATCTGATGATATAATTTTGTGAAATATATCACATGTTTAGTTAGTCAAATTAATCATGAAATTTCTTTTTTTTCTTAAGCGTGTTAGCCATGAAATGAGGGACAGAGGGAGTATTACTATGTAGACATACGTGGGAGATAGAACCTAGCTAGCATCTATTTTATTGCAATGGAGATCAGTCAAAGTGCAACCAGGGAAAGTTGTTATCCTATTTTGGAAATCCTATTGCCATATGCCTCTCCTATACTTGCTAGCTGCAAGTATTTCATAGCTGTAACGTTTATTATACGTTACTTCAAAACTGTAGTCTGCGCAAGCATTAGTAGTGCAATGATGTCAACACAGCCTAGTTTGCACATGATCGTGTGAGTGTATTACAAGAAGAGAATCCCACAAGTAATCAAAATGGGGTCTTGATTAAAACGTTTCGTTATTTTAAACCTAAGGTGTGCATTTTATTACCCGAGTGAAAAATATTTGTCTGATGTACATTGTCCTATGCTTCAATAAATTTGTGTGATATCCATTGTTCTATGCTTTGGTGTGTAGTCCATGTGGAGATCTAATATCATCCTAATCCGCATAAGAAATGCAGCGGAGAAAAATAATACCCACAGTTGCTTTGGCTGAACAATCTTCAGGTAATGCATATATAATGACACGTAGGTACGAAAAACATCACAATTTTGTGTCATGGTGCATACTACTACATACTACCGGTTACATGATATATCCAGTTGAGTCATGTTGTCGTGTCTAGCACACATCTCCTTGAATGGAGAAAAGAAACAAAACAATTACATCGCAAGGGAACACTAGCTGCATTTGAGGGCCAAACTAGAAGTTCACATGTCTGAGGATACAATTCAGATGTATAAGGAGCCAAAATTACTTTCAACCTTCCTTTCAAAGGCAATAACATTCTGACCTCTGATATTAGCAATCCACTAGTGGACAGATACTGACCACCTCTAGTTGTCTGTTTCTTGTAAACCAGCTGGTTATGGGATAGCTTAAGGTCTTAGGTGTCGGTGACTCGGTGGCCGTGCCCATTTTGGGTGGTACAACAAGCTAGTCTCCTCCAATCTTGGCAATGAGCAATGGGAGATAGTCAGTGAGTGAAGGCTCTCTGGCCGGGGCAAGGATACACGTCAGGTGGTGTTTCCTGTGTAAACCACAAAGGAGACGCTATCTCTGCATGAGAAGAGACGAGCTCGTGTCTTGTCATACCAATCAACTCACTGCTCCCATGTAACTTTGGTTTGAATCTTTCGAGGTTACAGCCCGACACTAGTAGAAAATAGGGCTTTGGTCCAAGCTCGATCTACACATTAGTCCTGGTTGCATTACGAACCAGGACTAATGTAAGCATTAGTCCCGGTTCGAGCGGCTAGGGCGCCGGGCAGGCATTAGTCCCAGTTCAAATGGGACCTTTAGTCCCGGTTGGAGACACCAACCGGGACTAAAGGGTGCCCTTTAGTCCCGGTTGGTGTCTCCAACCGGGACTAAAGATTAGACCTTACCGGGACTAAAGGGGTTCTGAAATTTATTTTTTGTTTTTTGTTTCTGTTTTAAATTGCTTATATCTTTTAGGATATTTGATGTTTTTGAGTTATTCTTTTTGCATTAGATTTAAAATTTTGTCTAGTTTCTGTTTGCGCCATTAGTTTTCAAATTTGAATGGTTTAAATTTAAATTTGTTCAAATTTGCTTCAAACCCTAGATTGTGAATAATTTGAGTTTAAAAATAGTTTTTAATTTAATTCTTTTTGCTCCTAGTCACATGTTAGATTATTGTCACAGTAATATTTATTTGGTTATTTTTAGAATAATTTAAATTAGTATTTTAATTAAAACAGTACTGTTTTGCTTATATAGTTGTTTTAGTCCTTTAATTGTTGTTTTCAATTATTTTTAGTTAGTTCTTTCTGTAGATTTTAAGATGTTGTAGTATGCTTCTGTTAGACAACAGTAGATAAATTTTTATAATTAATTAATATTAATTTTGCTACTGTTTTTGTATTAATAGTTGTTTAGCCTTTAATAATAGTTGATAGAATTAGTTTTGCTATATTAAAAAGTAATTCTTTTTGCCACTTTAATAGAACGTGACTCTGGCTTGGTTAACCTTAGTTGTGACTCTGACTGGGACGGTGCTAGCAGATGTAGTCGACGGTAGGATTGGATGGACACCATCCCAGACTAAAGGGGTTCTGCAATTTTCAAACTCTACCCCCCCTATCGCCATTTCAGTTTAAAAAAAACAAAACAAAATGATAAAATCTTCAAAAATTAAAATCCTTCGAGATGTAGTTATGTTACTACATCTACTAGTTAGGAAAATTAAAAAACATAAATTTTGACATCTTTTGCAAAAAAGTGTTATGAAAGTAAAACGGCTATAACTTTTGCATACGATATCGAAAAAAACGTATAATATATCAAAATGTTCAGCACGAAAAGCCGGTTCTGATTTCGACCGCCGTAGGCCGTTTTGCAAATTTTTAGAATCCTCAAATTCTGAAAGGAAAAAAAGTTATCCTCAATTTTTTTTTTGAATTTTTGGTCAAACTACTTATTCAAGAAATATTAGTATTACTAAATATTTTTTTTTTAGAATAATAGTTTCAAACTCAAACGGTGAAACGTGTGACTTCATGCTCAAGTTCAACTCCTAAGGGTTAATATGATTGACAGCTTACTATTGTCAGGAAACAACAAGTGTAGAATTGGAAACTAGGGGGAATAGAACTCAAAAGTTAAGCGTGCTTAGGCTGGAGTAGTGAGAGGATGGGTGACCGGCCGGGAAGTTAGACGATTTGAAATGAGTGCTCCACACTTGAGCAGTGATGAGGGGTGATTACTGATTAGAGATTAAATTGTTAAAAAATTTAAAAATCGAAATTTTTTTGAAAAATAATTCAATTTAAAAAAAAACAAAAAACAAAATTTCGAAAAAATTCCTACACCAACCGGGACTAAAGGTCCTCCAGCCCCGCACCAGACAGCGGCCACGTGGAGCTCCTTTAGTCCCTGTTCGTAAGCCAACCGAGACTAAAAGTAATGGGCATTAGCTCCGATCGTTTTGTCCCAGTTGCAGAACCGGGAGTAAAGGCCCTCTGGAACCGGGACTAAAGGCCCGTTTTCTACTAGTGCGATAGCTGGAAATACAAATACCATCGGCAAAGAGAAAGGGGGATACACAGGTGTGTGTGTGTGTGTGTGTGTGTGTGTGTGTGTGTGTGTGTGTGTGTGTGTGTGTTCAAATTCACTATTAATTTATTAAAGGGCGGTTATTGAGACAAGTATATATTGACCCTTGGATTGTCACATATTCTATGCATACAATATCCTAGGGGAGTTTATTACGTCATGCATCTTCTTAAGTTGGTTATAAAACGAATTTTTTCCCACAAAGAAAAAAGAAGAAGTTTCGGCCACAAATGATTGTTTGACTCTGTTATAAGAATCTTGCATATCCATTCAAATTTAAAAGTAATCAAAATGCGATCTTGCGTAACATGTTTGATATGAGAACCTACTACTATTGTAAACCGGAGGTGTGTGCGTTTTATTCTTGCATTTCGAAAACAAAAACTAACTGGTCATTCACCGAACTGCTGGAGAACCTACTACTATTAGTATCCATTGGATTTGTATCAGAATTATTGCCTTCTTGCCCCCTTTATACTTCCTCACTCTTTTTTTGAGAATCATACTTCTTTCCTATGCTTCAGTACTCCAGCAAGATGTAATGACAGCCAAGCTAGGTAACATTGGCGTGCTTCTTTCCTTGTCTAATTAGTTTACCATTGGAGGTTCGTCATTTGCGGTGGAGTAGTGCTCCCCTAGTCTAGATGGAATTGTGCATTGTTACTCCAGACACATTCAAATGACTGAAACCCAAGGAAATTAGTTAACTTATATACACCGGAGAAACAGCCGCGTGAGTCATCCTCAATAAAAAAAAGTTTTCATGCAAGAATCACATGCATTTTTTTGTCGGAGTTTACAGGCATCTGATAGAAATAATAACTTTTTCTATATGGCATGGGCTGCATTTGTGTGTCATATTGTTAATGAGTAAGCAAAGGAAGGGATCTTTGTTAATAAGGATGACCTTTTGGACATTTCTTTGTTTAGGAAAACACACTATACTTGAAGTTTCTACATTGGCTAACACACCCTTCATCGATGGATCACTAATATTGGATGCTGGTCGTACCTCCTTGGAGGTAATTAAGTTGGAGCATCTTAAAAGAGCTCCAATATATATCTTTGGACTAACAATATAATGTATTCAATGAATACAATCTCGTACAGGAGCCTATTATTTAATGCATCTGCTTAAGTGTGATTATAAACTGAAGTTTAGTTCACACATGAACGTATGAGTGTATTACAAGAAGAGAATCCTCACTTCTCCAAATCTCATCGAGCTCACTCTCTACCAGATCACAAACTCTGAGAACACACTCCACGCCATGATCGCCACATCTCCTAATCTTAGGAACCTGGTCCTCAACAGAAACTATCGCTTCCGTTGCGTCCACATTATCCTAAACTCTTGTAAGCTTCGACATGTTGGTTGACCCTGACATGTCAATGGTGTTTCCTGTGTAAACCACAGAGGAGATGACCTAACGTACCACAATGGTGGTTCTGCACGGTCACCTCAGATGGAGAGGAGCTCTTGTACGAGTAGATCTTCTGGTACAAGCAGGAAATAGGCGATGGAGAAAGCGCATTTACTATTCAGATACTTGTCTCCATTTCTATGATCACGAGATGACCCGATCAACACCCGGGGAGATCGTCTCCCGCTACCTCTTGCTCTCAGCCTCCGGCGTGGATCTGCTAATAGTGAAGAGAGGATCGTCCACTTGATGTGTATACGTACAACTATGTGTAGGAGCCAAATATAGCAGTTCACGTTGGCTGCGGGCAGCCCATGGCTGTATTTTGTTTTCCATTTTAGGTAGACCTATGTAATTTTTTAAATCCTAGTGAAGATTTGAGTTGAGGTTCTGACCGCCCATGATGCTTGGCCAACGGCCATTGCCTTCTTCTATCATAGTTTGTATTAGCCCATCATTCTAAGGGTAAAGCTCTGATTTTTCAAGAAAATGATTTTCCCACTTTTGTAATAAAAAGTGTTTTGTACACTCTACAACGTCTATGAAGCTAGTGAATGACACTATCTTCATAGTGCATAGTATTATAGAGTAGTATCATAGATGATCATATTAATTGCCATGCATGACACAAAGTAGCGTAGCATTTAACATGATACGGTATCTACCTATGTTACTCTAATCCCCTCTCTCTTCTTTAATTCTCTGCCATATCAGCATGTTTGCTATTCCCGAGTGCATGATACCGGCTAAGATACCACCACTATGGCCAAAAAGAACCCTCAAGAGTGCATATGTGCATTATGGCTTTCCTAAAAAAGAAGAATAGCAGTTCTCATTTATGTGGAGTATAATTGTGCGGAATTAATACAACACGCAATTATGGCTTTACTTAAAAGAAGAGCAGTTCTCATTTGGGAAAACGGGGAACCTTCTTCTGATCTGGTTTAGCCGATCGAACTGGCGGACTAATCAGTCTCCCCTCAAGCACAGACAGACCCATTTCTATCGATAGCCACCTCGAGCGAGCAACATCAGCATGGCGGTGCCACTCCACGGCCCTGGAGCCACGCCGCCTCTGGCCCGGCCGTCCTCTCCCGGCTCCACGAGCTGAACGGGGCACCTTCCATGCTGGGCTTCGTCCACAACTCGAACGGTCACCGCCTCCCCCGCTTCGCCCCCGCCACCTCGATGCCTTTCTCCTTCCCCGTCCCGAACCGCCGCTTCTGGCGGATCCTCGACTGCCGCCATGGACGCGCCCTCTTCATCTCCGCGTCAGGGGAAGGAGCTCGGGACCTCCTTTTCTGGGAGCAAATCACGGGATACCAACGGGGTGCCCTGGGCGTACATGGTCCACTTCGTGAACGCGGCCCTGCTCTGCGCGGCTGACGGGTGCGACCACCGCGCTTGCCATGCAGGGCCCTTCTGCGTGCTCTTCACCTGCATAAACGAGGAGAACCAAACGTCGACCTGCGTGTACTCGTCGCAGACTGATACTTGGGGCGATCCGACCACCATGGAATTCTCCCACTTGTACTTCGCGAAAAGCCAAGCACCGACTCAAAATCTTTCTATCACCGCGGTTGCCGGAGTGGTCGTTGGACAGCAGAATTTTCCTCATGCCGGGCGGGAACGGTGGGCTGGGAGCTGCCATGTCCTTCGAGTCGCGTCTCTACCCGTGGGAGCTGGAGGATACCGGTCACGCGCAATGGGTACAGACTAGGGTCATCTTTTTTTTTTTGTGAACATACAGACCAGGTTCATCGACCTGGCCAATTTGCTCCCCGTTGGTGGTATTGAATCTTTGTAAACATCACCAAATGTAGTGGGTTTCGCCGATGGAGCAAGCACCATTTTCGTGAGCACGGTTGCTGGCATCTTTGCAATTGAGCTCCATTCGGAGCGGGTGAGGAAGGTGTGCGACAATTGTCTTTTCGGCCCTTTGATTCCAGTTGTTAGCTTCTATACTCCAGGTTGTAAGCTCGAGACACAAGTTGGTTTCGGAGGTGGGAAGGAGGAGAAAGCCCTCGTTGATGCTGTCGACTGCCTCACCATGCCCTCAAAATCACGTTAGCCTTCTTCTTCCAAACTCCCATGGGACTCCCAGTTGCACTGATTTTTTTATTACAATCAGTTCAGTACTCTCTTTAATTTGGAGATGAGCTTAATTATTAGAACTAAACTTTAAGACAGTGTACGGTAATGTGGTCGTGAACCGTGTGCTGCAGTTTAGGTTTCTCTTGTGTTTGGTGCTGAGCCCAAGCTATATGGTGTTTGTCAATGTTTGAGAGATCAGTGAGTGCAAATAGACCTGCACTACTCTCTGTTCCCTTTTACATGGCATCCCCTCATTTTGCTTGATATAATTTTGAAAATATTTTTTATTAACAATATGCCACTGGAAACTTTGTTGAAATACGAATCTGATGATATAATTTTTGTGAAATATATCACACTTTTAGTTAGTCAAATTAATCATCAAATTTCATTTTTTAAAGCGTGCGTTACACATGAAATGAAGGACAGAGGGAGTATTACTATGTAGACAATCGTGGGAGATAGAACCTAGCTAGCATTTATTTTATTGCAATGGAGATCAATCAAAGTGCAACCAGGGATAGTTATCCTATTTTGGAAATCGTATTGCTATATGCCTCTCCTCTACTTGCTAGCTGCAAGTATTTCATAGCTGTAAAGTTTATTATATGTTAGTTCAGAACTGTAGTCTGCGCAAGCATTAGTAGTGCAGTGATGTCAACATAGCCTAGTTTGCACATAAAAATGGCTAATTTTGTCATGTGATATCCTATCTAAGATTACATTACATTTGTTCGGCCCTGTGTCGTAACCGTAACATGAGTTATAACCTTATTAATGATATGCTAACAATTTACATTTCTCTTGTCATCTAGGGTTTCATGTTTAGTATAGGACGATTTGCTCCAGAGTGTGTTAGCACATATTAAAAATATGGATATGCCTTGCTTCGCAAAGCTCAGTATGCGACTGTTTCTTTACCCAATGTTCCCAGGACTGAATCAAGTGAAAAGCACGTTAAAAATACAACCACCAAAGATTATACCCTAAACTCAAAGACATCTGGTAGAAATGATGAAGATGCTCCATCTTCGGAGGAATGTGATTCTGGAAAAGGTATATCGCTAACCCTTTCCCAAGACAGTTATATAGACACACTGAGTAACATAATTATCGTATGTATATAAGTAGGTGATGACATCATCCTTTTTGTTTGTTAAAACCTAGTAAAGATTATCATCAATAAACTTCAACTTAGTAGTGTACTCCTGCATATTTGTGAAGTCTCGTTGTGGACTTGGAACTGTTTTGCGGTGTAAGCGCTGGAATTCTAACAATCAGTCTATTGCGGACCATTTGATTTATGTTATTTTGCTAATTGTTTCGAATGTTCAACTTGGTCTTATTAATGACAAGAGATGATGCCGCAGACTCGCAGGAAGCAGAAAATTGTTTCTTTAGAGTGAGAAAAAAATGCTTTTATTCCTGATAAAAGCCTTGCTTTTGGGTTGACCATATTCTGAAGTCTTGCCAGTTGTCATAATCCAATTTTTTGCCTACTAGATATGTGTATATGAATTCACTTTCTGACTGGTACACTTGGAATAGAAATGCCAGATCAAAAAAGATACGGAACTATGACGCACTGATTTATCCCCTTGTTTTGCAATAAGCTTGCATGGGCTAATTTTTATACATTATAAGATTTTTTTTTTAAAAGTGGCAAAAGACTTGCCGCATTTTTATTAGTCAAAATCAAGAAAACGGTTTTACAGACCACTAGCCGAAGGTGAGATCAAAACAATACAAAAGCCTATTCTCTCGGCATACAAGTACGTGGGACGCGTGCGTACTACTCATTACCCAAGGTAAAACAAGTGTGATATACATTACCCAACTTCAATGGAGTTTCAATGTAACCGGTCTAATGGTGTAATTCAACGTAAGAAATGTAGCAAGAAAAAGTCTGCAAATTTAGCTGAAGCAATCTTTCAGGAAATGCACATATAAGAACATGTGCATACACCATCTCATACAGCTTACCGTGCACATGATATATATATCCCATTGAGTCCCTTTGTCTTGTCGGGCACATATATATCCTCGAACAAAGAAAAGAAAATGGAACTATTTATTTAATCTGAGTTTAGTGCTTTAATGCCGTTGTTTTTGTACCTTCTTGTATTGGTTTCTTTTACGGTTGCTGCGCAAATGTTGCTATTCAATGCTTGGGATTTACCCGACCTCTCACAACGTACATTTTCTAAGGATGTCATTAAGAAAATTATAACTTAATGCTAAACTCAAATTTCTACTGTCCACAAACTGTTGATGCTAGAGAAGACAACATAATAAGGGCTCCTCCCATGAAGAAAATTGAATGGTAGAGAAAACAACATAGTAAGGGCTTCTTCCATGAAGAACATTGAACGCAGTAGCTTAAATGAAAAAATTACGTTGGCTGGAGTACAGCTAGCAGCTAAAATAAACAATTCAGTTGCTGCTAACACTGAATTTTCCGAGGAAAGCTTTCTCATAAAGCATTTAGATGAAAGCAGGGACATGGCCTTTGAGAAGGCATCAGATACCGCAGAGGCCACTCAACAAGATAGCAATGAGTTTAGATTTCCTTGGGTTACATGACATGCTGACTCTGCTGATTGTTTAAGTTTTCCGTTATGTGGTAAAGTTTGCAAAGTCAAGGGCGCCTTCTATTAGTGAAAATGGCTCTCGGTCTTAGATTTCATCAGACAGAGGCGCTTCTGTTAGTGAAAATAGCTCTCGGTCTCATATTCAGCTGACAACTCTTGTTACCGAGCTGACATGTCTGCTGGGTTGGGATCTCAACTGGAGAATTCAGGTAAAGAGCTCCTTGCATAAACAACCTTAAAAACTCAAGTAGTTTGCATCCATGTCAACTCACACCTAAGAAGCATCATGCATGCAGATGTTCGTGACAGTTATGGGTTTGAAGAGGTTGAACATGTAGACACTGGGGCAGGGCCAACAGCCGGAGAGGCAGGTGAGTCACCCGTCGTTGAACCCAAAGCAGCGCCTGCCCGAGGGAATGGCCTGGAGGCGTAAGGAGCGGCGCATGGGAAGCGAGGCGGCAGCATCCGCGTAGTGCTGCCAGGTGAGGAAACAACGAGACAGCGACACGAGCGTCTGAAGCCATCCGTGCAGGCACCCCTCGTGTTGGCGTATCACTTGAATTCATCGGTGCTCTTGCCGACGCAACGAACAAGGTCATTCTGTAGATCCTCCCAGCACGACATGGTTGCTGCCTTGGTTGGATTCATTCTACAAATGGTGGCCAGGCCTAGGTTTCCAGCAGGGATGGAGGTGATCGCCGTTTGAACAAGCCGTTCTTGCCGAGTGAGCTTCATCCCCTTACTTGGAGAGAAGTCCCGTCCACGACCAAACGGTCACGTCCCGAGTTGCTCCCTAGGGCGACTGCGGGCTGAACCCTTGCGCCGCCACAAGAGGATCAAGATCCACACGGGTTCCCTGCCGCCGCTGTCATTGGCGTCGGTTGAAGTGGCGTCGGGCCCAGAGCCAAAGGTGCATGGGGCTGGATACGCGGTGCTCTTTTTTTCCTCGTGACACATTTTTTTCTCTCGGCGCCCTCAGCTGTTTTTCACTTTCTTTTTAAAAGACAAAAACAGTGCAGGTAACATGAACCAAACTCAAGACCTCTTGGTCTAAGGATGACCACACTAACCAACTAGGACATCCTAATGGTTGTGCATATTTACTTCTTCTTCTTCTCTTTTCTTCTACTTCAGTTCGCTGGTGGGCCAGCCCATTGTTGAAACGGTCATTTTATCACTATTTGTTTTTCATTTTTTCTATTAGTTTTTTCTTTTCCAAAAAATGCTCACACTTATAAACGATTTGTTCAAAATTTTACAAAATGTTCACTTTTTAAAAGTTTGTTCATAAAGTACAGATATTCACATTTAAAAAAACTGTACAGATATGTCAAAAAATTGTCTGTGTATTTCAAAATTGCTCAGAATGTCATAACACAAACATATTTAAAAAAGAGCAAAAAAAATTGAACACAAACATTTTTTGCAAAACACTAGGAAATTTGAGATTTCAAGTAAAAATCAGAAAATATGAACAAAATTTTGAAACCCATTTATTTTGAATTTCCGCAAACGCTTTTTTTGTATTTGCGTAGAAAAATTGAATACATGATTCTAAATTCCAAATAAATTTTGAAAGCATGAACATTATTTGAAAATGCAGAATTGTCGAAATCACAAAAACTTGGCATGGTGCCTTGGAATGGTTATACAAGGCCCTACAAAAAATTTGGTCCATTTGAACGATGTCGAAAAAAGGTACTCTAAGACGGAACCTTTCGCCCAACCTGAACGCCCTACCCGAAATTTTTTCCATTTAAATTCGTGAACATTTTTTAAATTCGTAAACTTTGTTCAAATTCATGAAGTTTTTTCCTTATCCAGGAACTCTTTTCAACTTTTAAAAACGTTTATAAAAGCCCGTGATTTTTTTTAAATTCATAAATATTCTTTTTCAAAATTGATGAACTTTTTACAAATCGGCGAATGTTTGGGCAGGCCTAACAGGCACCCGACTGAAGTGATGCCGTCGCATGGTTCTGCAAGGCCTGGGCGTATTTTTTCTATTTTATTTTTTCGTTTTACATTTTTCCTTAATTTTATTTTATTTCCTGTTTGAGTTTATTATTCATTTTAAAAAGAGTTCTCAAATTTGAAATATTTTTGTAATACTAAAAATGTTATTGTTTTCAAATATTAAAATTATAAAAATGTTCTAGAATTTCAAAAAATTGTTCCCATTTTGATATTTTTTTCATAAATTTAATAAATGTTTGTATTTTAAAAATGTCGATAAATTTTAGAATAAGTATTTGGTTTGCAATTTGTGTACAACATCAATATTTGGGAATTTATTAAGAATTTTGGAAAATGTGTTCATGTTTTATAAAATTTTCATACACAATTTGAAATTCCAAAATTGTTGACAAATTTCAAGAAATAATTGGGATATAAGAAAATGTTCATGTTGATTGATAATAACAAAAATTGCAAATAACAGAAGCTTTGCCCTATCGGCCTACCCAAATTTTCATTTTTCTCTTCCCTTTTTTTCTATCCTTTTCTCATGCATGAACTTTTTAAAACTAAAAAAACAAATTCATGAATCTTTTCTTACAAAATTTGTGAATCTGTTTTTACAATTTCTTTACAAGATCTGTGATTTTTTTGTATAGGTCAAAATGTTTTTACATAAAGATTCATGAATTTGAGAATTTTTACGAATAGGTAGATTTTTTTTATAGAATAGACAAGAAAGGTCAACTCTGTGAATGCCTGGGCCAGCCCAAGAGCCTAGGCATTCGGTATAAACCGACAATTCAGTTTTTAGTATTCATTTTTTTGTAAAATAAGTTAGAAAAGCTAAAAACCATAAAAAAACAATATAAAATAGATAACAAAAAACAATACAGGTGGCCGCAACATCGAAAACTGCTTCTGGGAGAGTCTGAAAACCGCACCGGCCTGCATGTGGCCCGGATATATGTAGCAAAGGCCGGTGTGTTGTTAAAATACCCGGTGCACAACCTTGATGTGTCCCCATGAGCTTGGCGAGCTTGTGGTCCCCACGAGCCTCTGTTTGACCTAATTCCAAGCCTATATATTGCGTCTTCCCGAGAGAAAAATAAGAGAAAAAGTTTTATTGCGTTTTACGATACGGAGGAGCCGCCACCTTTTGTTCTTCATCGGGAACCCTAATCTAGAGTTCGTTCTAGTCTCCGGAGTGAGGGATTCTTCGTCGTCGTCATCACCAACCCTTCTCCATCAATAATTCCATGATGCTCACCACCAGGAGTGAGTAATTTCTTTGTAGGCTTGCTGGACGGTGAGGGTGGTGGATGAGATTTCTTATGTAGTCAAGTCAATTTGTTGGGGCTTGATCCCTAGTATCCACTATGTTCTGAGATTGATGTTTCTATGACTTTGCTATGCTTAATGCTTGCCACTAGGGACCGAGTGCCATGATTTCAGATTGAAACACGTATGCTTTTCATGATTATATATCTGAGATGTTGATCTTACCTATAAGTTGTATGCACATGTCATCATTCTAGAACCCCAGGGTGACAATAATTGGGATATCGACGGGGATGACTTTGACTTGAAGAGTTCATGTATGTACTATGTGTTAATACTTTGTTCCGGTTCTCTATTAAAATGAGTCTCTTAATTACCCATAGTTTCCATTAGGACCCCGCTGCCACGGGTGGGTAGGACAAAATATATTATGCAAGTTTTTATCGCAAGCACGTATAACTATATACGGAATACATGCCTACATACGATCGATAATTAAAACTATTGTGTGTCACTCTAGGTTGTGACTGTTACATATTGAATTTCATCAAGATATCCATCGTTGCTCCATTGCCTACGCTTTACTACTATTGTTGTTGCTCAAGTTACTATGGCTAATGTCGCTCTGCTTGCGACAAAACTGCTATTTCTGTTACTGTTAACATTACTTTTATTATCACTACTATCATATTATTATGCTACTAATAAATTGCTGCAAGGAAGCAATTCTCAGGTGGTGGTTGAATTGATAACTCAACTGTTAAGGCTTATAAATATTCTTTCACTCCCCTTGTGTTGAATCAATAAATTTGGGTGAAATACTATACTCGAAGACTGTTGCGATCCCCTATACTTGTGGGTCATCAGTCATCACCATTCTGGGGATTGACGAGTATGTCCACAATGGAACTACAGTGATCCTAACATTCTGCAATGAGCAAGCGAGAAACATGCCTGGATGCCGACGCACAGACCATGCAACATGGTCATTCCACCAGCAACATTGTTTGATCAATATGGGAATCGCCATGGGAGGCATCGTGGGACTATGTAATCGGCATCACCATCGCCATCGTTCATCGAGGGGCGACGGCCTGCAACCGTACCACGGATGTCTATCGCCTCTGGCCATGCCATCGGCACATCAGCCTCTCCGCTAGGAGGAACAACAGTGAATATCTCCCCTGATTCCTACAGGCGCATGTAAAACCCACCGCCATTCCTCACCGGGCTCATATATTCTATTGGGCCTCTTACGGCGACACCAATCAGTTCCACCGGCACAACCATCGTCCATGTCGGTGCCATAAGGTCGGATCCCTACCACAATCGACTACTTTTAGCACGCGACGAATCCTGATGCAGCTAAACCGAACCAAGACCAAACATAAACCCACTGCGATGAATTGAGACGAATGAGCAACACACCGTGCCAGGAACAACCGTGGCAGGAAACTACAAAAGAAGAAGACGCGAAAAGCTGCAAATACAAAGAAGAAAGATGAGGTACGGCGAGCAACAACAATAGATCAAGAAAAAGCAAGAGCGAAGCCAGGTATGAACGTCGGTTAGCTAGAGAAACCAACATCACGGACACCAGCGAAGCAAACAACAGCAAACGGCAGGTAGCAACAATTAAGCTAGAGGAAGCCCGCATAATAAACGGGTGTAAGAAGCCCACACTTCGTAAAGTGTTTGTGTGAAATGTGAGACGGCGGATGCAAACAGAATGCATTGATAATAAGAAGACGAAGAAGCCCGTTGGACAGGACCCCATGCACAGCACAAACCGACTTAAAGAGACAGCTACAAAAAACGCTCAAAACGGCACCAACGAGACACTGACCGACCGGACCAGAAACAGGGACAGCCACAAGACCAAAGAGAGACGTCACGACGAGCAAACCAATGTATGGTTCGAGCAGAGAAAGTTCAGTCTGGGTATACACAAACAAACCCAGCCAACCAAGCCCCTGAAAAACCCTAGACGTCAACACCGTACATGGTACACCCCATGTCGGGCGCGCTTGTGTGCCTGTCATGCTCGAGAGAAAGAGACCGTCATGGAGTAAATGGCAGTAGCCGCCAACCAGCTAGCCCTAGCAATGTACAATAGCCGAGCAAAAGAAAACACACTAGCCGGCTGGGACATGTGAAGGCGAAAGTCTGGGCATTCAAAGCCCGGGTGAAGGTCAAGGGGCGCGCACATCCTGGCTCGCCTCGCGCGAGAGAGTAAGTATAGCCAGGGGCATGCGATGCTGACAAGGTGACCCGGCCTCCCCATTACGTGCAGGGCACCACGCATGGCGGCACATTCGGGCACGGCCGAAATCACCACATGTGGCATCGGCCGCACCCTCATCCACCCATCAAGGACCCCAAAGGCAGGCCACATAGGTGCGCACCGTCCGTGTAGATCGGATGACACGGAGAGCCCCAAGGACGCAGCTGCGGGAGGCCAGCGCGAAACAGACGGCGCGGAGGGCCTCCTTGAAGAACCGGTCTCTGCCACCAGTCGGATGGTGCGACGCACGCCCTGCCTGTCGCAAATTGTATTTCTTTTCTCGAGCAAAAAAAAAAAAAAAAAAACTGGACTGCCCTGATTTTTTCGGTTGTACATATATTTTTGTTGTTTTGCGACTACCCTTTGGATGGATTAAGAGCAGGCTCTCTGACTTTTTAGTGTGGTCCTATCGAAGCATCCCTTGAAATGTTTATTTTTGGACGCAATACCAAAAATACTAAACTATGAAATTATATTGGATATATGGAAGAGTACTGTCACTCTCCAGGTGTTATCGATCGGTGCTTCAATCTCAAGAGGCATTCAAATGATCATGAAAAAAATCTGAGAAAAATGATTATATGGGACGTAGTACAACCAAGCAACGTGAAAAAATTCAACTAAAACAGAGAAACTTTGCAAAAACATGGTTAGAGTGGGAATGTCCCCTCCTTTAATAGCGTGTTATTAGGTACAAATGTGGTTAGAGGATTGTGTTGCATACTGTAAAGTTTGTCATACGTGCACACTTTGTTTTACATGAAAAAAAATGAGAATTGTGTGCGTGCATATTATAGAGTAATTTGTTTAGAAAATGGGATTGCACCGACTTTTGTTTGTACATGTGCATTGTTCTTCTTTTAACAAAACACGGACGGCTCGGATTTTTGGTTGTACAACCATTTTTGTTGTTTTGCAGACTATCCTTTGGATGAAGAAAGATCAGGCTCTCTCAATTTTTAGTGTGGTCCGATCTAAGCACCCCTTGAAATTTTTCTTTCAAATGCAATGCCAAAAATACTACTATGAAGTTATTTTGGATATATGGAAGACATGCGTATTGTCACTCTCCAGGTGCTATCGGTGTTTCAATCTCAAGAGACATTGCAAATGATAATGAAAATTATCTGAAAAAAAATGGTTATATGGGCCATAGTATAGCCAAGCAACATGAAAAAATGCAACTATGAAGCTGACTTAGAAAATGGTTATATGGGACATAGTATAACCAAGCTCTCATTTTTCAAGAAAATGCTTTCCCCACTTTTGTAATAAAAAATGTTTTGTACACTCTACAACGTCTGTGAAGCTGACTTAGAAAAAGAACCCTCAAGAGTGCATATGTGCATTATGGCTTTCCTAAAAAAGAAGAAGAGCAGTTCTCATTTCTGTGGAGTATAATTGTGCGGAATTAATACAACATGCAATTATGGATTTACTAAAAAGAAGAAGAGCAGTTCTCATTTGGGAAAACGGGGAACCTCCTTCTGATCTGGTTTAGCCGATCGAACCACCTCGAGCGAGCAACATCAGCATGACAGCGCCACTCGTCCAGGAGATCCTCATCCGCTTCCCTCCGGACGACCCATCGTGCCTCCTCCGGGCCTCACTCGTCTCCAAGCCCTGGAGCCATGCCGCCTCCGGCCGGCCATCCTCCGCCGGCTCCACGAGCTCCACGGGGCACCCTCCGTGCTGGGCTTCCTCCACAACTGGAACGGTCACCGCCTCCCCTGCTTAGTCCCCGCCACCGCGACACCCTTCTCCTTACCCGTCCCGGACCGCCGCTTCCGGCGGATCCTCGACTGCCGCCACGAACGCGTCCTCTTCATCTCCGTGTCAGGGGAGGGAGCCCGAGACCTCCTTCTCTAGGAGACAATCACATGGTACCAGCGGTGGTTGCTGGCGCCCTCGGCGTACAGGGTCCACTTCGTGAACGCGGCCGTGCTCTGCGCGGCTGACGGGTGCGACCACCGCACCTGCCATGGAAGGCCCTTCCGCGTGCTCCTCACCAGCTTAAACAAGGAGAACCAAAGGTCGTCCTGCGTGTACTCGTCGCAGACTGGTACTTGGGGCGATCCGACCACCATGGAATTCTCCCCTGATGTTGAGGATCCTGTGGTGCTCATAGGGAGCTCCCACTTGTACTTCGCGAACAGTCGACTGGGGTTTATCCTCGAGTATGACCTGGCCAAGCACCACCTCAAAATCTTCCTATCACCGCGGTTGCCGGAGTGGTCGTTCGACAGGAAAATTGTCCTTGCCGGCGGGGAACAGTGGGCTGGGAGCTGCCATGTCCTTCAAGTCGTGTCTCTACCTGTGGAAGCTGGAGGATGCTGGTCGCGCCCAATGGGTATAGACCCGGGTCATCGACCTGGCCAATTTGCTCCCCATTGGTGGTATTGAATCTTTGCAAAAATCACCAAATGTCATGGGTTTCGCCGATGAAGCAAACACCATTGTCGTGAGCATGGTTGCTGGCATCTTCACAATTGAGCTCCCTTCGGAGCTGGTGAGGAAGGTGTGCGACGCCCTTTGATTCCCTTTAATTTGCTGTTACTGTCATGTGTCTTAGTTCATTTGAGCATTGGATAGTAGGCTTGGAGATGAGCTTAAGTATTAGTACTAAACTTTAAGATGGTGTACGGTAATGTGGTCGTCAGTGAACCGTGTGCTGCAGTTTAGGTTTCTCTTGTGTTTGGTGGTGAGACCAACCTATATGGTGTTTGTCATTGTTTGAGTGTGCAAATAGACCTGCACTACTCTCTGTCCCCTTTTACATGGCATCTCCTCATTTTGCGTGATATAATTTTGAAAATAATTTTTATTAATAATATATGTCCTATGTCATAAAATTCATGCCATTGGAAACTTTGTTGAAATACGAATCTGATGATATAATTTTGTGAAATATATCACACGTTTAGTTAGTCAAATTAATCGTGAAATTTTTTTTTTTTCTTAAGCGTGTTAGCCATGAAATGAGGGACAGAGGGAGTATTACTATGTAGACATATGTGGGAGATAGAACCTAGCTAGCATCTATTTTATTGCAATGGAGATCAATCAAAGTGCAACCAGGGAAAGTTGTTATCCTATTTTGGAAATCCTATTGCCATATGCCTCTCCTCTACTTGCTAGCTGCAAGTATTTCATACCTGTAAAGTTTATTATATGTTACTTCAAAACTGTAGTCTGTGCAAGCATTAGTAGTGCAATGATGTCAACATAGCCTAGTTTGCACATGATCGTGTGAGTGTGTTACAAGAAGAGAATTCCACAAGTAATCAAAATGGGGTCTTGATTAAAACGTTTCGTTATTTTAAACCTAAGGTGTGCATTTTATTACCTGAGTGAAAAATATTTGTGTGATGTACATTGTCCTATGCTTCAATAAATTTGTGTGATATCCATTGTTCTATGCTTTGGTGTGTAGTCCATGTGGAGATCTAATATCATCCTAATCCGTATAAGAAATGCAGCAGAGAAAAATAATACCCACATTTGCAAATTTGGCTGAACAATCTTCAGGTAATGCATATATAATGACACGTAGGTACGAAAAACATCACAATTTTGTGTCGTTGTACATACTACTACATACTACCAGTTACATGATATATCCAGTTGCGTCATGTTGTCCTGTCTAGCACACATCTCCTTGAATGGAGAAGAGAAACAAAACAATTACACCGCAAGGGAACACTAGCTGCATTTGAGGGCCAAACTAGAAGTTCACATGTCTGAGGATACAATTCAGATGTCTAACGAGCCAAAATTACTTTAACCCTTCCTTTCAAAGGCAATAACGTTCTGACCTCTGATATTAGCAATCCACTAGTGGATAGATACTGACCACCTCTAGTTGTCTGTTTCTTGTAAACCAGCAGGTTATGGGATAGGTCAAGGTCTTAGGTGTCGGTGACTCGGCGGCCGTGCCCATTTTGGGTGGGACAACAAGCGAGTCTCCTCCAATCTTGGCAATGAGCGATGGGAGATAGTCAGTGGGTGAAGGCTCTCTGGTCGGGGCAAGGATACACGCCAGGTGGTGTTTCCTGTGTAAACCACAAAGGAGACGCTATCTCTGCATGAGAAGAGACGAGCTCGTGTCTTGTCATACCAATCAACTCACTGCTTCCATGTAACTTTGGTTTGAATCTTTCGAGGTTACAGCCTGATAGCTGGAAATACAAATACCATCGGCAAAGAGAAAGGGGGATACACAGGTGTGTGTGTGCGTGTGTGCGTGCGTGCGTGCGTGCGTGCGTGTGTGTGTTCAAATTCACTATTAATTTATTAAAGGGCAGTTATTGAGACAAGTATATATCGACCCTTGGATTGTCACATATTCTATGCATACAATATCCTAGGGAAGTTTATTACGTCATGCATCTTCTTAAGTGGGTTATAAAACGAATTTTTTCTCACAAAGAAAAAAGAAGAAGTTTAGGCCACAAATGACTGTTTGACTCTGTTATAAGAATCTTGCATATCCATTCAAATTTAAAAGTAATCAAAATGCGATCTTGCGTTACATGTTTGATATGAGATCTCTTTGGACATTGTAAACCGGAGGTGTGTGCATTTTATTCTTGCATTTCGAAAACAAAAACTAACTGGTCATTCACCGAACTGCTGGAGAACCTACTACTATTAGTATCCGTTGGATTTGCATCAGAATTATTGCCTTCTTGCCCCCTTTATGCTTCAGTACTCCAGCAAGATATAATGACAGCCAAGCTAGGTAACATTGGTGTGCTTCTTTCCTTGTCTAATTAGTTTACCGTTGGAGGTTCGTCATTTGCGGTGGAGTAGTGCTCGCCTACTCTAGATGGAGTTGTGCATTGTTAATCCGGACACATACAAATGACTGAAACCCAAGGAAATTAGCTAACTTATATACACCGGAGAAACAGTCGCGTGAGTCATCCTCAATAAAAAAAGTTTTCATGCAAGAATCACATGCATTTTTTTGTCGGAGTTTACAGGCATCTGATACAAATAATACCTTTTTCTATATGGCATGGGCTGCATTTTTGTGTCATATTGTTAATGAGTAAGCAAAGGAAGGGATCTTTGTTAACAAGGATGACCTTTTGGACATTTCTTTGTTTAGGAAAACACACTATACTTGAAGTTTCTACATTGGCTAACACACCCTTTATCGATGGATCACTAACATTGGATGCTGGTCGTACCTCCTTGGAGGTAATTAAGTTGGAGCATCTTAAAAGAGTTCCAATATATATCTTTGGACTAACAATATAATGTATTCTATAAATACAATCTCGTACAGGAGCCTATTATTTAATGCATCTGCTTAAGTGTGATTATAAACTGAAGTTTAGTTCACACATGATCGTATGAGTGTATTACAAGAATAGAATCCTCACTTCTCCAAATCTCATCGAGCTCACTCTCTGCCAGATCACAAACTCTGAGAACACACTTCACGCCATGATCGCCACATCTCCTAATCTTAGGAACCTGGTCCTCAACAGAAATTATCACTTCCGTTGCGTCCACATTATCCTAAACTCTTTTAAGGTTCAACATGTTGGTTGACCCTGACATGTCAGTGGTGTTTCCTGTGTAAACCACAGAGGAGATGACCTAACGTACCACAACGGTGGTTCTACACGGTGACCTCAGATGGAGAGGAGCTCTTGTACGAGTAGATCTTCTGGTACAAGCAGGAAATAGGCGATGGAGAAAGAGCATTTACTATTCAGATACTTGTCTCCATTTCTATGATCACGAGATGACCCGATCAACACCAGGGGAGATCGTCTTCCGCTACCTCTTGCTGTCAGCCTTCGGCGTGGATCTGCTAATAGTGAAGAGAGGTTCGTCCACTTGATGTGTATACGTACAACTATGTCTAGGAGCCAAATATAGCAGTTCACGTTGGCTGCGGGCAGCCCATGGCTGTATTTTCTTTTCCATTTTAGGTAGACCTATGTAATTTTTTTAATCCTGGTGAAGATTTGAGTTGAGGTTCTGACCGCCCATGATGCTTGGCCAACGGCCATTGCCTTCTTCTATCATAATTTGTATTAGCCCATCCTTCTAAGGGTAAAGCTCAGATTTTTCAAGAAAATGATTTTCCCACTTTTGTAATAAAAAGTGTTTTGTACACTCTACAACGTCTATGAAGCTAGTATATGATACTACCTTCATAGTACGTAGTATCATAGAGTAGTATCATAGATGCTCATATTGATTGCCATGCATGACACAAAGTAGCGTAGCATTTAACATGATACGGTATCTACCTATGTTACTCTAACCCCTCTTTCTTCTTTAATTCTCTGCCACATCAGCATGTTTGCTATTCTCGAGTGCATGATACCGGCTAAGATACCACCACTATGGCCAAAAAGAACCCTCAAGAGTGCATATGTGCATTATGGCTTTCCTAAAAAAGAAGATGAGCAGTTCTCATTTCTGTGGAGTATAATTGTGCGAAATTAATACAACATGCAATTACGGCTTTACTAAAAAGAAGAAGAGCAGTTCTCATTTGGGAAAATGGGGAACCTTCTTCTGATCTGGTTTATCCGATCAAACCGGCGGACTAATCAGTCTCCCCTCAAGCACAGACAGACCCATTCTATCGATAGCCACCTCGAGCGAGCAACATCAGCATGGCGGTGCCACTCCCCAGCCCTGGAGCCACGCCGCCTCTGGCCCCACCATCCTCGGCCGGCTCCACGAGCTGAACGGGGCACCTTCCGTGCTGGGCTTCATCCACAACTCGAATGGTCACCGCCTCCCCCGCTTCGTCCCCGCCACCGTGATGCCCTGCTCCTTCCCCGTCCCGGACCGGCGCTTCTGGCGGATCCTCGACTGCCGCCACGGACGGGCCCTCTTCATCTCCGTGTCAGGGGAAGGAGCTCGGGACCTCCTTTTCTGGGAGCAAATCACGGGATACCAACGGGGCGCCCTCGACGTACATGGTCCACTTCGTGAACGCGACCGTGCTCTGCACGGCTGACGGGTGCGACCACCGCGCTTGCCATGGAGGGCCCTTCCGCATGCTCTTCACCTGCATAAACGAGGAGAACCAAACGTCGACCTGCGTGTACTCATCGCAGACTGATACTTGGGGCGATCCGACCACCATGGAATTCTCCCACTTGTACTTCACGAACAGCCAAGCACCGACTCAAAATCTTCCTATCACCGCTGTTGCCGGAGTGGTCGTTGGACAGCAGAATTATCCTCATGCCGGCGGGGAACGGTGGGCTGGGAGCTGCCATGTCCTTCGAGTCGCGTCTCTACCCGTGGGAGCTGGAGGATACCGGTCGCGCGCAATGGGTACAGACCAGGGTCATCTTTTTTTTGTGAACATAGAGACCAGGGTCATCAACCTGGCCAATTTGCTCCCCATTGGTGGTATTGAATCTTTGTAAACATCACCAAATGTAGTGGGTTTCGCCGATGGAGCAAGCACCATTTTCGTGAGCATGGTTGCTGGCATCTTCGCAATTGAGCTCCATTCGGAGCGGGTGAGGAAGGTGTGCGACAATTGTCTTTTCGGCCCTTTGATTCCAGTTGTTAGCTTCTATACTCCAGGTTGTAAGCTCCAGACACAAGTTGGTTTGGGGGTTGGGAAGGAGGAGAAAGCCCTCGTTGATGCTGTCGACTGCCTCAGCCATGCCCTCAAAATCACGTTAGCCTTCTTCTTCCAAACTCCCATGGGACTCCCAGTTGCACTGATTTTTTTTATTACAATCAGTTCAGTACTCTCTTTAATTTGGAGATGAGCTTAATTATTAGAACTAAACTTTAAGATGGTGTACGGTAATGTGGTCGTGAACCGTGTGCTGCAGTTTAGGTTTCTCTTGTGTTTGGTGCTGAGCCCAAGCTATATGGTGTTTGTCAATGTTTGAGAGATCAGTGAGTGCAAATAGACCTACACTACTCTCTGTTCCCTTTTACATGGCATCTCCTCATTTTGCTTGATATAATTTTGAAAGTATTTTTTATTAACAATATATGTCCCGTGTCATAAAATTCATGCCAGTGGAAACTTTGTTGAAATACGAATCTGATGATATAATTTTTGTGAAATATATCACACGTTTAGTTAGTCAAATTAATCATCAAATTTCATTTTTTAAAGCGTGTGTTACACATGAAATGAAGGACAGAGGGAGTATTACTATGTAGACAATCATGGGAGATAGAACCTACCAAGCATTTATTTTATTGCAATGGAGATCAATCAAAGTGCAACCAGGGATAGTTATCCTATTTTGGAAATCCTATTGCTATCATGGTTTTGGGTACCGCCCGAGAAAACCGGTTACCGGGCGGTTACCGCGTTTCCCAGTACCCCACGAGAAATCAACTTCCCAAGCGAAAAATTCTGAAATTTTGAATTTGAATGAATTTTGAATGGATTTTTGATAAATTTTGTTCGGGTTCAAAAAAATTCAAAAAAATTCGTCCGAAATTTGCTCGGAATTTCGCGGTAACCGTGGTAACCGAGTTTCTCGGTGACCCACGAGAAAAAAGTGCCCCTCGGTAGCCAAAACCTTGATTGCTATATGCCTCTCCTCTACTTGCTAGCTGCAAGTATTTCATAGCTGTAAAGTTTATTATATGTTAGTTCAGAACTGTAGTCTGCGCAAGCATTAGTAGTGCAGTGATGTCAACATAGCCTAGTTTGCACATAAAAATGGCTAATTTTGTCATGTGATATTCTATCTAAGATTACATTACATTTCTTCGGCCTTGTGTTGTAACCGTAACATGAGTTATAACCTTATTAATGATATGCTAACAATTTACATTTCTCTTGTCATCTAGGGTTATTTGTGAAGTAAGTCTCGTTGTGGACTTGGAACTGTTTTGCGGAGTAAGCGCTGGAATTTTCACAATCAGTCTATTTCAGACCATTTGATTTATGTTATTTTGCTAATTGTTTCGAATGTTCAACTTGGTCTTATTAATGACAAGAGATGATGCCGCAGACTTGCAGGAAGCAGAAAATTGTTTCTTTAGAGTGAGAAAAAAAATGCTTTTATTCCTGATAAAAGACTTGCTTTTGGGTTGACCATATTTTGAAGTCTTGCCAGTTGCCATAATCCAATTTTTTGCCTACTAGATATGTGTATATGAATTCACTTTCTTACTGGTACACTTGGAATAGAAATGCCAGATCAAAAAGATACGGAACTATGACGCACTGATTTATCCCCTTGTTTTGCAATAAGCTTGCATGGGCTAATTTTTATACATTATAAGATATTTTTTTTTTAAAAAGTGGCAAAAGACTTGCCACATTTTCATTAGTCAAGAAAACGGTTTTACAGACCACTAGCCGAAGGTGCGATCAAAACAATACAAAAGCCTATTCTCTCGGCATACAAAAGTACGTGGGACGCGTGCGTACTACTCATTACCCAAGTGAAAGCAAGTGTGATATACATTACCCAACTTCAGTGGAGTTCCAATGCAACCGGTCTAGTGGTCTAATTCAACGTAAGAAATGTAGCAAGAAAAAGTCTGCAAATTTAGCTGAAACAATCTTTCAGGAAATGCACATATAAGAACATATGCATACACCATCTCATACAGCTTACCGTGCACATGATATATATCCCATTGAGTCCCTCGGGCAGGCGCTGCTTTGGCTTACCTGGGGCTGGATGCACTACCAGAATCTGCCCAAATCCCGACGGCCCAAGCTATGCCGACGGCCCCCGTCGGCATATACGGAGATATCCCGACGGCCTAGGTCAAGCCGTAGGCGTAGAAAAGCCGTCGGCATACATCAACATATGCCGACGGGGGCCGTCGGCAGCACAGGTTCTATGCCTACGGTGGCCGTTGGCATAGGACGGACCGTCGGCATATCCCTGGGCCCGGCTTCCCGGTGGGCGACGGCCATTTGACAGCGTCAAATCTACGCCGACGGAGCTAGCAGGGGCCGTCGGCAGCTATGCCGACAGCTATGCCGTCGGCATAGTGCGTGACCCCACGTCATCGATCTGTGGGACGTGACACGTCACCAATCCGAGCCCCTCGTCGGACCGTGGGGTGGCAGAGATATGCCGGCGGCCTGGCCGTCGGCATAGGCCTAGCCCACGACGTCTGCCACATCATCGATCCAGGCCCTCATGGAGCCGGGGGGCGTAGCTATGCCGTCGGCATAGATCTGTGTTAATTTTTTTCTATTTTATTTATTTTCTCTTTATTTATTTATTTTTATTTTTTTAAAAACTAAATTGATTAACTTAAATGTGCCTTATCTAAACAAAAAACATACCTAAATTATATATCGACTGCCCCCTCACGGACGTCGCTGCCACCATGTCACGGAGGGGGGAAACGGCCACGTCGGGCCGACACGAAGGGAATCTTGCGGTGGGTTGGGCCCGGACCATGTTGGGGGGTGTAGCTATGGGCTGGGCTATGACAACCCGGTGAAAAGGTCCATCGGTCAAACCCCGTCCAGCGAAAGTCAAAGGCCTAGATCCGCCGGTCGACTATGTCAGGGTTAGACGGGATGGGGACTTGGGGGGTAGCAATGTCGTCAGGTCTTGCGGTGGGCCCTCTTACGCGTGTGGAAGCGTGGTGGCAGGCAAAAGCACCCGGCACGCGGCTCCGGGGTGTGCCCCCCTCACGGACGTCGCTGCTGCCGTGTCACTGAGGGAGGAAACGGCCACGTCGGGCCGACACGGAGGGAATCTTGCGGTGGGTTGGGCCCGGACCGTGTTGGGGGTGTAGTTATGGGCTGGGCTATGACAACCCGGTGAAAAGGTCCATCGGTCAAACCCCGTCCGGCGAGAGTCAAAGGCCTAGATCAGTCGGTCGATTGTGTCAGGGTTAGACGGGACGGGGTACTTGGGGGGGGGGTAGCAATGCCGTCAGGTCTTGTGGTGGGCCCTCTTATAGGTGTGGAAGCGTGGTGGCAGGCGCAAGCACCCGGCACACGGCTCCGGGGTGTGCCCCCTTCCCCCTCACGAACGTCGCTGCCGCCGTGTCACGAAGGGAGGAAATGGCCACGTCGGGCCGACACGGAGGGAATCTTGTGGTGGGTTGGGCCCGGACCATGTCGGAGGGTGTAGCTATGGGCTGGGCTATGACAACCCGGTGAAAAGGTCCATCGGTCAAACCCCATCCAGCAAAAGTCAAAGGCCTAGATCCGTCGGCCGACTGTGTCAGGGTTAGACGGGACGGGGTACTTGGGGGGGGGGGGGTTGCAATGCCGTCAGGTCTTGCGGTGGGCCCTCTTACGCGTGTGGAAGCGTGGTGGCAGGCGCAAGCACCCGACACGCGGCTCCGAGGTGTGCCCCCCCTCACGGCCGTCACTGCCGCCGTGTCACGGAGGGGGGAAACGACCACGTCGGGCCGACACGGAGTCGGTGGTCTTCGGAAAGTGGGAAGGCTAGTGGAGTTGATGTTTAATATATATTTCTAGGAGTTTTTTTAATATGAAGTTGATGTTCAATGAAAAAATTGAAATATGTATGCCGACGGCTAAGATGGACACGTGGCTGTCACATCAGTGCCGACGGCTTAGCCGTCGGCATAGATCCACCTTATCCAACCGGCAACCTCTCCCTTCCACTCATTCTCCCCTACTCGCATCCCACACCCGCGTCCTCCGCCGCCGTTGTCGCCCGCGCTAGGGTTCGGGGCCGCCGCCGCCTCCGGTCGCCCCCGCCGCGCGGAAGCGCCCCAGCCCGTGCACCTCCCGCCTTTGCCGCCGTCCTCGCTAGGGCCCCGTGCCCAACGCCGCCGCCTCCGGCCGCCTCCGCTGCCCGAACGGACACTGGCCCGTGCGCCGGTCACCTCCGCCACTCGGTGGTGAGGGGAAGGCCTCCTGCCCGAAGTCGCCGTGCTCCCTCCCCAGAGCAGTCGCCGCCTTGACCTCCTCTCCTCCCTGCCAGAGCAGCCGCCACCCAGAGCTACGCCACCGCGCTCTGCCTCCCCCTCCTACGCCGCCGCCCGGAGCAGTAGCCCCTGCTCCCCGTTCGGTCCGGCCCCCTTTCCTCCCTGACCTCCCTTGCAATATTTTTTTTCTATTTTTTTTCATGATTTTGCAGAGGATAAGAGGGCTAAATGTGATAGTTAGATAGATAGATGGTAGTTACATAGATAACTTGTTCATTAGGATTTTTTTTTAAATGATGAGGATTGTTAGATGAGGAGAGATAATGATGATTTTTTTATGCTTCGATGATTTTGAGATGATGATGATGATAGATGATAGATGATGATGTTGATGATAGATGATGATGCTTTTTTTATGCGTCGATAATTTTTAGATGATGATGATGATAGATGATAGATGATGATGATTGTTAGATGATGATGATGATAGATGATGATGATTGTTAGATGATGATGATGATGATGATGATGATGATGATAGATGATGATTTTTTTATGCTTCGATGATTGTTAGATGATGATGATGAATATATTGTGATGTTCTATGAGTTGTGATGTTCTAAATTTTTGTCGCGGTGCAATTTGCAGGTTCTGTGGTGTTCCATCTCGGTGGAGTGATCGTCATAGGAGCTGTTGGTCCCCGATCGTCCCTCCGCTATTCGACTACTTCCTCTACAGCCGAGGGTGAGCTACGAATCATGTCACTAGATTTTATTCTCACGTCAAGTCGCTTAACCTAGGCGTCTCCCGTCCGAAAGGGTTGCATCGATAAATATGCATTCAATTGCATATTTATCACCGCAGCTCTTTCGGATTGTCTAGCGTTTTCCACGGACAGCCCGAGGATGTGTAGATTGGGTACGTTCTTCATGCTCTACTCCGTTCCGAGACAGGATTTCGGCGGCGCCTTGATGACCCACAAGTATAGGGGATCAATCATAGTCCTTTCGATAAGTAAGAGTGTCGAACCCAACGAGGAGCAGAAGGAAATGACAAGTAGTTTTCAGCAAGGTATTCTCTGCAAGCACTGAAATTATAAGTAACGAGTAGTTTGATAGCAAGATAATTTGTAACGAGCAAGTAACGGTAACGTTAACAAAAGTGCAGCAAGGTAGCCCAATCCTTTTGAGGCAAAGGACAAGCCAAAACAGTCTCTTATGATAAGCAAAGCGTTCTTGAGGGCACACGGGAATTTCATCTCGTCACTTTCATCATGTTGGTTTGATTTGTGTTCGCCACTTTGATAATTTGATATGTGGGTGGACCGGTGCTTAGGTGTTGTTCTTACTTGAACAAGCCTCCTACTTATGATTAACCCCCTCGCAAGCATCCGCAACTACGAGAAAAGTATTAAGAATAAATCTAACCATAGCATTAAACTTTTGGATCCAAATCGGTCCCTTACGGAATAGCGCATAAACTAGGGTTTAAGCTTCTGTCACTCTCGCAACCCATCATCTAATAACTACTCAACAATGCATTCCCTTAGGCCCAAAGATGGTGAAGTGCCATGTAGTTGACGTTCACATGACACCACTAAGGGAATCACAACATACATACCATCAAAATATCGAACACATATCAAGTTCACATGATTACTTGCAACAAGATTTCTCCCGTGACCTCAACAACAAAAGTAACTACTCACAAATGATAATCATGCTCAAGATCAGAGGGGTATTAAATAGCATAATGGATCTGAACATATAACCTTCCACCGAATAAACAATATAGTAATCAACTACAAGATGTAATCAACACTACTAGTCACCCACAAGCACCAATCTATAGTTCCGGTACAAAGATTGAACACAAGAGATGAAGTAGGGTTTGAGAGGAGATGGTGCTGTTGAGGATGTTGATGGAGATTGCCCTCCCCAAGATGGGAGAGTTGTTGGTGATGATGATGATGACGATGATTTCCCCTTCCGGGAGGGAAGTTCCCCCGGCGGAATCGCTCCGCCGGAGGGCAAAAGTGCTCCTGCCCAAGTTCCACCTCGAGACGGTGGCACTTCGTCCCGAAAGTCCTCTCCTTATTTTTTCTAGGTCAAAATGACTTATATACCAGAAGAGGGGCATCGAAGGTGGGCCGAGGAGGGCACAACCCACCAGGGCGCGCCTGGGCTCCCTAGCGCGCCCAGGTGGGTTGTGCCCACCTGGTGGGCCCCCTCTAGTATTTATTTGCTCCAATAATTCTTATATATTCCATAAAAATTCTCCGTGAAGTTTCAGCTCATTTGGAGTTGTACAAAATAGGTAGCCTAACATAGCTTTTTCAGGTCCAGAATTCCAGCTGCCGGTATTCTCCCTCTTTGTGTGAACCTTGCATATTATGAGAGAAAAGGCATTAGAATTACTCCAAAAAGCATTATTATACATAAAAACAATATAAATAACAGTAGGAAAACATGATGCAAAATGGACGTATCAACTCCCCCAAGCTTAGACCTCGCTTGTCCTCAAGAGAAAACCGAAATCGAAAAAGATGTCCACATGCTTAGAGAAAGAGGTGTCGATAAAAAAAAATACGGACATAGAAGCATCATGTATATTATTATAACAGCAACAAACTTTAACATTAAACTTTATCATGGAACTTTTACCATATAACTTCTATCATAGACTTCTCATGAACAAGTAACAATTCATCACAACATCGAAGTATAAAGGATAAACTCTATTGAAAACCAACAAACTGTGTTCTCAGTCAACTTTGCAACTACAATTCATCATCTTTTCAGGAAGGGTCACGTATCGGAGCCTTTTTGGCAAGTCCACATACTCAACCATCATATAGTCTTCTATGATTGCTAACACTCACCTCATACACATAGAAAGATAGGGGCTTATAGTTTTCGCCACCCAACATACTCACCTCAAGGGTGATGTCAACAATAATAACTCATGCTACCCATATCCAACTGGATATATGTGCCTAGATCTTTCCTCGCCACATGATGCTTGCCAAAAGAGAAAATAAAAAGGAATAGAGAGAAGAACTTTGACTCTTGCATAAAAGTAAATACATAAAAGTAAAAGATATGCCCTTCGCAGAGGGAAGTAGAGGTTGCCATACACTTTTTGTTTGTATGCTCAATCTCCTAGTGCAAAAGAACATCACGTTTTATTACCCCTTATGATAGCAACCTTTATTATGCAGTCTGTCGCTTTTATTCTTTGCCATCACAAGTTCGTACAACGCTCAATTTTCTCTTACACTAAATGATCTAACACTTTTAGAAGCAATTTTTATTGCCTTATTGCACCGATGACAACTTACTTGAAGGATCTTACTCAATCCATAGGTAGGTATGGTGGACTCTCAAAACAAGATTTGGGTTTAAGGGTTTTGGATGCACAAGTAGTACCTCTACTTAATGCGGAATTTTTGGCTAGCAAAGATGGGGGACAAGCACCACATGTTGAAGGATCTATGACAATATAACTTCTATGTGAATATGAACAAACATAAATCATTACATTGTCTTCCTTGTCCAACGTCAACAATTTTGGCATATAATATTTTGATGGGGGCTCACAATCACAAAATATGTCCAAGATAGTGTATTTTCATGTGAATCTTCTCTTCCCTTATTAATTCTTTCATGAATTGCATCATTGACCAATGCTATGTTTGTAAATCTCCAATAAAATTTTCTATTTATACTCTTCCTTATGTGGTGTCATTACTTACCATAAGATTAGCATATGAACTTTTTCATTTATTTCCTTTCTTTTTATTGAACATGAAAAGTAAAGAAACATAACTCAAACTACTCTTTATTATATATCTTGCACACAATTACAAGGATAAATCACTAAGCAAACACTCGAAAAGAAAGGATCGAACTAAACTTTTATTCATCTAAAGCAAAACATAACTATGGATCAAACTAAGATAAGTAAAGGCAAAAGATAGTGGAGGTGATACGATGCCGGGGCACCTCCCACAAGCTTGGCACTAGCCAAGGGGAGTGCCCATACCCGATACTCAATTTTCCTTTGGTGATGAAGAAGGAGGTGGTGGTGATGAAGTAGTAGCAATTTTATCCTCAGGTTTCCATGGCAAGGGCTCACCATCATAAGAGGAGGAGTGAGTCTCGCAGGTCCTGCAACTGGCAGCCAAACTCATACCTTTAAACCTTGCCTCATATTCAAAGACTTGGTTTTAGAGATCGTAGATCTGGCTTTGGAGAAAGTTGATTTGCTCATTGAAGGTGAAGACGATGTCCTTCATGGACTTGCCATCCACCTTGAGATCATGGGTATAATCCGCGATCATGAGGTGATTGGCATTGAGTCCATGTTCCACCATCCCCTTGCACCGGAAGACCTCCTGCTCCATAGCTTCAAGACTAGCCTCCACGGACCCCATCCCTTTGGGGCCTTGCACATCACGGATGTGGAGCACCCCCTCATGCATCTCGATAGCTTGAGGGTGCTACATTACCTCCCGCAGATATGGGTTGATGACGTTCTCGAAGAACATGTCCTTGGAGGAGCTCGAAGCGGCCATGGTGAATTAGATCTATCAAAAAACAGCAAGGAAAAGAAAACATAAGATTTCTCCACGATATGGTGGTCAATAGGTTCGGGGGTATATAAACATTTTTTTATCTTGGGAAACAAGCAAACGGAAGAAAAACGGAGTCCGGAAGGTACCCGAGGTGGGCACAACCCACCTGGGCGCGCCTGGCATCTAGGCGCGCCCTGGTGTCTTGTGCCCATCAGGGGTGCCTTCCTGGTTGTTTCTTATTTTCCTAATTTTTGATAAATTCCAAAACTGACAAAAAAAATATTTTTTTCGGATTTTTCGGAGTCCGTTTACTTACCGTATCATGTACCTCCTCCTTTTTTACGATTCTGGAGTGTTCCGGAAGGTTTCCTTTATGTGTTCTTCCGGTGTCATAGTTTGGATAATATTGCTTTCAACATTAATGGGCGTACCTAAGAAATAATGTTTTATTCTTTGCCCATTAACAACCTTCGGGTTGGTACCTTCGGCATTATTTATTTTGATGGCTCCAGATCGATAAACCTCCTCGATAACATATGGTCCTTCCCATTTGGAGAGGAGTTTTCCTGCAAAGAATCTAAAATGAGAGTTGTACAAAAGAACATATTCTCCAACTTTAAATTCACGCTTTTGGATTCTCTTATCATGTCATCTTTTAACTTTTTCTTAAATAACTTGGCATTTTCATAAGCTTGGGTTCTCCATTTATCTAGGGAGCTAATATCAAATAACCTCTTTTCACCGGCAAGTTTGAAATCATAGTTGAATTCTTTAATTGCCCAAAATGCTTTATGTTCTAACTCAAGAGGCAAATGACAAGCTTTTCCATAAACCATTTTATAAGGAGACATACCCATAGGATTTTTATATGCTATTCTGTAAGCCCAAAGTGCATCATCTAATTTCTTAGACCAATTCTTTCGGGACCTATTGACAGTTTTTTGTAAAATTAACTTTATTTCCCTATTGCTATGTTCAACTTGACCACTAGACTGAGGGTGATAAGGTGAAGCAATTCTATGGTTAACATCATACTTAGCAAGCATTTTACGGAAAGCACCATGAATAAAATGTGAACCACCATCAGTCATTAAGTATCTAGGGACACCAAACCTTGGGAAAATGACTTCCTTAAGCATTTTAATAGAGGTGTTGTGATCAGCACTACTAGTTGGAATAGCTTCTACCCACTTAGTGACATAATCAACAGCAACCAAAATATGAGTATACCCATTAGAGGAAGGAAAAGGTCCCATGTAATCTAATCCCCAAACATCAAATGGTTCAACAGCAAGTGAATAATTCATAGGCATTTCTTGACGCTTACCAATATTACCAATTCTTTGACATTCATCACAAGACAAAATGAACTTACGGCCATCCTTGAAGAGAGTAGGCCAATAAAAACCAGATTGCAATACCTTGTGAGCAGTTCTATGTCCTGCATGATGCCCTCCATAAGCTTCGGAGTGACATTTCCGTAGGATTTTTCCCTGTTCATGCTCAGGTACACAACGTCTAATAATACCACCTACTCCTTCTTTATAAAGATGTGGGTCATCCCAAAAGTAATGTCTTAAATCGTAGAAGAATTTTTTCTTTTGTTGGTATGTGAAACTAGGTGGTATGTATTTAGCAACAATGTAATTAGCATAGTCAACATACCAAGGAGTGTTATGAGAGACATTTATTGTAGCTAATTGTTCATCAGGAAAACTATCATTAATAGGTCGTGGGTCATCAAGAATATTTTCTAACCTAGACAAGTTATCAGCCACGGGGCTCTCAGCTCCTTTTCTATCAGTGATATGTAAGTCAAATTCTTGTAGCAAAAGAACCCACCTAATGAGTCTAGGTTTAGCATCTTTCTTTTCCATAAGATATTTTATAACAGCATGATCGGTGTGAACAATCACTTTAGAATCAACAATGTAAGATCTAAATTTATCACAAGCAAACACCACTGCTAAAAATTCTTTCTCGGTAGTAGCATAATTGCGTTGGGCACTTTCTAGAGTTTTACTAGCATAATGAATAACATTTAATTTCTTATCAACTCTTTGTCCTAGAATAGCACCAACAGCATAATCACTAGCATCACACATAATTTCAAAAGGCAAGTTCCAATCAGGTGGTTGAAAAATAGGTGCAGAAATTAAGGCTTTCTTAAGTGTTTCAAAGGCTTCTACACAATCATCATCAAAAACAAATGGAACATCCTTTTGTAAAAGATTTGTAAGAGGCCTAGAAATTTTAGAGAAGTCTTTAATAAATCTCCTATAGAAACCAGCATGACCGAGGAAACTACGAATACCTTTGATATCTTTAGGACATGGCATTTTCTCAATTGCATCAACTTTTGCTTTATCCACCTCAATACCTCGTTCAGAAATTTTATGTCCCAAGACAATACCTTCATTAACCATAAAGTGGAACTTCTCCCAATTCAAGACAAGATTAGTTTGTTCGCATCTCTGCAAAACTCGATCAAGGTTGCTTAAGCAATCATCAAAAGAAGTTCCGTAAACAGAAAAATCATCCATGAAAACCTCAACAATCTTTTCACAAAAATCAGAGAATATAGCAGTCATACATGTTTGAAAAGTAGCAGGTGCATTACATAAACCAAAAGGCATACGTCTATAAGCATAAGTTCCAAAAGGACAAGTAAAGGTGGTTTTCTCTTGATCAGGTTGTGAAACAGGTATTTGAGAAAAACCAGAATATCCATCGAGAAAACAAAAGTGTGTGTGCTTCGATAATCTTTCTAGCATTTGATCAATAAAAGGCAAAGGGTAATGATCTTTTCTAGTTGCTTTATTTAATTTTCTAAAATCAATTACCATTCTGTAGCCTGTAACAATTCTTTGTGGGATAAGTTCATTTTTATCATTAGGAACAACAGTAATACCTCCCTTCTTAGTGACACAATGAACAGGACTTACCTATCTACTATCAGCTATGGGATAGATTATACCTGCTTCCAGACGCTTCAATATTTCAGTTCTTACCACTTCTTTCATTTTAGGATTTAAACATCGTTGGTGATCAACAACGGGTTTAGCATCAGGCTCCATATTAATTTTATGCTGACAGAGAGTGGGACTAATGCCCTTTAAATTATCAAGAGTATATCCAATAGCAGCTCGGTGCTTCTTCAGAACCTTCAATAATCTTTCTTCTTCATGGTCTGAAAGGTTAGCACTAATAATAACAGGATATATCTTTTTCTCATCAAGATAAGCATATTTCAAAGTGTCTGGTAATTGTTTTAATTCAAACACAGGATCACCTTTAGGTGGAGGAGGACCTCCTAGAGTTTCAATAGGCAAATTGTGTTTAAGCAGAGGTCGTTGTTCGAAGAAAATTTTATCTATTTCATTTCTTTCATGCAGATGCATATCATTTTCATGGTCTAGCAAATATTGTTCTAGTGGATCAGTTGGAGGCACGGCAATAGAAGTAAGACCAATTATTTCATCCTTACTAGACAATTCTTTTTTATGATGTTTTCTACTAAACTTAGAAAAATTAAACTCATGAGACTCATCACCAAAACTAACACCGACAATTTGTTTCTCACAATCTATTTTAGCATTAATGGTGTTCAAGAAAGGTCAACCAAAGATAATGGGAAAAAAGTCATCTTGTGGGGAACCAAGAACAAGAAAATCAGTAGGGTATTTTATTTTCCCACACAAGACTTCAACATCTCTAACAATCCCAAGTGGTGTGATGGTGTCTCTATTGGCAAGTTTAATAGTAACAACTATGTCTTCTATTTCAGCAGGTGCTATATCATTCATAATTTCTTGATATAAGGTAAAAGGAATAGCACTCACGCTAGCACCTATGTCACATAAACCATGATAACAGTGATCTCCTATTTTAACTGAGACAACAGGCATGCCAACAATAGGTCTATGTTTATCTTTTTCATTGGGTTTGGCAATTCTAGCAGCTTCATCACAGAAGTAAATAACATGCCCATCTATATTTTCAACCAGGAGATCTTTAACCATAGCAACACTAGGTTCAACTTTGATTTGTTCAGTAGGCTTAGAAGTTCTAATATAACTTTTGTTGACCATAGTTGATACTTTAGCATGTTCCTTTATCCTAACAGGGAAAGGTGGTTTTTCAATATAAGCAGTAGGAACAACTAGATCAACATTATAAATAATAGTTTCATCTTTAGCTATTACCTGTTCTCTAATTTATTCTTTAATAGGTGGATGATATTTAAACCACTTATTCTTAGGGAGATCAACATGAGTAGCAAATGATTCACAAAAGGAGGCTACTATCTCAGAGTCAAGTCCATATTTAGTGCTAAACTTTTGAAAAGCATCGGTAATCATAAAAGATTTAACACAATCATACTTAAGCTTAATACCTGACTCTTTACCTTCGTCGAGTTCCCAATCTTCAGAGTTGCATTTAATTCTTTCTAAAAGATCCCACCTGAATTCAATAGTCTTCTTCATAAAGGAACCAGTACAAGAAGTATCAAGCATGGATTGATCCTCATGAGAAAGCCGAGCATAAAAATTATGAATAATAATTTCTCTTGAGAGCTCATGATTGGGGCATGAATATAACATTGACTTAAGCCTCCCCCAAGCTAGAGCGATAATTCTCCTTCACGAGGCCAAAAATTATATATATAATTCTGATCATGATGAACTGGATGCATAGGATAAATTTTTTGGTGAAATTCCAATTTCAATCGATTCCAATTCCAGGATCCAATATCATCGCATAGCCTATACCATGCCAATGCTTTTCCCTTCAAAGATAAAGGGAATACCTTCTTCTTAGCTTCATCTTTGGGTAAACCTGCAAGCTTAAATAATCCACATATATCAAGTGCATATTAGGATGTTCAGTTCCATCTCCTGCATAAGGATTAGCTACCAGTTGTTCTATCATACCCGAAGGAATTTCATAACCAATATTTTCAGTAGGTGCAGTAGGTTGACGGGCAACTAATTGTTGTTCCGGTCGAGGTAAAGATACCCCGAAAAAAACCTCAAAGGATTGTTCTCCATAGTAACAAGTGACAATAAATGTCAGCACGTAGTAATAATTTTTCCTTACCGATTTCCACTTACCAAGAGCGCTTCACTCCCCGGAAACGGCGCTAGAAAAGAGCCTTGATGACCCACAAGTATAGGGGATCAATCGTAGTCCTTTCGATAAGTAAGAGTGTTGAACCCAATGAGGACCAGAAGGAAATGACAAGTAGTTTTCAGCAAGGTATTCTCTGCAAGCACTGAAATTATAAGTAACGAGTAGTTTGATAGCAAGATAATTTGTAACGAGCAAGTAATGGTAACGGTAACAAAAGTGCAGCAAGGTAGCCCAATCCTTTTGAGGCAAAGGACAGGCCAAAATGGTCTCTTATGATAAGCAAAGCATTCTTGAGGGTACACGGGAATTTCATCTAGTCACTTTCATCATGTTGGTTTGATTTGTGTTCGCCACTTTGATAATTTGATATGTGGGTGGACCGGTGCTTAGGTGTTGTTCTTACTTGAACAAGCCTCCTACTTATGATTAACCCCCTCGCAAGCATCCGCAACTACGAGAAAAGTATTAAGAATAAATCTAACCATAGCATTAAACTTTTGGATCCAAATCGGTCTCTTACGGAATAGCACATAAACTAGGGCTTAAGCTTCTGTCACTCTCGCAGCCCATCATCTAATAACTACTCCACAATGCATTCCCTTAAGCCCAAAGATGGTGAAGTGCCATGTAGTTGACGTTCACATGACACCACTAAGGGAATCACAACATGCATACCATCAAAATATCGAACACATATCAAGTTCACATGATTACTTGCAACAAGATTTCTCCCGTGACCTCAAGAACAAAAGTAACTACTCACAAATGACAATCATGCTCAAGATCAAAGGGGTATTAAATAGCATAATGGAGCTGAACATATAATCTTCCACCGAATAAACCATATAGTAATCAACTACAAGATGTAATCAACACTACTAGTCACCCACAAGCACCAATCTATAGTTCCGGTACAAAGATTGAACATAAGAGATGAACTAGGGTTTGAGAGGAGTTGGTGCTATTGAAGATGTTGATGGAGATTGCCCTCCCCAAGATGGGAGAGTTGTTGGTGATGATGATGATGATGATTTCCCCCTCCGGGAGGGAAGTTCCCCCTGCGAAATCGCTCCGCCGGAGGGCAAAAGTGCCCCTGCCCAAGTTCCGCCTCAAGACGGCGGCGCTTCATCCCGAAAGTCCTCTCCTTATTTTTTCTAGGTCAAAGTGACTTATATACCAGAAGAGGGGCACCGGAGGTGGGCTGAGGAAGGCACAACCCACCAGGGCGCGCCTGGGCTCCCTAGCGCGCCCAGGTGGGTTGTGCCCACCTGGTGGGCCCCCTCTGGTACTTATTTACTCCAATAATTCTTATATATTCCATAAAAGTTCTCTTTGAAGTTTCAGCTCATTTGGAGTTGTACAGAATAGGTAGCCTGACATAGCTTTTTCAGGTCCAGAATTCCAGCTGCGGGTATTCTCCCTCTTTGTGTGAACCTTGCATATTATGAGAGAAAAGGCATTAGAATTACTCCAAAAAGCATTATTATACATAAAAACAATATAAATAACAGTAGGAAAACATGATGCAAAATGGACGTATCACGCCTCCCCGTTGTTCTTCGGAGCGCATTCTCTCGGCTATTAGCCGAGACGTGTATCTGGAGAACAACATCATCTGGTGGGATTAGGACCCATCTTTACCTATTAGAGATGTAGGTGGTTGCAATGCCGACAACGCGGTAGAAAATAAAATTTTGATGTGATTAATTTAAATGAATCCTTAATTTTGTAGTGTGGCTCCCAATAAAGCAGAGGATGGCAGATAATCAGTGTATGTACAGTGGTTTTATCCGTCGGAATCGAGTAACATCAGAGTGGATCACGAAAACCGATGTGTATTTGAAGGAGATATTCCATAGTCCAATGAGAATTATCCCACAATGCCCCTGTGCGAAATGTGCCAGACGTCACCATAGAAATTGGAAGGACATGACTGACCACCTTCGGACGCACGGATATATGCCAAACTTTGACATGCCGCCGATAAACTTAGCCGAGCGGGACCGTGGTAGGGAGGAGGTGATGCCACAACGCATCAATGGTTATGCGGACGACGGGGTCAGAGACATGCTAGATGATGTCATTGCTACAGAAATGGCACATGCGACACCTTCAGAGAATGAACCGGAGGAGCCGGAGGCAACCGCAAAGGCATTCTTGGAGGTCTTGGCCTCGTCGAAGAAACCTCTTTATGCGGGTGCCAAAATATCTCAGCTGGATGCCATCTCGCAACTGATTGCAGTCAAGGCTGAGTATGGCTGTAGCCAGAAATGCTTCGAAGCATTCCTGGGAGTATGGGCTAACAGCCTCCCTGAAGGTCATGAACTACCGAAAAGCATGTACGCTACAAAGAAAATCATGAAGGCACTCTCTATGGATTATGAGAAAATACATGTTTGTCCGAAGAATTGCCTTTTGTTTAGGCACGAGTATGCGGATGACAAGTACTGTAGGGAGTGCGGTTCGTCTCGGTACCTTAAGGTGGTCGGTGAGGATGGTGAGAAAAGATAGCTAGCCATCCCCGCAAAGGATCTTCGGTATCTCCATTTCATAGAAAGACTGCAATGCCTTTTCATCACGGAGGAGTCTGCCAAAATGATGAAGTGGCACAAGGAAGGTATAAGGTACCATCCAAATAAAATCGTACATCCATCGGAAGGCAAAGAATGGAAGTCGTTCGATGAAGAATACCCCGAGGAAGCAGCCGAGGCTGGGAATGTCGGAATTGCCATATCAGGTGATGGGTTCAATCCATATGGCATGTCGTCCAATCCATACAGCTGCTGGCCCGTGTTTGTAATTCCGCTCAATCTCCCTCCCGGTGCCCTAATGCAACGCAAGACCATGTTCTTGTCGCTCATCATTCCGGGGCCTGAATACCCGGGGAAGAAATTGGGTGTGTTTATGCAGCCGCTGGTGGATGAGTTGCACCATTCTTGGTACTTTCCGAGGTTGACATACGACCGAGATCTGCAGAGAAATTTCTTGATGAAAGTTTGGTTGCACTATTGCATGCATGACTTTCCCGGCTATGCCCTATTCTGTGGATGATGTACAAGTGGGAAGATGCCATGCCCAGTGTGCATGCAGGCTCTGCATTTGATTTGGTTGAATAAGGGTGGCAAGTATGTAGCCTTGGACCTGCATCGACAGTTCCTCCCTCCAGACCATCCAGACAGGGAAGACAATAAGAACTTCACGAAAGGCCGGGTTGTCCATGAAGTAAACGAGATTCCAACGTTTTCAGGGGCAGATGTTCTTGCTCAGCTAAAAGCTCTCAAGCCTAAAGGCAAAGGCAAAGGCAAAGGCAAAGGCTTCGAGGGATATGGTAAGACACACAACTGGACTCACATTACCCCCTTCTTGAAGCTTCCCTATTTCAAGGACCTCAAACTTCCTTAAAACATCAATGTGATGCACACCGAAAAGAATGTCACAGATTCCCTTTTCCACATGATCCTCAACATTCCTGATAAGACGAAGGATAACATTAAAGCTAGAGCCGATCAATAGAGAATTTGTGATAGACCACATCTAAACATGAAGCCTCCCACAGGCGGTCGAAGAAACTGGTTCAAGCCAGATGCTGACTTCGTCCTTAAACCACCAGAAAAGAAGGAAGTACTTATGTGGCTCAAACTCATTTTGAAGTTCACTAATGGTTATGCATCGAATATAAGTAAGGGAGTCAATCTTTCAACGGGCAAAGTGACTGGTCTCAAGAGTCATGACTACCATGTATGGATTGAGCGAATAATGCCGGTGATGGTTCGAGGCTATGTCCCCGAGCATGTCTGGCGAGTGCTTGTCGAGCTAAGCCATTTCTTCCGCACGCTGTGTGCTAAAGAAGTAAGTAAAGACGTGATTGAACAATTGCATAAGAAGGCACCAGAGTTGATAGTCAAGCTAGAGAAGATCTTTCCGCCAGGCTTCTTTACTCTGATGACACATCTCATTTTGCACCTAGCGAATGATGTATTGTTGGGGGGGCCTATGCAGAATCGTTGGCAGTACAGCCCTGAGAGACAGAACAAGCATCTCCGACAGAAATGTGGAAACAAAGCTAAGATTGAAGCTTCCATAGCTGAGGCAGTTATCCTAGAGGACGTGTCAGACCTCAGGACATCGTACTATCCAGACCATGTTCCCACTCTGCATAATAAGGTTCCTCGATACAATATAGAAGAGCCCAAGTATCAACCCAAGCTCCATCTATTCAGCAGGCAAGGTGGCAGGGCTGGGGCCCCGAAACCTTATAACATGCCACAACAAGAGTGGGAGGACCGCATGTTCTATGTCTTGCACAACATCAAGGAAGTTGAGGATGTGTGGATGAGGTAATAACACTACACCATTCCTTTATGTCTTGCACAACATCATGTTCTATGTTCACTTAGTCCCGGTCTAACACCGCTTTTCTTCTTTTAGTGAATTCATTCAAGAGGAATGGACGGGAATGGTTCCTCCTACTGAGGCGGAGGCACTTACTCTTCTCCGCCATGGAAACCCTAGACGTAAAAATTTTGTTGCTTGGTTCATGGAGAAAGTAATTTTCCACATTCCCCTATTAAATACCTAGTTCAAGATTTACTAGTTAACCGAACTAATGCACCCATCAATTTCAATTAAACTTGTAGGGAAAAGATCGGAACATATCTATGGATGACGAATTGAGATGGGTTTCCATGGGTTTTGACCCTGCCGTCATGACATGTAAGAAGTATGATGTGAACGGGTATCGCTTCCATACAGAGAGGCACCAGAACAGCCGGCCTGATCTCAAAACTATAAATACCAAAGTGTACACCCCCGGTCAAAATTCAATAGACTACTACAGAAAGGTACAAAATATATACGAGCTTACATTCCGCAAAGGGCGCGAAACCCTAAGTCTGCCTATGTTCAAATGCCGATGGTTCGACCCGCGGGAGGGGCAGAGACATACGCCTTCCATTGGTTTGGTTGAAGTTAAACCATCAACCATCTATGCCGGAGCCGATCTCTTCATTGCGGCTACCCAAGCCACACAAGTTTATTACCTACCTTACCCATGCTAGAAAGAGTACCTAAAGGGTTGGGAATTGTGTTCAAGGTGTCGCCACATGGTAAGCTACCGGACCCGAACGAATATGATTACTACAACATTAACCCCATGACATATGAGGGAGTGTTCTATCAAGAGCAACCTGATGATGATGTGGTTAGAAACGATGATGCTGACGCCTTGGGTGATGATGATGTGCATCCAAACGATGACGATGCACGGAATGATGGTGAGACCATTGTTAATGAAAATGACATACTTATGCTAGAAAAGTTAAACAAAGATGCTGACGACGAGGAAGAGCCTCCACCTCCGTCATACAACGAAGATGATATGCGTGATAGTGATTATGAGATCGAGCGAGAAATCGGTTACAACAGTGATGATTTGTATGGGTTCTAGCAGATGTACGTTTCATGTCTTTTTTTCTATGGTTTAGGAATATGCCTTTTATACTTATTTATTAATGTATTTTTATTCCTTATTATTATGATTTTTTCTTAATTATTAATGTACTAATTGTTTATTCTCTTTTCAATGTAGGTTCGTGGAACATGGGCAAGGGGAAGGCCAACGGCACGGGTTTCCGAGCCAAGGTCGTCGGCATGGCTAGTCAGAGTGGTCGACCGCGTACTCTTACCCCTCGACTACTTGAGGATGACTCCTCACAGGGAGGTCGAGGGAGAGGTTCCCCTAGAGGAGGAGGGGCAGGGGAGAGCCCCTAAAGGGCGAGGGGGTGGGGGAGAGCCACTAGAGGGGGTCGCGGCCAGAAAGAGCGCACCCTTACCGACTTAGGGATGTTGTCTTCGAGGCCCTCCTCTAGTGAGGTACCCTCTGCCGAGGAGGAGGAGGAGGTTCGCGAGGAGGTTCAGGAGGATGAGGAGGAGGAGGAGGTTCGGGAGGGGGGCGAGGAGGAGGAGGAGGAAGAGGCAGGCGAGGAGGATGGTGGTGGCGGGGAGGATGGTGGTGGTGGGGAGGGGGTTGGCAATAAGAAGGGGTGGCTGCGAGGTAACGCAAAGCTCCCTACCCAGCTTCCTGCTACTGAGGAGCAGAAGTGGCTCATTGAGCCCACGGGGAAAGAGTAAGTGCCACTTAATCATAATTTAATTCTTTTGCTTGTACACATGCTTATATTTTCATTCTTTTGCTTGTACACATGCTAATATTTTCACTCTTTATATCTTTTGCAGCAACTGGAGAATTCCTAAAGGGGCCCGTATTCCCAACGGCCTCATCACCGTCTTGCTGAAGACAACTGGCCGGGGCTGTTCTGTCCGGATCCAGACAGGCAGCTGGAGCGCCAAGTTTTGGCCATGAGCTGGGACCAGTGGGAAGCGGCCCCCCACCCGGACCATGAGACGCATGCTAAGGCTGTGATCACAAATTTTTGGGTGAGTTCTCTTCAGAAGCACCAGTCCATTCAGGTTTCATGAATGATTTAACTCATGGCTTCTTCCATTCTGGTTTCATGAATGATTGTAGAAATACTATCGAGTTCTTCAGGAGCACAAGTCCACTGCGGACGAGATCGTGCTACGCCAAGCGAAGAAGAAGGCCCGCCAGATGCAGTACAAGGTGCGCTGGGTGGCCATCTCGCAATATTATCACGACGCTCTCGGCGTGAATATGACCAAGGAAGAAGCACGGAGGGCGAAGCTTACCTTGCAGAGGGACGAGTATTTGATGGTAAGTATAAAAGATTTTCCATTCCGACGTTTGTGGTAAATTTCATCGTTTCGTGTTGACATGCCATTATGCTTTTATTATGTAGGTGTGTCCAAATTGGTGTTATGGAAAAGACGCGGGATGGGCGGCATTGGTGGATCTGTGGCTCGGTCAGGATGGAGACTGGGCGGCTAAGAGCATGAAAAACAGGGCTAACCGAGGGAAGGAGGGAGTACATGCTCAGGGAAACCGGAACCACTTTGTCCACAAGACACTTCAGGTATATCTATGTACATTAGACATTATTCTTCTATTTACCATCACTTTCTTATGTATGACTAACCTCTGTTTGGTGGTGCAGGAGGAGAAACTGAAGCGACCGCTCTCACACATGGAGGCGTGGGAGATCGCCCATATGCGGAGGAAGCCCAAGCCTGGTGAGGCCAAGTACTACGGCAAGACCGCGCAGAAGAAGAAGGCCTACTCTGAGGAGTATCTGAGGTTACGTCCTGACACACCTGACCCCATGAAGGCTGCTCTGGACGACAGGGTGGTGGTGGGCATGGGGCCGAAGGCTCATGGTCGGCAGCCGGTTCTGCATGCTGTGATCACTCCTTCTATCTCCAACACACAGCTCCGAGATACCGACCCGAGCTTGAGCCAGCGCACGAGCATGACCACGACCAGTGCGCAGTCACACTCCCTCCTAGCCGAGCGGCACACTGTAAGTATTTTCCCTCTTATCTTCATTGCTCACTTTATTTTCCGCATTGAGATGTTTAATGAGTTCCATCATGTCATATTGTAGGCCTACATGGAGTACACACGCCAGAAGACCATGGCGTGGAGCACGAGAGTTGCAGCCGTCCAGGACCACAACACTCGCATGATGATGGTTAGTTTAGCCCCATTCATTTCATTTCCATATTTGCACTTTCATTTCTTCTGACATTCGTGTTTGCTTTGTCAATTAACATGCAGCTCATTTTCTAGAGCATGGCGGCAGGCACGGTTCCTGTAATGGAACCACCACCACCACCTGCTGGACCACAACCAGTGCTGCTTACCTTCAAGGAGTTTCTGGCACAGCACCCGGGGACTACGGTGGTTACACTGGTACAACGAGGTGCTATACAAACGGTTTTTAACCCCTTTCCGCGACGGCGTTCTGAACCGTCACCAAGTGAGTGACTGCGATAGGGGGGGTCCTTTCCACACGACCCAGAAACCGTCGGGGATAGGGAGCCTCGATGCATATACAGTACTCCCTACTCGTTTGTGCTCGCATTGCCATCGCAGTCGGTATTCTGTGGTGCTACGTTTACGATGCGCGACCCATCACAAATAGTTCACGATTATAGAAGTAGACAATCACACACATTTACTTTTCCTCGACTGTGTGTGATTCGATGTAAGAGCGCACACAGTTGTCGCTATAAAACTGTATGCGAAGCTTGAATACATCTCACATGATTCATCCGTCGTACCCGCGTCGGATGATCGACCTATCGCACGTGTTCTTCTATGAACAAACATTTGCGATGTGCACAACATCACAAACAATCCATAATTGCGAAGCGTGTGTGATAAGGTGACTATTGCAAACATTTAATAAGAAAGAACTGTGTGCGATGCTGTTGTTAATCGCACATGTTTTTTCTTGGCTGATCGTGTGTGTAGTAGAGATTGATCGCACACGTAGTGGATCCTAGAAACGTGTCTGATCTCCATGTCTATCGTAGACACTTCGCTTTCGCAAACCATGTGCAGTGTAATCCCTAATTAATCCATAATTTAAAAATCACATGTTTTGAATTTGAAAGTAGGCAATCACTTATTTCATATCCAACCATGTTTATTACAAATATAGGTTCAACCACGAATGAATAATTCGATGCACAGGTACATATACTGAAGAACTACAGAAGCACCAAGTAAAGAATGATGAACCACAGTTGTACTAAAGACTGTAAAGAGAGAGGCGAAAGACATTCTGGTTGCTGGAGAAGGTGAAGCGGAATGCCCATATTGTGCCCTCCTCCATGCGTAATGCGCGCACGACTCTAGGCCAACCCCTTGTGATGGCTGCCCGTCCATCCTTCACTGTCTTCATTAGGACTTCTCGATGCTCATTGTAGTCTGGATGAAATACTTTAACCTTCATTGCGTGTCCACCAATCATGTGTACTTTGCAAGGTAATCTTGAGTGAACTACTTTGGGAACCACTGCAAACAAAAAAGATTCAGACATTGTTGTCTAACAACTCATTATGGGCAGTAAAAAGAGAAGGCTGCCGAGTTTGTAGTTACCATCCTACAGCTCACTGTTGTGTTGGATAGAGCGTAAACAAATAATTTTCTTGCCACCGTTCGTATCTTTTTGCTAATAATCCTTATCAGTTTCCTCACTTGATGCTTGTTCATGAATATATCATTGCCCCATATGCAAAAAGGGTCGATGCGTGGATCCTTGCCAAGGGCATATGTACCTACAAGCAACAAGTCAATATTAGAAGCTAACAAGTGTCCAGGCCTGGATCTATGTGCACTACATTATGGAACGATGGGGGGAGTACAAGCCGAGGGATGAAACTAACCTCGGCGAAAAATGGTGGCCACTCCCGTTGTTGTCCTGCATAAGTAGTGGAAAGGCATGATAAGTATAGCAACCTTAACATCAAACAAATATAGCAAAGGTAAACAACATCATCTCCAAATGATAGCTTGAATGTGTTGGTTTCAGCATGCTATTAAAGCAGATATAAAATGGAAGGCAATGTTACCGACAACAGGCTTAACAGCCATCAAATATTGCAATTCAAACTGGTATTGTTGAAAATGAATAGAACGTAGGTAATGCTTAAACATCACACTGGATAAATGTGTAAAACTGAAATAAAGGGCATGTGTTAACTACACCAGGCATAACTGAAACCAAATATAGTCGTTCAAACTGGTATTGATGCAGTTGAGTGGCACAGTTCCGACTTGCACATAATGAACATCACATTGTGAATGACTGAAATAAACAAGGCATAAATGACCAGCATAACAACCAAATATAGCCATTGAAAACTGGACAGAGTCTCACTGCAACCAACCTAACAAGCAAATACAGATAAACAGGGCCTATGCTTGAAAACTGGACAAATGCTCACTGCAACCAACCTAACAAGCAAATACAGATAAACAAGGCATCTGCTTGAAAACTGGACAAATGATCACTGCAACCAACCTAACAACCAAATACAGATAAACAAGGCATCTGCTTGATAACTGGACAAATGCTCACTGCAACCAACCTAAGAACCAAATACATATAAACAAGGCATCTACTCGATAACTGGAAAAATGCTCACTGCAACCAACCTAACAACCAAATATAGATAAACAAGGCATCTACTCACTATAAACAACCAAATATAGCCATTCGTGAAACTAAAGTGGACAATTCATACTTAAACATCACATAGCCCTATTGAACAATACATTTTTTGCATAACTGAAATAATTAAACAAAGCACAGTTAAAGCACCGCACGGCAAATGCTATTACAACAAAGGGTACGGGTTGGCAAGCTAGAAAAGGTAAGATTTGCTGATAGGATGTTGCCTCACATGTCATGGACGGGATCCTTCCAGTTGGAAGAGCACAGACCCATGGTGCGCTCTCTGATGTCACAGATGGGCTGTTTCACCTTGGAAGAACCTTTGTGGGTGCCCTCCTCATGGTCGTGGTCGTGGTCGATGAGATCTGACTTGGCAATTGAGGATCCCAAGCCGCCGCCGTAGAACGTGTCCTTCAAAAATGACAAAATGGGCTCGATGCCGTACAAGGATCGCAAATCCTTGACCGCTTGGCGGAGGAGATCAGCGGTAGGGCCGTCGAAGAGATCAACGATGGTTGAACCAGAGGGGTTGGGGATGGACCACTTAACCTGTGACATGGCCCGCGTGAAGACTTCGCTGTCGACGAGCTTGATGTCGTAGCCAGCTTTCCCGAGATACAGTAATACGCTAGCCCGCTGCCATGAAGCCTTCGGCATGGCAACATAGTCAACGTCTTCGCCGGCTTCCGCGGCGATGTGTTGCTCTGGGATTGACAGGTCGGGGCGAACGGCGGCCACCTCGCCAATGTCCGCCGGAGAGGCCATGATAAACCTCTTCTTGGCCGAACGCTCGTCGGGCTCCCTGGGATACGTGGTCGAGCTTAGGCTACGACATTCTAGAGCAGGGGATGTGGATCTGGCGGGGAGGGACACCGCAGGCCTCATCTAAAAAATCAGGGGAGTGGGGCGATGGTATGGGAATCGCTGGGTAACCTGAACTTTATTATCTAAGCTAGGAGGAACGGGCAGACCGGTAGGGGTTGGCGGTGGCGGCGGCGGCGGCGGCGAGCTAGGGTTTGAGGGAGGAAGGGGGCCGAGTGGGGGGGACTGTGGAGGGGGGATGGTGTTTGAGGATACGCCGCGGCTACTGAAAATTTTAGTAATGGTGGGTGGAGATGGTGGTGGACGAGGGAGGGTGACGGTTCAAATGCCTCGGCTACTGCAATTTTACTATAAGGTCGGTGCTGGAGGAGTGTGGGCGATGATTGAAGTATGGCGGCTACTAAAATTTGGGTAAAGGAATTGATGCGGGGAGGGAGTACCCAAGATCACGCACGGTCCAATAAGAATATGCGTGTATGATAATAAGGAAAAGTAGCGGAACCGCCGATTTTTGCAATGCTCAAGACGGGTTGTTTGTTTTTAGAATTCTAGCCAGCTGGTCTATCGCACATGGTTCGTCCTAATTTCTAAATAAAATACCTGCCTTTAGCTTGCGCAGGAGGTGATTTTAATTATAGCGCACTTGCATCGCACACGGTTAAGCCAGTACCTCCACCCTTTGCTCGCGCTTGCGCAGTCCTGGTGATTTTACAGCGCACTTGCATCGCACACGGTTGAGCCAGTACCTCCACCTTTGCTTGCGCTTCCGCAGTCGTGGTGATTCACAGCGCACTTGCATCGCACACGGTTAAGACATTATACCCGTCTCCGTTGAGCATCATTAGAGTCTTTGCAGCAAAAAAAATGTTAGAGAGGGTCAAAAGACAGCCACACCAGCATGTGGCCCAAATATATATGAGTGAAAAGGGTGGTCTGTGATGTTCAAAATTTCAATGCACAACTTTGACCGCGTGGGCCCACGGTTGGGCGCGTCGACAAAGATCGATGAGAGGGGCCAGAAGTCAAGAACCACCTGGAAGTGGCCAAATATATGTAGGAATATTGGGTGTGATGTTTAAAACTTTAAATACACAATGCACAACTTTGGTGGCACCTGCCTCGCAAACCCGAAAGCACCCTTGGATATATCTATAATGACATAATGTCGTAGCTAGCTAGGGTGCTTGACCCACCACCTCCCACTTCATGTCAGCGGGGCGGATGCACGTAATGGTCATACATGCATGTCGCCATGACCTACCATAAGACGGACCAGTGAATCTATCGTTTGGTCAAACGACAACTGTTGTTGTCGATAAACCGCTTGGGCCAATAGATTGAACCATCATAAAAATTGCATGAGAGGGACCACAAAACCAGCACCTCTTGCATGCGTCCCAAAATGATGTACGTTGGAAGGGGTGAGGTGTGTTTTCAATATAGAATAATGTACAATTTAGATGTGGTGTCTACCTCTCGATACAGACAACAACCATGAAGGCCAGGTAGTTAAGGAGGAGATACACAGGGTACGGTGTAGGTCGAACCCAGCAATCCGAGCATGTGGGAGGGAATCCTGAATACGCATGAGCTTGAGCTTTGGTTGAACGACATGTGACGGTGACCGGCCCTAACACGAAGAACTAGGAGGAATCCATTCATGGCCAACACATACCCCTCGTTATCGGTCAAAGGGATGATATATATACACTCGGGGAGCCGACAGATATGTGTGTCATCACAAAAAACCACACAAGGGAGACGTGGTCGATCAGAAGACCCCGTATACACTACATGCGGCCCAAAAATATGTATGGGTACGGTGGTGTGTGATGTGTTTAAATCCCGAATGCATAACTTCGATGGGCCACCAACTACATTACAAACCGACACCGTACCCGACCCCAAGCCTGGTTCAATACGTACGATGTCGGTTTCCCAACTTCGAGGCGGCGGCGGGGGGGGGGTGTCGTCCAATGCATGCGCTCAAACTTTATTTGGTCTAACATGGCACACATAGCAATAGGAAACCATCATGGTCAAACCCTTCTCGTTGTTCGGTCAAAGGGATAGATTGTGTGGGCCCCCCTCATTATCTGTAAAGGATAATATATATACCTCGGGGAGCCCACAGATATGTGCAGCGTCTATAAACCGCACAAGGGTGACATGCTCGATCAGAACACCCTGCCCCCTATACCCTGCATGCGACCTGAAAAAGGTTTATATAATCGCCATGAAAGGTCACTATAGAGTCAATCATTCTTTAATTTTTTAGAGCAAAAAATAACCAATAAAAACATAGTCTACAAATTAGCAAAACAAGGATCCCAAGGTTTATATAATCGCCATGACAGGTCACTATAGAGATATTTATCTCTTTATCTCTATAATGACCATGTCATCGCATTTAAATGAAGCTTGAGATATGCAACTTCCCACCGGGTCACCCATCCTTGGACTACTCCAGCCCGAGCACGCTTAACTTCTGTGTTCTATTCGACTAGGCTAGCGGATGGAAGGCCGCACCTTGCTGATAGGAATTGCCTCCTTGCCTTTAAGGCATTTCACGCTGGTCACCCTATGGGACCTACTCCATCCTATCACACACATTTGTGCTTTTAGAAACTGTGTGCGATATTTACATGGCCGGTGTGTCGCCTCCTAGCCTTCAATGAGCACTGACACTGGTAGCGTGAAAACAATGGGAGAAGAGGCGAGAAACCGATGAGAGGAGTGGCGGGAAACGGTAGCCTGTTTGGATATATAACAACATTAATATAGAAAACTTAGTAGAGAAGGAAGCGTGAGCTAGCACGACGCATGCGCACAGTGTTTACCCATATACTGCATGTGCTGTCGAAAGGGCTGAGGATTGCCGTTCGATCCGGGAGCATCCAACGGTGCAGACGTACGATCCGTGGGGTTTGGGTTCTGGCCAATCAGAACGCACGACTCAGATCGCGCGCGCAGCAGGGGGGAGGGGGCATCGGCCACGGTTTGGTAGGCACACGGCTTTCGTGAGTGAACCGTGTGCTATTTGAAAACATTTCGTGAGAAGAATCTCGATTTTTAAATCCCCGTAAATCCAAAACTCACCCGAAAATCGTGAAACTTGGCATGGTGTCACGACATGGCACATATATGTCGAGGAATTTTTTTTGTCCATTTTGGCGCAAGTTTTATTACAAGCCTCTTACAAACCGTGGTTTCTCTCAAAGAAGCCTCGTGGTTCCGATAGGGAAACGTGTCCCCCTTGTGGGCGAAACGATAATCACTGCCTCTTTTCGCCTTGTATTTTCTTCTACGGGCAACATGGAACGACATGATATCCATGCTAAAATTTAAACTTATTCAGGGTTCGTTTGGCCTTTTTATACACTAATTGAGTTTCCTAGGCATTTAATGTCCATAATTCAAATCTGAACTACAAATACATGCTCCAGTTCACCAAAATGGCTAGAAAAATTATACATGTGTCCTTGGGTGCATGTTTAGGTCCCATGCCAGGAATGGGAACGAATTACAACCGTACCGGCATCCTGGCTCGTCCTCAAACATTTGGAATCTCGGTTTTTAAATCCCCATAAATCCAAAACTCACCAGAAAGTCATGAAAGTTGGCATGGTATCACGTCATGCCACATATATGTCGTGGTAAAAACATTGTCCAATTCGGGCCAAGCTTTATTACAAACCTCTTACAAACCGGAGCTTCTCTCAAAGAAGCCTCGTGGTTCCGATAGGGAAACGTGTCCACCTTGTGGGCGAAACGTAATCACTGCCTCTTTTCACCTTGTATTTTCTTCTACGGGGAACATGGAATGACAGGATATCCGTGCTGAAATTTAAACTTATTCGGGGTTCATTTGGCCTTTTTATACACTAATTGAGTTTCCTAGGCATTTAATGTCTATAATTCAAATCTGAACTACAAATACATGCTCCAGTTCACCAAAATGGCTAGAAAAATTATACATGTGTCCTTGGGTGCATGTTTAGGTCCCATGCCAGGAATGGGAATGAATTACAACCGTACCAGCATCCTGGCTTGTCCTCAAACATTTGGAATCTCGGTTTTTAAATCCCCATAAATCCAAAACTCACCAGAAAGTCATCAAAGGTGGCATGGTGTCACGTCATGGCACATATATGTCATGGTAAAAACATTGTCCAATTTGGGCCAAGCTTTATTACAAACCTCTTACAAACCGGAGCCTGTCGCAAGAACCCTCGTGGTTTCGATAGGGAAACATGTCCCCTTGTGGGCGAAACGATAATCGCTCCCTCTTCTAGCCTTGTATTTTCTTCTACACGCAACACGGAACAACAGAAGATTTGCGGTAAACTTTGAAATTATTCAGGGTTCGTTTAACCTTTTTTAATCATTAATTGAGTTTTCTAGGCATTTAATGTCCATAATTCAAATCCGAACTACAAATACATGCTCCAGTGCACCAAAATGGCTAGAAAAAACGTACATGTGTCCTTGGGGTGCATGTTTAGGTCCCATGGAACGAATGGGAATGAATTCAACCGTCTCGGCGTCCTGGCTTGGCCACAAACATTGCAAATCTCGGTTTTTAAATCTCTGTAAATCCAAAACTCACCAGGAAATCATGAAACTTGGCATGGTGTCACTACATGGCACATATATGTCGTGGTAAAATAATTGTCCAATTTGGGCCAAGCTATATGACAAGCCTCTTACAAACTGAAGCTTCTCGCAACCCTCGTGGTTCCGGTAGGGAAACATGCCCCTCTTGTGGGCGAAATGATAATCGCTGCCTCTTCTCGCCTTGAACTTTGTTTTCTACAGGCAACATAGAATAACAGGAGTGTCGTGCTGAAATTTGAAACTGTTCAGGGTTCGTTTGGCCATTGTATATATTAATTAAGTTTTCTAGGCATTTAATGTAGTCCATAATTCAAATTTGAACTACAAGCACATGCTCCAGTGAAGCAAAATGGGTGGGAAATCGTACATGTGTCATTGGGTACATGTTTAGGTCTCATTTAAGGAATGGGAATGAATTACAAACTTCTCGTCATCCTGAAACATTAAGAATCTCGGTTTTTAAATCCCAGTAAATCGAAAACTCAACCAAAAAACAAGAAACTTGGCATGGTTTCATGACATGGCACATATATGCTGTGGTAAAAAAGATTGTCCAGTTTGAGACAAGGCGCACACATTAATAGCCAACGAAGTCCTTTTGAAACAAATAGCTGACACGTCAATATCGCAAACGGTTGTATTATATGAACCGTGTGTTCCCGTAACCATTTAACTGCGGCCACTACCTCTGCCAAAATTTAACCATACTTGGTGGCGTGCGTGCAACTGTTTGATTAGACGGGACGAGCGCGAGAAGTCCGCCGTGCAGGCTCGACGGGACGCGTGCGAGCAGTCCGCCGCGCAGGCTCGACGGGACGCGTGCATCCTGTCCACCTCACAGGCTCGACGGGACACGTGCGAGCAGCAAGGCCGCCCATGCTCATCGGGAAGCGAGCTCTTTGACCTCCATCCACCAGCCGCCCGCCTCGCTCACAACTTCTCCATTAATGGCGGCCGAGCCGCTGTTTGACACACGGTTAATTAAAGCACCTGGACGGAGGGTGTTTGCTTGTGATCCCATGGCAGCATTTGCTTTGTTTGTGTTTTCAACTCGTATTCCGGCCTAATTTAAATTGCCACATAGGGCAATGGATAATACGACGACAAATAAAATGGCAACGGATAATACGACGACAAATTTACAATGGCGCGGATAATAATTGTCTTACATATTCCGGATAATTTAAAATGCCACATGCGGCAAAGCCCGGAAGACACGGGGGCAAGAGAAGAAGGAAATCGCAGACAACGATCTGGGTCGCTACTGTCTCTACTCGTCGATGGATCGCCGGGCGATGACATCCTCCAGCTCCTTCTTCAATTCCTCATGACTTTGCTTGGAAGCAGCCACGGATTCCTCCACCTCCTACTCGCACTCGATCCGGAGCTTCCGCAAGTCACCCATCAGTTCCTCAACGACCGCTATCATCGTCATCCCCGAGGCACTGCTCTGCTCATGCAGCATCTTCCAGCCGGCGGCCTCCTCCTCCTTCTCGGCAAGCGCCTTGAGGAGCTTCGCATTGTCACCCATGAGTTGCTCGACGAGGCCGGTCGCCTTGTCAACCGAGGCATCGCTGATCTCGAGCAGCTTCATCAAGCCGTCGACCAGCTCCTGCTGCTTAATGAGGCCAGCGAGAATGTCATCGTCGCCGGCCAAGGACTTCAGCAACGCCAGCTCATCGCGATCGCCGACGCGGCGAGTGCGCTTGTGAGATTCCTCACATGCCCGTGAGAGCTCGTTCGAGGGCTCTGTGGCGCGCCGGGACATCTCTGCTCTGGCTGCCGCTTCACGGCGGGACCTCTCTAGTGCTTCCGCGGCCTTGGTCTTTGCTGCCTGGTTATATGTCCACCCGAAACTCCTCCTACCGGTCATGGCGGAACGACTTGACATGAAAGACCAGTTTTGTGGGTGATGAGGAGAGGAACTGTGAAGTAATTTTTGAGTGGGTAGTTTTTATAGCCCGGTGCTAAGTGTGAACACATATTAGTATGGTAGGTGTGAACAGATTTGCAATTACTTATTGCGTTGTAATCTGCAATGTGACGAGAAACAAGGTCAAAATTTATTGATGGTTCTGGGCCACGTGTTATTTATCACACACGTGTTAACATAAGGAAACGTATGTGTAACTTACTAATCATCGCACATGAGTACTCGCAAACACATCGCGTGCGATACTCCTAGCCACCGCAAGCAACTAGTTTGCATTTTTCAAAGTTTTTTGTACGAATAGAAGCGCACACGAACTAACTATAGTAACCGTCTGTGTTATAATTTCTCATCGCAAACAGTTCATCCGAGTGGGCTATTTGCTGCGTATCACACACATCTTGTTTACACGAATCGTTTGTGTTCTTTTGGCTCATCGCAAACAGTTCATCTATGTGAACTGTATGCCGCATATCACACATATCTTGTTAAGTTGAACCGTTTCTGTTCTCTTCCCTAATCGAAAATAGTTCATCCGAGTGAACCGTATGTCGTACATCACACACTCCTTGATCTGGCTGACCATTTCGGTTGCATTCCCTAATAGCACACAGTTCATCGGAGCGAACTGTATGCCGTATATCGCACACACATTGATATGGCTACCCGTTTCTGTTGTTTTGCCTCATCGCAAATAGTTCTTCTGGATCAACCGTATGCCCCGCATCGCACATGTAACTGAAATCTGAACCGTGTTTGATGTCTCCGCCATCGCAAATGTTTTGCATCTTTTTTGACGGTTTTTTACATCCCCGTTTCCGATTAATGCATCGCACATAGTTTCGTCAAAGGGTCTCTGATCGTAGTGTCGCATTAGCAGCATCCTGTAGTAGTGTTAGTATATCCCCAAAATATTCAACCACCACTTATCGTTTATTCAACACAATCATATATCCTTTGCACATGTCTTTTCAAACATCCAGGGAACCGGTGGATCATCCATTGGTGGTGGTGCCGGTTTTCGCATCACTCCCGAGTCACGAAGCCCGGTCACTCCGATCCACCGAGGAGGTGGCGGTGGCGGTCTTGGCGGTAGCGCTTGAAAGGATCAAGATGGACCTAGAGGGGGGGTGAATAGGTACAATTACAAATTTTAATTGTTACTTAGCAATTTTAGGCAATATTGCGGAATATGAAAGTGAGCCTAACAATTGCAATGGTGATACTAGAGCTAAGCAAGGTGAACAAATACAACAAGTATTTAGATAGACAAGCACAATATAATGTAAGTAAAGCTTAAGAGACAAATAACCACAAGTAGGGAGCTAGGGTTAGGATTAACCGCAACTCCGAGAGACGAGGATGTATGCCGATGTTCACTTCCTTAGAGGGAAGCTACGTCACCGTTTAGATAGGTGGATGTTACCACAAAGGCACACCAACACCATGAAGGCTCACCCTATTCTCTCCTTGAGATATCACCATGAAGGCGATTCCCAACCACTAGTGGTAGACCTTGGGGTGGTCTCCAAACCGTCACAAACTTTCCAGGGGTAATCACAATGGTTTGATTCCTCATCGAAGGACTCTACTGCCTAGGAGTCTCCAACCTCCAAGAGTAACAAGATGAAGGGAACCGCTCAAAACTTGCTCAAATCATGAATTCCTTTGGTTGAGAAGAGGAGAGAGGGACGATCTATCTTTTGATTGGAACAACACACAAGAATCCTCACAAATGCTCTTGGGATCTAGGATTTGGTGAAAGCAAGAGAGAGTGAGAGAGAAAGGTGTTCTTGGAATCTTTGCACTGTGTTGGACAACCCCCACATGAAGTGGAAGAAGGATATTTATAGTCATAGTACAAAAGTGGCCGTTGGAGGTCACTTATGCGCACAGACGCCGGTCGTCCGACAGGCACCGGACGTCCGACAGGCGTCGGTCGTCCGGTTATCCGAAAGTGCAGTGGTCCAACGCAGCAGTGAGAGTAAAGGGGCACAGGAAGGGGACGTCTAACAAACATCGGTCGTCCGGTGTTCGGTCGTCCGGAGCGGACGGAAATCCGTTAATATTTGTTCTGTGAAGTGGCATCGGATGACTGGTCACCTACGGACGTCCGGAAGCCGGTCGTCCGGAAGGATAAGAAATCCAAGAATTTCTGTTCTGTAACGAGCCACCGGACATCCGGAGAGCAACGGTCGTCCGGAGAGCAGTGAAGCGCGGGACGTCCGGTAACCTTCCGGACGTCAGGCCAATGGCAGAGGCCAAACAGTGAGTCAAGAAGAGAACTCCTACAAGCGATTTTTCCTAGATTTTGAGCAAGTCTTTTGCGAGAACCAGTGACCCCCTCTTAATAGTGCGGGATCCCTATACTCAAAGAAAAGGAAACAGAGAAATATCTATAGCTTTGTGTCTTGTTTCTCCTTCCTTTGAGTATCTTGAATATGACAGTTATGATCCACACTATAATCTTTTGGGAACTAAACCTGAGATGCACTTGACAAAAATGATTAGTTCCCTATATGTATGTTGTCAACAATATGAAAAGATGATTAAGGGCATGATTGCACTTTCAATCTCCCCCTTTTTGGTAGTTGATGACAACATACATATAGCTCTCAAAATAAATAGACTTATGAAGCTTATGAGAGATTTGTAACAGAGCTCCCCCTTATTGTATGCATAGTGAAACTGAATATGGTCAAGAGCTCACAATTACTTGATAAAGAGCACATAAAACATTTCATAGCTTAAAATGGCATCATACAGATAATACATGATAGAGCTCATCATACATAGATAGCATAGTGTTTAGAACACATATAACACTGCATAGTGGTTCAACAAAACATAATGGTTCAACGACCTCAACATAATAGTTCATCATACATAAATAGTAGAGTGGTACACAAATCTATGATAAACTCCTCCCCCTTTGGCATCAAGTACCCAAAAGGGGAAGGCACCGAGATAACAACAACAAAATAAGAGGTCATCACTGTCATCGTCATCGCCATGAGTGCCACTGCCTCCTTCCTCGTCAAAGAAATGAGCCCATTCTGGGCCAAAAGGGAAACCAAAGTCGGAAGGAGGAGCCTCAGGAAGACGCTCATCCTCACTCACATCTGTGGCTCCGGAGGCTATCAGACGAGCCTTCAAAGCATTCTTAGAGGAGACCATGCAAGTCACCACATCGTGGTTTTGTGAACAGTGAAAAGAGAAGGCCTTCATCATGGCAGAACGGGCCTTTCCGAGAAAGCGAGCAATGTGACCGAAAGACCCCGAGCTAAAGGGAGCAAGACGAGACTGAGCAGCAGACCATCGAGTAGTGACAGAGGTGGATTTCTTGGGAGCCCAATCATCCGCCATATGAGGTGGAATGACCCACCGCGGATGAACATGAGTCCGAGCAATAGGAAAAGGAGCGATACTCTCAATGAAAGCCTGAAGAAAAGGACCATGAGGAAAGGCCCGCTTGTACTGAAGGCTAGCAAGACGAATCTCATGCCACAAAAAGTGAGGAACATTTATCTTCCCATTGGGATGCTCAAAAAGATGGTATATGAGATCAATACAATACCCGTTACAGGACCCCTTGTCACCCATCTTGGGATAGAGGGTGCGAATGACACACTGATAAATAATGAAGAAGGGAGATTGCCAAATAGATACCTGATTTAGATCTTTGCTCCTTTCCACTTCATCAAGCTCACTAAGAGGTTTGAGGAGATAGCCACAAACCTCAATGTTTATGGGTGAATGATTTGGGTCGGCTTTATAGATTTTGAACCCAGTGTCAGGAAACCCAAGAGTGGCGACAAACTGAGCATAGGAGGCTGTGAGCTTGGTGTCAGAAGTCATCCAGGTGATGGTCTTTTTAGGACCAAAGAAACGCGTGGCATAAAACTGGTGAATGGCAGCATGCATGATTGTAATCATGTTGAAAAGCGAACGGAGCAGCTAGACCAAAGGACTCAATGAGTTCAATGGCACCCGGATATTTCACCGGGTGAGAACGGATATGCTCCAAATTGACATAGTGGTGAACAGACAGGCCCTTAGGAACAATGACAGTGGTGAAAATGTCTGCCTGAATGTGTGTATGAAAACGAGAATCCATCGAGTCATGCTCAAGAGAGAATTGATCAACATCGCGACGAAATTTGAGGTAAGCAAGTTTGGAGACTAGTGTGAAGTTCTTGATCTCGCGACCTAGAGACGGGGGAGGCTCAAAAGAAATGCGGCGAGCATCACCGGGAGGCTGATTCGGAGGCGGAGGAGGCATGTAGGAGGGCTTCCGTGTTCCAGGCTTTGGAACATTTGCACGAACAGCAACATATTCTGCCTGTTCTTCGTATTCCATCTCCTCTTCAAAGTCAGACCCGTCAGGTGACGTGGTATCCTCGTAGACAGGCTGTTTCCCAGCCCGTTTTCGCGAACGAAGACGCTCTTGCGAGTCATCCGAGCCACCACAACGTGATGCTAAAAAAACAGCATGAACAGGGGATACTGATTACCACAAGGAAACGATGTAACGAGGGAATGTGAGACCACAAGGATATGAATGGGGCAAAAATAGTACCGCCAGACGACGAGCCCCCGGTGTTTTTGTGAGCGGTGTGCTTGATTTTCGGCATCGTTTGGTCAACCACACCTAAAGAATCATCCAAGATTGAAAAGGGGATCACCACAGTGCGTGGGAACGAACGACAGGAGGAGAATAGGATGGACAGAGGAAGTACCGGGCCTGATTGAGGAGAGAGAGAGCCAGATCGACGGATGACCCTTCCGGCGGCGTAGAACTCCGGTGACAGCGCGGCCCCCCCGGCAGCAGCGCGATGGGTCCGCACCCAGGCGGCGCAGCGTCGAATAGAGGAACGGGATGGGGAGGATAGGGTAACTGCCCATTCAATCCCATCCCTCGTTTTTATATGGGTCGAAGAGTTTACCGGACGACCAACAGATGTCGGACGTCCGGGGGCTGATGGGTGCACCACACTAATCAGGCGACGGACGACCGGAAAATCTTGGAGGTCGGAGGCCTGGGATGACTACTGAGGGATGACGAGGAAGGCTGCACAGCAACCGGACATCCGAGCGATGCCAGACGACCGGTATGCTGCGAGTCACCGGATGTCCGACAAATGTCGGAAATCCGGTGTCAAATGATAGTGATGACAGAATTTTGAATGAGCCTTAGACAAATAGGAGATCTATATATATATACACACACACACACACACACACATAAACACTATTCTGATCACGGGATCAAAATAATATTCTGATAACTACCTAACCTATCCCAGCGGTAGTAGTTGAACTTCCCCAAGTGCTAGGTTGAACTTCCACGAACATTGTCCAAATGAGGCTTGCGATATACCGTTGGAAAGCTGTGAACACGAGTATCATGATCTAAGTTAAATTTTTGGCAAAACTTAAGTGGTTTAAGAGCAGTTTTGAAAACCGTTTTTTCTTCATACAAAAAACATGAATTGTATTTTCGATCGCATTTCTAAACCATTTATCGGAATGAGGCAAATAATATGGCGTTGGAAAGCTGCTGCAAATCCGCTCCTTCTACATGTAGAAAGTTTTCTCTAGTTCCCTATGGTTAAAGAGTAATTTGGAAAATCATAGAATTTCGCTAACCGAACAGCCGAGTTTGTATTTTCGATGTCATTTCTAAACAGCTAATCCAATGGAGGAAAATGATATGGCGTTGGAAAGCTTATGAAAATGCGCTTCTTCTTCATGTACAAAGTTTTTTCTAATTTTGAACGGTTTAAGAGTAATTGAGAAAACCGTCCAAGTTCCACCGAGTTCGTATTTTTGAATTAATGTTTTAACCATAGGACGCAATGCAGCAAATGATATGGCGTTGGAAAGCTTGAAGATATGGGAAACTTTTTGGTACATAATTTTTCTTCCAATTCCTTACGGTTTTAAGTTAATTTTGAAAATGGTTAAAAATGTTTTTTGGCTGTAATTTTTGCAAACTTTGTCGGAATGAGGCAAATAATGTACCGTTGGATAGCTATCGAAAATGCGAAAAAAAATTCGGATGTAAAGTTTTCTCTAATTCTCAGCCGTTTTCAAGTAATTTAGAAAATGGCGAGATCATGATTTCTGCCTTCATCGCGAAAGGAAATGCACTGCGTGAAGTACTTGAACTTCTGTGGCAGTTTTGTTTGAACTTCACTCTGTTCTTACCGTGTTGTTTTTTCTCCGTAACTCCCAAACCACTTACCGGAATTGAGCAAATGATATACCGATGGAAAGCTGTTGAAAACACGCAACTTTCCCGTGTTGATCAGTTTTTCATGCTCGCGATGGTTCAAAAGAAGTTTTTGAATACATAAAAACGTGTTTTAAACGGTATACATGAAAATTTTAAACTGTTCATCGAAATGTAGCACATAATATACCGTTGGAAAGCTTATGAATAGCAGCAACTTTTCATGTAGACAGGTGTTACAAATTCGTTGCCATTTGAGAGCAGTTTTTAAAATGGCAAAACAATGTTGTTTTTTTGCCTTTTTTTCAACATGTAAATGAACGACGGACGTCTCGCACATGAATTTTGAGCTATGCTAGGATTAGCATGTGAACTTCTTGCAACAAACCTTTTAAGCTTTTTGTTTTCTATTCTTATCTGAAACGCATTCCGTGTAGTAGTTGAACTTCCCGTTGTTTTCACCTTGAACTTCTGGCACATATTTGTTCAACCTCTCTCACAAGAATTTTTGAACTTTCTCGGGCCGAGCACTTGAACTTCTAGCAACAAAACTTTTCGGCCTTTGCTTTTTCATTCTTTTTTTAATACAAAATGCACACCGTGTAGTACGTGAACTTTTGGGAGTTATCAATCTGAACTTCCGAGATCATGCGTTCTCCTTCATCGCAAAAACAGAGTCTCCGAAAATGCACTATGTGAAGAGGTTGAACTTCTGGAGCAGTTCTGTTTGAACTTCACTCTGTTTTTCACATGCTGTTTTTTGCCCGTAACTCCCCAACCACTTACCGGAATTGAGCAAATGATATACCGATGGAAAGCTGTTGAAAACACGCAACTTTCCCGTGTTGATCAATTTTTCATACTCGTGACGGTTCAAAAGAATTTTTTCAATACATAAAAACATGTTTTAATTGGTATACATGAAACTTTTAAACTGTACATCAGAATGTAGCATATAATATACCGTTGGAAAGCTTATGAATAGGAGAAACCTTTTCATGTAGATAGGTGTTACAAATTCGTTGCCGTTTGAGAGCAGTTTTAAAAATGACAAAAATGTTGTTGTTTTTTCCTCTCTTTTTTTACATGTAATTGAAGGTCGGACGTCTCATAATATAATATTTGAACCATGTAGGGGTGGAGCACGTGAACTTCTTGCAACAAACATTTTAGGGTTTTAGTTTTGTACTCCCTCCATTCCAAAATATAGTGCGCCCGCGCTTCCCGCGGTCCAACTTTGACCATAAATTTAACCAACGAGACCGATTGCGGCGGGAGAAAATATTGTATAATTGAAAACTTCTTTTGAATACGAATTCACTGGTATAACTTTTGCTCCCGCCGCAGTCGGTCTTGTTGGTTAAATTTATTGTCAAAGTTGAAGCACGGGAATAGAGGAAGCACTATATTTTGGAACGGAGGGAGTATTATTTTATTCTCATCCGAAACACATTCCGTATAGTAATTGAACTTCTCGCTGTTTTCACGTTGAACTTCAGCCACGTATTTTCAAAAAAAATATTTTTAAATAAGCATCAAACTACTCCTTTATTTTAATGAACTTCGTTAATTTTATTTTTTAGTAATGAGGAAAACCTGAGTTTTTTATAAATATCGAACTTCTCTATTTTTATAATTTGGACTTCTTGGTTTATTTGAAATATTTTCTTTTTCCATTTTTTGAAACCGTAAAACAATGTTCTTTCTATAAAAAATAAACATCAAAGTCATGTGTTATGTTAATTTGAACTTCTTGCTTTTCTTTAGACACGAAAATTTCTGATTATTATAAACATTGACCTGCTATGTATCTTAAATTTGAACTTCTAGGTTAAGTTTCAAAGACGGAAAAAATTGTCTACTGTTTTGTCTTTTAACTTATAGGCTTTTGGGGTTTTGTGAACTTCTAGAGTTTTTTTTAGCAAACTCTTTTTTTTTAGTAAAATGCCTTTTGGCTTGTTTTTTAACGCCAATTTTTCTTCTCTATTTTTTCCAACCTTCTATCACTCTGTATAGGTGAACTTCTTCAGAACATAATGTTTGAATTTCCTTGAGGTTTTCTTGTCAACTATATGCACTCATTTTTGTGATATTAAAAATAACTGGCACGCTAGGGAGGGTCGAATTTTGCCGACCATGAAGTAGATGAACCTTGTCCACCGTAATAGTTGGACTTCAGTTAACTCCAGATTTCCTCTCCAACAACATTATGTGGGCACAATTAAAGTCATCGCTCGCATCAGGCATTGTTGCAGATCACAGGCACACGCACACACTCATCTTGATTGAGTCATGGTGTGAACAGGAGCATCTTGTGTGGTGTTTAGCTCTTCAGCATTAGTCTAGCGATAGCAGAGCTTAGCTCTCCAGCATTAGCAGCAACGACGCGTACGACAGAAATGCCAAACACATTTTTTGAAGGCTAGAACTTAATAAATGGATTCAGCTGGCATTCAAATCAGACTAAAGAATTAGTGTTGGGCTATAGTCTGAAACAAGATGCAGCAAAGTCGCACGAATTACTTAGTACGGGCATCAGTGAGTTGATTAAAACAAGAATAGAGAGAGCTCGGTGCAGGTCACACTAAAATAAAGCAAAGAATATATTAAGATAGAGATCCATCAGCCACAACCAAATGCATTCACAAGAAACAAATAACTACAGAGAATAGCACCATCGCATTAGAATTTCTTCAGGTTCGTTCATGAGCTGGAATTTTTCCTCACTCAAACATTTTGTACAGTGAAGAGGCGGTGGCATCGTAGCATGCAAGGCAGCAGAGGGAGAGGAGCACCAGGAGCGCCGCGCTATTCTCGTTGATGCTGCAGCGGCTGCGCCATCATATTGCCTGAATCCCTGAACTTCTCTGTGCCTATCTTGCGTGCACACGCGTGTGAAGAAAGTGTGTTCTTCTTTTAGCTTGGCTTCTCCTCACACCACATGTGGTTGTCGTGCGCACGCAAGCACCAACGATGAAGAAGTTCTAGGTAGAAGACGAAGACGTCCATGGTGCGCCAATGACGAAGGACGGTGTTTGGGGATGGGGCCCTTGGGCGGCGTGCTTCGGGGCTAGCGGTGGACGCCGGCGCTCATGTGCGGGGAGGGGGGTTGCTGACGGTGGTCGGATCGAGGGACGGGTGCAGCACAGCGGTCGGATCCAGGCACAGGGCGACGCGGCGGCCGAACCCAGGTGTGGGGCAGCGCCGGGGGCTGATACGTCTCCAACGTATCTATAATTTATGAAGTATTCATGCCATGTTTACAATAATTTTACATGGTTTTGGTATGATTTGCATGGAACTAACCCGGACTGACGTTGTTTTCAGTAGAACTACCGTGGTGTTGTTTTTTGTGCAGAAATGAAAGTTCTCCAAATGAGCTGAAACTTTTTGACAATTTTTTTGGAACAAAAGGGACCCCCTAAGCTTCGTGGAAGGACCAGAAGGTGAAGGAGTAGGGCACAAGACACCGGGGCGCACCCCGGTGGGTTGTGCTCACCTCGAGGCCCATCTTAGCGTGAAACCAACGCCAAAAAATCCTATAAATAGAGAAACCATCAGGGGTAACCCTAGATCAGAAGTTCCGCCGCCGCAAGCCTCTGTAGCCACAAAAACCAATTTAGACCCCGTTCCGGCACCCTGCCGGAGGGGGGAAATCATCACCGGTGGTCATCTTCATCATCCCGGCGGCCACCAGGATGAGGAGGGAGTAGTCCACCCTCGGGGCTGAGGGTTTGTACCAGTAGCTATGTGTTTAATCTCTCTCTCTCTCTCTCTCTCTCGTGTTCTTGAGATGTCACGATCTTGATGTATCGCGGGCTTTGTTAATATAGTTGGATCATATGGTGTTTCTCCCTCTCTATCTTGTTGTGATGAATTGAGTTTTCCCTTTGAGATTTCGTTCTTATCGGATTGAATACTTTTATGGATTTGAGAGCACTTGATATATGTCTTGCATATGAATACCCGTGGTGACAATGGGGTATTATATTGATTCACTTGAGGTATGTTTTGGCACTCAACTCGCGGATTCCTGAGGTGACATTGGGGTAATCTATGCATAGGGGTTGATGCACGTTCTCGTCTTTTGTTTCTCCGGTAGAAATCTTGGGGCACTCTTTGAGGTTCTTTGTGTTGGATTGAGTATTATGAATATGAATTTGCTTTGGTGTTATTTTAGTACAAACTCTTGATAGATCGATCGGAAAGAATAACTTAGTGTTATTTTAGTACGAACTCTTGATAGATCGGTCGGAAAGAATAACTTGGTGTTATATTAGTATGAACTCTTGATAGATCGATCGGAAAGAATAACTTGGTGTTATTTTAGTATGAACTCTTGGATAGATCGATCGGAAAGAATAGCTACAAACATTTTTTCTTATGTTCTCCGCTAGATAGGAACTTTGGATTGATTCTTCATCGCACGTTGAGGGATGGTTATGTGATCCAATTAGATTAGCATTGTTGAGAGACTGCACTAGCGAAAGTACGGACCCTAGGCCTCATTTCCAAGCATTCCAATACCATTTGTGCTCACTTTTGTTACTCGTTACCTTGCTGTTTTTTTATTGTTCCTATTACAAAAATCAATATCTACTATCATTACTACATTTGTATCACCATCTCTTCGCCGAACTAGTGCACCTATACAATTTACCATTGTATTTGGTGTGTTGGGGACACAAGAGACTTTTTATTATTTGGTTGCAGGGTTGTTTGAGAGAGACCATCTTCATCCTACACCTCCCACGGATTGATAAACCTTAGGTCATCCACTTGAGGGAAATTTGCTACTGTCCTACAAAACTCTGCGCTTGGAGGCCCAACACGAGTCTACAAGAACAAGTTGTGTAGTAGACATCAAGCTCTTTTCTGGCGCCGTTACCGGGGAGGTGAGTGCATGAAGGTATATCTTTAGATCTTGCAATTGAATCTTTTAGTTTCTTGTTTTATCACTAGTTTGGTTCGTAAAAGAAAACTACAAAAAAATGGAATTGAGGTTGCATCATATTGTTCATCTTTATAATGTCTTTCGTGAAAATGATGGAAAGGAAAATTGTGCTCAATTGATAGAGGAAGAATTCTATAAAATGTTTGACAATAAATCTTTCAATGATGAGCATGATTGCAATGTTGTTGGTATGAACTCTTTGAATATCCATGATGCTAATGATATGCAAAGCCATAAGCTTGGGGATGCTATGTTTGATGAAGATGATATTTTTACTCCCCCAAGTTTTGATGAGAAAGTTTATTATGATGATTGCATGCCTCCTATGTATGATGATTATATTGATGAAAGTGGATTTGGAGAGGTCTTGACTTTATTTAATGATGAATCCACTATTTTAGAAGAGGTTGCAATTGATTATGACAACAAAGTTCCTATCTATGATGATTATGGTGATGACATGTATGCTATATTGAATAATGATAACCATGAAACTTGTCATCATGATTTTAGTTTTCAATCGCATGATAGTTATTATGTTGAATTTGCTCCCACTACTATTCCTGAGAATAAATTGGCTTATGTGGAGAGTAAGAAAATTTCTATGCTTGTGGATCATGAAAATAATACTTTATGTGATGGTTATATTGTTGAATTCATTCATGATGCTACTGAAAATTATTATGAGATAGGAACATATGCTTGTAGTTATTGCAATAATATCAAGTTTCCTCTCTATGTGTTGAAAATCTTGAAGTTTTACTTGTTTTGCCTTCCTATGCTAGTTGATTCTTGCTCCCATAAATTGTTTTCTCACAAAATCCCTATGCATAGGAAGTGGTTTAGACTTAAATGTGCTAGTTATATGCTTCATGATGCTCTCTTTGTGTTTCAATTCTTATCTTTTATGTGAGCATCATTGAAATCATCATGCCTAGCTAAAAAGGCATTAAAGAAAAGCGCTTGTTGGGAGACAACCCAACATTTACCCCTACTGTTTTTGTGTGTTCACATGATTAGGCTACTGTAGTAATCATGTTTTATAGCTTTTATTTCAATAAAGTGCCAAGTAAAGCCTTTGGGATAGTGTGGATGATAGTTGACTTGATTCTGTGCAAAAACAGAAACTTTTGCGCCCAGTAACAGAATTTTTTAAATTCACTGGAGCGTATAAAAACTCTGAATTTTTTACAGTTTATGGGTATGCAACTTTTCTACGTTTTCCTTAGTTTTCAGAAGTTTTGGAGTTACATAAGTATGACCTTAATTCAGATCTTGATGTACTGTTCTGTTTTTGACAGATTCTATTTTCAATGCATAGTTTGCTTGTTTTATGGTTTCTATTGCTTATATTGCTTAATATAAATTGTGAAAATTGTATAGTACAGTAGGCATTGTGTGAGAACAATTACAAATCTTGTCTTTTACATTACCAAAGTGAATGATTTGTCTTTATCATACTAACCCATCCCACGAAGTTTCGTTAAGTTTTGTGTGATTGAAGTTTTTAAGTTTTGGGTGAGATATCGATATGAGGAGAATAAGGAGTGACAAGACCCTAAGCTTGGGGATGCCCAAGGCACCCCCAAGGCAATATTAAAGGAAGATCCAAGAAACTAAGCTTGGGGATGCCCCGGAAGGCATCCCCTCTTTCGTCTTCAACATTATCGGTAACCTCACTTGGAGCTATATTTTCATTCGTCACATGATATGAGTTTTGCTTGGAGAGTCATTTTATTTTATTAGGATTTTCTTGCTGTTATTTAGAATAATGTTTTGCATCTTTTATTTCAATAAAAGTGGCAAGGATAGCCATCACCATGCTTATTTTGCAAATATATGAGTTGTTGTTTCAAAACAGAAAGTTTATCGCTGTTGCAGTAATTCTTCAGAAAAGTCAGAATGTGATAAAATGTTGAAACTTTTTGCACAATAAGCTCTGATAAATTTTCTACAGTGTGCGGAATTTTCAGAAGGTTTAGAGTTAGGGAAGTATGAGTACAATTGTACTCTTTACACACTGTCCTGTTTAGACAGATTGCTGTTATGTTCGCATTGTTTGCATATGTTTGCTTGTTTAATGATTCTATTTGAGGATAGGAGTATTAAATATGCAGAGGCATTTAGTATGCAATGTTGAATAATAATTTTAGTGATTTGTTACAGTAGAGAATGATAAGGTGTTGCATTGATTTATACTAACGTATCTCACGAGTTCTTGTTGAGTTTTGTGTGGATGGAGTTTTTAAGATTTAGGGAAACCGTGATATAAAAGGAATTAAGGAGACACAAAAGCTCAAGCTTGGGGATGCTCAAGGCGCCCCAAGATAATATTCCAACAAGTCTCAAGCATCTAAGCTTGGGGATGCCCCGGTAGGCATCCCACCTTTCTTCATCAACAATTATCGGTTAGCCTCGGTTGAGCCTAAGTTTTTGCTTCTTCACATGATGTGTGCTATTCTTAGAATGCAATTTTATTTTGTTTTGCTTGCTGTTTTAATAAAATACTTAGATCTAAAAGTTTTAAATAAGAGAGTCCTCAATTAGCTACCCATTTACTTAACTACTCACTTGATCTTCACTTATATCTTTTTGGAGTAGTTTGTCTTTTGCTCTCGTGCTTCACTTAAATTTATTTGAGAGCTTGTTAGTAGCAATGGTAATATATAAATTTAGTCCCAAAGTGATAGATATTCAAGAGGTATATAATAAAAACTTTCATGTAGATCATTGGATATGATAAGTTTGATTCCTTGCAATAGTTTTGCGATATGGAGATAATAATATGTGAGTCATGTTGGTGAGTAATTATGCTTTAGTAAGAATATTGGTGTTAAGGTTTGTGATTCCCTATGCAAGCACGAAAGTCAATAGTTATGCAATGAAATTACATCCTACTTGTGGTGCATTATTCGGTGTTAGTTATGCTCAATGCTCGTTTATGTGAATTTTCGTTTCTTGGTTGGTTGCTTCTCAATCTATTTGCTAGCCTCCATTTGTACTAAGTGGGAATACTACTTGTGCGTCCAAATTCTTAAACCTAAAGTTGTGCCAAATGAGTCCACCATACCTACCTATATGTGGTATTTCCATGCCGTTCTAAGCAAATTTGTATGTGCCATCTCTAATTTTCAAAACAAATTTCCTTTTTGTGTGCTTGTACCGCTCATGAAGCGGCAGGGGGTGGCCAATATTTTCCATGCTAGATGTGTTATTCTCAAGATGAGTGTTTATTCACTTGTCATTGCACGAGAGTACGGCAAAGGTATTAGGGATGCCCAGTCCCGAAATGAAAAAGAAATTTACTTTATGTTGTCAAACAATAAATTCCTTGGAAAGTGTTGGTATGGAGGGCACCCGTGGATACGGCTAGCCATGGATTGTGAAAGAATGGTGGAAAAAGGAATAAACTTTATTTTCTGTTTGGGAACCGCCTATAATATATCTAGCATGGAAAGTGTTGGGAATTACTCGGTTGTTTTCGTTGACGGGAAAAGTATGCCTCTCAAAAATTTTATCTCTCAATTTAAGCTTTGAGCTCTGGCACCTCTACAAATCCCTACTTCCCTCTGCAAAGGGCCTATCTATTTACTTTATGCATTTTTTTATTTTTATTTGAGTCTCCATCTTCTCTTATAAAGCACCAATTAAGGGGCACTATGATTGTACTTGAGCATTGGATGTAGCTAATATGCGAGTGTGTTTTGCGAATGGATCAATGATTGAGCATGATGGGCTAGGGATAACTTTCTTTAGTGTTGATATTTTGAAATACATGGTTGCTTGTTGATATGCTTCAGTATTGATGACTTCATGTCAAATTATAGAATATTGCTTTGAATCATTCAAGTCCAAATGTCCATGCTACAAAAGAAAGAGTATATGATGAATATGATAGGTAGCTTTCCACAACAAAAATTCCGTTTTCAATTGCTACTTTATCATGATAAGTTTTATAAGAAAGAGTTGCTGTTATGATGCTAGAAAAAGTGATTGAAATTATCATTGATCAAACTTATGCACTTTGCTAGCATTCACACTTCATAAATTATTTCTTTTATCATTTACCTACTCGAGGACGAGTAGGAATTAAGCTTGGGGATGCTGATACGTCTCCAACGTATCTATAATTTATGAAGTATTCATGCCATGTTTACAATAATTTTATATGGTTTTGGTATGATTTGCATGAAACTAACCCTGACTGACGCTGTTTTCAGTAGAACTACCGTGGTGTTGTTTTTTGTGCAGAAATGAAAGTTCTCCAAATGAGCTGAAACTTTTTGACGATTTTTTTGTAACAAAAGAGACCCCCTATGCTTCGTGGAAGGACCAGAAGGTGAAGGAGTAGGGAACAAGACACCGGGGGCGCGCCCCGGTGGGTTGTGCTCACCTCGAGGCACATCTTAGCGTGAAACCAACGCCAAAAAATCCTATAAATAGAGAAACCATCAGGGGTAACCCTAGATCAGAAGTTCCGCTGCTGCAAGCCTCTGTAGCCATGAAAAACCAATCTAGACCTTGTTCCGGCACCCTGCCGGAGGGGAAAATCATCACCGGTGGCCATCATCATCATCCCGACGGCCACCATGATGAGGAGGGAGTAGTCCACCCTCGGGGCTAAGGGTTTGTACCAGTAGCTATGTGTTTAATCTCTCTCTCTCTCTCTCTCGTGTTCTTGAGATGTCACGATCTTAATGTATCGCGGGCTTTGTTAATATAGTTGGATCATATGGTGTTTCTCCCTCTCTATCTTGTTGTGATGAATTGAGTTTTCCCTTTGAGATTTCGTTCTTATCGGATTGAATACTTTTATGGATTTGAGAGCACTGGATATATGTCTTGCATATGAATACCCGTGGTGACAATGGGGTATTATATTGATTCACTTGAGATATGTTTTGGCACTCAACTCACGGATTCCCGAGGTGACATTGGGGTAATCTATGCATAGGGGTTGATGCACGTTCTCGTCTTTTGTTTCTCCGGTAAAAATCTTGGGGCACTCTTTGAGGTTCTTTGTGTTGGATTGAGTATTATGAATATGAATTTGCTTTGGTGTTATTTTAGTACGAACTCTTGATAGATCGATCGGAAAGAATAACTTAGTGTTATTTTAGTACGAACTCTTGATAGATCGGTCGGAAAGAATAACTTGGTGTTATTTTAGTACGAACTCTTGATAGATCGATCGGAAAGAATAACCTGGTGTTATTTTAGTACGAACTCTTGGATAGATCGATCGGAAAGAATAGCTACAAACAATTTCTTCTTATGTTCTCCGCTAGATAGGAACTTTGGATTGATTTTTCATCACACGTTGAGGGATGGTTATGTGATCCAATTAGATTAGCATTGTTGAGAGACTGCACTAGCGAAAGTACGGACCCTAGGCCTCATTTCCAAGCATTCCAATACCATTTGTGCTCACTTTTGTTACTCGTTACCTTGCTTTTTTTATTGTTCCTATTACAAAAATCAATATCTACTATCATTATTACACTTGTATCACCATCTCTTCGCCGAACTAGTGCACCTATACAATTTACCAATGTATTTGGTGTGTTGGGGACACAAGAGACTTTTTATTATTTGGTTGCAGGGTTGTGTGAGAGAGACCATCCTCATCCTACACCTCCCACGGATTGATAAATTTTAGGTCATTCACTTGAGGGAAATTTGCTACTGTCCTACAAAACTCTGCGCTTGGAGGCCCAACACGAGTCTACAAGAACAAGTTATGTAGTAGACATCAGGAGCGGCTGTCAGGGGCCGGATCCAGGCCGGGGCAGCTCCAGCACGGATGGAAGGCCGCCGGCGGCCACCACAGTGGTGGGCGAAGTGGGAGGTGGTTGGCCGTGCCAGGGGATCGGGCCGCCGCGGTTCCCAGCGGATCCCTTATGGGGGAGTTGGCCACCGCGGGTGGCGGCGAATACGGGGAGGAACCGGTGGCCGGGGAGGAGGCGACGTCCGTTGGGGGGCGGCGGCGCCGGTTGTGGGCGGGGCGGCGGCGGAGGTGCCGGTTGGGGGCGGGGTGGGTGCAGGAAGGTGGGAATCGTGGGGGTGTTTGTTTTAAAGGATCGTGGGGGTGTTTCTTGGCTGTACTGTTCGGGAGTTTAGGAACACCGCGCGCCTCCTATACAGGGCGTGGTGATCAGAATAGTTATTCTAATACCGTGATCATAACAGTGCTGTCCTATATATGACCATGATCATAATAGTGCTGTCCTATATAACTCAGAACCTGTCGAGAAAAAAAAGAAGGAAAAAGCCCACCCCACGACCTACGACCGCCGACCGCTCTTCTCCCACCTTCCCCGATCCCCAACCTCCCTGGATCCCATCGCCGGCGACCGCCTGACCTCCGCCGCTGCACGCCTGGCTTCTCCTCCTTCCTTCTCCTTCCCCGTGTCCAGCGCGCACCGCCCGGCCCACCCATGGCGCTGTCGCCACGGCCACCCACTTCTCCTACCGCCCCACGGTGAGGCGTGCCTCCCCGCCGCCACAACCCCAGCCGTGCATCTCCGGTGTGGCGCCTCCCCACCGCCGCCGCTACCCCATCCCGCCCCCTACCCCTTCCTCCGTCGCGGCCTGCCCGGCGGACTTCGATTTCCCTACGGGAGGAAGGGGTGCTCGCCGGCTACGTGGGAGAAGGCCAGGGAGATGCGCGGGTCGGGCGGGCGCCGGCGTTGAGTAGTAGTAGGGCGCCGCCATCGAATTTGTCAAGGAGATGTGGCCCCTTCCCCGTCCAACTGCGACCATGGCGTTGTCCAACCTTGTCTGTGCGTGCAGTCCATCCTTGTTCACTCGCTCGCCATCAGAGGTGAGACCCCCTGCCCCCTCCTCCACCTCATGTGCTCTTTCCGGACTGCCGACGCGGCACTGACAGCAAATGTCACGGCGTACATCCAGTTCACTCAGGGGGGGGGGGGGGGGGGGGGGGGGGGGGGGCTCTCTACTTCTCCGTTGAGCTTAATGGACCACTGACCCAAACCCAGCGCGCTTCTGGATGTCGCCTCGGGGAAGAGCAAGTTCCAAATGCGAAATTTGGAAATTCAGGTGGCCAGAATTCGTGCTTGTGTGCGGCGGGCTGGCAGTTGAATCTGCTCCTGCAATTCAGTTCTTTTCAATTTTTCCATGTGCATCAGCAGATGAATATGAGTGTGTATGGAAAACGTGTATGTAGACATTGAGAAAGTTCAGTATTGTTTCTTCTAGCTCGCTCATGCAGCCGTGCAGATCATTTCTTTTCAGCCCATCCCAGTCCAGCCCTGCAGTGGTAGGAAGGTCGAGCTCATCGCAAGCTGCAGTCCACGGTAGTCACCCGGTCCCCTCTCCTTCATCCTTCCCCACCTCGCCCTCTGCCTCGACCAGCAGGGTTGGACATCTTGTCAAGCTCGAGAACCTCTATTGCAGAGCTAGCTAATTGTGCTTCTTTTCTTGCCCCCACAGCTTCCCTTTCAGTCGTTGAAGCTACAAATGGAGCCCACAATGCAGCAGTGTCACCCCAACGGCCATGGGACGGTCGACGATGGCTGGGTGTGGTGTGCGCCTCTCCGGCGTGCTGCCGAGGGGGTGCAGTTTGAAGTGGCTGAGTAATGAAGTTCACAGAATGCTTTTTTAGTACATTCAGAGAAGTTGCTTTCTTGCTTTTTGTGATATTTTGGCTACGCAGATACTTAGTTCAGAGAGGTCGTGACCTTTGGCTCCTCTCAACCTGAACACTAGCACCACAACCTCATCTCATGGGTAAAATGACTATAGTAAACTAGCACTAAAAAATGAATACAGAATAAGTAGAAAGACACCATGACCTCATCTCACGGGTTCCATCTCAATATAGCTCAAGCTTTTTAGAAACTACATTTGACACAAAGCATTAAATTGATATAGTTGTGATAGTTTCTGAAGTAATTTTATCACTTTTGCAGCTTTGCCAATTTATTTGTAAATGCTTTGTTTTCCACTAATTTATTTCGAAATGCTTTTTCTCCATAACAATTGTTTTGGCATTAGCAAAACAGAAGTTTTCTATGGTGGCGAGGGACCATGCAGGCTGTTTCGTTACTGGAAAAATGCGTGAAGCATGAACGCGTATTTGGCCCATGGCGTCGTGCTTCTCGTCAGCGACCACCGGGGCTCCTTGGTCCATGAACAGGTTTGCTCAGTGGCACGCACAAGCCGAGGAAGCTGTAGTTGTCGCTGGATAAAGTTCAGCTTCGTGCCTGGATAAAGTTCAGTTGTCGCTGAAGGTTCTGTTGTTCTCCGTCGCGTGCCTGTAGAGTGTCCATGCAGGTCGAGTAAAATTCTCATGGAAGTTCAAATAAAAAAGCAGCTATAGTGCAACCGTCGGTGGCTATAATGCGTGGTGAAAACTGAAATCTGAAACGACTGTTGCTGGATACAGTAGGCAGCAGATTTTCTGAGGTTTGTTGGTATGACACCCGGATAATTAAGCAACAGCAACCCTCTGTTAATGATGCCACATCACTTTGATTACTGTTGCTAATCCCGCGTTAGTTCGAAACCGATTCAAATTCAAATTCAAAATCAAGCAAACAATAAATTTTTTTAAATATTAAAACTAAAATGTTCGGAGTGAACCAAATATTGCATAGGTAATTATGGTGGAGAAACCACACCTTTATAAAATATTTAAATGCTGTAAGATGAATAAACAGTAGCGAAAACTATTATTTAAATACTTTTAAATATTGAATAATTACGAAACAATTTTAGCTTGGGTAGCAAGTTAATGTGGTAGTGGCATATTTGGTAACATCAAACTACGTGCCATTTTGGTATTTTGCTAAATAATAAATATAAGGAAACTAAAAGAAAACAGAACATAAAAATAAATAAAGAGTAAAACAAAACAAAAGAAAAGAAACCCCTCCCCCCCCCTCCCGCTCCCCATGGGCCTCGGCCCATCCCACCCAACCGGCCCCCCTCCCTGGCCAACCCTGACCGAACCCTATACCGCTAACCCCCATTCCCTCATCGTTCCCCACGTCCCCTCACTCCCCCCCGAACGCGATCTGGATCGGGGCGCTTCGCCCCTGCGCCTCTCCCCGGCGCCCCAGTTATGCCGCCGGCCGTCGCCACACTCCGCGCGGCCACCTGCGCTGCCGTCTCACACAGCCACCACCTCCATCCCGAGCGCCCGCAGGTGGCCCGCGACCCATCGCCGGACGCCATCGCCGTCGTCCTCATCTCCGTCGCCGACCCGACCCCGACCTTGTCGCCGCTGTCCGTCTACCTCAGGCCCTCCCCGAGCACGCGTTGCACAACGACAGGCTCGCTGTGAGACTCTTCCCCCCTCTCGCCTCTCTCGCTCGCCTGCGCTTCGAATGCCACCACGGCCTCCTCCCGCTCGCGTCGGCTGCCTTGGCCGTGCGCGCCCTGCGCCGCGCGTGCCTGCCCTCCTGCTCCCCTGCTGCCTCGCCGGCCGCGCCCCGCTTGTCTCGAGCCGTTCCCCGCTCTGGCGCCGCCTGCGCTCGACTCGCCGGCTGCTGCTGCTTTCGCCGGCGCGCGCGCACGCCGCCCGCAGCCACTCGCCGTGGCCTCGCTCGCCGCAACCCCGCGCTGGCTGCCCTGTGCCGTGCCCCATGACCGCCCTGCCCTCGCCAGCGCGCGCGCGCTCGCTGTGCCCCGTCGCGCGCGCCGCTACCCCTGCACGCTGCCCGTGACCCGCGCCGTCGCCTCCTTCCCCCTCTGCTCGCCCCACTCGCCTGCCTCGCCATCGCCGCCCGGTCCGGCGCCCCGCCTCGCCCAGCCTGCGTTGCCGTCGCCGCCCGGTCCGGGCTCCACCGTGCTCCGGCAGCCGCGCCGCTGGTCTCGCCCGAGGCCAGGTCCCGGGCTTGCCCCATCGGGTGCTCGTGGTCGCGCCCGTGCGCTCGTTACCCGCACGCCAGCTAAGGCCATGGGCCACAGACACGTGGGCCCAGCCCTCCCAAAAAAATATATAAAAAAAGATAGATTATAATTAATTAATTAACTTAATTAATTCTGTTTAATTAAACTAATTAATTAGTTAGTCTAATTAAACTGTAATTAACTTAATTAAACACTAATTAGACTAATGTGACAATGACAGGTGGACCCCACCTGTCAGGTTGACCTGCTGACGTCATGGCGATGTCACCATTCACTGTTTCGGATAATCCTAATCTAAATAATTAAATAAAATCCAGAATATTGATTAAATCTTTAAAATTTAATATAAAATAAACCGTAGCTCAGATGAAAATACTTTCTACATGAAAGTTGCTCAGAACGACGAGACGAATTCGAATACGCAGTCCGTTCGTCCGCCACATGTCCCTAACATAGCGAACATGCAACAATCCCCCTCCGGTTCGTCTGTCCGAAAATGCCAAACACCGGGGATACTTTCCCGGATGTTTTTCCTCTTCGCCGGTATCACCTATCCCTGCGTTAGATCACCCCTGGCACCGCGTATTGCCTTGTTATATTTTGTGATGCTTTGTTTGCTCTGTATTTACTGTTTCTCTCCCCCTCTTTTTCTCCCGTAGACCTCGAGACCGGCGCTGATGCCACTGAGTACGACTACGTCACCGACGACCCTTCTTCCTATGCAACAGAGCTTCCAGGCAAGCCCCCCCCTTGATCACTCCGATATCGCCCATTCTATACTCTCATGCTTGCATTAGATTTTGCTACTGTTACTGTTTGCTCCTATTCTGATGCATAGCCTGCTTTTGTAACCTGCTTATTGTTACCTTACCTGCCTTTTTCAACTTCTTAGTATAGGTTGGTAATGAACCGTCAGTGACCCCCATCACTTTACCCTTGTTGCCTCTGCTTCATCATCGACTACTTGATCAACGTGATCGACGACCAAAGATCGACACATCACCTCACCCCCCCTTAGTTGTATGACTCTGCATAGTTACTATCGAGTGCCGAGGGTGATACCTCGTAACGCACTCCTGATGATAACTCTGTAGTGTAGCTGTTCGGTCGTGATCATCGAGGGTAATTCCTCCTTAACCACTCCCGATACGACTCTGTCGTGCAACCCCTCAAGTGTGAACCTCGAGGGTGATTCCTCCTACGTTCACCTTGATGATTTCATCGAGTGGAATCCGCCGAGGGTGATTCCTCGGGGTTTCCCCTTGATGTTATGACCACACGGTTACTTTGACCTTTGTCACCGGCGGGTCGACCCTGAGGGGTACCCGCAGGGAGATCTATGATGTCGGGCTTGCCCGGAAGGGCGCCCGGGTGTGATATTGAGTCGGAGCTTCAGAAACTCTGATTGTCTCCGCGTGTTATTAAATGAGCCTATCGGATTTGGGTATTTGATCTGAGTGGGTCGACGTGCCCTATACGCACTACCACCACGCGGGATAATGGTTTATGGGGCCCTCTACGTCGTACGTTTCTCCCGAAAGCTCTTCAGACTTCACGGTTCACCGTGCGGGCTGATCGCCGGGAATGGGCTGGATACTTCACTAACGAGCAGTGTCGCGCCTGCACCCCGGCCAGCCACGCAACGCGCAGGGTGCCCAGGGCGATGGCCCAAGACCTCTGGGTGCATAGGTTAGTCCGGCGTGCTGACCTCTCTGCTGAGCCTAGGTAGGGCGTTGCTTCGTGTCGACCTCCCAAGGCCGAGCATTACCCAGCAAGTGTGTCCGGTCAGAGGTGATCGAATGTGTTGGGTAACAGTAGTGCACCCTTGCAGGGAAGATAACATCTATCGATAGCCGGTCCTACGGTAAAGGACGCTCAGTTTGGTATCCCGATCTATTACTTGAAGTGAATACTTGTTTAATTAATTGAAGCTCTGGGATCGCTTTCTCGCAGGGAGTCGAGGAAGGATCTCTAGGCTTTGCCTCAACATGCTTGCTTAATAAAATGCTTTTCTATACTCTTCTAATTGGTGCAAGATGGTGGCTTCGTGAAGATGCTAGTCTTCGATAGGACTAGGTCTTCTCTCTATTCTGCCATTTCTGCAGCCCAGTCCACATATACAGCCTTTCTTTGATAATGTTGCATATGTAGTATAGATCCTTGCTTGCTGAGTACTTTGGATGAGTACTCACGGTTGCTTTGCTACCTCTTTTCCCCCATACCCCTTTGATGATACATCAGACGATGGAGCTCCGGAGCCAGATGTCCCCGCAGGAGCTTACTACCAGGAGGGTCCAGACGACACGTACTACTGGATCAAGCCAGCCGACCAGGAGTAGGATCGGAGGGTCCCAGGCAGGAGGCCTTCACCTTTCGATCTAGAGTCGTTGTTTGAGCTAGCCTTCTTAAGGCAACCTTGACTAACTATGTCTGTACCCAGATATTATTTGTATGACTCACTTATGTATTCGGATCCTCGTGATCCCTGGTCTTTAATATTCGTGGATCTCCGTTTATTTGTGTTAGAGTTGTGTTGTGATATCTTCCCGTGAGTCCCTGTGCTTGATCGTGCATGTTTGCGTGTATGATTAGAGCACGATTGAGTCGAGGGCGTCACAAGTTGGTATCAGAGCCGACTGCCTGTAGGAAGCCCCCTTCCAACTCCTTGGCCGAAGTTGAGTCTAGTCATTACAAAACTTTTACTAACATGGCTGTGTGGCTTACGGGCCCACGTCGCCGTTGGGTGGTATTATGATCTTTTATTCCTCGTCTATACTCTGGGACTCTGATCTCTCTTCTATTCAGGTTAAATGATTTTACTAACTCTGACTCTAGGTTCTTGTAACTACTTCCTCCCGGGGAGCCCCTTCTCTCCAGATGATGGCTTGATTCATCAGTAGACCCCGAAGATACTCTCCGATGTTATCCCGAGAACTTGTGCTCATCGCGTGTGCAATTCCCTTCCACCGTCAACCCCAATAGATAACTACATGCCCTTGCCATTCTTACATTCATCCCCAGTTGCCCTTGTTATTACAAGATACCCTGAAATACTCGTTGTTGTTCCGAGAATCCTTTGTGCCTACTGCCTTGCAGTTCCTTGTCGCCTGAATACACCTACAAATTAATCCTCACACATACCGAGGATTTGTTTCTCCCCAGTTGTTCACGTGTTTCACAAAAGTCTTAAAAATACTATTTGATCTTGCAAAAATCCTTAATAGCCTGTTGTTCTTGAAATTCTTGCTTGCTTGCATTATGGTTAATCCCATAAGTCTAGTAATCTTATTGGCATCCTCTGTCACTAGCATTTGGAGTCCGTTTATTCAATATGTTGCGGATGCTCGCGATCCTCAGTCGAATCCTAGAATTCATCCTTCCGGCTCAGACGTCATTTTGAACAGTAGCTAGTTCTCGACCAATCAAATTGCCGTCGATTGTACCCCTAAGGCTATTCAACTTATCCATCCCTAATCAGAGCATTGCTTCTGATCCCTTGTCTTTGAATTCATAATTCCTTTGCAATTGAGCTTTGAATTAGTCAGTTGTTTCTATCATCTGATCTCCTTGCATTCTTTCTTCTTCTGGTTGAGTAACGATGCTCACATCAGATCCCTTGTGGACCACCAGATCCTTTGTTGGATTTCATCCGACAACGTCCTTCATATTCAATAACCTTGTGAGCTTTTTCTCGGATATATAATGCCTTTGGTAAATTGTATCCTCTGCTTCTCAACCATGCTCTGCTTTCGAGCTTGTATAATTTACTCCTGAAGTTTGCGTTATATGTTCCTAAGATGCCCCGATGGGTTGAACCTATGCCTTCCTTAGTCTGTGTGAACTTGAAAGTTATGCGGGTTGTATTCTACTGACTTTTCGTCAGGTAAAATTTCAACGCTACAACTTCTTCAAAAGCAAGAAGTAAATGAAAGGTTATGCATTGAAGAAGTGGGAGTCGACCTTGAACCTTTATGTTCATGCCCATGGACCCGATGTGGAACTTATCATGGAAGCTTCTTGTAATAATAATAATAATCCCCTTGTTGTGAGTTCATCTGGTATCTATGTTTGGTCTTTTGCAACCGTGGTTCCGACCATGATTGTTCTCCTTTGATTCCATTTCTTGGACAAGTTGAAGTACTTGTCATCTGCAGATCAATACACCTGTCCAGCCTCTATTCCGCTCTACCTTCGAGTATACCCTCTGGTATCTCGAGAATATCACGGAACTACATAACTTCTTATGAGTTCTTCATCAACTATTATTCTCACTGATTGCAATCCCCCCCAGGTTCTGAGTTATTAGTCACTCAAGAACACCGATAAGTGAATCGATTCCGCACTCCAATTCAATAACTCTAAGTAATTTTTGTTGCTTACGAGTTTAATAATCTTTCAAGTCATTCCTAGCCTGATCGGCTATATCATTATCGTGCTAAATTTTAACTGTGCCACCTGGTCCTTCCCGGAGCACAACTTCCGACGATGAGCTAAGCTTACATCAATCTTCCTCGTCATATCATTTCACCTTGAACAACAAGCTTGATTTCGAGTTTTTATCTTACCCGTGGTTCCAATAACTTTTTGTTTCACCCTTCCTTTTGCTTGATGTCATCGATGATCGATTATATCCTCATGAAACCCCTCGACAAATGTGTCATGATCATCATCAACATTCTGAGCTCTTCAAGGATATCGATCAAATTCGTGTTGAGAATACCATCATTGCCCCTCGATGATTTGTGTTATCATCAACAACATTATTGTCTTCCCTCCAACACAAACTTGTTCATGTTATGGATGCAACTTGCTATCCAACTTGTATTATGTTCTACCTTGAAGTATTACTGTCTTTTATGTCAAGGATGTTGTGAGAATTCCACCACCTCTTAAGAATTCTTGATATAGTGATACTTCTCACAATCACCATTCTTTCTTGATCCCCGTGTTGATTCTAACCGGGATACCAACAAGTGAACGGTGCCGCTTGGATTCTGTACTTCTAACAGCCCTATTGCTTTGAAGTTAATGGTCGACAGTTCATTCTTAGACTATTGGTTATTGAATCACCGTTCTAACATTGATCATGCTACCTAAGCCCATATTTCAGGTACAATTTTCATCCGATGTTTAATTGTGGATGTTCTCCTCGAGCATACATCATTATATCATTTGATCTGACTAATGTCACTCCTTGTTCACATAATTGTGGAAATTCATCTTTTTGGGAACCTCGATGAATTGTCGCTGAGTCCATCAGCCACCTCCTCATCCTCTCCTTGGTTTGATGATGAACTCTTGTTTTGGAACTCGCTTCCATAGTTCATCTCCCGAGAAGCTTACAATGTCATCTCGTCAATTTGTGTTACACCTTTTCTTTTCAGGCATCCTGAGTCTGGGGTATCCTGACACCAGTCAGATCCGAATCTCTGTCAGATACGATGGTTGGAACATATTCCCAAGAGTTATAACAAGGTGATGTCATGCCTAGCACACCTGGCCGAAGGACCTATTGTTATAGTTTCCTTTTTAGCAAGGTTAGCCATTCTTCCATGAGGAAATTGTAAGACTTATTCTATAAGTTGTTCCTGATGAATCCTTTGAGTATCCAAGTCTGACCTTTACTTGAAGACCATGTCAATGCTATCTCGAAGCATGTCTGTGGTACTCGGATTTTCAATAAGAACATTTGAAGCACAATGCTAAAATTTCCTTATCAATTATCCAAACACCATTGAATGGGTAATGTCATGAAATTTCTCTCCCCTCACCTTAAAGGATTTTCTACTTTATATCCTATCATGGTTATCATGCTCTGCTTGTCCTTGGGAGGATATACCCCTGAAATATGTGTTCAAACACATTTTCCTTTCCATTGTTCTGTTTAACCTGATGATCACATTTTCCTTTCCATTGTTTTGTTTAACCTCCCTTGTAATCTGACTTATCCGAGCCGTGATAATTCCCTGCTTATGTAAGCACCTCGGGGTGCAACTCTATCAGTAAGACCCTGTTACTATTGTTGATGACATTTTGGTAGCCACCGATAGACGAGAACTTTGCCTATTGGTCTGCCTCGTTTCAATGAGCAGGAAAATGGTTCTCTTCGTCCCTCGCCCTTGGTACCGCCGTTGTTGCCAACATAACTGACAGGCTATGCTTTGACCTGCCTTGCTATCATGACCGTGCAAGATGTCACCGCTCTTCCTACTCTTAACCCACATGGTGGGCCCATAACCCATAGTTCCACAGGATCGCAACCTGACTCTCCTATACACCCCCTTTTTCCAAAGTTATTCCTCGCGCGTGGCCTCGTACGTAATTCACGAGCCACCTTCTGAGGGATCATCAATTCTGGTATCAGACGCAGTACTTATTCTCGTTGCTCTAGACCACTTTCGCACTTTGTTTCAGACATCGAACGATTGTCTATTTACTTGAAACTTCTTACTGTATCTTCTTGGTTGGCTCTCGATGTGTTTCATTTGACCAACTCGAGAGATACCCATGTGTTCATTCATGGGATAACCCCCGATGATTACCCCTTATAGCCTTCTATCATTGCCGAGTTGCCCCTTTCCTATTCGTAAGTATGATGGAGTTCCCGAAGAAAGGATGCCGACTTCATCATGATGGCCTGAAACAGAGGAATGAAGACGTCAATGTAATGGATCGAGCTCTTCGAGAAGAGCAACCAACACTGAGAAGACCCGTTAGAATTTCGTAACCAAGTCCCTTCCCCCTTGCTCCCGCTCCTAAATCTCGGGACAAGATTTCTTGTAGTGGAGGAGAATTGTGATGCCCGGATAATTAAGCTACAGCAACCCTCTGCTAATGATGCCATGTCAATTTGATTACTGTTGCTAATCCCGCGTTAGTTCGAAATTGATTCAAATTCAAATTCAAATTCAAGCAAACAATAGAAATTTTCAAATATTAAAACTAAAATGTTCGGAGTGAACCAAATATTGCATAGGTAATTATGGTGGAGAAACCACACCTTTATAAAATATTTAAATGCTATAAGATGAATAAACAGTAGCGAAAACTATTATTTAAATACTTTTAAATGTTGAATAATTACGAAACTATTTAGCTTGGGCAGCAAGTTAATGTGGCAGTGGCATATTTGGTAACATCAAATTAGGTGCCATTTTGGTATTTTGCTAAATTAAAAATAAAAGGAAACTAAAAGAAAATAGAACAGAAAAATAAATAAAGAGTAAAACAAAACAAAAGAAAAGAAACCCCCCCGGCTCCCCATGGGCCTTGGCCCATCCCACCCAACTGGCCTACTTGGCCCAACCGGCCCCCCTCCCTGGCCTATACCCCTGGCCAACCCCGATCGAACCCTAAACCGCTAACCCCCATTCCCCCATCGTTCCCCACGTCCCCTCGCTCCCCCCGAACGCGATCTGGATTGTGGCGCCTCGCCCGTGCACCCCTCCCCGGCGCCCCGGCACCCCAGTTACGCCGCCGGCCGTCGCCACACTCCGCGAGCCCACCTGCGCTGCCGTCTCACACAACCACCACCTCCATCCCGAGCGCCCACAGGTGGCCCGCGACCCATCGCCGGACGCCATCGCCATCGTCCTCATCTCCATCGCCGACCCGACCCCGACCTCGTCGCCGCCGTCCGTCTACCTCAGGCCCTCCCCGAGCACGCGTTGCACAACGATAGGCTCGCTGTGAGCCTCTTCTCCCCTTTCTCCTCTCTCGCTCGCATGCGCTTCGAACGACACCGCGGCCTCCTCCCGCTCGCGTCGGCTGCCTTGGCCGCGCGCGCCCTGCGCCGCGCGTGCCTGCCCTCCTGCTCCCCTGCTGCCTTGCCGGCCACGCCCCACTCGTCCCGAGCCGTTCCCCGCTCCGGCGCGGCCCGCGCTCGACTCGCCGGCTGCTGCTTCTTCCGCCGACGCGCGCGCACGCCGCCTGCAGCCACTCGCCGTGGCCTCGCTCGCCGCAACCCCGCACCGGCTGCCCTGTGCCGTGCCCCACGACTGCCCTGCCCTCGCCAGCGCGCGGACGCTTGCTGCGCCCCGTCGCGCGGGTCGCTGCCCCTGCACGCTGCCCGTGACCGGTGCCATCGCCTCCTTCCCCCTCTGCTCGCCCCACTCGCCTGCCTCGCCATCGCCGCCCGGTCCAGCGCCCCGCCTCGCCCAGCCTGCGTCGCCATCGCCGCCCGGTCCGGGCTTCGCCGCGCTCCGGCAGCCGCGGCGCTGGTCTCGCCCGAGGCCAGGGCCCGGGCTTGCCCCATCGGGTGCTCGTGGTCGCGCCCGTTACCCGCACGCCCGCTAAGGCCATGGGCCACAGACACGTGGGCCCAGCCCCCCCAAAAAATATTAATATAAAAAAAGATAGATTATAATTAATTAATTAATTAACTTAATTAATTCTATTTAATTAAACTAATTAATTAGTTAGTCTAATTAAACTATAATTAACTTAATTAAAGACTAAATAGACTAATGTGACAATGACAGGTGGACCCCACCTGCCAGGTTGACCTGCTGACATCATGGTGACGTCACCATTCACTGTTTCGGATAATCCTAATCTAAATAATTAAATAAAATCCAGAATATTGATTAAATCTTTAGAATTTAATATAAAATAAACCGTAGCTCAGATGAAAATACTTTCTACATGAAAGTTGCTCAGAACGACGAGACGAGTCCGAATACGCAGTCCGTTCGTTCGCCACACGTCCCTAACATAGCGAACATGCAACAATTCCCCTCCGGTTCATCTGTCCGAAAATGCCAACCACCGGGGATACTTTCCCGAATGTTTTCCCCCTTCGCCTGTATCACCTATCCCTGCGTTAGATCACCCCTAGCACCGCGTATTGCCTTGTTATATTTTGTGATGCTTTGTTTGCTTCGTATTTACTGTTTCTCTTCCCCTCTTCTTCTCTGATAGACCCCGAGACCGGCGCTGGTGCCACTGAGTACGACTATGTCACCGACGACCCTTTTTCCTGTGCAACAAAGCTTCCAGGCAAGCCCCCCCCTTGATCACTCCGATATCGCCCATTCTATACTCTCATGCTTGCATTAGATTTTGCTACTGTTACTGTTTGCTCCTATTCTGATGCATAGCCTGCTTTTGTAACCTGCTTATTGTTACCTTACCTGCCTTTTTCAACTGCTTAGTATAGGTTGGTAATGAACCGTCAGTGACCCCCATCACTTTACCCTTGTTGCCTCTGCTTCATCATCGACTACTTGATCAACGTGATCGACGACCAAAGATCGACACATCACCTCACCCCCCCTTAGTTGTATGACTCTGCATAGTTACTATCGAGTGCCGAGGGTGATACCTCGTAACGCAGTCCTGATGATAACTCTATAGTGTAGCTGTTCGGTCATGGTCATCGAGGGTGATTCCTCCTTAACCACTCCCGATACGACTCTGTCGTGCAACCCCTCAAGTGTGAACCTCGAGGGTGATTCCTCCTACGTTCACCTTGATGATTTCATTGAGTGGAATCCGCCAAGGGTGATTCCTCAGGGTTTCCCCATTGATGTTATGACCACACGGTTACTTTGACCTTTGTCATCGGCGGGTCAACCCTGAGGGGTACCCGAAGTGAGATCTATGATGTCGGGCTTGCCCGAAAGGGCGCCCGGGTGTGATATTGAGTCGGAGCTTCAGAAACTCTGATTGTCTCCGTGTGTTATTAAATGAGCCTATCGGATTTGGGTATTTGATCTGAGTGGGTCAACGTGCCCTATACGCACTACCACCACGCGGGATAATGGTTTATGGGGCCCTCTATGTCGTACGTTTCTCCCGAAAGCTCTTCAGACGTCATGGTTCACCATGCGGGCTGATCGCCGAGAATGGGCTGGATACTTCATTGACGAGTTCAGTGTCGTGCGTGCACCCCGGCCAGCCACGCAACGCGCAAGGTGCCCAGGGCGATGGCCCAAGACCTCTGGGTGCATAGGTTAGTCCGGCGTGCTGACCTCTTTGCTGAGCCTAGGTAGGGCGCTGCTTCGTGTCGATCTCCCGAGGCCGGCATTACCCAGCAAGTGTGTCCGGTCAGAGGTGATCGAGCGTGTTGGGTAACACTAGTGCACCCCTGCAGGGAAGATAACATCTATCGATAGCTGGTCCTACGGTAAAGGACGCTCAGTTTGGTATCCCGATCTATTACTTGAACTGAATACTTGTTTAATTAATTGAAGCTCTAGGATCGCTTTCTCGCAAGGAGTCGAGGAAGGATCTCTAGGCTTTGCCTCAACATGCTTGCTTAATAAAATGCTTTTCTATACTCTTCTAATTGCTGCAAGATGGTGGCTTCGTGAAGATGCTAGTCTTCGATAGGACTAGGTCTTCTCTCTATTCTGCCATTTCTGCAGCCCAGTCCACATATATAGCCTTTCTTTGATAATGTTGCATATGTAGTATAGATCCTTGCTTGCTGAGTACTTTGGATGAGTACTCACGGTTGCTTTGCTACCTCTTTTCCCCCATACCCCTTTGATGATACATCAGACGATGGAGCTCCGGAGCCAGATGTCCCCGTAGGAGCTTACTACCAGGAGGGTCCAGACGGCACGTACTACTGGATCGAGCCAGCCGACCAGGAGTAGGATCGGAGGGTCCCAGGCAGGAGGCCTTCGCCTTTCGATCTAGAGTCGTTGTTTGTGCTAGCCTTCTTAAGGCAACCTTGACTAACTATGTCTGTACCCAGATATTATTTGTATGACTGACTTATGTATTCGGATCCTCGTGATCCCTGGTCTGTAATATTCGTGGATCTCCATTTATTTGTGTTAGAGTTGTGTTGTGATATCTTCCTGTGAGTCCCTGTGCTTGATCGTGCATGTTTGCGTGTATGATTAGTGCATGATTGAGTCGGGGGCATCACAGTTGGTGAACACAACAATAGTAGTTTGTGCCATTGGGGCCGTGCGGCAAGCAGAAATCTAGACCTGGATGTACTCTCTCTGTCACTCTCCTGAAATTCTAGGGCTAATCTACTTGTAGTTCTACCTTATCTATTTGTAGTTTCTATCTTACATACCTGAACATAGTAGCAGACTAGCAGTGTTGTATGGTCAGTCTATGTGAGAGAGTTTCTAGAGTGCACTGGAATGTCTGAACTACTTTTGTAAGTGTGAACGTGGTGTTTACTTTTCTTCAGGAAGCCATTTTTTAATAATGAACTATATCCCACCCGTCCACTTATATTCTTCTTCAGTAAAAGAGATGAAGTTCATTTGTACGTGTATATATGTCGACTTAGTGTACATTCTATTTGCAGTCTGGAAGTGCAGAATAAAAAAGAACCCTAAGTTCAAAAGCGAATAAAACATTTAAAAAAGATCGATGGTTTTAAAAGTTTTTCATTTGGACGCATCACCTAGCGAAATTCATAGAGAAGAGTTCTAAAACAAACAATGAGAAGTTTCACGACAAGGAAGAATTAGAATTTCCCACTATGTCATTGTGAGAGTACATTGCATTATTCATTTGTGAAAAAAGTATAATTGTGTTACTTTGTATGTGTATGTTGTGTCGGCAATTCGGATACGAAGACAAATTAAAATTTTCATTGATTTCATGGAAGAAAGTTCGTGTAAACCACTGAGTTCACATACCCCTACACCTAATTGTATTTTTTTAAATAAGTTGGAAGTTCATAGAAAGGTGGAAAAACATAATTTTGTTTTGTAATTTTAACCATTTCTAAAAAATACCTTGAAGTTCAAATTTAAATAATAGGGCGGTTCAATGTTTATTACAAACCTGTAATTTTCCCCGTTACTATAGAATAAACCAAGAAGTTCAAAAACTAAAAATGGAGCAGTTCAAAAAGTTTATAAAAAATGGTGTTTCTACATTTTACTAAAAAATTGGAGAAGTTCAAATTTAAAAAACATAGAAGTTCAAAATGTTTATTCCAAAACCAAGAAGGTCAAATTAAAAAAACCGATCAGTTGAAAAAGTTTGTAAACATGGATTTGCCATTGTTTTTATAAGATCTGGAAGTTCAAATATAAAGAAGTGAGCAGTTCGATGTTTATTACATAACCAGGACTTTTCCCTATACAAATGAATAACACCAAAAAGTCCTAATTCAAAAAATAAAGTTGTTTGATATTTATAAAAAGCTTTGATTTCCCCGATACTAATGATTAAAACCACGAAGTTTAATTTTAAAAACGGAGTAGTTCAATGCATATTAAAAACTCAATTTTTTCTCGTTACTAAATAATAAAACCAAGAAGTTCAATTTTTAAAAGCAGAACAGTTTGATATTTATTTGAAAACTCAATTTTTTCCGGTTACTAAAGAATAAGACCAATAAGTTCTATTCGAAATAACGAAGAAGTTCTATGTTTCTAACAAAACTCCAATTTTCACTTTTATAAAAAACACACAAAGAAGTTCAAAATTAAAAAATTTAGAGCGGTTCGATGTCTATAAAGAACCCAGATTTTTTTCGTTAGTAAAGTGAGACAGAGAGAAGTTCAAAGTGATAACAGCCAAAAATTCACGTACTGCATGATGTGTGTTTCATATGAGAAAAAATAGTAAAAAGGCGAAGTATAAAATTTTTGTTGCTAGAAGTTCAAGTGCTCTTCCCTCGGAAGTTCAAAAATTCTTGTTAGAGAGGTTCGGCGTGTGTTTACATGTTCAAAAAACACAAAAAAGATGTTGTGTCTCATGTTTTAAAATAATTTTCTCAGTCCATTACAAGTTTGGAACAAAAATACTCTGCATGAAAAAAGTTCTTTTCTATTCAACGACTTTCCAAGGGGTATATTGTATGCTCTATTCGACAAATAAATGATTAAAATAAATTGGTGTATGTTGTTCGAAAAGGAAAGTTTAACCCTATTAAAAAATTACGTCTTTTCAACAAGTGTCTAATAATTTGTCATTTGTGGAATTCCGAGGAACGGGTGAGGAATTACAAACAAAAAATAAGTGGGCGAAGTTCAATATGAAAACAGCGGGCAGTTCAACTACTATACGGAATGCGTTTCAGATGAGAATAAAAGAATACAAAACTAAAAGCCTAAAAGGTTTATTGCAAGAAGTTCACGTGCTCCACCCTGCACGGTTCAAGAATTATATTACGAGGCTCCGACCTTTAATTCCATGTTAAAAAAGAGAGGCAAAAACAACATCGTCTTTGCCATTTTTAAAACTGCTCTCAAACGACAACGAATTTGTAACACCTGTCTACATAAAAAGTTTCTACTATTCATAAGCTTTCCAACCGTGTATTATATGCTACATTCCGATGAGCAGTTTAAAATATTCATGTATACCATTTAAAACAAGTTTTTATCTATTCAAAAAATTCTTTTGAACCGTCGCGAGCATGAAAAACTGATCAACACGGGAAAGTTGTGTGTTTTCAACAGCTTTCCATCCATACATCATTTGCTCAATTTCGGTAAGTGGTTTGGGAGTTACAGGCAAAAAACAGCACGTCAAAAACAGAGTGAAGTTCAAACAGACATGCCACAGAAGTTCGAGTACTTCACGCAGTGCATTTCCTTTCGCGATGAAGGCAGAAATCATGATCTCGTCATTTTCTAAATTACTTTAAAACGGCTGGGAATTAGAGAAAACTTTACATACGAAAAAGTTTTGCATTTTCGATAGCTATCCAACGGTATATTATTTGCCTCATTCCGACAAAGGTTGCAAAAATTACAGCCAAAAAATGTTTTTAACCATTTTCAAAATTGACTTAAAAGCGTAATGAATTGGAAGAAAAATTATATACCAAAAAGTTTCGCATTTCTTCAGGCTTTGCAACGCCATATCATTTGTTGTAGTCCGACCTACGGTTAAAAAATTAACTCAAAAATACGAACTCGGTGGAACTTGGACGGTTTTCTCAATTACTCTTAAACCGTTCAAAATTAGAAAAAAATTGTACATGAAAAAGAAGCGCATTTTCATAAGCTTTCCAACGCCATATAATTTGCCTCCATTGGATTAGCCGTTTAGAAATGACATCGAAAATACGAACTCGGCTGTTCGGTTTGCGAAATTCTATGATTTTCCAAATTACTCTTTAACCATAGGGAATTAGAGAAAACTTTCTACATGTGGAACGAGCGGATTTGCAGCAGCTTTCCAACGCCATATTATTTGCCTCATTCCGATAAACGGTTTAGAAATGCGATTGAAAATATGATTCACATTTTTTGTATGAAGAAAAAACGGTTTTCAAAACTGCTCTTAAACCACTTAGGTTTTGCCAAAAATTTAACTTAGATCATGATACTCGTGTCCAGAGCTTTCCAAGGGTATATCGCAAGCCTCATTTGGACAATGTTCATGGAAGTTCAACCTAGCACTGGGGGAAGTTCAACTACTACCGCTAGGACAGGTCAGGTAGTTATCAGAATATTATTCTGATCCCGTGATCAGAATAGTGTTTATGTGTGTGTGTATATATATATAATGTAAACATATAGATAGAGATGGAATCACATGATTTTTAGCTAGACACGCAAATAGCGTTGAGATTATGAGGTGTGGCATATAGAACACAAAGAACATGATCATACGAAACAAAGATGACCCTAGATAAACTAAGTAAGCTGCTCTAATATTGGGTGGTGGCCTAGGCCACCATGTTTGAGTAACCGTGGTATGGCACTGCAAAGATAAGAACCTTGAGCCCATCGCCACAACTCCATCATTTAAAGTACCATGTTCACATAGAGATGACATAGTGACTTTGAGAGTGTTTGGTTTATTTGTGCATTATATAGGGTGAGAGTACTCATGAGTTGAATGTCTCCCCCTAAATACATGCCTACATCAAGACAAGACATAAAGTAAATGCACGCATGGGTACAAGATTTCACATAATGTTATCAAGCTCCAAGATACCAAGTTCACGCCTAAGTTGACAAAACCTTGCTTCATCTAATGGTTTAGTGAAAATATCGGCAAGTTGCATATCTGTACCAACATGAGCAATATCAATATCACCCTTTTGCACATGGTCTCTCAAGAAGTGATACCTAATATCAATGTGCTTGGTGCTGTGACGCCCCCGCCTCAATCGTGCACTAATCATACACACAAATGCACACGATCAAGCCTAAGGACTCACGGGAAGATATCACAACACAACTCTAAAACATAAATAAATTCATACAAGCTTTATATTACAAGCCAGGGCCTCGAGGGCTCGAATACATAGCTCGATGGCATACAAGCATCAGCGGAAGCATCAGATATCTGAGTACAGATATTAAAAGAGAAATAGAAAGGCCTTTAGAAAGGCGGGGCAAAATAAAACACTACGATCGAAAGGCGCAGGCCTCCTGCCTGGGACCCTCCGAACCAACTCCTGGTCATCGGCCAGCTCGTAGTATTATCCATCCTCGGGGTAGTAGTAGTAGCGATCGTCGGTGGGGCAGCTGTCTCAGGGGCGCCGTCATCTGGTTGCATCAAAAGGATATGGGGAAAAAGAAAGCAAAGCAACCATGAGTACTCATCCGAAGTACTCAGCAAGCAAGGATCTACACTACATATGCAACATTATCACAGAGAGGCTGTATATGTGGACTGGGCTGCAGAAATGCCAGAATAGAGGGAAGGCCTAGTCCTATCGAAGACTAGCATCTTCAACAGTCTTGCAGCATTAGAAGAGTGTAGATTAGTACAGTATAAAGTAGGAGTATCGATAAGTCTCACCCGGAGATCCTTTCTCGACCCCCTGCGAGAAAGCAATCCCAGAGCCATACTGTCATCAACCTCGCCCAGAGATCCTTTCTCGACTCCCTGCGAGAAAGCAATCCTGGAGCCATACTATCATCAACCTCGCCCAGAGATCCTTTCTCGACTCCCTACGAGAAAGCAATTCCAGAGCCACATATCCAGGTATCATCTCAAGTTCTAGTTGTATCGATCGGGATACAACTCCGAGTGTCCTTTACCGTAGGACCGGCTATCGATAGATGTTTTCTTCCCTGCAAGGGTGCACCAACTTACCCACCACGCTCGCTTAACTCCGGCCGGACACACTTTCCAGGGCCATGCCCGGCCTCGGCCAAATGATACACTGCAACCCTACCTACAGCTCAGCAGAGAGGTCCCCGTCGGTCTATATCCGAAGCGCTCAGGGGTCTTGGGCCATCGCCCTGTGCACTCCGGGTCGCTGTGTGCAGGGTCAGGACGAGCACCACCTCAGTCCTGGATGGCACTGGCCCGGCCCGGCCCGGCCATGAGGCTGAATTGGACGTCTGACAGAGCTTTCGGCTGATGCTACGATGCAGAGTGCCCATAACTCTTCCCATGTGATGGTTAGTGCTATCAGGCCAGAGTCCTGCTCGGATCAAATATCCAAATCGTTAGTGGACTAAGGGCTTGCGGTAACGAGCAGAGACTCACGATCGATGTGACCCCGTCGCCCCGTCTCGAGGACTTGCTGCAAGGGCTAAGAATGCCCGGCCGCGCCTTGTATTCATATCTCGGTCAACCTCTAGGTCAACCCGTCTCCACAACACTCGCCACTTAGGCTCACGCGGGTACCCCTCAGGGTCAACCCGCCTTTCCAACTAACAGTGTAAAGTCCAAGTATCCGTGTGTCCATAACATCAGGGGAATCCGAGGTATCACCCTCGTTGGATTCCTACTTGATGTATCCGTCAAGGTGAACTCGGAGGAATCACCCTCGATGGGTTCACGCTTGATGTGTTGCACGACAGGGTCGTATTGGAAGTGGAGAAGGAGGAATCACCCTCGATGACCAAGACCAAATAGCTACTCTACAGAGTTAACATCAGGAGTGCTATACGAGGTATCACCCTCGGCACTCGATGGTAACGATGTAGTGTCGTACAACCAAGGGGGTGATGTGCGGTGCCGGGGCCTGTCTTCAATCCCGTTGATCGGGTCTTCTGATAATCCAGCGGGGCAGTTGGGACAAGTGGGGTCACTGATAGATCTCTACCCAGCCTATACTAAGCAGTTTAGGATATGCACGTAATTATCAACAGCAGGTTACAATAAACAGGCTATGCATCAGAATAGGTAAAGCAGTAGTAGCAGCAATTCTAATGCAAGCATGAGAGAGAAAGAATAGGCGATATCGGTATGCTCAAGTGGGTGGTGGGGCTTGCCTGGTTGCTCGGTAGATGGAAAAGGAAACTCCGACGGTGAAGCAGTCGATCACCAGTGCGTCGTCAGCGGTCTCGGGGTCTATCGAGAGAGAAGGAGGGGGGAGGAAACAGTAAATACTAAGCAAACAAGTGCTACACAATGTATGACATGACAATATGCAGTGCCTGGTGTGTCCTACGTATGGTTGCACGTCACCGAGGAAGGGGGAATCCATCCGGGAATGTTTTCCCGGTTCCGGACATTTGTCACATAGATGACCGGAGGGGAACGGTTCCATGTTCGGGTAGTTAGGGACGTGTGATGGACGAACGGACCGCGAACTCGGATTCGTCTCGAAATTCTAAGCAACTTTCATGTACCAAGTTTTTCGATTTGAGCTACGGATTATTTACAATGATTTTCTAAAGTTTTAATCATTTTATGAAATTTATTTAATCATTTTAAATCAACATTATCCAGAACAGCGTATGCTGATGTCATCATGATGTCAGCATGACATCAGCGGTTAACTTGACGGGTGGGGACCACCTGTCATTGACTGTTTAGTTAACTAAGCTTTAACTAATCTAATTACAGTTTAATTAAACTAACTAATTAATTAGATTAACTAAACAGAATTAATTAACTTAATTAATTCACTAATTAACTAATTATTAATTTTATTAAATCATTTTAATTATTATTTATTTAATTTTTTTATTAAACGTTCTGTGGGGCTGGGCCCCATATGTCATAGGCCAGAGGGGCCTAACGGGTGCGGCAGCTAGCGGTTGCGGGCGCGGGTGCCCGTCGGGGCAGACCCGGGCGCGGCATCGCCCGAGCGGCGCACCGGCGAGCAGGGCATGGCGGGACCGGGCGCCGGCCAACGAGGGAGGCCGCAGCGGAAGGCGGCGACGACGCGCAGGGCAGCAGCGGTGACTGTGGCAGGGCAGCCGGAGCGAGCGGAGTGCGGGCGGCAGTGAGCGGGCGGTGCGCGCGCGTGGCCGGGACGAGCATGGCCATGGCGCCTATGGGCGCGCGCGCCGGCGCGGTGACCGCGGTGAGAGGGGCAGCGGACGCGGGGGGGTGGTGACTGGGGCCGAGGCGAGTGGGGCGAGGAGTGCTCACAGGGGGGGGGGGGCTCGAGGAGGCGTCGGCCGGGGAGGAAGGCGGGGGAGGGCGGCGGTTAGGGCGGGTGCCGGGGCGGCGACGTGAGGTCACCGGCGAGGTGGCCGGCCGGGGCGACGACGGTGGGGCCCGGCGGCGTCGGGGGCGGGGCGCCGCCCAGATCAGAGAGGGAGGAGGAGGCACGAGGGAGAGTGAGGAGTGGGGGTGCTCGGGTGTTAGGGTTTCGGGGTAGTGGGGTTATAGTCCAGGGGTGGGCCGCGTGGGCCGGCTGGCTTGGCCGGTTGGCCCAGTTGGCCGGGGGTTTTATTTTAATTGATTTTCTATTTTTCTTTTCTTATTTCTGTTTTCTCTTTTCTTTTTAAACCAAATGACTTTTGCAAAATATGAGACTTGCCAAAACAAATGCTATGCAATATTTACCACTGTTAGAAAATGGTTTGGAGCATAAATGATTTTATTTGTATTTTAAATAAATGAATATGGATTAATTATCTCTGCTTTGTTGTTGTTAGAGTCAATTAATTAATTTAGTGAATGTTAGTTATAGACTTAGAATTGTCTCTGGATTATTTACAATATTATGAATATTTTAGTTTTCAAATTTGAACAACTTTTATTTTCACTTTTAGTTTGAATTTCCAATGGAATTTGAATTTGAAAAGAGATATGATCCAAATGATATTTAAGCGCTGTTGATCATGATGACATGGCATTATCAAAAGCGGATTACTGTAGCTAACCACTGGGGGTGTTACAAATCTCCTCCACTAACAAGAATTCTCGTCCCGAGAATTAAGAGGTAGAAGGGAAAAGATCGGGGTATTCAGCACAGAGGTTATCCTCGCATTCCCAAGTGGCTTCATCTTCAGTATGATTTGACCACTGCACCTTAAGGAACTTGGTAACCTTCTGACGGGTTCGACCTTCAGATTCATCGAGGATGCGGATAGGATGCTCCTTATAAGAAAGGTCATCTTGCAATTCGAGCATTTCATGGTCCACTGCTCGGTGCAGAGACTCCTTGAAGCAACGACGAAGTTGCGACACATGGAAGACGTCGTGGATATGAGAGAATTGCGGCGGCAACTCCAATTTATATGCCACCTGACCACGTCTTGCAACAATGCAGCAAGGACCATTGTAGCGTGGAGCTAGCTTGCCCTTGATGCCGAAGCGGCGAGTGCCCTTCATAGGAGTGACATGAAGATAAGCTTGATCACCAGATTGATAAGTCAAACCCCATCGTTTGCGATCGTAGTTGCTCTTCTGGCGGTCCTGAGCTGCCTTGAGAATTTCTCGGATAATACGGAATTGTTCTTTGGCGTGTTGAATAATATCCGGACCCACGAGCGGTCGTTCCCTAGTTTCTGACCAATTCAGAGGGGTCTGACACTTACGTCCATATAGAACTTCGAAGGGAGCCATTTTCAAGCTGGCTTGATAGCTGTTGTTATAAGAGAACTCGGCATACGGGAGAGATTCTTCCCATTTCTTGCCGAAGGATATAACACAAGCTCGAAGCATGTCTTCAAGCACTTGATTGACTCGCTCAACTTGGCCTTGGGATTGGGGATGATAAGCTGAACTCCAGGTAATATGAGTTCCCATAGCTTCTTGGAAACTTTCCCAGAACTTGGAAGTGAAAAGACCGCCACGGTCCGAACTGATCTCCTTCGGAATACCGTGGAGTGAAACAATTCTGGAGATATACAACTCTGCTAACTGTCTAGCAGTGATAGTTTCCTTGACGGGCAGAAAGTGTGCAACTTTAGAGAGTTGGTCGACGATGACAAGAATAGCATCGTGACCCTTCTGTGACCTGGGAAGGCCAGTAATGAAATCCATCTAAACCTTATCCCATTTCCATAGAGGAATAGGAAGTGGGTGCAGAATTCCAGCAGGCTTCTGATCTTCTGCTTTAACACGATGACACACATCACATTCAGCAACATATCGAGCAATATCCTGCTTCATTTTAGACCACCAATACCTTTGACGGAGATCACAATACATCTTGGTGCTACCCGGATGAATAGACAATGGTGTGTCATGTGCCTCCTTCATGACCTTATCAGTCATGAGTTCGAAGCGAGGTACGACAATGCGATTTCTGAAATACAAAGTTCCATCTTCAGACAGCGAGAAATCCATGTACTTTTCAAGGTGAAGATCTTTCTTCATGAGATCAATTTCAGCATCTTTAGCTCGCGCATTCTTAACAACTTTCTCAAGATCTGGTTGTATCACAAGGTTATTAAGAGAACCCTGTGGAACAATACGCAGATTCAGCTTGCACAGTTCTTCAAAAAGACGAGGTTGAGCTCGCTTAACCATGAGGTTGTCTCAATAGGACTTGCGGCTTAAGGCATCAGCCATCACGTTAGCCTTGCCAGGGGTATAAGAAATACCCAAATCATAGTCCGTAATGGTCTCCATCCATCTTTGCTGACGGAGGTTTAGAGATGGTTGAGTGAACAAGTACTTCAGACTTTTATGATCCGTGTAGATCTCGCAATGATTACCGAGAAGGTAATGTCGCCACAACTGCAATGCATAGATGACAGCAGCTAGTTCTAGATCATGTACCGGATAATTCTCTTCATGTGGGCGCAACTGATGAGAGCCATAGGCAATCACTTTACACTCTTGCATTAGGACACAGCCTAATCCTTCACGGGATGCGTCACAATAAATCACAAAGTCTTTGCAGGAATCTGGAGGAGCAAGTACAGGGGCAGATGTTAGCTTGTCTTTGAGTGCCTGGAAACTTTCCTGACATTTTTCTGTCCATTCAAACTTAACGCCCTTGTGAAGCAGATCAGTCAAAGGCTTAGCAATCTTAGAAAAGTTCTCGACAAATCGACGGCAATAGCTTGCAAGGCCGAGAAAACTTCTCACTTGCTTGACGTTCTTCGGAGGAGTCCAGTCAAGAATAGCCTGAACTCGTTCTGGGTTAACAGCAATTCCATCCTTGGAAATCACATGACCAAGGTAAGTTACTTCAGAAAGCCAAAATTCACATTTGGAATACTTGGCATACAACTGGTGTTCTCGAAGCCTTTCTAGTACCAGACAGAGGTGTTCAGCATGTTCTTCTTTATTCTTAGAATAGACCAGAATATCATCCAAGTAAACCACGATGAATTTGTTGAGGTAATCCATGAAGATGTAATTCATCACACGGGAGAATGTGGCTGGAGCATTTGTTAAGCCAAATGACATTACAGTGTACTCATAAGAGCCATAGCGAGTAACAAATGCAGTCTTGGGAATATCCTCTTCATGAACACGGATCTGATGATAACCCAACCTCAAGTCGAGTTTCGAGAAGACAGAGGATCCAGCAAGCTGATCATAAAGATCATTGATCCGGGGCAATGGGTATTTATTCTGGATTGTGGCTTGGTTAATGGGCCGGTAATCCTGAACCAATCGGTTAGTTCCATCCTTCTTCTTAACGAAGAGTGAAGGTGCTCCCCAAGCAGAGGAACTGGGGCGGATGAAACCTTTCTTAAGTGACTTGTCGATTTCTTCCTTAAGCTCGAGAAGGTGGTGCGGAGGCATCTTATAAGGGCGCTTCGCAATAGGGGTAGTGCCAAGCTTCAAGTCGATGACGAACTCAACAGCTCTAGCAGGGGGTATTCCTGGAAGTTCCTCTGGGAAGACATCTTGAAAATCATGAACAACGGGAACGTTCTCGATGCCTTCAAGAGGTGAAACATTCAACGCATTCAGAGTATAAATTTGGCTCTCGGCATTCTGTATTATCTTGGCTGAGTAGTTGATCACCTGACCAGAAGGGTGTGTGAGCTGGACTGTCTTAGTAGCACAGTCAATCAAAGTATTATGGGCTGTCAACCAGTCCATACCGAGAATGATGTCTATGTCGGAAGGTCCAAGAGCAATAAGGGAAGCAGAGAACATCAACCCTTCAATTTTGATCTGATTGTTGTGACTTACCATCTTGGATTGCCACCTGGAACGGGGAGTGATAATCTCTAATGGTGTGGGTAACAGCTCTAGATGTAATTCATGCAGCTGAGCAAATTGTTGAGACACAAAGGAATGTGATGCTCCCAAGTCGAAAAGGACAGAAGCTGCAACTGAATTAATCGGGAGGGTACCCATCACAATGGTCGGTTCTTTTTGAGCCTCTTCTGCATTGACATGGTTGGCATGACCCAGACAACAGCAGACGGTCTGGCATTGGGATTCCTGGGACTGACGTGCCCGGGCATTTCGATTTTGGTTCGGGCGGCAATAGGTAGCACGCGGCCCTGGCTGACCACAATTGAAGCAATTCCCATCATTATGGGGAGGAGCTACAGCATTGGACTGTCCACCCTGAGTCACTAGCTGTCTCGGCGGCGGAGGCAGACGAGGTGCAACATAAGACGGCCTTGGTGTTGGAGCAGGTCGGTGATGAACATTGTGTGGGATCCAGACTCGACGTTTCTGATCAGGTCGACCCGAAGACGAGCCGACGTCTCGAGTACGCTTGAGCGACTCCTAGTATTTAGTCAGAGCAGTTTCAACTCGGAAAGATTGGCTGACAAGCGTTGCGAAATCTGTGCAATCATGGACAGTAAGTGCAAGGTTTATATCAGTACGCAGTCCTCCACGGAATTTCTCCTGCTTGCGGGCGTCAGTGCAGACGTCATCTTCAGCGTAGCGGGACAATTCAAGGAATTTCCTCTGATATTCATCCACAGTCATTTTGCCCTGTGTGAGTTTGCGGAACTCCTGCTTCTTCTGGTCGATCAGACCTTGAGGAATGTACCGTGCATGAAAAGCTGACTGAAATTCCAGCCAAGTGGTTACTGTTTCAGCAGGCAACATACCCTTGTGGCTTTCCCACCATTGAGCAGCTGATCCCCTCAGGTGATACGTCCCATAGGTGACGTAACTGTCAGGGATAACATTGGCCGACTTCATCTAGAAGGCAATGTCACGGAGCCAATCATCAGCATCCATTGGATCAGTCGAGCTGCGAAAAGTGGACGGATTGAGGCGCATGAATTTCGGCAGAGTTATTGGAGTAGACTGTTGCTGAGTATTCTGGTTTCGGAACTGATCCAATAGTCCGGTCATAAACTGCTGCATCATGGCGACGATATAGGGTGAAGGATCGTCAGCCATCCTGCCAATTCAACAGGGGCAGTTTAGCAAGAAAAACTGCAGGTGTATGGAGTTATTCATGATGTAACACGGGAAATGAACAGGAAAGGCAATAGATATATAATAATAGTTGTTAAAGACATACCAATCCATACACAGAGTTAGATTCAAATGGATAGTACGCGCTCGGGAACGCTCGCAGCTAGACAAACTAGGCGGCGCGCAGGCACGCGGTGAGGATTACAACAACGTGACATAGCAAAGGCTACATCATGTCGAAGAAAACTGCTGGGGCGAGGAATCTGCAAGTGACAACACAGGGTGCCCTCGATAATAGGATCCTGCAAGCAGAACCTGGCCCACAATCTTGAAGGAAGGGGGGAAATTTCAGAACTCCGGGTGGATGTGATCACGAGAACCTAAAGTTGGAGTTAGTAAAATCTTAACCCGAATAGAAGAGAGATTAGAGTCCCAGAGTAAAGACGAGGAATAAAAGATACTAATACCACCCAATTGGCGACGTGGGCCCGTAAGCCACACAGGCAAGTTAGTAAAACGGTTTTGGATCACTAGACTCAACTTCGGCCAAGGAGTTGGAAAGGGGGTTCCTACAGGCAGTCGGCTCTGATACCAACTTGTGACGCCCCCGCCTCAATCGTGCACTAATCATACACGCAAATGCACATGATCAAGCCTAAGGACTCACGGGAAGATATCACAACACAACTCTAAAACATAAATAAAGTCATACAAGCTTTATATTACAAGCCAGGGCCTCGAGGGCTCGAATACATAGCTCGATGGCATACAAGCGTCAGCGGAAGCATCAGATATCTGAGTATAGATATTAAAAGAGAAACAGAAAGGCCTTTAGAAAGGCGGGGCAAAATAAAACACTACGATCGAAAGGCGCAGGCCTCCTGCCTGGGACCCTCAGAACCTACTCCTGGTCGTCGGCCAGCTCGTAGTATTATCCATCCTCGGGGTAGTAGTAGTAGCGATCATCGGCGGGGGCAGCTGTCTCAGGGGCTCCGTCATCTGGTTGTATCAAAAGGATATGGGGAATAAGAAAGCAAAGCAACCGTGAGTACTCATCCGAAGTACTCAGCAAGCAAGGATCTACACTACATATGCAACATTATCAAAGAGAGGCTGTATATGTGGACTGGACTGCAGAAATGGTAGAATAGAGGGAAGGCCTAGTCCTATCAAAGACTAGCATCTTCAACGGTCTTGCAGCATTAGAAGAGTGTAGATTAGTACAGTATAAAGTAGGAGTATCGATAAGTCTCAACCTCACCCAGAGATCCTTTCTCGACTCCCTGCGAGAAAGCAAACCCAGAGCCATACTGTCATCAACCTCGCTGTCAGGACCAGTTTTCCAAGATATTAATTTCCCAGTAAATGGCCCTTGTGCTCACCGGCCCCAGGATTACTGTTAGCTGATGAGACACAAACTTGATACAGAAATTCCAAGCAAAGATACAAAATATGAAGTACAAGACCATTCTGGCCTATGAGTACAACAAATGGTTTCTAGTGGTTGATGGCGGAAGCGGTTTGCGGTTCATCAGCATCTATGGGACTCCATTTCCCACACGAACAGCTGACCTGGATAACTCCTATCTTCGTGCGACTGCTATCATCATTGCCTAGGTTCTAGGGCTGTCATCGCAGCGCTCCTCTCCAAGCAAGAAATCTGGCCAAGACAATAGCCAGGGACAAGCCAGTGAGTACTTTGAATGCACTCACAAACATCATGAACACAAGTATAATATAACAGATGATAATCATGCTCTGAAATATTCCCCGGTCACTTAGTCAGTCACGAAATAAAATTCATGACGCACGCAAGCAGGTTATTCATATAAAACATGAATAAGCAATCAGAGAATAAAAATAAAATGCACCTGAAGCGACGCCTCGAAAGGATAATAATATAAAGCATGCCTCAGTCGGGCGTCTGAGCGACATCACATAAAGGGCTTATAAAGAAAAGAAATAACAAGCACGCCACAGTTGGGCGACGCCACATAAAGGGCTTATAAGGAAAATAAATAATCAGCATGCCACAGTCGGGCATCTCAGCGACGCCACATAAAGGGCTTATAAGGAAAATAAATAACAAGCATGCCACAGTCGGGCGTCTGAGCGACGCCACATAAAGGGCTTATAAAGAAAATAAATAACAAGCATGCCACAGTCGGGCGTCTGAGCGATGCCACATAAAGGGCTTATAAAGAAAATAAATAACAAGCATGCCACAGTCGGGCGTCTGAGCGACGCCACATAAAGGGCTTATAAAGAAAATAAATCACAAGCATGCCACAGTCGGGCGTCTGAGCGACGCCACATAAAGGGCTTATATGAGAATAGTCATAATGAATATCCAGGAGGTAGAACCATCCCAGGGATACTCAAAAATTCAAGTAATATAAATGGTTAGTCCACAATAATAATAATTATAATCGTCATTTGCCACACGTCAAGATCAATGTTCTGGTCTAGAAGTTTTCCTCCGAAGACCGACACTAAGACCGACACTTGACCCATCCCAGACTATAGTCCTTAACCACGGACATGGCTATTCGAATAGATATAATCTCTGCAGAGGGTGTACTCTTTACCCACGAGTAACGGATTCCTTTAGTCCACCGGGACTAATTCCGCTTACGGTCTTTGAATTGAAAACACACCTGACCCGCACACACCAGCTTAACTTACCGGTGCCCGGAATCACCCACGACACTCGTTAAGCAAAACTCTAAGTGGGGAGGCTATAACCTCGACTAGCATGGGATCACAAAATTTATATCGCGCGCAAAACAGGGGAGCTACCCCCTCGGTCCTAACCGGAAACACCCATGCCCCCGGACCAAGTGACATGCCTACCAGGGGCCACTGGTAGCTTTCACTATGGCCTCTCTGTATGGTGTGTGCTAGGAAAGGGGTTGACAACTTATTGAACCGTACCATACCTGTAGTAGAGACAAGTGGTAGCACGAAACAAGTATGGGGGTTACTGGCACAAGACTCGATCTATGGTCGACTCAGGAGGTTTAGGTGCTTCCTGCATGATTAACATAACATATATGTTTCACACCAACAGGCGGAATCACCACTCATCATACCTCACCATGCCTTACTGAATATACTCGTCTCCATGAAATATCAGTAACAAGCTTGTGTCTACCCAAGACAGAGACTTTCCCAGATTCCTTCCAGTAGGCATGAAAGGCATACGAGGGTGAATACTGTCACCAGCATATCGATTCCAACAGCAAGGAATTTCCATCATGCACACAGGGACATGATCATAACATCACATGAAATAATACATGTTTCCAATCAGCTCGGTGTTGTAGCCATATCAAAACAACACACGACAAATATTATACTAGGGTTCAGAATGCTTGCCTTCCATGTGTAGGTAGGCGATGTGCACTCCAAAACTTTTGAAGGTCTTTATCTTCATTCCAAATCCCTATTTTTGAAAAGATTCAAATCAACACATAATTTGAAAACAGTACAGAAAAGTTGTTCGGAAAATTTTCAAAAAATATGAAAATAAACTAGACAAAATTTGAGAATCAACAGAAAAAGAATCAAGTCAAATGGAGTTGTATTTTAAAAGTTATAGCCAGTCAAAGAATAGTCAAAGTTATGTTTTTAAATAAAAACTGAAAAGGAAAACGGTTCGAATGGAATACGCTTTCGGGAAAAGAAGACGTACTGCGGGGTTTACGCTTTCACTTAAGACAGCTCCGGCTCGTCTCTGTCGCTGACGAGCGGGGCCCCTCGGACAGGTTTGACTGAGGTCAAACCGATCATCTCCCTCCTCCAGCCGAGGGGAGGTGAGGTCTCCGGCGACTCCCGCCGGCGATTCGGGGCTCCACTTGGGCAACCGAGGGCACCATTGCGCTCAGGGTCTCGAGGCAATCCCGAGGAGGTGGGACCTGATCATCGGAGAGCTTGGGAGCTCTGATGGCCTCGAGGCCGGCGGACGGCGCCACGGGTTTGCAGGGGACTCTGCCCATGGTTCATCTCCAGCGGCATCGAGAGGGGGAATGGGTTCACGAGGTCCATCCGCAGCTAAAGGGGAAGAGAGGAAGGAGGGGAAAGCTCTGGTGGCGCCGAATCCAGCAAAGGAGACGGCGGCCGATCCTTGACCGGAGGTGGGGAAGAGGGTCTCCCCCGGTCGATTTCTCGCTATGGGAGCTTGAGAAGGATCGCAGGAATCTTCTACCGGTCAGGCTGAGCTTCGGGGATCCCTTAAATAGGCGCGCAAGGTCGGTTCGCAGCGATGGCCGAGGATAAGCTCGACGGTGAGCCGCCACTGTGGCCGCAGGTGACCTGGCGATGCAGGAGGCGGCTGGAGGAGCGAATGGATGAGCTCGGGCTGTTAAGGGGCGAGCTGGCGCGCGGCTGTCGCTTGGGCGGTGCCGTCCATGACAGAGGCTCGCTGCGGACGGCAGTGGTGGCTTGCGGGCGGTCCTGCGGGGAGCTAGGGCGGTCAGGGAGAAGCAGCGGGGTCAGCGGGTACTGCGGGCTAGCGGACGAGCGTTTGGATGAGGCCGAGCTGTTCCCGGGACGAGCTGGCATGGGGAGGCGGTTCGGTTGCACGCGCACGTGCAAAACATGCACTCTGGGCGCGCCCAGAGCACGCACGCTACATGCTCGACAGAATGCCAGGGTGGCCTAGAGGGCTTGGGTGACGATGCAAATTAACAGACCAAGGTTAGAGGTGGCTAGGAGATTAGTGGACATGCTGGTTTGTCTAGAGGGGCAAGTTTACAATGCAAACTTAAGAGCATGCCAAAACTGGCCATGCACCTAACTTGTTTGATGAAATGCCAAGGACATCTAGGCACCTCTTCTGGTGGCTACAAACTCCAGGCTGGGGTCTCTTTGGATGATAAGAATGATGGAAAGGTTAGTTTGAGAAAAATAGAAACTAGTTAGTGCAAGTTTTGCAAATCTTCAGTTCTGGACAGAAAATATAGGCCATTATTGAATGTGTCAAAAATATTCTAATGGGTTCAATCTCCTGGACTTAAGGGTTAGGTAGGGTGGACTTCAAGCAGGAAAAATCCCAAGGCAACAAGAGCAAGATAAAATATGGTTGCAGTACAAATCACCAAACTGGACCAGAATGAAGATGAGGATGGTTTGCTCAAATTTTCCAAAACACAAAGCTGTTTGTTTGCATAAAAGTGATGTAGGAACCTCACATGTCATCCCCAAATTTTTGTGGAATTTTTAAATGAAGTTATCAAATGGTTGTAGTGCAAAAATGGCTCTAAAAATATGAAAGGCCATTTTAAAAGAATTAAAACCTTGGAAAAATAATTATAGAAATATTTCCACTGATCATAAAAAAGAAAATGTTCTTGAGTAGGCACTCAAGTCCAAAAATGTTATTTGAAAAGTTTCTACTTGGAGGGAAAAACTCCACAACTCAGAAGAAAGGAGTGGTTCTGAAATCAAAAGATAATCCAGAGAAAAAATAATAATTTCCTGGCGAAATTTTTATTAATAAAACATGGTCAAATTTTGGGGTGTTACAACACTACCCCCCTTAAGAAAAAAATCTCGTCCTCGAGATTTGCTGAGAATGGTTTCAAAAATATTACTCCGACTATCATGCAATAATAACTCGAAAATTAAATAACCTGCTCACGCGATATGACGAGGCTACAGTGAGAGGGCAGATAATTGGTACAATTACTGTGGGGTACTGGTGCTGCGTGGAAAAAACTATGGTTGGGGAAACCGAGAACTTTCTACTATTGGCTAGGGTAAATTTAGAATAAATTTCTAAATTTCTAAATTACGCTGGTCGTACCCGAGTGCATAGTGCTCTCTCTGGCTGACAGGTGGACCTGGGGCCCACTGTCAGTCTCTTCTTCTACCTCTGGCTCTCCTTTCTTCCTCTCTTTCGCGTGCGTCTGCGCTTTCTCCACCTGCGGTACCTAGCGAGTAGGGCACCAAGGGCCGTACTGCAATAGTGCATGGCGTGCTAGCTGCCGGTGCAGCATGCACTCACCTCGCGGGCCAGTGCGCTGTCGGCACTGCTCGCGGATTCGCCTCCGAACACCGGCGATCGTGCGACGAGTGGCGCTGGTGAACTTCGCTCACCGTACACCGATCTCGAGCTATAAAATTGCCGCGGTGCTCCTCTCTTCTTCCTCACACCTGGCCTCGCTTCTTCTTCTCCTTCCTTCTCCTCCATTTCTGTTTGCAGGAGCTCGAGACCAGGCTCTAATGGCGGAGGTGATGCCGGATTGGTACACGATCTTGATGTGCGAAGGGTTGGCGGCATTGCTGGGGTTCTCCATCCTCTTGTGCGCGATGATCCTCGATGATCGTCGTGATGCTGCTGCTCGAGTGTTAGCTCTTCGCGGCGGCGGTGATCATGAGGATTAGGTGCTGGTGTCGGGTGCTAACTGCTGTCAGTGTGCTGGAGGCAATCTGCACTAGAATAATTACCCACAAATTTCTCACTCAGAAACTGTGGTGTGTTAGTGAGGTGATCAGTTAGGTGCAAAATGTGTATGTGGTTTTGCAATTAGTGCCTGTGGTCGCGTGGTTGTGGTTGTGAGCCTGCTGTCGTGGTGCTGCGTGAATTAAAATTTATGTCATGGAGAATTATTTGTTGCAATAACTCAAGGAAAATCCCACCTCGGAATTTACCGAGAGCGAAAACAGTTAATCAAAAATAACAACAGTAAAATAAATTACTCACATTAATTAAAACCAAACAATTAATTCATCACACAAACTTAGGATACAACGCATAAGCTGCAACACATGCTAGGCTAATAAACACAGAAGTGGCGTCTACGACGCAAACGTAAAATATGCTGGGTCCTGAGAAAATGTTTCCGGCACTTGGGCACAATCTTCTTCTACCGGGGGGAGCGGATTGACTAGTCGAAGAACGCGTCTCTCCTGGTCTGGCCTCAGTGGTCTGCCAATGGCGATCTGAGGATTTAAATCAGCGAGGCTCTGGAGATAACCCATTACCCGCTGTGTCAAATGCTCTTGAGCGATGACATACTAGGCAAGGTTGGCCAGTACTGGGTCCCTCTCAATTCGCCCACCGGGAAAAGATGCTACTTCTCCGGGTGCTGCATGACTCGAGAAGTAATAATACCCCCTTTCGCTGGCATAGGGTACTGCGAAGCGAAGACGAGTAATCGCTTCGTACGCAGCAACTTCTATGGCCATTTGTGGAGTCGGCATAGATTTCCCCACGAAGGAGACTTCCGTTGGGTCTTGGTTTGGGTTTGCGGGAGGGATGTGCACTACTGCCCAATATTTTGAGGTGCATAGGGTGATTCTCGATTTGAGCAGCTCGTACTGGGGTGGATGGGTAGAACTCATGGTACTGCAGGTAAAGTCCCACAGTATTCTTACAAAACTACCTGGGGTTGCATCTGGAGTTCTCAGATGAATACTAGGGCTCGGCATGGCAAAGAAATGGCTGTGAGAGTTGTGCACAAAGTGAGGGATGCTTGGTAAGGTTACGGGGTGGCCTCTTATATAGCATCAGGGCTGGGTTACTTATCGTGGTGCGGGGCAACTAGTTTGTCGGTTCTGCTCTATGGGGTCGGGGTCAAAGCCACAGATACACATATCTCACAAAAGTGACATATTACTGTGGGTGTCGTCGGGGTGATTTTTGGTAGCTATGCCCGGAATTAAAAATGCAACCGCACGCCAACATACTTATGCATGGCTACTATTCAAAACAGAGGCACACAAGCAGTCTGCATTCATTCAAGGCGAGTACAAATTCACACTATTACAAGGCGTAGAAATACTAAGACTCGGTACTACTCGAGTGGCTTAGTCTACCTCATTAATATCTAAGCGGGCGTGCCTTGTGGACGTCGAGGCTTCTCCATGGGCTTCACCATCGTGGTTTGCTGGGCGGGGTTGTGGAGCGGCAGGGTCGGGGTAGCGATGATGACCCTCGCGGGGGTTGGTGGTCACAATCCCGTTGGAGCGTGTTCCCAAAAGGCGATGAAGCTCTTCCGGGGATACAAAAGCATTCCGGTCGATGGCCGGGGCAGACCTCAAGGATTCGATCGGTTGCCCGAACAGCACAACTGGGTTGTCGGCATCGGGCTCCTCTTCTCCTCTTGCCGGGGCTCGGCGAACAAGTTCTCCACGAGCGGCGATCAGATCAAGGGTGATCTGATCGAACAGTGCCTCTAGTGCACTTACATAGCGCACCAGATGCAGCAATGCAGGGTCCATCTCGTGGTCTCCGTTGGCAACCTGGGGTGGCCTACTATACCCGTCACGGCTGGGGTAGTAGTAGAACGAGTGGCAGTTAACTCTGGGCGACAGGTGCCGGATTTGGACTATAGCCTCTCGAGCGGCTAGTTGGATGGCTTGTGGCTCAAAGGAAGTTGTCCTTCCGGTGAACCTGTAGGGGCGTTCTGGCGATATATCCCTACCATAGACGTGCACCGTGGCCCAAAATTGGCGGCTCTCACCGCTCACGAGCCCTTGGTACACAACATACTCTGGGGGCTCTTCTAATGCGAAGGCACGACGGGTGAGGTTTGCTAGCACGGTCACAAAACCTCCAAGGTTGGTTGCTGTGGTCTCATTGTGAACAATGGGGCCAGGCATCTTGGCTCGGTTTGGGGTAGAGGCTATGTTGTGCTGGGTTGGGGCTAGCGTTCCCTTTTTATAGAAAAAGAGGATGGAGTCTTCCTTCGCACGCTTGCGAATGCGACAATTTAGGTGTCGGTCACTGGCGCGTGATCGACAGGCTAGGCTGATAGGTTAGGCACCGACTGCCAAAAGGTGTCGGGGTCACTGTGTGGCTATCTTACACGAGAAGCTTGGCAGGGTTTAGGTTAAGGTCTGGTGGGTGGGTTAACCTAGGTTTATCGACCTGGCTAAGATAGGATTAGCCAATGGTCAGCCTGGCTCTGATACCAAGGTTGTCAGGACCGGTTTTCCAGGATATTAATTTCCCAATAAATGGCCCTTGTGCTCACCAGCCCCGGGATTACTGTTAGCTGATGAGACACAAACTTGATACAGAAATTCCAAGCAAAAATACAAAATATGAAGTACAAGACCATTCTGGCCTATGAGTACAACAAATGGTTTCTAGTGGTTGATGGCGGAAGCGGTTTGCGGTTCATCAACGTCTATGGGACTCCATTTCCCACAGGAATAGCTGACCTGGATAACTCCTATCTTCGTGAGGCTGCTATCATCATTGCCTAGGTTCCGGGGCTGTCATCGCAGCGCTCCTCTCCAAGCAAGAAATCTGGCCAAGACAATAGCCAGGGACAAGCCAGTGAGTACTTTGAATGTAATCGCAAACATCATGAACACAAGTATAATATAACAGATGATAATCATGCTCTGAAATATTCCCCGGTCACTTAGTCAGTCACGAAATAAAATTCATGACGCACGCAAGGAGGTTATTCATATAAAACATGACTAAGCAATCAGAGAATAAAAATAAAATGCACCGATCGGGTGTCTGAAGCGACGCCTCGAAAGGATAATAATATAAAGCATGCCTCAGTCGGGCGTCTGAGCGATGTCACATAAAGGGCTTATAAAGAAAAGAAATAACAAGCACGCCACAGTCAGGCATCTGAGCGATGCCATATAAAGGACTTATAAGGAAAATAAATAATCAGCATGCCACAGTCGGGCATCTCAGCGACGCCACATAAAGGGCTTATAAGGAAAATAAATAACAAGCATGCCACAGTCGGGCGTCTGAGCGACGCCACATAAAGGGCTTATAAAGAAAATAAATAACAAGCATGCCACAGTCGGGCGTCTGAGCGATGCCACATAAAGGGCTTATAAATAAAATAAATAACAAGCATGCCACAATCGGGCGTCTGAGCGACGCCACATAAAGGGCTTATAAAGAAAATAAATCACAAGCATGCCACAGTCGGGCGTCTGAGCGACGCCACATAAAGGGCTTATATGAGAATAGTCATAATGAATATCCAGGAGGTAGAACCATCCCAGGGATACTCAAAAATTCAAGTAATATAAATGGTTAGTCCACAATAATAATAATAATTATAATCGTCATTTGCCACACGTCAAGAGCAATGTTCTGGTTTAGAAGTTTTCCTCCGAAAACCGACACTAAGATCAACACTTGACCCATCCCAGACTGTAGTCCTTACCCACGGACATGGCTATTCGAATAGATATAATCTCTGCAGAGGGTGTACTCTTTACCCACGAGTAACGGATTCCTTTAGTCCACCGGGACTAATTCCGCTTACGGTCTTTGAATTGAAAACACACCTGACCCGCACACACCAGCTTAACTTACCGGTGCCCGGAATCACCCACGACACTCGTTAAGCAAAACTCTAAGTGGGGAGGCTATAACCTCGACTAGCATGGGATCACAAAATTTATATCGCGCGCAAAACAGGGGAGCTACCCCCTCGGTCCTAACCGGAAACACCCATGCCCCCGGACCAAGTGACATGCCTACCAGGGGCCACTGGTAGCTTTCACTATGGCCTCTCTGTATGGTGTGTGCTAGGAAAGGGGTTGACAACTTATTGAACCGTACCATACCTGTAGTAGAGACAAGTGGTAGCAAGAAACAAGTATGGGGGTTACTGGCACAAGACTCGATCTATGGTCGACTCAGGAGGTTTAGGTGCTTCCTGCATGATTAACATAACATATATGTTTCACACCAACAGGCGGAATCACCACTCATCATACCTCACCATGCCTTACTGAATATACTCGTCTCCATGAAATATCAGTAACAAGCTTGTGTCTACCCAAGACAGAGACTTTCCCAGATTCCTTCCAGTAGGCATGAAAGGCATACGAGGGTGAATACTGTCACCAGCATATCGATTCCAACAGCAAGGAATTTCCATCATGCACACAGGGACATGATCATAACATCACATGAAATAATACATGTTTCCAATCAGCTCGGTGTTGTAGCCATATCAAAACAACACACGACAAATATTATACTAGGGTTCAGAATGCTTGCCTTCCATGTGTAGGTAGGCGATGTGCACTCCAAAACTTTTGAAGGTCTTTATCTTCATTCCAAATCCCTATTTTTGAAAAGATTCAAATTAACACATAATTTGAAAACAGTACAGAAAAGTTGTTCGGAAAATTTTCAATTAAATATGAAAATAAACTAGACAAAATTTGAGAATCAACAGAAAAAGAATCAAGTCAAATGGAGTTGTATTTTAAAAGTTATAGCCAGTCAAAGAATAGTCAAAGTTCCTGTTTTTAAATAAAAACTGAAAAGGAAAACGGTTCGAACGGAATACGCTTTCGGGAAAAGAAGACGTATTGCGGGGTTTACGCTTTCACTTAAGACAGCTCCGGCTCGTCTCTGTCGCTGACGAGCGGGGCCCCTCAGACAGGTTTGACTGAGGTCAAACCGGTCATCTCCCTCCTCCAGCCGAGGGGAGGTGAGGTCTCCGGCAACTCCCGCCGGCGATTCGGGGCTCCACTCGGGGAACCGAGGGCACCATTGCACTCAGGGTCTCGAGGCGATCCCGAGGAGGTGGGACCTGATCATCGGAGAGCTTGGGAGCTCCGATGGCCTCGTGGCCGGCGAACGGCGCCACGGGTTTGCAGGGGACTCTGCCCATGGTTCATCTCCAGCGGCATCGAGAGGGGGAATGGGTTCACGAGGTCCATCTACAGCTAAAGGGGAAGAGAAGAAGGAGGGGAAAGCTCTGGTGGCGCCGAATCCAGCAAAGGAGACGGCGGCCGATCCTTGACTGGAGGTGGGGAAGAGGGTCTCCCCCGGTCGATTTCTCGCTATGGGAGGTCGAGAGGGATCACAGGAATCTTCTACCAGTCGGGCTGAGCTTCGGGGATCCCTTAAATAGGCGCGCAAGGTCGGTTCGCAGCGACGGTCGAGGATAAGCTCGACGGTGAGCCGCCACTGTGGCCGTAGGCGACGTGGCGATGCAGGAGGCGGCTGGAGGAGCGAATGGATGAGCTCGGGCTGTTCAGGGGCGAGCTGGCGCGTGACTGTCGCTTGGGTGGTGCCGTCCATGATAGAGGCTCGCTGCGGACGGCAGTGGCGGCTTGCGGGCGGTCCTGCGGGGAGCCAGGGCGGTCAGGGCAAAGCAGCGGGGTCAGCGGGTACTGCGGGCTAGCGGACGAGCGTTTGGATGAGGCCGAGCTGTTCCCGCGACGAGATGGCATGCGGAGGCAGTTCGGTTGCGCGTGCGTGCAAAACATGTGCTCTGGGCGCGCCCAGAGCACGCACGCTACATGCTCGACAGAATGCCAGGGTGGCCTAGAGGGCTTAGGTGACGATGCAAATTAACAGAACAAGGTTAGAGGTGGCTAGGAGATTAGTGGACATGCTGGTTTGTCCAGAGGGGCAAGTTTACAATGCAAACTTAAGAGCATGCCAAAACTGGCCATGCACCTAACTTGTTTGATGAAATGCCAAGGACATCTAGGCATCTCTTCTGGTGGCTACAAACTCTAGGCTGGGGTCTCTTTGGATGATAAGACTGATGGAAAGGTTAGTTTGAGAAAAACAGAAACTAGTTAGTGCAAGTTTTGCAAATCTTCAGTTCTGGACAGAAAATATAGGCCATTATTGAATGTGTCAAAAATATTCTAATGGGTCCAATCTCCTGGACTTAAGGGTTTGGTAGGGTGGACTTCAAGCAGGAAAAATCCCAAGGCAACAAGAGCAAGATAAAATATGGTTGCAGTACAAATCACCAAACTGGACCAGAATGAAGATGAGGATGGTTTGCTCAAATTTTCCAAAACACAAAGCTGTTTGTTTGCATAAAAGTGATGTAGGAACCTCACATGTCATCCCCAAATTTTTGTGGAATTTTTAAATGAAGTTATCAAATGGTTGTAGTGCAAAAGAGGCTCTAAAAATATGAAAGGCCATTTTAAAAGAATTAAAACCTTGGAAAAATAATTATAGAAATATTTCCACTGATCATAAAAAAGAAAATGTTCTTGAGTAGGCACTCAAGTCCAGAAATATTATTTGAAAAGTTTCTACTTGGAGGGAAAAACTCCACAACTCAGAAGAAAGGAGTGGTTCTAAAATCAAAAGATAATCCAGAGAAAAAAAATTCCTGGCGAAATTTTTATTAATAAAACATGGTCAAATTTTTGGGGTGTTACACTCGCCCAGAGATCCTTTCTCGACTCCCTGCGAGAAAGCAATCCAAGAGCCATACTATCATCAACCTCGCCCAGAGATCCTTTCTCGACTCCCTGCGATAAGGCAATCCCAGAGCCACATATCCAGGTATCATCTCAAGTTCTAGTTGTATCGATCGGGATACAACTCTGAGTGTCCTTTACCGTAGGACCGGCTATCGATAGATGTTTTCTTCCCTGCATGGGTGCACCAACTTACCCACCACGCTCGCTTAACTCCGGCCGGACACACTTTCCTGGGTCATGCCCGGCCTCGGCCAAATGATACACCGCAACCCTACCTACAGCTCAGCAGAGAGGTCCCCATCGGTCTATATCCTAAGCGCTTAGGGGTCTTGGGCCATCGCCCTGTGCACTCCGGGTCGGTGTGTGCAGGGTCAGGACGAGCACCACCTCAGTCCTGGATGGCACTGGCCCGGCCCGGCCACGAGGCTGAACTGGACGTTTGACAGAGCTTTCGGCTGATGCTATGATGCAGAGTGCCCATAACTCTTCCCACATGATGGTTAGTGCTATCAGGCCAGAGGCCTGCTCGGATCAAATATCCAAATCGTGAGTGGACTAAGGGCTTGCGGTAACGAGCAGAGACTCACGATCGATGTGACCCCGTCGCCCTGTCTCGAGGACTTGCTACAAGGCCTAAAAATGCCCGGCCGCGCCTCGTATTCATATCTCGGGCAACCTCCAGGTCAACCCGTCTCCACAACACTCGCCACTTAGGCTCACGCAGGTACCCCTCAGGGTCAACCCGCCTTTCCAAGTAACAGTGTAAAGTCCAAGTATCCGTGTGTCCATAACATCAGGGGAATCCGAGGTATCACCCTCGTTGGATTCCTACTTGATGTATCCGTCAAGGTGAACTCGGAGGAATCACCCTCAATGGGTTCACGCTTGATGTGTTGTACGACAGGGTCGTATCAGAAGTGGAGAAGAAGGAATCACCCTCGATGACCACGACCAAATAGCTACTCTACAGAGTTAACATCAGGAGTGCTATACGAGGTATCACCCTCGGCACTCGATGGTAACGATGTAGTGTCGTACAACCAAGGGGGTGATGTGCAGTGCTGGGGCCTGTCTTCAATCCCGTTGATCGGGTCTTCTGATAATCCAGCGGGGCAGTCGGGACAAGTGGGGTCACTGATAGGTCTCTACCCAGCCTATACTAAGCAGTTTAGGATATGTAGGTAATTATCAACAGCAGGTTACAATAAACAGGCTATGCATCAGAATAGGTAAAGCAGTAGTAGCAGCAATTCTAATGCAAGCATGAGAGAGAAAGAATAGGCGATATCGGGATGCTCAAGGGGGGGGGGGCTTGCCTGGTTGCTCGGCAGATGGAAAAGGAAACTCCGACGGTGAAGCAGTCGATCACCAGTGCGTCGTCAGCGATCTCGGGGTCTATCGAGAGAGAAGGAGGGTGGAGGAAACAGTAAATACTAAGCAAACAAGTGCTACACAAATGTATGACATGACAATATGCAGTGCCGGGTGTGTCCTACGTATGGTTGCACGTCACCGAGGAAGGGGGAATCCATCCGGGAATGTTTTCCCGGTTCTGGACATTTGTCAGACAGATGACCGGAGGGGAACGGTTCCATGTTCGGGTAGTTAGGGACATGTGACGGACGAACGGACCGCGTTTTCGGATTCGTCTCAAAATTCTGAGCAACTTTCATGTACAAAGTTTTTCGATTTGAGCTACGGATTATTTACTATGATTTTCTAAAGTTTTAATCATTTTCTAAAATTTATTTAATCATTTTAAATCAACATTATCCAGAACAGTGTATGCTGACATCATCATGACGTCAGCATGACATCAGCGGTCAACCTGACGGGTGGGGACCAGCTGTCATTGACTGTTTGGTTAACTAAGGTTTAACTAATCTAATTACTGTTTAATTAAACTAACTAATCTAATTACTGTTTAATTAAACAAACTAATTAATTAGATTAACTAAAAAATTAATTAACTTAATTAACTAATTATTAATTTTATTAAATCATTTTCATTTTTTTATTAAACATTCTGTGGGGCTGGGCCCCATATGTCATAGGCCAGAGGGGCCTAACGGGCGCGACAGCTAGCGGTTGCGGGCACGGGCGCCCGTCGAGGCGGACCCGGGCGCGGCATTGCCTGAGCGGCGCGCCGGCGAGCAGGGCATGGCGGGACCGGGCGGCGGCCAGCGAGGGAGGCCGCGGCGGAAGGCGGCGACGACGCGCAGGGCAGCAGCGGCGACTGCGGCAGGGCGGCCGGAGCGAGCGGAGTGCGGGCGGCGGTGAGCGGGCAGTGCGCGCGCGTGGCCGGGACGAGCGTGGCCACGGCGCATGCGGGCGCGCGCGCCAGCGGTGACCGCCGTGAGAGGGGCAGCGGGCGCGGGGGGGTGTGGTAACCGGGGCCGAGGCGAGCGGGGCGAGGCGTGCTCACATGGGGGCTCGAGGAGGTGTCGGCCGGGGAGGAAGGCGGGAGGGCGGCTGTCGGGGCGGGCGCCGGGGCGGCGAGGTGAGGTAGCCGGCCGGGGCGGCGACGGTGGGGGCCGGCGGTGTCGGGGGCGGGGCGCCGCCCAGATCGGAGAGGAAGGAGGAGGCGCGAGGGGAGAGTGGGGGAGTGGGGGTGCTCGGGGGTTAGGGTTTCGGGGTAGTGGGGTTATAGGCCAAGGGTGGGCCGCGTGGGCCGGTTGGCTGGGCTGGTTGGCCCAGTTGGCCGGGGGTTTTCTGTTAATTGATTTTCTGTTTTTCTTTTCTTATTTTTGTTTTCTCTTTTCTTTTTAAACCAAATGACTTTTGCAAAATATGAGACTTGCCAAAACAAATGCTATGCAATATTTACCACTGTTAGAAAATGGTTTGGAGCATAAATGATTTTATTTGTATTTTAAATAAATGAATATGGATTAACTATCTCTGCTTTGTTGCTGTTAGAGTCAATTAATTAATTTAGTGAATGTTGGTTATAGACTTAGAATTGTCTCCGGATTATTTACAATATTATGAACATTTTAGTTTTCAAATTTGAACAACTTTTATTTTCACTTTTAGTTTGAATTTCCAATTGAATTTGAATTTGAAAAGAGATATGATCCAAATGATATTTAAGCACTGTTGATCATGATGACATGGCATTATCAAAAGGGGATTACTGTAGCTAACCACTGGGGGTGTTACAAATCTCCTCCACTAATAAGAATTCTCGTCCCGAGAATTAAGAGGTAGAAGGGAAAAGATCGGGGTATTCAGCACGGAGGTTATCCTCGCGTTCCCAAGTGGCTTCATCTTCAGTATGATTTGACCACTGCACCTTGAGATGCACAAAGATAAAGCAATGACCCAATCATAGAGCGGTAAAGAGATGGGTCAAAAGGGATACCGTTGGTGTCTTCAGTGAGAACAAGTTTTGTTGGCATGGGTGTCTTACATGGGCTTGCATTTGTCATGTCAAACTTCTCTAGAATGTCCTTGAGGTATTTTGTTTGGGACAAGAAAATTCCTTCTTGAAATTGTTGAATTTGAAATCCGAGAAAGAACTTCAAGTCCGCATTGAGTGACATCTCAAAGGTCTTGGTCATGGAGGCCGCAAACTTCTTGCACAAATGAATGTTAGGAGAACCAAAAATGATGTCATCTACATAGATTTGGCATAAGATCAAATCACCCTTTTCCCTCTTAGTAAAAAGAGTGGGATCGATCACCCCTCTCACAAAGCCATCATCAAGTAGAAACTTCTTAAGATGATCATACCAAGCACGAGGTGCTTGTTTGAGGCCATACAAAGCCTTGTGAAGTTTATACACATAGTCTTTGTGATCGGGATCAACGAACCCAGGTGGTTGTGATACATATACTTCTTCTTGTAGAGGACCATTAAGGAAAGCACTCTTTACATCCATTTGATGTAAAGTAAAACCATTGAAAGTAGCATAAGCAAGTAAGATGCGAATAGACTCAAGATGGGCCACTTGGGCAAAGGTCTCATCAAAGTCCAAACCTTCAACTTGTGAGTACCCTTGTGCCACTAACCTTGCCTTGTTTCGGATGATTACACCATTTTCATCTTTCTTGTTTTTGAAACTCCATTTTGTTCCAATGACATTGTGTTCCTTAGTTGGTCTCTTGACTAAGGACCACACTTTGTTGCATTCAAAACTGTTCAACTCTTCTTGCATAGCAACGAGCCAACCATTTTCCATCAATGCATCTTGTACCTTGAGTGGCTCAACACTAGAGACAAATGAAAAGTGAGCACAAAAGTTTGTCAATTGTTTACGAGTGACTCTACCTTCCGATATGCCATTAAGAATTTGATCAACATCAACACGACCGGCCACTCGTGGCATGATGGAGGTTAGGGTTTCATGAGGTTCAACTTCATTTCCATCATCCACATCCTCAACATACGGATCATTAATGTGTGGTGGAAGATCTTCCTCTTCATGTTGCATTTGTTGAGGTTCATCATCAAGGATTGCACTTTCTTGTTCTTGCTCTTGGTGATGATCTTGTTCTTGAATAACGGGCATCATTTGAGCAATAGGATCTTGTGGTGGTATGGGTGTTGAAGTGGCTTGAGGATGAGTGAAACTTCCATCTTCTTCATCATCATCATGAGGTTCTTGTTCCATTGGAAGAAGAGCACCAACACCCATGGTCAAAATATCTTGAGAAGGATCTTCTTGACCTACATCACTTAGGTCAACTTGCTCCCCATGGGAACCGTTAAATTCATCAAACACCATGTCACAAGTTTCTACAACACATCCATTGGACTTGTTGTAGACTCTATAGGCGTGAGAGTTTGATCCATAACCAACAAATATACCCTTAGTTGTTTTGGATTGAAACTTTCCTAACCGTTATCTCTTGTTGAGAATGAAGCACTTGCACCCAAATACATGAAAGTACTTGACATTTGGCTTGTTCCTGGTTAGGAGCTCATATGGAGTTTTCTCCAATATCGTGCGGAGGAAGAGCCGGTTTGATGCATGGCATGCGGTGTTGACGGCCTCACCCCAAAAACTATGTGGTGACTTCTACTCATCCAACATTGACCTTGCCATTTCCACAAGTGTACGGTTCTTCCTCTCGACAACACCATTTTATTGAGGAGTGTAGGGTGCGGAATATTTATGCTCAATCCCCTCATCACTAAGAAATTCTTCCAAAGTGTAGTTCTTGAACTCGGAGCCATTATCACTTCTTATTGCCAAGATTTCTTTGTCAAACTTGCATTGGGCTTGCTTGGCAAAATCAATGAAGGTGACCTTCATCTCATCCTTGGACTTGAGGAAAAACACTCATGTGTATCTTGAGTAATCATCAACAATGACAAGTCCATACTTTTTCCCACCAAGACTATCCCATGAAAGAGGCCCACAGAGATCCACATGAAGGAGCTCCAAAGGCCTTGAAGTAGATACAATATTCTTGGGTCGGTGCTTTGATTGATGTTGCTTCCCGGCTATGCATGCACTGCACACAAGATCTTTCTCAAAAGAGACATTGGTTAGTCCAAGGATGTGATTACCCTTTAATAGATCTTGAAGATTTCTCATGCCGACATGGGCTAGCGGGCGATGCCATAGCTACCCCTTGTCGGCCTTGGCCATCCGACAAGTTGCATGGAATGTGCTCTCTTTCGAGAAATCAACCGTATAAAGGTTTCCATCCAACTCTCCAACAAAAGCCACTTCGAGAGTATCTCTCTTAAATACTTTCACATCCGTTAGTCCAAATAGTGTATCATAACCAGCAGAAGCTAATTGACGAACGGAAAGCAAATGGTATTTAAGGGATTGGACAAGCATGACATTCGCAAGAGACATGTCATTTGTGATAGCCACCTTGCCCAACTCGAGTACATGACCTTTTGATCCTCCACCAAAAACAATTCTCATAAATGGTTGAATAGCTTCCATGAAATCAAAAAGCAATTTTCTATCTCCGATCATATGGTTGGTGCATCCACTATCGATCACCCATTTGACTCCACCGGAGAAGGCAACCTACACACAATTTATGACTTGGTTAGAGGAACCCATTTTGCAATGGGACCTCTCAAGTTAGTCACAAGGGTCTTAGGGACCCAAATAGCATAAAACCGTAATGCATTACAAGGACCAACAAATTTTGCATAAACTTCTCCATCGTTTGTTTTACGAAGTACACATGATGGAGCCATGAACTCTTTTGGCTTGTTGAGAGTGGGCATGCCCCTAGTGGCCTTCCCACTCACAACCTTACCTTTCTCCATGTGCCCTTCTCGTACAAATGTCTCCTTGATAGGGGTGGTGCACTTTTGAGAAGACGTCTTCTTCTTGCTCGTGCTTGGGTCAAACCCGAGCCCTTCCTTGGCAAACACCTCATTGTGTTGGCTCAATACCTCATTAAGGTTCTTTTGTCCTTGAGCACATGCCATGAGTCCTCTCTCGAGTTGTGCCTTTATAAAACGGTTTTCCTCAAGAATATATGCTAGGTCACCATTAGAGTTAGTAGTACAAGCCTCAACATTGATAATAGGTGAAGAGTAAACCTTGGCTATAGTTTCAAGATAAGTAAGTTTGAGCGTCTCAAAGCTCTTTGTAAGAAGGGCGAGCTCCTCTTCCTTAGTCCTGAGGGACATGGATAGAAGCTCACAATCCTTAGAGAGAGAGAGGCATGAGATTACACAAGCTTACTTTTATCATTCATCAACTCCTTGCAAGAGTTCTTAGCCTTTTTCAAGGAGGCAAGTTTTTTAGCATGAACATCAATGTTTGCACCAATTTTTAAGCATAGTTCAACATTTCGTGCTTCGTCATATTGGACTCTCCGCTCAAGGATTTCATATTTTTTCTTTTCCTCGATGACGAGGGTTTCGAGTTCCTTAATGGTGATGGTGTGCTTACTCACCATCTCCATAAGCATACGAAACATACTGAGCTTCTTTCCTTTAAGGGAGCACATGAAGTTATTTAGTTTAGCAAGCATAGGATCATCTGTATCATCATCTTTATAATTATCCTCCGCTTCAAGATACTCATCACGAGGAGTAGACGGAGTGAAAAGCGGAGGATTTGGTCGTGGGGTTACCTTAACCTTGTCAGGAGAGTTTTGGTCATCTCCATCTTCTACCATGGCCTTTGCCATTAAGCACTTGTGAGCGTTGCCCTTGTAATCTTTCATGTAGTTATAGGTGACAACATCACCACTCTTGTTGACTAGCCTCAAGGTGTTTTGAGAATCTTGAGCTACTCTGGCAACACCACCAACATCATCCGGATCGGATTCTTCATGGGCAACCATTGCTTTCCCATCTCTCTTCTTGAGCTTGGAGTTCAAAGGATTTGGCAACTTCTTATTAGGAAAGGTCTTGCGAAACCTTGGTTTATCTTCTCTCTTCTCATAAGGGCAATCGTTCGAGAAGTGGTTGGTTTCTTCACAGTTGTAGCACTTTCTCACTTTCTTCTTCTAGAATCTTCCCTTGAATTTTCCTGCGCTAAACTTCTTGACAAAGAGGGCAATGTCTTCATATGAAGGGCTCTCATCGGAGTCAATCTCATCATCATCTTCTTCTTCTTCTTCTTCACTTTGCTCTTCCTCACATACATGCTTGGCCTTCAAAGCAAGATTGATCTTTAATGTTGAGGTACCATGCATGGCAAGATGTTTTGTAGCATTCGCCTTGGATTCTTCGAATAGTTGAAAAGTGGATATGATGTCATCCGGAGTCATTTCCTTGAATCCATGATGTTGCCTTATGTCCCACACCATTTGGTGATGATACGGAGCAAGAGCATGAAGCAATTTGTCCATGAGAAATCGCTTAGTCAAGTTGAATCCATCTTGTGTCTTGTCACAGTCACAGGACTCAATGTCGGTGGTGAGAGTCATGAGACTCTCAAGGAGATGCTTGGGGGATTCACCTTTCTCCATACAAAAGTTTTGCAATTGACCCTTGGCAATTTCATATTGAGCTAGCCGGAGAGTGGAGGTACCGGTCTTGGTCCTCACAATACTATCCCATAACTCCTTGGCACTTGTGATGTGTATGTAAGGTCTCCTTTGCTTATCATTCATTCCTTTCCTTATGCACATGATTGCGGTGTCATTGAGATGCTTGTCATATGTCTCTCTTGGAGTGAGATTCTTTCGGTCGACAGGGTTGTAGCCATGCTCCAAGATGTCCAACATTTCATCATTGGCGTACCTAAGATGGTCCTACATACCAACTCTCCACAAAGCAAAATCGAAACTGTCATCAAGCAAAGGAGGTTTTCCTCCAGGATTATACTTAGGTTTCTCTACTTGAGGTCTTGCATAAAGCCATGGAACACTAGAGTGATCATTGCTAGGAGGTTGTTGGCCAAGTGAAGGAGTAGGCACAGTTGGCCTCGAGGCCGGACCACACGAAAGTGGTGCGAGCATCGTGGTTAATGTGGCTAACCTCATTTGAACCAAAGCCTCAAGAGAAGCATCATGCTCCTCCTTTTGCTTAGCAAGGGCCCGTTCCAGATCCTCAGAAGTGAAGGACTTGGCTTCCGAATAAGCCGTGCCTTCTCCTTCGGATCTGCAACAAGGGGAGTCCCATCGGGGTTCATCTCGCTCGAGGGCGGTTAAGCCACAAGAATAGAGCATGAGGCTCTGATACCAATTGAAAGGATCGAGATGGACCTAGAGGGGGTGAATAGGTATAATTACAAATTTTAATTGTTACTTAGCAATTTTAGGCAATATTGCGGAATATGAAAGTGAGCCTAACAATTGAAATGGTGATACTAGAGCTAATCAAGGTGAACAAATACAACAATTATTTAGATAGACAAGCACAATATAATGTAAGTAAAGCTTAAGAGACAAATAACCACAAGTAGGGAGCTAGGGTTAGGATTAACCACAACTCTGAGAGACGAGTATGTATGCCGATGTTCACTTCCTTGGAGGGAAGCTACGTCACCGTTTAGAGAGGTGGATGTTACCACGAAGGCACACCAACGCCACGAAGGCTCACCCTATTCTCTCCTTGATGAGATATCACCACGAAGGCAATTCCCAACCACTCGTGGTAGACCTTGGGGTGGTCTCCAAACCCTCACAAACTTTTTGGGGGTAATCACAATGGTTTGATTCCTCACCGAAGGACTCCTACCGCCTAGGAGTCTCCAACCTCCAAGAGTAACAAGATCAAGGGAACCGCTCAAAACTTCCTCAAATCACGAATTCCTTTGGTTGAGAGGAGGAGAGAGGGACGATCTATATTTTGATTGGAACAACACTCAACAATCCTCACAAATGCTCTTGGGATCTAGGATTTGGTGAAAGCAAGAGAGAGTGAGGGAGAAAGGTGTTCTTGGAATCTTTGCACTGTGTTGGACAACCCCCACACGAGGTGGAAGAAGGATATTTATAGTCATAGTACAAAAGTGGCCGTTGGAGGTCACTTATGCTGCACAGACGTCGGTCGTCCGACAGGCACCGGACGTCCGGATAGAAAAGTGGGACCGGAAGTCCGACAAGCGTCGGTCGTCCGGTTATCCGAAAGTGCAGTGGTCCAACGCAGCAGTGAGAGGAAAGGGGCACAGGAAGCGGACGTCTGACAAACGTCGGTCATCCGATGAACGGTCGTCCGGAGCGGACGGAAATCCGTTAATATTTGTTCTGTGAAGTGGCACTGGATGACCGGTCACCTACGGACGTCTGGAAGCCGGTCGTCCGGAAGGACCAGAAATCCGAGAATTTCTGATCTGTAACGAGCCACCGGACATCCGAAGAGCAACGGTCGTCCGGAGAGCAGTGAAGCGCCGGACATCCGGTAACCTTCCGGATGTCGGGCCAACGACAGAGGCCAAACAGTGAGTCAAGAAGAGAACTACGAGAACCAGTGATCCCCTCTTAATAGTGTGGGATCCCTATACTCAAAGAAAAGGAAAACAGAGAAAGATCTATAGCTGTGCCTTGTTTCTCCATCCTTTGAGTATCTTGAATATGACAGTTATGATCCACACTATAATCTTTTGGGAACTAAACCGGAGATGCACTTGACAAAAATGATTAGTTCCCTATATGTATGTTGTCAACAATATCAAAATATGATTAAGGTCATGATTGCACTTTCAGTGCTGCCGCTAGCAGTGACGACCTGGGCTTTGGCGGACTTGGCGGTGACGACCTTGGCGGTGGTGGTGGACGTACTGGCGCTTAAGCCTGTGGGTCCTTAGATGACTTGTGGTTTTCTATGCTCCTTTAGATGACTTGTGCTTCTTTAGATGCTTATGTTGTTTGTGATGATGATTATGTTGTTTGCGATGATGCTTATGTTTGTGATGATATTTATGTTCTTATGATGTTGGTGATGTTGATTGTGAGGATGTTGGTGTTGTGCTATATGTCTATTTCATCATATATATCTGTTGTCTATGTGAATTGAATTGAATTAGAACAGAGAAAAGAAAAAAACATAGAAATAAACTATGCCGACGGCCTTGCCGTCAGCATAGGGTAGAGCCGAGCTACCAGTGGCCGCCACGTGTCCCCCTATGCCGACGGCCGGCTAAGCCGTCGGCATAGTTTTATATATATACGCCGACGGCATAGCCGCCGGCATAGAGGACACGTGGTAGCCATTGGGCACAGCTAACACACAGGTATGCCGATGGCTAGGCCGTCAGCATAGATGAGAACATATGCCGACGGCTACCTGTGCCACGTGGCTCCTTCTGATTCGGCCGCACTTGACGACAGCGCCGTCAGCCGCCGTCAGACGTGGAAATTTGCCGACGACCGTACGAAAACCGTTGGCATAGGCATCTATGCCGACGGCCTTTCTATGCCGACGGCCTCCCAGGGTACGCCGACACAAATGTTGCCGACGGTGCTATGCCGACGGTGGCCGTCGGCATAGGCCAGTTTCCCGATGGAGGCGGCGACGGCCCGTTGATGCTGCTGGGACGGATATTGGCGGTGCCTGTCCGCGTGCGGCGGCCGCGTGGCGGAGCCCCTGCTCATCGCTGCCGTTCATGGTGGCCTGAAGAACGGGACCTGTGTGGCTGCCCTTCTCTAGTCTGCTCACAGTGTGGTGAAGGAAGCCGGGGCGTGGACTTGGTGGTGGCCTCCTTGTCAGCACGATGGGAGGTCAAGCGCGACTAACCATGGGGAGGCGCGCAAGGGATTCGGGCCCTAGTGCCCTGATAAGGCGATCGTGGCGGCGTTTGCCGTTGTATGGTGGGTGCTCAATGTAGCGCCTGGAATCGGGGCGGCGGCCCCTCTTCTTTCGATGGTGGACGACTTCGTGGTCATGTGGGCGACTCGGAAATTGGATCTCGAGGTGGTGACGGCCTTTCTGAGGATGGCAGCGGTATGGGACGTCCCCTCCATCAATAGATTGGGTTCTATGCTGATCGGCAGGTGACACAAGCGCCTCTTCCAGAGAGGTCGAGCAATGCCTGTCTATAGCAGGTGAAGCAACTGGCGGATGCTACACACGACGTCTTATGCGAAGGCGTCAAGTAGAAACATGGATGATATGCATAGCAAATGGATGATGTGGGTGCTCAAACTTGATACGATGGATATTTGACAAGATTTACAACTCCAATAATTATTTGAGAATATTTGGAGAAAATTCCCTATGTAAAAGTTTCAAACCATAGAAATGTGCAGAACTGAAGTTTGTAGATATAGCCAAATATTTGGACATGGCCATTGGTTGAAACTCATATATATGGAAACTATATGTCTGTTGAGCTTCCCTAAATTTTCTCAAATACTTTTGAAACATTAAATTAATTTTCCTATTGAAGACCATTTCTGGCCTTTAGAAAAAGCCTTTAAATAAATACTTTTTTACTTTTTAAAATAATATTTTGTGGTTTTCGGATGTCCAATAATTAATAGGATCAAAATATAATTTTGCAAAGTTTTTATTCCACTTAAATCAATGCCTTGTAGTTCAATCTATGACCCCAGGGTTTTTGAAAACGTAAATTTGGACAATAGCTTTTGGCCAAAATAATTATTTTTATGACCTATTCCCATGTCATGATGAGTGGAAGAAGGTTTGGATTTAGTAGAATGATCATAAGAGTTTTCCTAAGTCATAGAGAACTTTTATCAAAATGAAAAACAACATCCAGAAAAATTCAAACAAAGAGAGAAGCACTTAAAAAATCAGGATTCAACTCATCATTCACTCACTAGATTCAAGGTTAGAATTTCCATGGTGTCACAAGAACTTGGCTCAAGGCCATCCCAGATATGGCGATTTTGGTGGGTAGAGAAGTCTTGGGGCAGTGTCTGATATGCCGAATAGGAGATGGCCAGACGACACATGTGTGGAATGATAACTGGTATCCGTGGGAGTCACTGATGAAACCAATCCCACAAGCACTGAATGGACCGACTTTTGTTGCTGAGTTAATCGATCCTGTAAACCATTGATGGATAGAACAGGCTCTGGGAAACAATTTCTTAAAGTGGGACAGGGAGAAGGTGGTTAGGAAGATTGCAATCCTATCAAGATCATATCCAGATTGTTGGGCTTGGAGTAAAGAGAAGTCAGGGAGCTTCTCGATATGATCAGCCTACCACATGTTGATCAACATGAGCAATCAAAGAGAGGTCTGGCTTGAAGGCACGTCAAGTAACTCAAATCCTAGGAAAGAATCAGATGGATGGAGGAAAATTGTGGAAGCATGAGATACCGCCCAAACTGAGAATTTTTGCTTGGAGAATAGCTAGGCAAAGCCTTCCAACATCTGAAGTTGCACATCACAGGCATATTGCGGATGAGGCCACATGTCTGATATGTGGTTTTGTAGAAGATTCTTGGCGACATTCACTCGTGGAATGTGGAATGGCTCGCTGCATTTGTGTTCTATTGGATGATAACTCTGTGCGATCAGATCAGAGAATGCAAAAAGCCGAATGTAAGAAACTGGTTATTTGAACTGTAAGACAGATTATCAAGTGAAGTTTACGTGGACATGACGGTGACTTTATGGGCAATCTGGAAGGCTCATAGAGATGTCATTCATGAGAACATATTTCAGTCACTGTTTGCGACTTGCGCCTTTATTACAAGGTTCATTCAAGATTTTGAGGTGGACGCCGTAAGGGGTGGAGCTAGAGCACCTCAGCCGCCGACCAGAAAAGTATCATCGGTCCGTCCTCCTACAGGATATGTGAACGGAAATGTTGCTAGGGCGTTATCTAAGGGGAAGGGAAGAAGTGCAGTTTCGTCCATATTTCGTTCTGTCGATGAACAGTACCTAGGTGCTTCGGCCCTAGTGATCAATGGAGTTTTGGATCCATCTACCATTGAAACTATAGCTTGCAAGGAGGCACTTTGCTTAGCCAGAGATGCAGGCTTCAGATCAATGATTACTGCCTCGGACTGTGCTGGTGTGGTTCAAGGTATTCATGAAGGGTCTCTAGGTGAGACGAATGCTATGATACTTAAAGAAATTAGAAACATGAAAGTTTCTTTAGACAAAGTTGTTTTTAAATTTGAGGGCAGAGAAGATAATGGAGATTCCCATAGCATAGCTAGACTGTCGCTTGATTTAGCTCCAGGTAGACATGTTTGGTTCTTGGAGCCTCCAGGCTTTGTAAATTTTTCTATCACTGATTAGTAAAGCTTGGAGTGTTGCTAAAAAAAGACCAGCAAAGTCCTCCATTGGGTAGCGATGCAGATCTCCCAAGAGGGTAGAATGTCCAGATACTGGGATTGATCAACATGTGGCTAACGAAGGTAGAGGTATAACCTGAGGTTTTACCCACTTTTATATAAAGATGATTTACACACATCTACAACTATTTGGGTGAAATTTCAAGCTGACTACAAAATAGGCCTTGGGAGTGCGCCACATGGTCTCATTGTTTACAAGCTACCCAAGATCAAAATGTAATGAAGTGGTATGCCCATATTTCATAGAAATCTACTACATCGGAGCCACCATGTGGCCACCGGGTCTAGTGGTTCCCAACAATGTCCTTGTTGTCATAGACGACCACAACTGTAAAGGCTAGATATTGAATCTTGATTAAATGGAAGTTCATCTGGCTCCCGTTGGTAATGGTCAATTAAGTTTCCTTGGTCGGGGCGTTAGGTGGCTTTTCGTTCGTAAATTGTCGTCGTCGACAAGCAGGCCCCAGTGATCTGGGTTTAAAATGTGACATTGCACTCGGGGGAAACGCACTCAAATGTGGACGTTACTCTACCCCCCACCCCACCCCCCGAAAAGATGATCTTGGTAAAACTGCCTTTGCATCCAAGGATGTTCAACTTAACTGCCAGCGTCTGGTCACAATCATGAGTCGATAACCCCTTCTCCCCGATATGATGAGAACGCTTGCACGTTACCTGTTATCCAAGTGAAAAATATTTGTGGATATACATTGTCCTATGCTTCAATAAATCTGTGTGATATCCATTGTTCTATGCTTTGGTGGGTAGCCCATGTGGAGATCTAAAATTATCCTAATCTGCATAAGAAATACATCGGAGAAAAATAATACCCACATTTGCAAATTTGGCTGAACAATCTTCAGATAATGCATATATAATGACACGTAGGTACGAAAAACATCACAATTTTGTGTCGTGGTACATGGTACATACTACTACATACTACCGGTTACATGATATATCCAGTTGAGTCATGTTGTCCTGTCTAGCACACATTTCCTTGAATGGAGAAAAGAAACAAAACAATTACACCGCAAGGGAACACTAGTTGCATTTGAGGGCCAAACTAGAAGTTCACATGTCTGAGGATACAATTCAGATGTCTAAGGAGCCAAAATTACTTTCAACCTTCCTTTCAAAGGCAATAACATTCTGACCTCTATCAATCCACCAGTGGACAGATATGGACCACCTCTAGTTGTCTGTTTCTTGAAAACCAGCTAGTTATGGGATAGGTTAAGGTCTTAGGTGTCGGTGACTCGACGGTCGTGCCCATTTTGGGTGGGACAACAAGCTAGTCTCTTCCAATCTTGGCAATGAGCGATGGGAGATAGTTAGTGAGTGAAGACTCTCTGGCCGGGGCAAGGATACACGCCAGGTAGTGTTTCCTGTGTAAACCACAAAGGAGACGCTATCTCTGCCACCCATGTAACTGTAGTTTGAATCTTTTGAGGTTACAACCTGATAGCTGGAAATACAAATACCATAGGCAAAGAGAAAGGGGGACACACATGTCTGTGTGTGTGCGCGCGCGCGCGCGCGTGTGTGCGTGTGTGTTCAAATTCACTATTAATTTATTAAAGGTCGGTTATGAACACAAGTATATATCAACCCTTGGATTGTCACATATTCTATGCAAACAATATCCTGGGGGAGTTTATTACGTCATGCATCATCTTAAGTGGGTTATAAAACGATTTTTTTCTCAAAAGGAAAAAAAAAAGAAGTTTCGGCCATAAATGACTGTTTGACTCTATTATAAGAATCTGGCATATCCATTCAAATTTAAAAGTAATAAAAATAGGATCTTGCATAACAAATTTGGATATGAGATCTCTTTGGATATTGTAAACCGCAGGTATGTGCATTTTATTCTTGCATTTCGAAAAGTTTGCAAGCAAGAATCACATGCATTTTTTGTCGGAGTTTACAGGCATCTGATACAAATAATACCATTTTCTATATGGCATGGGCTGCATTTGTCTGTCATATTGTTAATGAGTAAGCAAAAGAAGGGGTCGTTGTTAATAAGGATGACCTTTTGGACATTTTTTTGTTTAGGGAAACACACTATACTTGAAGTTTTTACATTGTCTAACACACTATTTATCGATGGATCACTAATATTGAATGCTGGTCGTACCTCCTTGGAGGTAATTAAGTTGGAGCATCTTAAAAGAGCTCCAATATATATCTTTGGACTAACAATGTAATATATTCTATGAATACAATCTCTTACATGATCCTATTATTTAATGCATTTGATTAAGTGTGATTATAAACTGAAGTTTAGTTCACACATGATCGTATGAGTGTATTACAAGAAGAGAATCCTAAAAGTAATCAAAATGGGGTCTTGATTAAAACGTTTCGTTATTATAACCCTAAGGTGTGCATTTTATACTTGCATCTTGAAAACAAAAAATACCATGGTCATTAACCTATTACTAGTATGTGCAAAGGTTTTGGTGCCCATAGAGATTTACAAAACTTCATTGAAATACTTCAATAGAGGAGCTCTTGTATGAGTACCTCTTCTGATGCAAAACCCAAACCAGGTCAGCTACCGTAAGGTCCTGATGACGCAAAGGAAATGCGCCTGATACTATTGCGGCCGTTGTGGCCTCCCAAAGAAGGGACATATCTGCTCCTTTGCTGGTGGATCGTCTTCAGCGCGGGTGGTGCAGGACGGAGAAGAAGTAGCACCACCGATGGACCCAACTGGCGCCAAGGAGGACAACATCACTGCCCTACCCAATGACATCCGCGGCACCATCATCTCCATGTTCCACATCTATGACGCCACCAACATACAAGCCATATCCCAGGGTGGGGAAACGCCTCTGGCACGAATCCACCCCGCTCAGCCTTGATGACCATGACCTCCAGAAAAGGGCATGGGGACACAACAAGTCGACCTCATCTTGGACATCCTCAAGGCTCCACGCCAGGTGCACGCTTGTCGTCTTTCTCAGCATGTTATGTCGCCACTCCGGCGACTTAGACCACTACCACATCTTCAACAAATGGTTCTGATCCAAGGTTCTCGATCACCTCAAGGAGTTCGATTTCAGCTACCTGCAGGTGAACAACACCTAACCACTTTAGGATGGCCCCGTAAACACATTGCCGGCTGTGATCTCTCTATACCCCTTCATAACAAAAGGGTAGGATAGTCTTTCCACCCACTCCGATACGTGGCCGGCGTACATATACGCGGCACCCTTTTTTTCCTCGCGGCATGTTTTTTTCCCTCGGCACCCTCAGCTATTTTTCACTCTCTTTTTAAAAGATAAAAAGAGTGCAGGTAACATTAATCAAACTCAAGACCTCTTGGTCTAAGGATGACCACACATCCTAATGGTTGTGCATATTTACTTCTTCTTTTTCTTTTCTTCTACTTCAGTTCGTGGGTGGCCCGGCTCATTGTTGAATCGGTCATCCTATAACTTTTTTTTTCATTTTTTCTATTCATTTTTTTCCTTTTCATTTTCCAAAAAAATGCTCACACTTATAAAAAAATCAAAATTTTAAAAAATGTTCGCTTTTTAAAATTTTGTTCATAAAGTAGAAATATTCGCATTTTAAAAAAATTGTACAGATATGTCAAAAAATTGTTCGTGTCTTTAAAAAATGCTCAGAATGTCATAACACAAACATATTTTTAAAAGAGCGAACAAAATTGTGAACGCAAACATTTTTTGAAAAACGCTACGAAATTTGACATTTCAAGTAAAATTCAGAAAATATTAACAAAATTTTGGAACCCATTATTTTGAATTTCTGCGAACATTTTTTTGTATTGTGTAGAAAATATTGAATACAGGATTCCAAATTCCAAATAAATTTTGAAAGCATGAACATTATTTGAAAATGCAGAATTATCGAAATCACAAAAACTTGGAACGGTACCCTGTAATGGTCATACAAGACCCTACAAAAAATTTGGTCCATTTGAAAGATGTCGAAAAAAGGTAGTCTGGGACGGAACCTTTCGCCCAATACGAACTTTTTCCCTTTTAAATTCGTGAACATTTTTTAAATTCGTAGACTTTGTTTCCAAAATCATGAACTTTTTTCCATATCCAGGTACTCTTTTCAACTTTTACAAAGGTTTATAAAAGCCCGTATTTTTTTTCAAATTCATAATCTTTTTCAAAATTGATGAACCTTTTTCAAATCAGCGAATGTTTGGGCAGGCCTAACTGGCACCCGACGGAAGCGATGCCGTCGCCCAGTTCTGCAAGGCCTGAGCTTATTTTTTTCTATTCTATTTTTATGTTTTTCCTTATTTTTTTCCTTTTTGATGTTTATTGTTCATTTTAAAACCAGTTCTCAAATTTGAAATATATTTGGAATAATAAAAAAAATTATTGTTTTCAAATATGAAAAATTATAAAAATGTTCTAGAATTTCAAAATTTGTTCCCATTTTGAATTTTTTGTTCATAAATTTAATAAATGTTTGTGTTTTAAAAATGTCAATAAATTATAGAAAAAGTATGTGCTTTGCAATTTGTGTACAACATCAATATTTGTGAATTTATTAACAATTTTGGAAAACGTGTTCATGTTTTATAAAATTTTCATACACAGTTTGAAATTCCAAAATTGTTGACAAATTTCAAGAAATAATTGGGATATAAGAAAATGTTCATGTTGATCGATAATAACAGAAATTGCAAATAACAAAGCCTTGCCCTATCGGCCTACCCAAATTTTCATTTTTCTCTTTCCTTTTTCTCTATTTTTTTCTCATGCATGAACTTTTTCAAATTACAAAAACAAATTCATGAATATTTTTTTTACAAAATTTGTGAATATTTTTTACAATTTCTTTACAAGATCTGTGAAATTTTTGTATAGGTCGAAATATTTGTACAAAAAGATTCACGAATTTGAGAATCTTTACGAATAGGTAGATATTTTTTAAAGATTAGACAAGAAAAGTCAACTCTGTGAATGCTTGGGCTTGCCCAAGAGCCTAGGCATTCGTTATAAATCGACAATTCAGATTTTAGTATTGGTTCTTTTTGTAAAATCAGTTAGAAAAGCTAAAAACCATTAAAAAAATAGATAACAAAAAATAATACAGGTGGTCGCAGCATCGAAAATCGCTCTAGGGAGAGTCCGAAGACCGCACCGGCCTGCGTGTGGCCCGAATATATGTAGCAAAGGCCGATGTGATGTTAAAATACCCAATGCACAACCTTGATGTGGCCCCTTGAGCTTGGCGAGCTTGTGGTCCCCACGGGCCTCCGTTTGACCTAATTCCAAGCATATATATTCCGTCTTCTCGAGAAAAAAAATAAGAGAGATAGTTTTATTGTGTTTTACGATACAGAGGAACCCTAATCTAGAGTCTATCCAGTCTCCGAAGAGAGGGGTTCGTCGTCGTCATCGCCAACTCTTCTCCCTCAACAATTCAATGATACTCACCACCGGGAGTGAGTAATTTCTTGGTAGGCTTGCTGGACGGTGACGGGGGTGGATGAAATTTCTTATGTAGTCCAGTCAATTTGTTAGGGCTTGATCCCTAGTGTCCATTATGTTCTGAGATTGATGCTTCTACGACTTTGCTATGCTTAATGCTTGTCATTAGGGCCCGAGTGTCATGATTTCAAATTGGGACATGTATGCTTTTTATGATTATATATTTGAGATGTTGATCTTACCTGCAAGTTGTATTCACATGTCATTGTTCTATACCCCCAAGGTGACAATAATTGAGAAATTGACAGGGATGACTTTGACTTGAAGAGTTCATGTATGCACTATGTGTTAATGTTTTGTTCTGGTTCTCTATTAAAAGGAGTGTCTTAATTACCCTTAGTTTTCATTAGGACCCCGCTGCTACGGGAGGGTAGGACAAAATATGTTATGCAAGTTTTTATCGAAATACATGCCTACATATGATTGATGAATTGAAGCTATTGTGTGTCGCTCTAGGTTGTGACTATTACATATTGAATTCCATAAAAATATCCATAGTTGCTCCATTGCTTACGCTTTACTACTATTGTTGTTGCTCAAGTTACTACGGCTAATGTCGCTCTGCTTGCGCCAAAACTGCTATTTCTGTTACTGTTAACATTACTTTTATTATCACTACTGTCATATTATTGTGCTACTCATAAATTGCTGCAAGGAAGTGATTCTCAGGTGGTGGTTGAGTTGACAACTCAACTGTTAAGGCTTATAAATATTCTTTCATTCCCCTTGTGTCAAATCAATAAATTTGGGTGAAATACTACCCTCAAAAACTGTTGCGATCCCCTATACTTATGGGTCATCAGTCATCACCGGTCCGGGGATTGACGAGTATGTCCACAATGGAACTGCGGTGATCCTAACATTCCGCAATGAGAAAGCGAGAAACATGCCTGGATGCCCACGCACAGGCCATGCAACATGGTCGTTCCACCCGCAACATTGTCCGGTCAATACGGGAATCGCAGTGGGAGGCATCGTGGGACTATGTAATCGGCATCAGCATCGCCATCGTTCATCGAGGGGCAATGGCCTGCAACAGTACCACGATGTCTATCGCCTCTGGCCATGCCATCGGCACAGCAGCCTCTCCACTAGGAGGAACAACAGTGAATATCTCCCCCAATTCCCACTGGCGCATGTAAAACCCACCGCCATTCCTCACCGGGGCTCATATATTCTATTGGGCCTCTTACAGCGACACCGATCAGTTCCACCGGCACAACCATCGTCCATGTCTGTGCCATAAGGTTGGATCCCTACCACAATCGACTACTTTCAGCACGCGATGAATCCTCATGCAGCTAAGCCGAACCAAGACCAAACATAAACCCACTGCGAAGAATTGAGATGAATGAGCAACGCATCGTGCCAGGAACAACCGTGGTAAGAAAGTACAAAAGAAGAAGACGCGAAAAGCTGCAAATACAAAGAAGAAAGACGAGGTACGGCGAGCGACAACAATAGATCAAGAAAAAGCAAGAGCAAAGTCAGGTATGAACATCGGTTAGCTAGAGAAACCAACATCATCGACAACAGCGAAGCAAACAAGAGCAGACGACAGGTGGCAACAATTAAGCTAGAGGAAGCCTGCATAATAAACAGGTGCAAGAAGCCCACGCCGCGTAAAGCGTTTGGGTGCAATGCGAGACGGCGGATGCAAACAGAATGCATTGGTAATAAGAAGATGAGGAAGCCCGTTGGACAGCACCCCATGCACAGCACAAATCGACTTAAAGAGACAACTACAAAACACACTCAAGAGACAACTACAAAACACACTCAAAACGGCACCAACGAGACACTGACCGACCAGACCAGAAGTAGGGACAGCCACGACGAGCAAACCAATGTATGGTTCGAGCAGACAAAGTTCAGTCTGGGCATACACAAACAAACCCAGCCAACCAAGCCCCTGACAACCGTAGATGTCAACACCGAACATGGTGCACACCATGTCGGGCGCTCTTGTGTGCCTGGCACGCTCGAGAGAAAGAGACAGTCATGCAGTAAATGGCAGTAGCCGCCAACCAGCTAGCCCTAGCAACGTACAATAGCCGAGCACAAGAAAACACACTGGCCGGCTGGGACACGTGAAGGCAAGAGTCTGGGACATTCATAGCCCGGGTGAAGGTCGAGGGGCGCGCACATCCTGGCTCACCTTGCACGCGAGAGTAAGCATAGTCGGGGGCATGCGATGCTGGCCAGGTGACCCGACCTCCCCGTTACGTGCAGGGCACCACGCATGGCGGCACATTCGAGCACGACCGAAATCACCACATGATGGTGGCATGGGCCGCACCCTCGTCCACCCATCAAGGAGCCCTAAGGCAGGCCACCCAGGTGCGCACCGTCCGTGTAGATCGGATGACATGGAGAGCCCCAAGGACACAGTCGCGGGAGGCTAGCGCGAAACAAACGGCGCGGAGGGCCTCCTTGAAGAACCGGTCTCTGCCACCAGTTGGATGGTGTGACGTACGCCCTGCCTATCGCAACCGAACCAGCCCGCCGCGGGGGTGACGACGCCGACATGCGAGCCCAGCTGGGCCGTCATGCGCGGGTCAGCGCACGAGCTGCCGCACGCGAGCGCGCCAAAAACACCACATGACAGTGGCCTCGTGTGCGCCTGTAGTCCACCCGTCACGGACTCCCGAGGCGGGTCGCTCAGGTGCGCGCCGTCCGGGCAGATCGAACGATGAGGAGAGCCCACGAGAGGCCCCCACGGCACGCCACCTAAAAACAGACGGCTTGGAGGACACTTGATGCCGAAGCCCCCGAGGAGGTGGGTACTCCGGCATCCTTTATAGGTGTAATGAGCTTGGGCCTCCTTGAGTCTTTGTTGGGTTTTGTGTCTCCATGGGCCCACCCGATGGGTGATAACCTCGTTACTCCGTGCCGCTGCTACCGCCGTCTGCCATGGGGCGGCCAATCCCTATTCGGCGTGAAGGACGCTGGTTAGCGACCTGGCGCGTACCCCCCGCTCCCGCTATGTACACATTTTGGGTCGGCCCAACTAGCTCCTTTCTGGTTTCCCATTTTTCCTTTCGGTCTTTTTCCTGCTTTTTTCATTTTTGACATTTCCTTTTTTTGTTTTTCCACTTTTTTCATGCTAGTTTTCTTTTCTTTTTATTTTTCATTTTTTTCTTGTTTCCCCTTTTTCATTTTGTGAATATCTTTTCGAATTGGTGAACTTACTTTTGTACGTTAACATTTTTCAATTTTGCGAACATTGTTTTATGAAATGGTGAACATTTTTCAAATTTGAGAACAGTCGTTTGCTCGCGAACATTATTTGTATTCGCAAAAATTTGTTTTAAATTGTGAACATATTTATGAACCAGGGAACTTTTTGAATCAGCTAATATTTTTGAAATTTGGGCACATTGTTAGAAATTCATAAACATTTTTGTTTGGCAAACCTGTTTTTTGAAATGCATGAGAATTTTTCTAAATTAATGATTTTTTGTAATTCACATTCATTTCTTATTTTTGTGGTCATCTTTAAAAAATTCATGAACATTTTGAATTTATGTACATTTTCTTCAAATTCACTAACATTTTTGACAGAATATTTTTCAGAATGATGAACATTTTTTAAATCCACGAATTTTTTATCATTTCTTGAACATTTTTTCAAAATTTGCGATTTTAAAAATCCTGAATTATTTTAAAGAAGAAAAAAGCAAAAACAGAATTGGACAAAAAATGTAAAAAATCGAAATGGATTTTTTTTTACAATGAGGGCTTTGTTACTTAGGTATTTCTTTTACAAGGGACTGAACTGATAAATTTTCTGTGTGCAGTAGATGCATGGCTTTATACCACCAGTCGCGCGGTCCCCCTCAATTGCTGGAGAGTCCTTAACCTTTTTGCGAGATTTCGGATACGTTTCATGGATGGGATCGGTTGCAATGACGAAAAACATTGGAAAATGTGGGTCTCCCTGGCCCGTAGTTTCCCGCCCATGCTTGTTAATTGGGTCGCCGGTCTCCGATGCAATTAGAGCATCTACAGCTGGACTTGGCAAATTCGACCCCTCAAACGCCCGCGGATGCTATCTTCCACACTCGCGTCCTTCATATCTGAAATCTTAAAACCATGCAATTCATGCAACACTACGTAAACACACATGATCAAAGTGCAGTTCATCGGATTAGCCGGACAAAAGGAACATCATTCATCGGAGTTCAACGGCGGTAAGTGCAAATCCATACTACAAAGTTCTGAAACATAGATAAAATATAAACAGAACGAGAAAGGGCGGAGGAAATCACCATTTCCTCGGCGGCCGCTTCCCCTTCCGGCCGTCGGCGCGGCTGTGGCCCTCATTTGTGTAGGCGTCGGCGTGCGGAGGCGCGTCATCGTCGGAGCTGGAGGTGGAGCCGTCCGTCAGGTCGGAGTCGGAGCTGCACCTCATGCCCGACAGCCTGCGGAGCAGGCGGTCCTGCTCCTTCGCATGGCGGGCCGCTTTCGCCTTCGCCGCCGCCTCCTTTGTTGCCTTGCGCTTCGACACCTCGATGGCGAGTCGGAGGGCCTTGGCATTCTTGCATGCCGCGGAGGCGTCGCGCACCCGTCTCCGCCTTCGTGAGCGAGCGGCGAAGGACAGACGCGAGGAGCGCTGCCTCAGGATCGACCGGCACACTCGCGCGCGCGCCGACGGTGCGCGGACATCGACTTGGACGCTGCTGCCCTCTCCCTTGCTCGCTGCCGCTCGCGCCGGGCTGCTCGTGCCTCCGACTCGGGCGTCCGAGTGCGCGCCGGCCCCGGCTTGGGCACGAGGACTCAGCGGTGGTCGGGCACCACCTCCGGAGCAGAGGGTGCTGGTGGTGGGCGGCGTACCTTGAGTAGCGGAGCGGAGTGGCCGGAGCTGCGCGCGGGGCGGGAAGGGTCGGCGACGTCGCCGGCGCTGCGTCGACGGGCGCCGGACGCTGACGATTCGACGACCGAACGCCTCAATGTGATGCGGAGGGCGACCTCCTCTACATCGTCGGGGTCCGCTTCGCGCAGCAGGCTAGACCAGTCATCGTCGGAGCCGGAGTTCTTACTGGAGGCAGCACTGCTTCGGTCGCTGACCATCGGATGCGTTTGGAGGGGATCAGAAGTGAAGTGGACAGAGAGGGGAATGAAGTGGAGTTCGGATTGACTGCAGTCTAGGGTTTTCCGGACGACGATATTTGTGGTGCAGGCGTGGGCCAGGTTGGGCCAAGGCGACGTGGCGGGCGCGCCCGGACCGCCCCACCCCATATTTGGACTGGATATGAGGGGTACCGGTCAGTCCGGACATTTGAGGCCCGTTTGAGGCGCACGGTTGGGTCAATTTTTCGTGACCTGTCAGTCCGCCCGAACGTTTGAGACGTATTTAGGACGCCCGACTGTAGATGCTCTTACAGCTACGCGGTGTTTTTGGCTACGTTCGTGCATGTAAACATGAAGCGCTTCAAAGCAAACAAACACAATTTGATCAATCAACATAGTGAAGCCAGCCAGCTGCATCTGCATCGTCTCCTCCGCTTTGTGCCGTTGAGCATTCTTAGTCTTCCTAAATTGGGCCTTCGGCAGGCTTGCTGCTGGGCTGCACGGTACACAGTGCTACACTACACCAAAAGCAACTGTTTTTTGACAGGGATACACCAAAAACGACCTACATACCACCTGTCCACCTGATGGTCCTGATCGGAACTTGTTCTGAAATAAAAACTGATCAGAACCGTTACTGGCGGCACTGCGTGAGGCATGAAACTGAAAGCGACAGCCAGCAGCGTATTGCGCCTTCTTCCGAGCGAAAGCGACCAAGTGAAAAGGTAGTAACAACTCATCTTTTCAGGGGTAACGCGGGCAGTTGATCTCGGTTCCCATGAGACCCGGGTGCAACGGCGTTTTTACCCGGATCAACAGGTACAAATATTTTGTTATTGCGTTGCATTATGTATAAAGTTATTCTTTTCAAGGGTAACGCCGGCCGGCAGTTGATTTCAGTTTCCCTGAGACCCCGCTGCAACGGCGTTTTTACCCGGATCAGCCGGTATAAATCCATTTCTTATTTGCGTTCCATGCTGTATAAAGTTTTTCTTTTTATGGTAACGCCGGCAGTTGATTTCGGTTCCCCTGAGACCCGGGTGCAATGGCGTTTTTACCCGGATCAACTGGTACAAATGCTTTGTCATTGCGTTGCATACTTTATAATTTTTTTGTCATTTGTGCATATTTGTGGTACACGCAAAGAAAAAACTTAGAGAAAACTGTGTGTGCTTACTATATATAAGAATAATTTATTTAGACAAACTGGACTACACCGTCTTTTGTTTGTACATGCATTTTTGTTGTTTTGCTACTATCCTTTGGATGCATTAAGAGCAGGCTCTCTGACTTTTTAGTGTGGTCCTATGGAAGCATCCCTTGAAATGTTTTTTTTACGCAATGCCAAAAATACTAAACTATGAAATGATATTGGATATATGGAAGAGTACTGTCACTCTCCAGGTGCTATCGATCGGTGCTTCAATCACAAGAGGCATTCAAGTCATCATGAAAAAAAATCTGAGAAAAATGATTATATGGGACATAGTACAACCAAGCAACATGAAAAAATCCAACTAAAACAGAGAAACTATCCAAGAGCATGGTTAAAGGGGGGATGTCCCCTCCTTTAATAGTGTGTTATTTAGGTAGAAATGTGGTTAGAGAATTGTGTCGCAAACTGTAAAGCACACTTTGTTCTACATGCAAAAAAAATGAGAATTGTGTGTGTGTGTGTGTGTGTGTGTGTGTGTGTGTGTGTGCATATTATAGAGTAATTTGTTTAGAAAATGGGACTGCACCGACTTTTGTTTGTACATGTGCATTGTTCTTCTTTTAACAAAATCCGGACGGCTCCGGTTTTTGGTTGTACAACCATTTTTGTTGTATTGCAGACTATCCTTTGGATGAACAAAGATCAGGCTCTCTGACTTTTAGTGTGGTCCGATCTAAGCATCCCTTGAAATGTTTCTTTCAAATGCAATGCCAAAAATACTACTATGAAATTATTTTGGGTATATGGAAGACATGCGTATCGTCACTCTCCAGGCGCTATGGTGTTTCAATCTCAAGAGACGATGCAAATGATAATGAAAATTATCTGAGAAAAAAAATGGTTATATGGGACATAGTATAACCAAGCAACATGAAAAAATGCAACTAAAACCTAGAAACTATAAAAAGAAACATGGTTAAAGGGGGATGACCCCTCCTTTAGCTGTGTGTTATTTAGGTATAACTTTTTTTTTTGAATGAAAGGGGTTCCCCCCCCCCCCCCCGCCCTATTTTATTAATGAAGCAAAACGGAAACTACAGAACACAATCTTAAAGGCACAGGTTTCACCCGGGTGACACGGCACCCCACAATCCAACTCAACCACTGCAGAAAACCACCACCGAGCACCAAACGCCGCTAGAAGTTCAACTACTTATTCACAAGGTCCAGCGACCTGAAAAGAGATTGTCTGAAGATCGACCACTACAGCTTCAGATCATGCTCCCAGAAGTCACCTCCAGGCAATCCGCAGGAGCTCCCCCCGACGCTTGTCCAGGAGACGGATGTACTGACGCAGCAGGGTCGCTTGAGTGTCATCGCAGATAACCTTCCATTGATGCAAGTGGGAGCTTAGTTTTGCTAGCACACATCTGACATTTCTCCAGGTACAGCCCTGAAAACAAAATTCATTCCTTAATTTCCAAATGCTCCATAAGGATGCAGCTACCATCAAGTTAAGTACAGGTTTTTCCTTATGTTTCTGCCACAAGGCATGAACATCACTAAAGTTAGAAATATACGGGTGGTCAGAGCACTCAGCAATAAAGTCCCAAATTTGTTTTGCCACCACACATTCGAACAGAAGATGATGAACAGATTCATTTTCACAGCAAAAAAGACAGGAAATATCATCAACTGGTCTTCTTTTGGCTAGGTTATTGCGAGTAAGCACCTTGTTATGAGCACACAACCATAAGAACACATGAATTTTTTGTGGGCATAGAACTTTCCACAGCTTATCTCCAATAATGGAGACCACCCCCCCCCAAAGTTAATCTGCTTATAAAAAGATTTAACAGAGTATATCCCATTTGTCTCCAGAGACCAAACGGGAGTATCAGTAACCTCACTAAGCTGGGCGTTTTTAACCAGGCTGACCAATTGGTTCCAGCCATCATAAACCACTTCATCTACACATCTCCTAAAGGTCACTTTAAGGTTCTCACCATCCCAGACTTCTGCTACAGAGCACTCAATCTGGTTACAAATGCAATATAACTCCCAAAACTGAGTTTTAAGGGAACAATCTCCAATCCACGTGTCATGCCAAAAAGCTAATTCTTCCCCCATTGCCCAATTTCCACTTATAAAAGGTTTTTGCAGCAGATAAAGCCCAGGTAGCACTCTTCCAGAAGGTAGAGCCCACCCCATTTTTAGCCCACAGAATATTAGGATGATTAATGTCATATTTATAAGCAATAACTTTCTTCCAATCACTCTCATTATTGTCAAAGAATCTTTTCCCCCAAGAGGCCAGCAAGGCCATATTGAACACTCTGAGGTTAGGAATACCTAAACCACCAAATTCTTTTTTCCTAGAGATCATGCCCCAATTAGCTAAATGATAATTATGTTGGTTATCCATATTCCCCCAGAAAAAGTGGGCCATTTAGGAGTTAATGGCATTAATAGCCCATTTAGGGAATTTAATCATTTCCATAAGATAAGCTGGGATGCTAACAATGCAAGCACATAGCAAAATGATCTTGCCTTTATAGGTAAGGTACCTCCCCAACCAAACAGAAATGTTTTTAATAATCCTATCAATGATAGGTTGTAAGTCTTCTTTCCTGAGATTGTCATAGTGCAAAGGCACCCCCAAATATTTAATGGGGAAATCCCCAATTTTGCAACAGAAGATCCGGGCAAATTCTTTTGCAATTGTATCATCAACATTGATAGTAAGCAAGTCACTTTTATGGAAATTGATTTTCATCCCTGACAGATTCTCAAAGCAGGACAATAGCCATTTAAAATTCCTGGCTTTATCAATAGAGTTTTCTAAGAAGAGAATAGTATCGTCAGCATATTGCAAGCTGACGACCCCCCTAGGTATAACCCGAGGCAGAAGCCCTGAAATCAAACCTTGAGAGGTGGCTTTATGCAACATCTTAGAAAAGACATCCGCAACCAAGTTAAAGAGCAGTGGGGATTGGGGATCACCTTGTTTGAGCCCTTTTCCAGCCATAAAATGAGGGCCTATAGTATCATTAATACGAACACAAAAAGTACTCTGTAAGAGAATAGTTTTAATCCAAGAAATCCACTTGTCCCCAAAACCTCTCGAGTGAAGCATATCAAAGAGGAATTCCCAGCTAACTCTATCATACGCTTTCTCATAATCTAGTTTCAGAACCAGACCCAGAGAATTAGATCTCTTAACCTCATGGATAACTTCATGAGCCATCACCACACTCTCTAGAATATATCTCCCCTTAATGAAAGCTGTTTGGTTTAAAGAAATAAGTCTATGACTAGTAGGGGAAACCCTATTAGTCATGGCCTTAGAAAATATTTTAACACCACAATTACTAAGGCTGATAGGCCTAAATTTTTTCATGTCCTTGGCATTAGGTTCTTTAGGGATAAGAACAATTAGAGCAAAGTTCAAACGATAAAGATCAAGCTTACCCTCTTCAAAATCTCTAACAAGGGCCATAAAGTCCGTTTTAATCACGTCCCAAAAGGTTTGATAAAACAAAAAGGACAACCCATCAGGACCCGGAGCACCATGTGCATAGGAACCAAAAATGTCTTCTTTAATTTCCTCTTCAGAGAAGTTTTTCTGTAGCATATCATTTTCCTCTTGGGTAACCATGTCTTCTTCCTTCCAGAAGGAAGGCCCGAATTTAATATTATGCTTCTCCTCGTGCTTAAATAGCTCCTTATAAAAGGAGGTAGCCACTTCCAACAACTCATTAGTAGTGTGGACAGGGCCATTGTCACCAATCAATTCAGAAAGGTGATTTTTTCTATGTCTGTGATTAGCCAGAGCATGGAAATACTCATTATTCTTGTCCCCATCTTTAATCTTACGATCTCTGGAACGTTGCCACAAGGCAATCTCCTCTTTATGCCAGATATGGTTCAATTCATCTTTAATCTCAATCATACGGGCTTTGTCGTTCGCATCAAGTTGGTTGTGTTCAGAGAACACATCTAGGATATCGAACTCCAACAACAGTTCTCTCTTCTTTTTCTTCATGGCAGCCTCTACATTAATGGTCCAACCTTTAATTTTTTTCCTGAATAGTTTAGACTTATTCATCCAAATATCTAAAGCACAATTACCCGGAACTACAGAGCTCCAAATCTCACGAACTAGATCTTTAAAGCCAGGTTGCTCCAGCCACCACTTTTCAAAGCGGAATGGTTTAGGGGAGGTAACCCTCCTAGCTCCAGTGTCTAACACAAGCGGGGTGTGGTCGCTCCCTATCCGGGGAAGAGCCGTTAAAACTGATAAGGGAAAATGAGCATCCCAGGAAACTGAGACAAACACCCTATCTATTGCAGCAAAGATAGGTATAACTGTGCTTACGGGTGTGTGTTGCATACTGTAAAGTTTGGCATACGTGCGCGCTTTGTTCTTTCTTTTTTGTTCTACATCCAAAAAATAGAGAATTGTCTGTCTGTGTGTGTGCGCGTGCACACACACATATTATAGAGTAATGTATTTTGACAAATGGGATTGGGCCGACTTATGTTTGTACACGCGAATTGTTTTTTTTTAACAAAACTCGGATTGCTCGGATTTTTTCTGCACATGTTTTTTTTTGCGAAACATGCTTTGGTTGAAGAGCAAATACTTTTTAGTGTGGTCTGATTTAAACAGTCCTTAAATATTTTTCCATACAGAATTACTACAGTGAAGTTATGTTTGATATATGGAACACATGTGTATCGGCACTAATCTCTAGGTGCTATCGGTGCTTCAATCTTAAGATATAATGCAAGCAACCATGAAAACATATCAGAGAAAATTGTTTATATCGGACATAGTATAACCAAGAACAATGCAAAGATTCAACTAGAATAGAGGACTATCAAAAAAATCTTGGTTGAGGGGGGAATAGCCCACTTTAGTTTTACACTTTTTGGTAGAAATGAGACCTCTCCGCGGATTAAATGCAGATACCACCAAGCGGATCGAAGGCAAGTGGGAGAGTGTATGGGTAGCCACCAAGCCAACACTTGGTTCTCTAAAACAATACCCTATCTCATAGACTGCACATTCAATGAGCAAAAACATTTGGGTAAAAGTGTGTAATTAGTTTGTACAGACTTGTGTTAGTGACATGCAAAGCATAGTCTGTTTCAAAAACTATCAGGCATATAATATGGTTAAAAATGTGCTCACAACATGTTTCTAATAAATCAAAGTATCTACTGAAGTAGTCCCTTCATTCCAAAATACATTTCATACTAGTTTATTTCAAGTCAAACATTGTAAAGTTTGACCAACTTTATACAAAAGAATATGAACATCTACAATACCAAATAAATATAATACAAAAATATATTGATTTGGTATTCTGATTGTTCCTGTGTTTTTTAACTTAAGACAAAACTAATATAAAATGTATTTTAGAATGAAAGGAGTACATAAATATGAGTCCAAAAAGAAAACTATCTACAATAAGTTTCTCGTAATAAAATTTATTTTACTACCATACCACTGTACCTTCTGTCCTCATAGTTCATTTTTGCATCAAAGTTGGTTCAAGCAAACTTCTCTTTTTTGTCTCTCCCAAATAAAAGAATATTTGAAGTCGAAACTTTGCAAATCAACATCACATAAGTACTACCATGTGCAGAAATATTTCTAGATTTTTTGGCACAACATATATTTGTAAAAAGGATACAGCTCATACGAAATTTGAAAAATTTATGTTTCATGAAAAAAATCGGAATCACTTTATACAAAGAGTGGCACTTGTGTATAGTTACATACTAGTTTTCACATCTAGATTTGATCAAGATCTACACACATGATGGAATTATTTAATATGAGATTTTTGAGCGAGGGAGATTTTAAATGTATGGCATAAATGGTTGTAGCCATTGCACACATATTGTGGTTTCAAAATTTTATCACTCTCAAGAGTTTTTTCTTTGAGTTCAACCTTTGAATTAGCAAAACAAATTTTGGAACTCCGCTTGGTGGGTAATTAACACATTGGGCATAATTTTTGCTCCCGCCGCAGTTGCCCACGTTGGTTAAATTTATGGTCAAACTTAAATATCGAAAAGTGCGGGCGCACTACATTATGGAATGGAGGGAGTATAAAATAACATAAATATATATATAAAGCACTGTTCAAGATATCTTCCGATATGCCGATAAATCGGCAGATTTATCGCTTATCACTGTCTGACCGATAAGATAAATCGACCGATAAATCGGCAGATATGGCGATAATTGGCCGATATGCCGATTTACCCCTTATCTTGGGTCGACCGATAAGTTGCCGATAAGCGATATCCCCAACATTGATATAAAGTATCCAAGATTGATAATATAGTAGCATGAAATAATCAAAAATTATAGATACATTGGAGACGTATCAGCATCCCCAAGCTTAATACCTGCTCGTCCTCGAGTAGGTAAATGATAAAAACATAATTTTTGATGTGAAATGCTACCTAACATGTGTATCATGTAATATAATCACGGAGAAACGATGAAGTAAACAATATCAACATAACAGTATCCATGAATATAAGAAACATAATCATTACCTTTTCAAAATATACGATCCTTAACGAATGTTATCCCCACTCATTTTATCATGTTAGCATGGCATGACTCTGCCTTCACTGCATAAATATAAATCATGAGCACCCCGGTGTCAAACCAGGCAATTGGATCGTACTTCTAACACGCTTCAACATTTTCAAACCCACGCAATACATGAGCGTGGGCCATGGATATAGCACTATAGGTGGAATAGAATGCGGTGATAGAGATCAATAAGGGAAGTCAAAAAAGGAAGAATGTCTCGCATCGACGCGGCTAATCAACGGGCTATGGAGATGCCCATCAATTGATATCAATGCGAGGAGTAGGGATTGCCATGCAACGGAGGCACTAAGAGCTATAAGTGTATGAAAGCTCAAAGGAAACTAAGTGGGTGTGCATCCAACTTGCTTGCTCATGAAGACCTCGGGCATTTGAGGAAGCCCATCATCAGAATATGCAAGCCAAGTTCTATAACAAAAAATTCCCACTAGTATATGAAAGAGATAACTCAGGAGACTCTCTATATGAAAAACATGGTGCTGCTTTGAAGCACAAGCGTGGAAAATGATAGTAACATTGACCCTTCTCTCTTTTTCTCTCATTTTTTTGTTGGGCTCTTTTTGGCCTCTTTTTTCTTATTTTTTATATTTTTCGTCCGGAGTCTAATCCCGACTTGTGGGGGAATCATAGTCTCCATTATCCTTTCGTCACTGGGAAAATGCTCTAATGATGATGATCATCACACTTTTATTTACTTACAACTCAATATTATAACTCGATAACTAGAACAATATGACTCTATATGAATGCCTCTGGCAGTGTACCAGGATGTGCAATGATCTAGCATACCATGTATAATAATGATGAATGGTGGCTGAGCCACAAATATCATGTCAGCTCTATGATCATGCAAAGCAATATGACAATCAATATGTATGTCATGAAAATGGAACTGTGGAAGTTGCATGGCAATATATCTCAGAATGGCTATGGAAATGCCATAATAGGTAGGTATGACGAGTGTTTGAGGAAGATATAAGGAGGCTTATGTGTGATAGAGCGTATCATACCATGGGGTTGGGATGCACCGGCGAAGTTTGCACCAACTCTTGAGGTGAGAAAGGGCAATGCACGGTACCGAAGAGGCTAGCAAATTGCGGAAAGGTAGGAGTGCATATAATCTATGGACTCACATTATTCATAAAGAACTCACATACTTATTGTCAAAGCCTATTAGCCCTCGAAGCAAAGTACTACTCACATGCCCCTAGGGAATTGGTTGGTCGGAGTTAACCATCGCGCGCATCCGATTATAATAGCACTCAAGGATTTCAATCAGAAATACAAATGCTCAAACCTCCCCACCATGCCATGACCAACACTTAGATGAGAAGTTAATAACAAGCTTTAATACTGATATTTCTACTATCCAATGATCATGAAGCTATATCCTTTCATATTACGACATCATTATCATTAAACCATACATTTCATATTTAGTGATCTACATGAAAGTTTTTATTATATCCCCCTTGAATACCTATCCTTCTTGCACTAGTATTATAACCCCTACATATTGCCATTAATATTTATTAAACTATCAAAAAGATTTAAGTGAAGCATGAGGGTTGAAATTTTTCTATAAAATATAACCACCACCATGCTCTAAAAGATATAAGTGAAGCACTAGAGCAACTGCCTATATCAAAAGATATAAGTGAAGCACATAGAGTATTCTAACAAACCACGGTAAGTGTGTGTCCCTCTCAAAAGGTGTGTCCAACAAACAATGATTATGGGAAACTAGAAAGAAAACAAAGAAAAACTATGGTACAAGACGCTCCAAGCAAAACTCATATCATGTGATGAATAAAAATGTAGCTCCAAGTAACATACCGATAGATTGTAGACGAAAGAGGAGATGCCATCTGGGGCATCCCCAAGCTTAGACGCTTGGCTCTTCCTTGAATATTACCTTGGGTATGCCTTGGGCATCCCCAAGCTTAGGGTCTTGCCGCTCCTTATTCCTTCATCCATCGTGATCTCACCCAAAACTTGAAAACTTCACCACACAAAACTCAACACAAACCTCGTGAGATCCGTTAGTATAATAAACAAATCATAAACTTTAGGTACTACTGTAAACCCATTAATATTTTATTATTTCATAATACCTAATGTACTCCAACTTCTCCATGACTTATACCCACCGATATAATCCATAGCATCATAAAAATAAGCAACTATGCAATAGAAAACATAATCTGTCTAAAATAGAACAGTCCATAATGATCTGAATAAACATCATACTTCTTTAACTCCAAACAATTTGCAAAATTAGGGCAACGTGGGAAATTTGTATATCCATCATGTGTAAAAAAATTCAGATCAAAATCACTTTCCAGGGAATTTTAGAAATCCCTGGACTGAGAGCATAAGTTTCTTTTTTTTCACAGAATCAAGTCAACTATCAACCAAATCATCCCAAAGGCTTTACTTGGCACAAACACTAATTAAAACATAAAAACACAATTATAAAAGTAGCAATAATTGTGTCAACACACCAAACTAGAAAGTAAAAGCAAAAATTTAAGATAACTATTGGGTTGCCTCCCAACAAGCGCTATTGTTTTACGCACCTAGTAGGCGTAAGGCAAAGTTTCAATTATTGTCGTCCTTAGTTTCCAAATACTTTTTAATCAAATCTTCAAAAACTTTTTTCATTAGTTCTCTACTCTCATGTTCTACTTTTCTAGTAGGAGAACTTAAATAATTGAAGGGACTTTGTTTGGTAATTTTAACATTCATTACTTCAAACTCCGAATCATCACCATAAAGATCCTCATATAAAACATGTATTTCATCATCAATAGGATCTCTAGCCGTACCTTCAAACCATTCCTCACTATATCCCACATCAATTCCCTTAGTGACCCACTCAAATTTATCACAAGCATGGTGATACAAAGTTTTGATAACTTCAATATAAGGAAGTCTTCTCCTAATATTTTCACCATACGCAAAATAATCCTTAGATTCCAACTTATGTATAGTGTCCTTACCATGGACAATTTAATCTATTGGAGGATGCTCAAAATCTATCTTATAATAGGAAAAGATGTCCCTAGCTTCTCAAATTATATAGTCAAATTTATGCATAAGGATAATAGTGGCAATCTTTTTAGCCTTAGGATTGTGGATGTTGGGAAGTTCATAGAATATCTTTTGTAAGGCCGGATGAATATGCAAAAAAAATACATTTCTAATTTAACCACAAACATAGTAATAGCATCCACATAACAATTTTTTTTGTCAAGAATAGATCCTTTAATTATTTTTTATGAATCCCATGCAATTAAAGAATTCTTGAATGATATTCTTCCCAATAATATTCCCACTACCCACATGATATATTTTAGGTTTGAAATTTGTGGGAGCTTTGTTCTCTGGAGAATCATGATTAAGATCGAAAAATTTAAGTTTTTCCACAAGAGATTCACTAGTACTATCTTCACTAGCACTTTCAACAATAACTTTCTCAAACTCAGACATGATAGCAACTTCAAGCAAAGCAAGCAAACAAATGAGCAAAGCAAAATATTTCTGTGTTTTTGTTTTTTATGAGAAGTGGGGGAGATGAAAAAGAGAGGCAAAGGCAAATAAAAAGAAAATAAAAAGTAGAACAAGTAATTGATAATTTGTGTGAAGGAACCTGATAAGAATTTGATGATGTCTCCCCGGCAACGGTGCCAGAAATTCGTCCTGCTACTTGTACACTATGTTGGGTTTTTTCCCGAAGAGGAGGGGTGAAGTAGTACTGTAGACATAAGTATTTCCCTCAGTGAGAACCAAGGTTATCGAACCAATAGGAGAACCCCGCAAACTCTCATCGTCAGCACCTACACACACAAAAGAAAATACTTGCACCCAACGCGGGCAAGAGGGTTGTCAATCCCCTTGAACTCGTTACTTGCAAGGATTAATTATGATAGTGATAGATAGATAAAAGGAAAAGGAAAATAAAAAGTATAAATTGTAGCAAAGTATTTTTGGTTTTAATAATATGATAAAAGTAGACCCGGGGTACATAGTTTTCACTAGAGGCTTCTCTCTCGAACACATAGCATACGGTGGGTAAACAAATTACTATTGGGCAATTGATAAAAAAGAGCATAGTTATGACGTTATTCATAGCAATGATCACACATATAGTCATCATGTCCGTGACAATTAGACTGACTCCTGCCTGCATCTAGTACTATTACTCCACCAATCGACTGCTATCCAGCATGCATTTATCGTATTAAGTTCATGACAAACAGAGTAATGCTTTAAGCAAGATGACATGATGTAGACAAAGTAACTCAAGCAATATGAATAAACCCCATCGTTTTATCCTTAATGGCAACAATACAAGATTGCTACCCCTTTTGTCATGAGGTGAGGACACTACAAGATTGAACCCCTACAAAGCACCTCTTCCACTTAAGATAAATCAATCTAGTTGGCCAAACCAAACGGATAGACCGGAGAGAAATACAAAGCTATCATAATCATGCATAATAAAGTTCAGAACATACTCAATTACTTCCAATGAATAACCTGATCATAAACTCACAATTCATTGGATCCCAATAAACACACCGCAAACAAAGATTACATCGGGTAGAACTCCAAGAAGATCAAGGAGAACATTGTATTGAAGATCAAAGAGAGAGAAGAAGCCATCTATCCACTAGCTATGGACCCGTATGTCTGTGGTGAACTACTCATGCATCATCGAAAGGTAGCAAGGATGATGTAGAAGCCCTCCGTGATCGATTCCCCCTCCGGCGGCTTACCGGAAAAGGCTTCCAAATGGGATCGTGGAAGAACAGAAGCTTGCTGTGGTAGAAAAAGTGTTTCGGGTGGCTCTCTGGTGGTTTCCCAATATTTGAGAATTTATAGAACTAGAATAGGTCAAACGGAGCCACGTGGGGCCCACAAGATAATAGGGCGCGCCCTGTTGCCTTGTCGTCTCCTCGCTTTGTGTCTGGTCTCCTCCCGAAGCTTCCAGGGTCTCTTATGTCCAGAAAAAAATCATCACAAAGTTTCATAGCATTTGGACTCCGTTTGGTACTGATTTTCTGGAAAACAAAAAACAAGCAGAAAACAGCAACTGACACTAGTCACTGGGTTAATAGGTTAGTTCCCAAAAATGATAAAAATAGCATAAAATGCATATAAATTATCCATGATTGATAATATAATAGCATGAAACAAACAAAAATTATATATACATTCGCGACGTAATAGGTGCCCACACGGCCCCACAAGAAAACATGTACATCCACCGACTTGCACTAGTAGAAGCGGGCCACAGAAGCGGTTGTGATCAAGTAGAACAAAGCTGCCTGCAATACCGCAACAAGAGTCGGTTATTATTCCTATACAACGCAATGGAAGTGGTTAGAAAAACAAAGGCGCCAGCAGGATTATTGAAGGCGGTTGTTAAAGGAACCGCCTCTAGTTTCTCTTCATCACATACAGCTTTGCTACAAAAACCGCATGCGCTAGCTGAGTACCGCGGGGCCCATCCATCCCTTCTATTTGTCTACGGGTTCTTAGGAACGATCGCTTCATATTCCCTCCCCCTTCAACATTCAAAATTATTTTCCCTTCTCACCTTCCCCTTACTCCTCCCTGATCAAAGAACAAGCCGAATCGAACCCTACCTCTTCTAAGCTTCTACGCTGGTGACCGTCATCGACCTAGTCCTCCGCGGTAGTAGATCTAGTTCGGCCATGCTATCAACCATGGGTCACAGATTTGGTGGTCAGTGCCATGATATCGACCAAGGTGGCTCGCTGGGAGGGAAATGTCACTATTGTCGACCTCCACCGGTGCCTCCCCAAGCGGACTCCGGCAGGTGCGCTCTCATTTATTCCCTATAACTAATTATAGCTACTTAGTTATAAATCTAGTCAAGGTCAAACTATTCTCTTTGAAAGGTGAATTGATTTCATAGTCATAGATAGAGTCGCAATACAACTTACATTGATAAAAACTAACTAGCCTAACTAATTATAACTAACAAGCCTATCTACTTGCCGCCACACACACAATGGTGGGGGCGCCTAGGTTCTTTGGCGGGCGCGGGGTTAGCGAAGAACAAGGAGATGGAGGCCTCGATGGTACGAAGTTGTCCTTGTTGCACTCGTCCGAAGTGAGCCTTGCCTCATTGTTGGCGGTGAGGGCAGGCGTGTGTATCGAGGCGGGGTGGGGCGCATCATCCCAGGTCAGCCATGCGTCACTGGCGGGGGTGGGGGTGGGGGCAGGCATGTGATCCCAAATTTGGCGCTCCCTTTTCCCCTCCACCCATGTGAGCTCCTCCATGGCGTCATCCCTAAAGTCCCAAAACAGATCGAGGGGGTCTGTTGGCTTCTTCCTCTTTTCAACTATGAAACTGAACTTGAGCGGAAACTCCTTCCGCTTCAATATTGGAGAGGAATAGGGGATGGAGGCACGTCAGATATGAAAATGTATAAGGGGGAGAGGGGTAGCCAGTGGCCTTTTGTAGGCCACCATAGGAGACATTATGTGGGAATTGGGGAGGCAGGAGGCGGTGGGTAGCCATCGGGGGGATCGCTTGCCGGTGGTGCGGGAAGTCAAGGGTGTGTTGGAGCCCATGGTTCAACTCCTTCGTTCTATGATATTTTCAGTAATAATGAATGGATATTTACATATGGTCATATATATAAGTAAAATCAAACAACAATAGTCAGGAAAAAATATAAAGGATATGTCTGGATGATCATAGGCTCAGTCCATTGATGAAGACTATGCACATGCTTGTGTTTAGTTCTGATCGTGACCAGCACAAGGTCATGTTTAAGGTAGAATTTCTTTGAATCCATATTTTCCAACATCCAATCATGACAATATCCATAGAGATCTTCTTGGAGGAGCATTAGCTAGAAGTGTGCGTAGTTGCATTCTATCTTGATGAGAGCTACATAACAAGTGTTCTTTCTAAATAGATGTTCATTTTAGTTGCATTGCAGCCTACATGACTCTTATATGTGGCACACCATCCATAAGTGGTCAATTTGTTAAGTTGCAATTCCTTACATATTGCATCCTTATAAAAATATATGTGTATTATGGGTTTGATATAAATTCACCGCCTTCCCCTCGAATCCAAGAAGATGATGGTCGCTATGTAGACTCTTTGCCAATAATCAGAGAATGGGTATGATTCCCAAGAGTTGGTGGACTCGAGTCTATTCTCCATGATGGCGGTGCTGCACCTAGACACATTGTAGTTTTCCACTTTCTTGCGTATGTTGCCTCTAGAAATCGAACACAAAATTGAAGGAAATATGCCCTAGAGGCAATAATAAAGTTGTTATTTACATTTTCCTTATATCATGATAAATGTTTATTATTCATGCTAGAATTGTATTAACCGGAAACTTGATACATGTGTGAATACATAGACAAAACAAAGTGTCCCTAGTATGCCTCTACTTGACTAGCTCGTTAATCAAAGATGGTTAAGTTTCCTGACCATATACATGTGTTGTCATTTGATAAATGGGATCACATCATTAGGAGAATGATGTGATGGACGAGACCCATCCGTTAGCTTAGCATAATGATCGTTAAGTTTTATTGCTATTGCTTTCTTCATGACTTATACATATTCCTCTGACTATGAGATTATGCAACTCCCGAATACCGGAGGAACACCTTGTGTGCTATCAAACGTCACAACGTAACTGGGTGATTATAAAGATGCTCTACAGGTGTCTCCGAAGGTGTTTGTTGGGTTGGCATAAATCTAGATTAGGATTTGTCACTCCGAGTATCGGAGAGGTATCTCTGGGCCCTCTCGGTAATGCACATCATTATCAGCCTTGCAAGCAATGTGACTAATGAGTTAGTTACGGGATGATGCATTATGGAACGAGTAAAGAGACTTGCCAGTAACGAGATTGAACTAGGTATGATGATACCGACGATCGAATCTCGGGCAAGTAACATACCGATGACAAAGGGAATAACGTATGTTGTTATGCGGTTTGATCGATAAAGATCTTCATAGAATATGTAGGAGCCAATATGAGCATCCAGGTTCCGCTATTGGTTATTGACTGGAGAAGTGTCTCGGTCATCTCTACATAGTTCTCGAACTCGTAGGGTCCGCACGCTTAACGTTCGATGACGATTTGTATTATGAGTTATGTGATTTGATGACCGAAGTTTGTTCGGAGTCCCAGATGAGATCACGGACATGACGAGGAGTCTCGAAATAGTTGAGAGGTAAATATTCATATATTGGAAGGCTATATTTGGACATCGGAAAGGTTCCGAGTGATTCGGGTATTTTTTCGGAGTACCGGGGAGTTACGGGAATTCACCGGGAGAAGTAATGGGCCTTATTGGGCCATACGGGAAATAGGAGGCAGCAGCCAGGAGGTGGCGCCCCCCCCCCCCCCAAGCCCAGTCCGAATTGGACAAGGGGTTGGGGGCGCAGCCCCCCTCTTTTCCCCTCTCCTTTAGGTGGAATCCTACTAGGACTTGGAGTCCTAGTAGGACTCCCCTCTCCCGGCGCGCCTAGCAAGGGCCGGCCGGCCTCCCCCTCCCTCCTTTATATACGGGGGCAGGGGGGCACCCTAGAACACACCAAGATTTGTCTTAGCCGTGTGCGGTGCCCCCCTCCACAGTTACACACCTCGGTCATATCGTCGTAGTGCTTAGGCGAAGCCCTGCGCCGGTAACTTCATCATCATCGTCACCACGCCGTCGTGCTGACGGAACTCTCCCTCGTCCTCAACTGGATCAAGAGCTCGAGGGACGTCACCGAGCTGAACATGTGCTGAACGCGGAGGTGCCGTACGTTCGTTACTTGGATCGGTTGGATCGCGAAGACGTTCGACTACATCAACCGCGTTACTAAACGCTTCCGCTTTCGGTCTATGAGGGTACGTGGACATACTCTCCCCTCTCATTGCTATGCATTTCCTAGATAGATCTTGCGTGAACGTAGGATTTTTTTTGAAATTGCACGTTCCCCAACAGTGGCATCCGAGCCAGGTCTATGCGTAGATGATATGCACGAGTAGAACACAAAGAGTTGTGGGCGATAATAGTCATACTGCTTACCACCAACGTCTTACTTTGATTCGGCGGTATTGTTGGATGAAGCGGCCCGGACCGACATTACATGACCGCGTTCATGAGACTGGTTCTACCGACGTGCTTTGCACGAAGGTGGCTGGCGGGTTTCTGTTTCTCCAACTTTAGTTGAATCGAGTTTGACTACGGCCGGTCCTTGTTGAAGGTTAAAACAGCACACTTGACAAAAAATCATTGTGGTTTTGATGCGTAGGTAAGAATGGTTCTTGCTAGAAGCCCGTAGCAGCCACGTAAAACTTTCAACAACAAAGTAGAGGACGTCTAACTTGTTTTTGCAGGGCATGCTGTGATGTGATATGGTCAAGACATGATGTGATATATGTTATTGTATGAGATGATCATGTTTTGTAAAAGTTATCGGCAACTGGCAGGAGCCTTATGGTTGTTGCTTTATTGTATGAAATGCAATCGCCATGTAATTGCTTTACTTTATCACTATGCGGTAGCGATAGTTGTAGAAGCAATAGTTGGCGAGACGACAACGACGCTACGATGGAGATCAAGGTGTCAAGCCGGTGACGATGGAGATCATGACGGTGCTTTGGAGATGGAGATCAAAGGCACAAGATGATGATGGCCATATCATGTCACATATTTTGATTGCATGTGATGTTTATCTTTTATGCATCTTATTTTGCTTAGTACAGCGGTAGCATTATAAGATGATCCCTCACTAAATTTCAAGGTATAAGTGTTCTCCCTGAGTATGCACCGTTGCGATAGTTCGTCGTGCTGAGACACCACGTGATGATCGCGTGTGATAAGCTCTACGTTCACATACAACGGGTGCAAGCCAGTTTTGCACGTGCAGAATACTCGGGTTAAACTAGATGAGCCTAGCATATGCAGATATGGCCTCGGAACACTAAGACCGAAAGGTCGAACGTGAATCATATAGTAGATATGATCAACATCGAGATGTTCACCATTGAAAACTACTCCATCTCACGTGATGATCGGACATGGTTTAGTTGATATGGATCACGTGATCATTTAGATGACTAGAGGGATGTCTATCTAAGTGGGAGTTCTTAAGTAATATGATTAATTGAACTTTAATTTATCATGAACTTAGTCCTGGTAGTATTTGCAAATTATGTTGGAGATCAATAGCTCGCGTATAGCTCCCCTGTTTTATTTTAGATATGTTCCTAGAGAAAAACTAAGTTGAAAGATGATAGTAGCAATGATGCGGACTGGGTCCGTGATCTGAGGAATATCCTCATTGCTGCATAGAAGAATTATGTCCTTGATGCACCGCTAGGTGAAAGACCTATTGGAGGAGCAGATGCAGACGTTATGAACGTTTGGCAAGCTCGATATGATGACTACTTGATAGTTTAGTGCACCATGCTTTAGGGCTTAGAACCGGGACTTCAAAAACGTTTTGAACGCCACAGAGCATATGAGATGTTGCAAGAGCTGAAATCGGTATTTCAGACTCATGCCCGTGTCGAGAGGTATGAGACCTCTGACAAATACTTTGCCTACAAGATGGAGGAGAATAGCTCAACCAGTGAGCATATGCTCAGAATGTCTGGGTACTACAATTGCTTGAATCAAGTGGGAGTTAATCTTCCAGATAAAATAGTGATTGACAGAGTTGTCTAGTCACTATCACCAAGTTACTAGAACTTCGTGATGAACTATAATATGCAAGGGATGACAAAAATGATTCCCAAGCTCTTCGCGTTGCTGAAATCGGTGAAGGTAGAAATCAAGAAATAGCATCAAGTGTTGATGGTTGACAAGACCACTAGTTTCAAGAAAAAGGGCGAGGGAAAGAAAGGGAACTTCAAGAAGAATGGCAAACAGGTTGTCGCTCCCGTGAAGAAGCCCAAGTCTGGACCTAAGCCTGAAACTGAGTGCTTCTACTGCAAAGGAAATGGTCACTGGAAGCGGAATTGCCCCAAATACTTGGCGGATAAGAAGGATGGCAAAGTGAACAAAGGTATATTTGATATACATATTATTGATGTGTATTTTACTAGTGTTCATAGTAGCCCCTGGGTATTTGATACCGGTTCAGTTGCTAACATTAGTAACTCAAAACAGGAGTTGCAAAATAAACAGAGACTAGTTAATGATGAGGTGACGATGAGTGTTGGAAGTGATTCCAAGGTTGATAAGATCACCATCGCACACTCCCTCTACCTTCGGGATTAGTGTTGGACCTAAATAAATGTTATTTGGTGTTTGCGTTGAGCATGAATATGATTTGATCATGTTTATTGTGATACAATTATTCATTTAAGTCAGAGAATAATTGTTGTTCTGTTTAAATGAATAAAACCTTCTATGGTCATACACTTAAAATAAATGGTTTATTGAATCTCGATCGTAGTGATACACATATTCATAATATTGATGCCAAAAGATGCAAAGTTGATAATGATAATGCAACATATTTATGGCACTGCCGTTTAGGTCATATTGGTGTAAAGCGCATGAAGAAACTCCATGCTAATGGGCTTTTGGAATCACTTGATTATGAATCACTTGATACTTGCGAACCATGCCTCATGGGCAAGATGACTAAAACTCCGTTATCCGGAACAATGGAGCGAGCAACTGACTTATTGGAAATAATACATACTGATGTATGCGGTCCGATGAGTGTTGAGGCTCGCGGCAGGTATCGTTATTTTCTAACCTTCGCAGGTGATTTGAGCAGATGTGGGTATATCTACTTAATGAAACAAAAGTCTGAAACATTTGAAAAGTTCAAAGAATTTCAGAGTGAAGTGGAAAATCATCGTAACAAGAAAATAAAATTTCTGCGATCTGATTGTGGCGGTGAATATTTGAGTTATGAGTTTGGTCTTCATTTGAAACAATGTGGAATAGTTTCGCAACTCACGCCACCTGAAACACCACAGCGTAATGGTGTGTCCGAACGTCGTAACCGTACTTTATTAGATATGGTGCGATCTATGATGTCTCTTACCGATTTACCACTATCGTTTTGGGGTTATGCATTAGAGACAGCTACATTCACGTTAAATAGGGCACCATCTTAATCCGTTGAGATGACACCATATGAACTATGGTTTGGCAAGAAACCTAAACTGTCGTTTCTTAAAGTTTGGGGCTGCGATGCTTATGTGAAAAAGCTTCAACCTGATAAGCCCGAACCCAAATCGGAGAAATGCGTCTTCATAGGATACCCAAAGAAGACTGTTGGGTACACCTTCTATCACAGATCCGAAGGCAAGTTATTCGTTGCTAAGAATGGATCCTTTCTAGAGAAGGAGTTTCTCTCGAAAGAAGTGGGAGGAAAGTAGAACCTGATGAGGTAATTGTACCTTCTCCCGTATTGGAAAGTAGTTCATCACAGAAATCAGTTCCAGTGATGCCTACACCAATCAGTGAGGAAGTTAATGATGATGATCATGAAACTTTGGATGAAGTTACTACCAAACCTCGTAGGTCAACCAGAGTACGTTGCGCACCAGAGTGGTACGGTAATTCTGTTCTGGAAGTCTTGTTACTAGACCATGATGAACCTAAGAACTATGAGGAAGCGATGATGAGCCCAGATTCTGCGAAATGGCTTGAGGCCATGAAATCTGAGATGGGATCCATGTATGAGAACAAAGTGTGGACTTTGGTTGACTTGCCCGATGATCGGCAAGCCATAGAGAATAAATGGATCTTCAAGAAGAAGACTGACGCTGACGATAATGTTACTGTCTACAAAGCTCGACTTGTTGCGAAAGGTTTTCGACAAGTTCAAGGTGTTGACTACGATGAGATTTTCTCACTCGTAGCGATGCTTAAGTCTGTCCGAATCATGTTAGCAATTGCCGCATTTTATGAAATCTGGCAAATGGATGTCAAAACTGCACTCCTTAATGGATTTCTTAAAGAAGAATTGTATATGATGCAACCAGAAGGTTTTGTCGATCCTAAAGGTGCTAACAAAGTGTAAAAGCTCCAGCGATCCATCTATGGACTGGTGCAAGCATCTTGGAGTTGGAATATACGCTTTGATAAGGTGATAAAAGCATATGGTTTTATACAGACTTATGGTGAAGCCTGTATTTACAAGAAAGTGAGTGGGAGCTCTGTAGCATTTCTGATATTATATGTGGATGACATATTGCTGACTGGAAATGATATAGAATTTCTGGATAGCATAAAAGGATACTTGAATAAGAATTTTTCAATGAAAGACCTCGGTGAAGCTACTTATATTGGGCATCAAGATCTATAGAGATAGATCAAAACGCTTGATAAGTTTTTTCAATGAATACATACCTTGATAAGATTTTGAAGTAGTTCAAAATGGAACAGTCAAAGAAGGAGTTCTTTCCTGGGTTGCAAAGGTGTGAAGTTGAGTAAGACTCAAAACCCGACCACGACAGAAAATAGAAAGAGAATGAAAAGTCATTCCCTATGCCTCAGCCATAGGTTCTATAAAGTATGCCATGCTGTGTACCAAACCTATTGTGTACCTTGCCATGAGTTTGTCAAGGGGGTACAATAGTGATCCAGGAGTAGATCACTAGACAGCGGTCAAAATTATCCTTAGAGGACTAAGGAAATGCTCGTCTGTTATGGAGGTGATGAAGAGTTCGTCGTAAAGAGTTACATCGATGCAAGCTTTGACACTGATCTAGATGACTCTAAGTCTCAATCTAGATACGTATTGAACGTGGGAGCAATTAGCTAGAGTAGCTCCATGCAAAGCATTGTAGACATAGAAATTTGCAAAATACATACGGATCTGAATGTGGCAGACCCGTTGACTAAACTTCTCTCACAAGCAAAACATGATCACACCTTAGTACTCTTTGGGTGTTAATCACATAGCGATGTGAACTAGATTATTGACTCTAGTAAACCCTTTGGGTGTTGGTCACATGGCAATGTGAACTATGGGTGTTAATCACATAAAGATGTGAACTATTGGTGTTAAATCACATGGCGATGTGAACTAGATTATTGACTCTAGTGCAAGTGGGAGACTGAAGGAAATATGCCCTAGAGGCAATAATAAAGTTGTTATTTATATTTCCTTATATCATGATAAATATTTATTATTCATGCTAGAATTGTATTAACCGGAAACTTGATACATGTGTGAATACATAGACAAAACAAAGTTTCCCTAGTATGCCTCTACTTGACTAGCTCGTTAATCAAAGATGGTTAAGTTTCCTGACCATATACATGTGTTGTCATTTGATAAATGGGATCACATCATTAGGAGAATGATGTGATGGACGAAACCCATCCGTTAGCTTAGCATAATGATCGTTAAGTTTTATTGCTATTGCTTTCTTCATGACTTATACATATTCCTCTGACTATGAGATTATGCAACTCCCGAATACCGGAGGAACACCTTGTGTGCTATCAAACGTCACAACGTAACTGGGTGATTATAAAGATGCTCTACAGGTGTCTCTGAAGATGTTTGTTGGGTTGGCATAAATCGAGATTAGGATTTGTCACTCCGAGTATCGGAGAGGTATCTCTGGGCCCTCTCGGTAATGCACATCAGTATAAGCCTTGCAAGCAATGTGACTAATGAGTTAGTTATGGGATGATGCATTACGGAACGAGTAAAAAGACTTGCCAGTAACGATATTGAACTAGGTATGATGATACCGATGATCGAATCTCGGGCAAGTAACATACCGATGACAAAGGGAATAACGTATGTTGTTATGCAGTTTGACCGATAAAGATCTTCGTAGAATATGTAGGAGCCAATATGAGCATCCAGGTTCCACTATTGGTTATTGATCGGAGAAGTGTCTCGGTCATGTCTACATAGTTCTTGAACCCGTAGGGTCCGCACGCTTAACGTTCGATGACGATTTGTATTATGAGTTATATGATTTGATGACCGAAGTTTGTTCGGAGTCCCGGATGAGATCACGGACATGACGAGGAGTCTCGAAATGGTCGAGAGGTAAAGATTCATATATTGGAAGGCTATATTCGGACATCGGAAAGGTTCCGAGTGATTCGGGTATTTTTTCGGAGTACCGGGGAGTTACGGGAATTCACTGGGAGAAGTAATGGGCCTTATTGGGCCATACGGGAAATAGGAGGCAGCAGCCAGGAGGTGGCGCCCCCCCCCCAAGCCCAGTCCGAATTGGACAAGGGGTTGGGGGCGCAGCCCCCCTCTTTTCCCCTCTCCTTTAGGTGGAATCCTACTAGGACTTGGAGTCCTAGTAGGACTCCCCTCTCCCGGCGCGCCTAGCAAGGGCCGGCCGGCCTCCCCCTCCCTCCTTTATATACGGGGGCAGGGGGCACCCTAGAACACACCAAGATTTGTCTTAGCCGTGTGCGGTGCCCCCCTCCACAGTTACACACCTCGGCCATATCGTCGTAGTGCTTAGGCGAAGCCCTGCGTCGGTAACTTCATCATCACCGTCACCACGCTGTTGTCCTGACGGAAATCTCCCTCGTCCTCAACTGGATCAAGAGCTCGAGGGACGTCATCGAGCTGAACGTGTGCTGAACGCGGAGGTGCCGTACGTTCGGTACTTGGATCATTTGGATCGCAAAGACGTTCGACTACATCAACCGCGTTACTAAACGCTTCCGCTTTCGGTCTACGAGGGTACATGGACATACTCTCCCCTCTCGTTGCTATGCATCTCCTAGATAGATCTTGCGTGAACGTAGGAAATTTTTTGAAATTGCACGTTCCCCAACAAAAATGTTGTAATTGTGTATTTCAATGTTGCTGAAATGTAATATGACAAAAAAGTGAGATATAGGTGATTGTGCTTTAGAGACCGCTTGTAATGTAGTCTGTAGGAGGCGGTTCCCAATGAACAGCTGCCTCTATACGCCCTTGCATTGGAGGCAGTTTGATTGTGTAAACCGCTTGCGCCGAGTTACCACCGTAGGTAGTTTTGGAAACCGCCTTCGATGTCCCGAGTATTACTGATGCATGCTTTAAGGCAGAAGTCGAAACCGCCATCAGCCCATGTAGGAAAAAACAGCCTACAATTGATTCTGTGCTAGTGATGTATATTTCTCCTAGTAGAACACATGTACATCCATCGACTTTCTTTAGCCGGTTTTAGGTTCTGCATGAACAGTTATCCTATCTCCTATAGTCATTCCCGAATAATTTTGAGGGTAGTGTGTCTAGAAGGTCACTAGGGTATTGTTTGTGAATACACTAATATATGTCGTATTTGTATATGTGGTTCTAGATTCCCCATGAGTAGTTTGCTTATCTCAAGAAGTCATTCCCGTATAAAGTGATGGTTGTGTATCTAGAAGGTAGCTAGGGAATTGTTTGTGAATACAGTTATATTTATGGTATTTGTACACTATCCATCATCCTGATAAATTTAAATGTTTGTTCATGTAATATTCCATTTGTGTAGATTTTTTTCGATTCCCTGCCTTCATCTAGTATATCGTCTCTATGCTAAGAATTATCTTTTATTATATAGCTGTAAAAAACAAGTACTTGACTTGATATAAGACAACTTAAAATGACAAAACTAAGCCGAGTTAGGCCTACCATGGAATGGAATTAATTTCTCATGAAAAAATCATGTACTTAGCGTTAATGTATTACAACTAATCCATAATATCAGTATAGAAACCTGTTATGTCCTATATAAAAAAGGTAATTTGTCCATTACCAGGAAACTAGTGACAACTTCTAACAACCAGCTAGTCCTGATATTTTTCCACGGGCATCCCAATCTACATTCACACCAATGGTGTCGTCAAATCTGACAAACCTTATGTGACATCACACTTCCTAACTATACCTTTTGTCACCTTTTTTCGGCCAATATACTCGTGCAACTCTAGTAATGACAACATAGTTTGTTGTGTTTTTCTTGTAATTTTATGCATAATAGTTGTACTAAAATTGTGTCCTTCTATCAGGCCATACATTCTTTTGACGTGCTCTTCTTCTAAGAAATCTTCACAAAGGTTGGAAAAATATTTGGGAAACTGCTTTGGGTTGTACCTCCTGAAAAACTTTCTTCAAAATTTAACTTCCTATGTAGTCGAAGGTTGAGGCTTCCATCTAAGTCTCACCTTTAAGTTAAAATTTATTATCTCCTAATATATAATATTTTTGTTGTCTTATGAAGCCTTCATTTATATTGATGTCGAGTTCTCTTGTCACAAAGCATTGGTGAAGTTCTCTTGTAGTAATATTCATACTTCAATATTTATATATCCATGCAAAGTTCACCATGAAAGCCTGCCTGCAGTATTCAGTCAAAAAGGAAATGTTACAATGTTTAAATGGCTTACTAGTTTATTTATACACTGACATAACAAAAGCTACTATTGCTACGCAACAATGTCAGAAATACAAAATGGTTGGTTGTCCTCGTGAAATAAGACTCTATATATACCCATTTTATTCCTTCTTATCCACAACATCCATATATTAATCACTTCTATTTGACAACATGCACTTTATCCTCTTCTAGAAGAGACAGGTAATATACATAATGTCAACTTTTGGCCTTTCTTTTGAATGCCAAAACTACTTTAGAACTCAAAGTGGGGCCATATAATCCAACACACTATTTTCCTGACGCCACACTTAATAGATATACCTTTTCCTTCCCTTTTGTCACCTAATTCGACAATGCAACCATAGTACAGACACTATCGTCTATTGAATTCTTCTACAATTGCACGCTTTATTATTATACACTCCAACCACCTTTTTGTTGAATCATTAGTTTCTTAGCTTAAGAAACACCTAAATTTTTAGCCAGGAAATGTAAGCATTGATATTTTACGTAGTCCACTTATCTATGAATCTGATGTTCCCAAAAGCAACGAGTGTTCGTTGATCACCAGCAATGCAAACACCTTCTCTAATCTCTTTCACCGTTGAAAACACTCTGTTTCGCAGTCACCAACTTTCAAAAATCTCACCTTATTAGTCACCTACTCATGCCATGCTTGGAGGATGGATGCATATTTCAGATGGCTTATAGAAGGAGGGCCCATTCTTTTACTGTGGTATAAAGTACATTATAGTGAAAAATCACATGGACAGTTTGTTTGTGTTGATCGTCATAAATAGTGATATGAAATGTTCTCCTCAAATTCTTGGATGGTGCCTATTAAGGAATTGTAATGGTTGACCTGATGATCATATAGATACATTTATAGAAAATGCAGATATATGACAAGAAGGAAGTCATTCATTGGGAAGATGAGGGTTTATACATGTTCAGGGACTCCCTCGCGCGAGGAAAATTGACTTGGTCGTTCACAAGGGTTGTTCAGCTTCTTATGTAGTTGTAGAGCTAGAAGTTACGTGTATCCTTCTCCTAGTAGAAATCATGTTCATCCACCAACTTTCCTGATCAGTTTCCCAAGAATAGTTTGCTTATCTCCTGTAGTCATTCATAATTAAGGTCGAGGGTAGTTTATCTAGAAGGCCCCGAGGGCATTATTTACAAAAACAATACTATATATGGCATGTGTACATTGATCATCACATCCAGTTGCCCTTTGTCACCTAATCAAGTACGAAAACCCTAGTATCAATAGTTGAATCTACTGGATTTTTGCACAGATCACCACATTAATGCTTTCACCACCTTTTTGTTGCACATTACCTTTTAAACATGGGAAGTAGCCAATCAAGAAGTTTACATGTCCAAGATTTGTAATTGTCATTCTTATGGTCATAAAAATACATGTATAGAAGGATGAGGATAGGCAACCATAATCATGTGGTCCATCAGGAATACAAGGGTTTTATACAGGTTCTAGAATCTTTTAGGATAATGACCCAATGTATGTTGGCTTGTATTGATAGAGTATAAGATTGCAAGTTTGGTTTCCGGCCCATAAAAACCAGGAGTTGTGTGGTTTTGCAAAGTACTCGACTTGACTCTATGCATGAGTTATACAACTTCTTATCTATTCATATAAGTAGCACTGCTTTTACGGGCACATATATTCTCTGAGTAGAAACTTGTGTACATCGAGTGACTTTCCTTATCCTATCTTTTAGCCTCCCTATGGGTAGTGTGTTTATCTCCTAGAGGTATTAATGAATATGGCCTATGGTAGTGTATCTATAAGGCCCCTAGGTTATTCTCTATAGATACTTATATTATTTATACATGACTCATCCTATTTTTGATATGTTTAAGTAATGATGCATTTACCTAGCCCCGCTTATCTAGTATATAGTCTATGCTAAAGAAATACATTACATTGCATATGCACAATGCTATAGAATGACATGAGTCCTCGTGAAACAAGCATGTTGATAATGTTAACATGTAACAACTTATGTAATATATATATATATATATATATATATATAAATATATATATATCTCCAAATCATTGATATCAGATAAAAACAATAATGTGCTTGCCGGAAGAGCCATGCTAGCTCTAATACCAATCAGCCTCTAGTATTTGTCGCAAGCATTCAATCTACATCTGAACCACTTATGTCATCGAAACAAATAAACTTTCCTGTAATGCCACCCTTCCTAATTATACCATTTTGCCGCCTTTTGTAGACCAATCCAATCATGCAACCATAGTAGCGACAATATGGTTCGTTGGACTTCTCCATAACACCACACACAATAATTATACTATTTTTCATCGCCCAACCCACTACATAAATGTGTGTAATGATAATAGAATCTACCAGACTTTGCCCTAATGTCACGCTTAATGAATTTACGAATTATACTCTCTTGTACCAACCAACTTCTGCCATTTCTTGTGCGTGTTCAGTCAACATTTGAATCGGTGACATCATCGAATCAATCATACTTTCATGTAACATCAGACTTACTAATTATACCTATTTGTGGCATTTTGCAAGCCAATCAACTCATTTAGTCCTAGTAATGTAGTATGTTTGATGTGTCATCATGCGTAATAATCACACTCTATAGTTTTGTTTTTCACCCAATCCGATACTAAAAATGCGTGTATCAATGAGCTTCTAGCATTTGTCGCTGGTATTCAATCTACATTTGAACCAGTGAAGTCATTGAATCAAACAAACTTTTATGTAACGCCACACTCCCCATTATATCATTTGGTCAGCTTTTGATTGCCAATCAACTTGTGCAACCATACTAGTGACAATGTGACTCATTGGACTTTTCTGTAACATCAAGCACACTAATTATACAATCTAGTTGCTTTTTGTCACCTAACCCATTATAGAAATAATTGTGACAACAATAGGGTCGACTACACTTTCCCCAAATGCCAGTCTTAACAAATTACGAAGTGTACTCTCTTGTACCAACTGGCTTCTCGTATTTATTTCAGGTGTATAATCTACATATGAACTAGTGATGCTATCGAATCAACCAAACTTTACTGTAACACCACTCTTCCTAATTATACCCTTTTGTCGAATTATGTCGGCCAGTCCACTCGTGCAACCCTAGTGACAACTATTTGGTTTGATGTACTTTTTCATAAAGTAACACATACTAATCACACTCTTTAGTTGTGTTTTGTCATCGAGTCCACTATTGTAAACGCTTGTACCAACAAGCTTCTGGTATTTATCATGGGAGTTCAGTCTACCTTTGAACCACTGATGCCATCGATTCAAACAAAGTTCCAGTAATGCCACACTTCCTAATTATACCCTTCCATTGTTCTCTGTCGGCAATCCACTCATGCAAGTAGCGACAAGACGGTTTGATGTACTTTTCGGTAAAATCGTGCCTAATAATCACACTATCTAGTTGCATTTTGTTGCATAATCTGCCATTGAAACCGCTTGTACCAGCCATGTTATGGCATTTGTCGTGGGTGTTCAATCTACATCAGTAGCAATCGAATCAAACACTTTCGTATAATGCCACGGTTCCTAATTATACCCTTTTGATGGGAAATCCACACGTGCAACCATATTAGCGGCAATACAATTCGTTGGACTTCTCATTAACGCCACGCGCAATATTATACTCTGGTTGTGTTTCGTGACTTTCCCCTAATGTCATGCTTGATGGATTTACGAATTATACTTTCTTGTAACAACCGAACTCTAGTATTTCTTTTGGGTGTCCAATCTACATTTGAACCAGTGACGTCATAGTCAACTAGACTTTTCCATGACGAAACTCTTTCTTAGTCCTAATTATACCCTTTTGTCGCATTGTGCCATCTAATCCACTCGTGCAATCCTAGTAAGGGCAATACGGTTTGATGTACTTTTCTATAACATCATGCATAATAATCACACTCTCTAGTTGCATTTTATCGCCCAATACACTACTGTAAATACTTGTACCAACCAACTTCAAGTATTTATCACGGGTATTCGATCTACATTTGAACCAATTATCACATCGAATCTTGTAACGCCACACTTCTTAATTATACCTTTCTGTCGCATTTTACCAACCAATCCACTCATGCAATCCTAGTGACCGCGATATGGTTCACCGTACTTGTTTGTTATGTCACGCGCAATAATTATACTCTAGTTGTATTTTGTCGCCCAATCCACTACTGAAAGGCTTGTACCAAGCAGCTTCTTGTATTTTTTGCGAGCATTCAAGCTACATTTAAAGAAGTGAGGCCATCGAATTGAACATGGTTTCCTTTAACGTCACACTTCCTACTTATACACTTTTGTCGTGTTTTCTCGGCCAATCCACTCGTGTGATCCTAGTAACGACTTAAAGGATCGAGATGTCGACTAGAGGAGAGGTGAACAAGAGACTAAAAATGTGAGATTAGTTACCAATTTTAGGTCAAAGCGAATAAAATAAGTTTTCTAGATACGCAACTAGGTGAGGACAACCTATATGATAAGCCGACGCAAGGCATAATATGCTAGTTAACAATCTAACTAGCAATCCAGCAAGCCTAAAATAAACCAAAAGAGCGGGAAAGGAATAACCACAAGTGAGTCAGGGACGCGGATATTATCCCAAAGTTCACACTATTTGGGGAGTGCTAATCTCTATTAGAACAGTGTCGAAGCCAAATCTCCAAAGCACCACCAAGTGGCTCATCATATTCTCCCTTAAAGTCACCCCCAACGGATGAGCCTCAATTCACTCGGGGTTGGTCTTGAAGGCGACCATCACACAGCTTTACAAACTTCTCCGGAGCACACCACAAGTCAGGAAGTGTCCAGAGGAATCACTACCGCCTAGGAGCCCAAGCTCCAAGTGTAACAAGTGCTACTAAAGAATGAGTAGGGGAAACTCATATTATTTTTGGTGGAATTGTAAATTGGATGGGACTCTCCAATCCCCAAGGAATCATTTTTTGGGTGGAGGGGAAGGAAGATATCAAGCTTTTAGGGTTTTGGAATGGTGGATCAGCTTGTCTAATGGCTAGGTTGAGAGGAGGAAGAAGGGGTTATACCACCACCCCCACCCACCCAAGGTCAAGAGAGTCGTTGCCCGACTTGGCACTCCGGTTACCCAGACGACATAGCACTGAAGCACCCAGAGGAGGCTAGACACCCGGAGTCTGGGACTCCGACCACCGGGTATACAAATGGGAAATCCCTACCCCGGGCATCCAGCCATCCAGAGACATACCCCTTGTTCTAGGTGACTTCGAGCACATAGAGGTACATGACCCCGAGCACTCGGACCTTCTGACACAAACCCAATTAACCCTAGTTATACCCTATTTTGATCATGGCGAATGGGGAAGGCTATGTATATGATAGCAGCAAAGCTTTCCCTCAATTAAGAACCAAGGTTTAATCAAATGAGTAGGAATCAACAAGTTGCCAAGACAAGTAGCACCTACACACTAACAAGATAAAATAATTGCACCCAACATGGCAAGGGGGTTGTCAAGGCCCCTGTCTTGCTAGTTACAAGGTTAAAAGCAAATAGATAGATAATAGTGGTGTAGTGAAATGGCAAATAGTAAAAGCAAATGAATAGGCAATTTTGTAGAAGTTTTTATTGACGGAAAATAGACCTGGGGGCATAGGTTCACTAGAGGTATCTCTCTTGAAAGCAGGCAAATGGCTTGGTAACAAATTACAGTTGGGCAATGGACAAGAATAACAATCTTTATGACTATGATCATTCATGGCATAATCTCATATAGGAATTATGTCCGTGATAAGTAGACCATTAAACTTACTGACGTCTACTACTAATACTCCACCCCAAGACCGCTATCTAGCATGCATCTCAAGATATTAAGTTTACAAGAAACAGAGTATTGCAATAAGCAAGATGCCATAATGTAGACAAAAGAAATCTAGCAATAAGATTAAAGCCCTTCGTTTTATCCTTAGTGGCAACAATACAAATACGTGACTTGTCCAGATTTTGTCATGGGGATATAGGACACCGCAAGATTGAACCCACTACTATGCACCACTCCCTCTGAAGATCTACCCATCAATCTTGTACAGAGAGGACAAATAGAGCGGAAAGTATACATAACTATTTAATTATACTGTAAAGAAACTTCAAAAGATTCAATAGGGTTCAGTTCATCATGTCCCAACAAACACATCGCAAATTACATCGGATTGATCCCAATCACACAAGGAAGAAGGGGAACATGGTATTGAAGATCCAGAAAGAGAGAGAACCATCTAGATACAACTATGGACCCGTAGGTCGTGAAGGAACTACTCGCCCATGGTCATGGAGGCAGCAAGTTTGATGATGAGGCCCCCGGTAATGGCTTCCCTCTCCAGCAGAATTCTGGAACAGGGCTCCAGATGGGGTCTCTTCGGAATAAAGGCTTGCAGCGGCAAAAACTTCTCCTCGAGGTGTGAAAGATGGTTTTGGCACTAATAGGGATTATTGGTGATGGAATCAAGTCAAGGCGGTGCTTGTGAGCCCCACAAGCTCAGGTGGGGCGGCCACCCCATGGCCGCACCACCTATCCTTGTGGCCGGCTGGTGGCCCATCTTGATGTCTCCCAAAGCTTCTGGTGTTTCTTGTTACCCCAAAAATATCGTGTTAAATCAGCAATGTATTTTAACCGCCGTAGATATTGATTTCCTACAAAACCAAAAACAAGCAGAAAACATAAATTGGCACTGGGCACTAAATTTATATGTTAGTCCATAAAATAATATAAATTGCTATAAAATGTATATAGAAATGATAACATAATAGAATTTAACAATAAAAAATTATAGATATGTTGGAGATGTATCAACATCCCCAAGCTTAATTCCTTCTTGTCCTCGAGTAGGTAAATGATAAACAAATATAATTTTTGATGTTGAATGCTACCTAGCATGATCTTCATCAAATGATGTAACAATGGTGTGAACTTGGGACAAAACTGATTAAAAGCAATAACCTTATAACTGAAAGCAAGCAAGTAACATCAAAATGTGTAAACAAGATTACTATTGCTTTTCATGGATTAATGCTTTCATGTAATGCCAATTAATATTCATGATGTCATATACATGTCCATGATCACTCAAGGCTTTTATCATATTCAAACATCTTCCCATGACACAACCTAGAGCTTCAGTCAAGCAACCGAATCCGTGACGAGCCCTTTTCAACTACTTATCACTTTACTTAATGCTCAATTCACAAGCCTTGGTCTTAGCACTTAGGATGGTGCTACTTGTGATAGGCGTTGGGATTTCCTCGAAGAGGAAGGGTGATGTAGTATAGTAGCAGATAGTATTTCCCTTAGTTAAGAATGAAGGTTTATCAAACAAGCATAATCCGTAGATTCTCATTGTAAACAACATAATTTGTATAGGCGGGGGAACCTTTTTTCTAATTTTCTTATCTCATCTTGATCATAAAGGATTTCATCTATAGGTGGACACTCACCGTTTATTCTATAGTAAGAAAATATCTCTCTAGCCTCTTGCTTTATATGACCAAATTCATGTACTAGGAATATTGTGACCAAGCGCTTAACTAAAGGATCATGAATATTGGAAAATTCTAGTAACACTACTTATTTGGCAGGATGCATGTGCACAAATTGTCTTTCAAATTCCACTACAAGCAAGGTTTGGCATCCGAAAAACTAGTTGATCTAGAAAGGATGAATCCTCCTATCATTGGCAAAGCCCCTGCACAAGTGAAGAAATCTTGAATAATATTTTTCCCAGTAATATCACCACTACCTATGCGAAACCTTTTTGTATGCAAAATAGTAGGTTCTTCTTTATTAAGAGTATCATCATCGACAAGATTTTCAAATGTTTGTTTATGAGTGTTATCATTAGCAATTTCATCAAAACTCCTTTTAGGGTTTTCATCTCTCACAAGATTCATTAGTAACTCTGCACTAGTGGTGGGAGGAGCAAACTTAGTATTTTCTTGAGTTGACATAATTCTGATTCAAGCAATGATAGCACACAAGGTATTTTTGGTATTTTTGATTTTTTTTAGTTAAGTAGAGGGAGATGAAAAAGGGAAGGAAAATAAAAAGTAGAGCAAGTAAATGATAAATGTGTGTGAAGGAACAGGGACTTGTTTGATGAAGTCTCCCCGGCAACGGCGCCAGAACTTCTTCTGCTACTTGTGATAGGTGTTGGGATTTCCCCGAAGAAGAAGGGTGATGTAGTATAGTAGCAGATAGTATTTCCCTTTGTTAAGAACCAAGGTTTATCGAACCAGTAGGAGACACCAAGCAAACAAGATAAATGGTACCTGCACACACACACATAAAGCAAATACTTGCACCCAACACGAGGAAGAGGGTTGTCAATCCCCTTGTACTCGTTAATTGAAAAGATCAATTCTGATAGTGGTAGATAGATAAATATAAAATAAAATAAAAATAAATTGCAGCAACTATTTTTAGGGTTTAAGTAAATATGAAGTGAATGGATCCAGGGGCCATAGCATTCACTAGAGGCATATCCCTCGTGGGCATAGTACGGTGGGTCAACAAATTACTGTTGGGCAATTGGTAGAAAAGCGCATAGTTATGACGTTATTCATGGCATGATCAATATATATGCATTATGTCCAAGACAAGTAGACCGTTAATCTTACTAAATCTACTAATATTACTCCATCCCCTCGACTACTATCCAGCATGCATCTTGAGGTATTAAGTTCATAACAAACAGAGTAATGCTTGGAGCATGATGACATAATGTAGACAAAGTAGAACCAGACAATATGATTAAACCCTGTCGTTTTACCCTTAGTAGCAACAATACAAATACATGCCTTGTAACTCCTCCTATCACAGAGTAGGGACACCGCAAGATTGAACCTACTACCAAGTACCTCTCCCACATAATAAATCTCAGAAAAGAATCAATTACTTTCAATGAATAATCTGATCATAAACCCACAATTCATCGGATCCCAACAAACACACCACAATAATTACATCAAATAGATCTCAGACGAGATCATTGTATTGAAGATCGAAAAGATAGGGAGAGCCATCTAGCTACTGCTATGGACCCGTAGGTCATGCGGGAACTACTCACATATCATCATGAAGGCAACCAGGTTGATGTAGATGGCCTCCATGATCGATTCCTCCTCTGGTAGAGTACCGACGGAGGCCTCCAGATGGATCACAAAAGAACAGAGGCTTGAGGCAGCGATAAAATTGTTTCGGGTATCTCTCTAGGGGTTTCTGGAATTTAGTGAATTCATAGCGCTGGAATTAGGTCAGGGGGACCTCCATGGGACCCACAAGCTCAGGTGGAGCGCCCCCCTGAGGGCACGCCATGTGAGCTTGTGGCTCTCGCGTAGATCTTCTGGCCTCCCCCGAAGCTTCTAGGGTCTCTTCTGGTCCAGAAAAAATCACCTTAAAGTTTCATCATGTTTGGACTTCTTTTTGTATGTTTTTTCTGTAAAACAAAGAAATAGGCAAAAACAAGAACTGACACTAGGTACTGAGTTAATAGGTTAGTTCCCAAAAATGATATAAAATGGCATATAAAGCATACAAGATTGATGATATGGTAGCATGAAACAATAAAAAATTATAGATACATTGGAGACATTTCAGATGGCAAAGAGAATGATGATGGGTATTTAATTGGGAAGAAAAATATATAAAAAAAGTCTCATAGCAATGCTGCTTAACCGTTAGGTAACGGAGAGGCTTACAATCGATATCAACGTGAGGAATAGGGATTGCCATGCAACGGATGCACTAGATCTATAAGTATATGAAAGCTCTCCTAATGCAGCTAAGTGGGTGTGCATCCAACTTACTTGCTCATGAAATACCTCGAGCATTTGAGGAAGCTCATCATAGGAATATGCCACTCAAGTTCTATAATGTGAAAATCCCACTAGGATATGAAAATGAAAAATATGAAATCTCTGTATATGATTTACATGGTGCTACTTTGAAGCACAAGTGTGGTAAAGGATAGTAGTGCACCCCCTCTATCCTTTTCCTCTCATTTTTGGTGGGCTCTCTTTGGCCTCTCTTTTTTAATTCATCACATGTAGGGGCACACTCTAGAATGCATCACAATTCTATTTACTTACAACTCATAATATGAAACAACATGATGACTACATATGAATGCCTCTAGCAGTGTACCAGGATGTGCAATGATCTAGCGTAACATGTTTAACAATGATGGATGGTGGCTTTGCTACAAATACCATGTCATCTCTATACAATCATGCAAAGCAAAATGACAATGAATGCTCAAGTCATGTAATGAATAGAAACAATGGAAGTTGCATGGCAATAGATCTCAGAGTGGCTATGTGAATGTCATAATACGTTGGAATAGTGGTTGCTTTGAGGAAGATATAATGAGGCTTATGTGTGTGAGAGTGTATCATCCCATGGGGTTGGATGCACCAGCGAAGTTTGCACCATGTCTCAATGCGAGAGTGGGCAATGCACGACACCGGAGAGGCTAGCAAAACATGGATATGTGGAAGTGTTTTCAAGATGGCAACTCATAAACCAAAACATCTCACTAATGCTTTATAGTCTACGTCGGGTAACCATGAGACTGACTACTCCAAGGGGTGAGTTTGACAAACCAAAGTTCGCTAGGCTTCCCGAACTATTCTACATGGCGGTTACTTAGAATGTTCTTCAACTTAGACCCTTCATAATCAATTTCTCTTGAACGACCACAAGTATTAACGTGTATGACCTTATGACACATTTCCACTACTTCACGCAAGTCCTCAAGGCTTCACAAAATAACTAATCACTATCTCAAAATCATTCCAAGGAACCCGATTATCTAGTTCAGTTGATCTACAAGTTTTGTTTATGCCACATCTACATACCTATTATTTTTATGTCCAACATATAATGCAATGCAAATTACCAATTATTATTCAACTCTCTAAAAATATATAAGTGAGGCAATAGAGTCCTAATCTTTTCTTCAAAAACATACATCACTATGCTCAAACAAATAAAAGTGAAGTACAAGAGCAATGCCTCAACTCAAATAGATATAATTGACGATCAATGAGCATTCTATAAATGATTGACCAATGTGTGTGTCTCTAAAAAGTGTGACAAAAGCATGATGATTGTGACAACTACCAAACAAAACTAAAATAAAAGCAAAAGACATATCATGTGGACAAATACAAACTTAGGTCCATTCGAGACATACCGATAGTTGTTGATGACAAAAGAGTTGACACCATCCAGGGCATCCCCAAGCTTAGCCGCTCGAGTTTTCCTTGAATATTACCTTGGGTTGCCTTGGTCATCCCCAAACATGGGCTCTTGCCTCTCCTTGTTCATTGCGTATCATTGTCTTCCCACGATCTTAAAAACTTTACGCACAGAAAACTTAACAGAACTTGTGAGATAGGTTAGTACATAAAAATAAATGTTTGATCATGTACTATCAAGACAACATGCGTATTTATTTCCAGTGAAAGGCTACTAAATCCTATCATTTCCACAATTTATATCCACCGATATAGGCCATGGAAACTCTAAAACAAGCAGTCAAAGAAAACATAACAATAATTTGTCAAAAACAGAACAATACGTAATGATCTAATTTGTATTCATATTTTCTATAACTATGAAATTTTGGAAATATTAGGACATGATAGACAATTTGTAATGCAGTACTGTGTAAAATTACAGAAATTGATCACGTCGCAGTACAGAATGAAAATTCAGACATTGGACAAAAAAGTTTTTGTTTCTGCACAAAGCCTAGAAACATACATTTGCAACATCCCAAAGGCTTAACTTGGCATAAAAATAAAAAGGAATTATACAAACCTAATAACTACAGTATGAGTAATTATGTAGATCCACTAAACAGAACAAAAATATAAAGATACATATTGGGTTGCCTCCCAACAAGCGCTATTGTTTAATACCCTCTAGTTAGGCATAATGCAAATCTATCAGGTTTTATCATCGTGCAACTCTTCAAGCTAGCAACTTAATTTCTTAGGAGGATTATCAAACATTCAATTAATCATAAAACTCCTAGACACAAAGTACAAAAATTTATTGTCATAGATGTGCTCCTTTTTTATATTTCTAAATGTAGGGTGAACACTTATCATCTTTAAATCTCCTCGGCAGCGACACCGTGAAATTGTGTATGCTATTCCTATAGGAGTCATTGGGTTACCCCAAAGAGGAAGGGTGATATACATAGCAGAAAAGCTTTCCTCGGTTAAGAAGCAAGGTTTAATCAAACCAGTAGGAATCAACAACCTGCCAAGACAAGCAACACCTACACACAAACGAGATAAAATACTTGCACCCAATGTGGCAAGCGGGTTTTCAAGCCCCTTGACTTGCAAGTTACAAGGTTAAAGTAAATAGCTAGATAATAGTGGTGTAGTGGAATAGCAAATAGTAAAAGCAAATAAAGAGGAAATTGGTAGAAGTTTGTATTGATGGAAATATACCCAGGGCCATATGTTTACTAGAGGTATCTCTCTCGAAAGCATGTAAACGACATGGTAACAAATTACATTTGGGCAATGTTCAAGAATAGCAATATTTATGATTATGATCATTCATGGCGTAATCTCATATGGGCATTACGTGCATAATAAGTACACGGTTAATCTTACTGACGTCTACTACTAATACTCCACCGCAAAACTGCTATCCAGTATGCATCTCAAGATATTAAGCTTACATGAAACAGAGTATTGCAATAAGCGAGATGATAAAATGTAGACAGAAAGAAATCTAGCAATAATATTAAACCCCGTCATTTTATTCTTAGTGGCAAAAATACAAATACATGTCTTGTCCCCTTCTGTCACTCGGATATAGAACACCGCAAGATTAAGCCCACTACTATGCACCACTCCCTCTAATGATCTAACCATCAATCTTCGCTAGAGAAGACAAATAGGTCTGAAAGCATATATAGCTATTTTAATCATATAGTAAAGAAACTTCGAAATATACAATTGGATTCAATGAACAATCCGATCATAAACTCACAATTCATCATGTCCCAATGAACACACCGCAAAATTACATCACATTGATCCCATTCACACAAGGAAGAAAGGGAACATGGTATTGAAGATCATGAAAAAAGAGAGAAAACCATCTTGCTACTACTATGGACCCTTAGGTCCTGAAGGAACTACTCACACATGGTGATGGAGGCAGCAAGGTTGATGAAGAGGCCTCCGGCAATGGCTTCCCTCTCCAGCAGAACTCCGAAATAGGACTCCAGATGGGATCTCTTTGGAATAGAGGCTTGCGTGGCAATAAAATATCTCGATGTACGAGAGATGGTATCGGTATTTATAGGGATTTATGGCGATGGAATCAGGTCAAGGCGGTGCTTGTGGGCCCCACAAGCTTAGGTGGCGCGACCACCCCCTGGCCGCGCCACCTGTCCTTGTGGCTGGCTGCTGGTGGCCCCTCTTGATGTCTGCCAAAACTTCTGGTGTTTCTTGTTTTCAAAAAACCCGTGTTAAATTGGCAACGTATTTTGACCTCCATAGATATCGATTTTGTGTGAAACCAAAAACAAGAAAAAAAAAGGAACTGGCACTAGGCATTAAATTACTAGGTTAGTCCATAAAAATAATGTAAATTGCTAAATATAGAAATGATAACATGATAGCATTTAACCATAAAAATTTATAGATATGTTTGAGACGTTTCACTTCCCTATGACTCAAATAAACCTAAAAACTTCTGAGTCTTTGGAAATCACCGCCTTTTCTCTATTTTAAATAGGGGGTCACCGTTGTGCGTAGACAATCACCGAGAGTCCAATGTCCTGAGATAATCTTGACAAGTGACATTAGATCTCACAAGTCCTACTGCCATCAACACCAAAATAGTAATTGAGAGACAATGCGTTTCAACAACAGTACGGTCCATTGTACTTCTGTAACGTCTCATGCAATAATTATACTCTAGTTGTGTTTTGTCTCCACTACTGAACACATTTGTACCCACACAACTTCTGGTATTTGTTCCCGCCGTTTAATCTACATTTAAATCAATGGGGTCATTTAATCAAACAGGTGACACCACACTTCCTAATCATACCCATTTGTCTTATTTTACCGGCCAATCCACATATGCAATCCTGGTAACGAAAATATGATTCATTGTACTTCCGCAACGTCACGCGCAATAATTATACTCTAGTTGCATTTTGTCACCCAATCTGCTACTGAAAATAGTTGTACCAACCAGCTTCTAGTATTATGCATCGGCGTTTGATCTACATTTGAATGAGTGGGGTCGTCGAATCAAATAAGTAACTCCACACTTTCTAATCATACCCTTTTGTCGTGTTCTGTCGACCAATCCAGTAGTGCAATCCTAATAGCGACAGTACGGTTTGTTGTACTTTTGTAACGTCATGTGCAATAATTATACTTTAGTTCTGTTTTAATGCTCAATCCGCTATTGAAACCACTTGTACCAACCAGTTTTTGGTATTTGTCACGGGTGTCCAATCTACATTTGAACTGGTGGGGCCATCGAATCAAATAGAGTTTCCTTTAATTTCATACATCCAAATTATACTCTTTTGTCATGTTTTGTTGGTAATCCACTCATGCAATCCTAGTAATGGCAATAGGGTTCATTGTAATTCCTAATGTCACACATAGTAATTATACTCTAGTTGCATTTTGTCGCCCAATCCGCTATTGAAAGCGCTTGTAGGAACCAGCTTCCGTTATTCGTCGCGGACGTACAATCAACATTTAAACTAGTGATGCCATCGAATCAAACAAAGTTTTCTATAATACCACACTTCCTAATTATGCCCTTTTGTCTGCTTTCGCCGACCAATCCACTCATGCAATCCAAATAGCGACAATACGGTTCATTGTACTTTCGTAACATCACGCGCAATAATTATACTCCTGTTGTGTTTTAATATCCAATCCGCTATTGAAAATGCTTGTACCAACCAACTTCTGGTATTTGCCACGCGTGTCCAATCTACATTTGAGTTGGTGGGCCATTGAATCAAACGGAGTTCCTTCAATGCCACACTTCCTAATTATACTCTATTGTCGCGTTCTGTTGGCCAATCCACAAGTGCAATCCCAATAGTGACGGTACGGTTCATTGCTCTTTTGTAATGTCGCACACAAAAATTATACCCTAGTTCTGTAATGTTGCCCAATGTGCTACTGAAAATGCTTGTACAACCCAGCTTCCATTATTTTTCGTGGGCGTTCAATCTACATTTAAACCAGTGACGCCATTGAATCAACAAAGTTTCCTTTAGAGCCACACTTTCTAATTGTACACTTTTGTCGCATTTTGCCGGGGAATTCCCTCGTGCAATTCTAGTCACGGCCATACGGTTTGTTGTACTTCCTAACGTCACACATAATAATTATACTCTAGTTGTGTTTTATCGCCCAATCCACTACTGAAAACGTTTGTACGAACTAGCTTCTTTTATTCATATCGGGCGTCCAATCTACATTATAACTAGTGATGCCATCAAATCAAAGAGAGTTTCCTATAACAACACACTTCCTAATTATACCAATTTATCACATCTCGTCGACCAATCCACTCGTGCAATCCAAATAGCGATAATACGGTTCGTTGTACTTTCGTAACGTCACGCGCAATACTTATAGTCTAGTTGTTTTTTAACGTCCAATCCGGTATTAATAATGAGTATATGTTCCTTAAACCGGTGGGGCCAATGAATCAAACATAGTTTCCTTTTTTAGATGAAAAACATTAAGCCGGACTTCAAATTAATGAAGCCATCAACCGGCTAGGATACAAGGTGCAGATTATTACAAAGGCAAGGCATGGGGAAAATCAGAAGAAAAAATTACAGTCAGAGATCGCACAAGGCTAAAGCTACAGCAGCATGCCGAACAGTGAAATCGCCTTCACAAGGAGAAACAAGTCCATGCCATCGGAGAGGACACCACAAACAAGAACAACAGTGATAGAGGAGTCAACGGCACACCAACAAGTAATGGAGAGGAGGATCGTGCCTGCAGAAAGAGACCATTGGCTCTGCCTAGAGCCGGTCATGCCATTTCCAGAGGGGAGACCACTATCTCCCCTACATCCAAGATGAGGATGCCGTTCACCGACCGGCAAGCATGGATACCATAGGGCAGAAATTGTTGACGAGTAACAGGGCATGAATTCCTCTGCCTCCACCACCATCGGGCCACCAAGGATGCACTGCACCACAGCCGCCACAAATCCACATACTGCAGCACCCCAACCCCAAGCCGACACCTCCAAGGAGGACCACGATGCTTGTGCGCCACTGTCGGCTAACCAAAGGACTAGGTTTTCACCCGAGGACTAACAGAGGGTAGGAGGGAGAGGGAGAGGAAGGGGAAGCTCAACACACCCTCAGAAGGGGTAAGCGAAGCTGGAGCACCGCCCCCGTCGTCGAGGTCGATGTAGAGTCAACCACGGGAATCCCATGTTCCGTGCTTCCTCCAGCACACCCTCGGAGCCAGATCTGGCAACCCAAAAGGGTAGGATCCAGATCGGTGAGGGGGGAAATGATGGGGAACGAAGCATGAAAAACAAAAAAAATCCTACAAACACCCAAGATCTAATCTAGGAGATGCATAGCAATGAGAGGGGAGTGTGTCTACATACCGTTGTAGACCAAAAGCGTCCGCGTCGTAATGCGGTTGATGTAGTGCCGAATGGACATCACCTCCGAGATTAGCACACGTTCAGCTCGACGACGTCCCCTTCTTCTTGATGCAGCAAGGGAGGGAGAGGAGGTAGATGAGATCAGAACTAGCACGGCGGTAATGGTGGTGGTGGCAGCAACGAAATTCCGGCAGGGCTTTGCCAAGCGCGTACCGGAGTTAAGGTGGAGGAGGAGTTGGGAGTGACGGAGGGCAAGGGCGGAAGTGTGCAGCCCCCCGTGCCCCTCCCCACTATATATAGGGTTGAGGGGGAGGGGGCGCCGGCCCTAGCCCCTCCAAGGGAGGGGGCGGCGGCTAGGGGATGGAGTGCCCACCAAATCAGGTGGGGCGCCTCCCACCCCTAGGGTTTGCCCACCCTAGGCGCATGGTCCTGGTGGGGGGCTAGAGAGTCTGGCCCAACCAGGCCAGGGCTCCCCCCTACAGCCCATGTGGGTCCCCGGGGCTGTCGGACACCCCGGTGGATCCCCGAAACCCTTCGATGCCTCCGGTACACTTGTTGGCATGCCCCCGAACTTTTCCAGTAACCAAAACAGGACTTCCCATTTATAAATCTTTACCTCCGGACCATTCTGGAGCTCCTCAGGATATCATGGATCCCATCCAGGAATCCGAAAAACCTTCAGACTTTCCACTATTAATATCTCAATACTACCCTAATGCTATGGAATGTTAAGCGTGCGACCCTACAGGTTCGGGAACATGTAGACATGACCAACACTCCTCTACGGTCAATAATCAATATCGGAACCTAGATGCCCATACTGATTACCACATATTCAACGAAGATCTTTATCGGTTGAACCACGATGTCAAGGATTCAATTAATCCCGTGTGCAATTCCCTTTGTCCAATGATATATTACTTGCCCGAGATTCGATCGTCGGTATCTCCATACCTAGTTCAATCTCGTTACCGGCAAGTCTCTTTACTCGTTCCATAATGCAAGATCCCGTGACTAAACTCATTAGTCAGATGTAGCTTCTTATGATATTGTATTGCCGAGAGGGCCCAGAGATATCTCTTCGTCACACAGAGTGACAAACCTAGTCTGGATCCATGCAACCCAATAGACATCTTCACAGATACCTGTAGAGCACCTTTTATGATCACCCAGTTACGAAGTGACGTTTGAGAGCACATAAAGCATTCCTCCGGTGTCCGGGCGTGACATGATCTCATGGTCTAAGGAATAGATACTTGACATGAAGAAAGTTGTAGCAAAATAATTAAATGATATGATGCTAAGCTTATGGTTGGGTCTGTCTATCACATAAGGCTCCTAATGATGTGATCCCATTATCAAATGACAACTCATGTCTATGGTTAGGATACCTTAACCATCTTTGATCAACGAGCTAGTCTAATGGAGTCTTACTAGGGACACAGTGTTGTTTATGTATTCACACATGTATTTAAGTTTCCGGTCAATACAATTATAGCATGAATAATAAAAAATTATCATGAACAAGGAAATATGACAATAACCAATTTATTATTGCCTCTAGGGCATATTTCTAACAGTCTCCCACTTGCACTAGAGTTAATCTAGTTTACATCATAATGAAGCTCACCCCCATGGAGTCCTGGTGTTGATCATGTTTTGCTCGTGGAAGAGGTCTAGTCGACGGGTCTGCCACATTCAGATCCGTATGTCATTTGCAAAGTTCTATGTCTTCATCCTTAATGTAATTACGAATGGATTTGAAGCGGTGTTTGATGTGCTTGGTCTTCTTCTGAAACCTGGGCTCCTTGGCAATGGCAATTGCACCAGTATTGTCACAAAAGATAGTCATTGGATCCGATGTACTAGGAATCACTCCTAGTTCGGATATGAACTCCTTCATCCAGAATCCTTCTTGCACCACTTCCGACGCAGCTATATATTCTGCTTCACATGTAGATCCCACTATGACGCTTTGCTTAGAACTGCACCAACTGGCTGCTCCTCCATTCAAAATAAATACGTATCCGGTTTGAGACTTTGAGTCATCCGGATCAGTGTCAAAGCTAGCATCGACATAACCCTTTATGATGAGCTCTTCTTTACCTCCATAAACGAGAAACATGTCCTTAGTCCACTTTAGGTACTTAACGATATTCTTGGCTGATGTCCAGTGATCTACTCTTGGATCACTCTGGTACCTACCTGCTAGACTTATGGCGAGGCCCACATTAGGTCTGGTACACAGCATGGCATACATTATAAAGCCTATGGCTGAGGCATAGGGGATGACTTTCATCCTTTCTCTTTCTTCTGCCATGGTCGGGCTTTGAGTCTTACTCAACTTCACACCTAAAAACACAGGCAAGAACCTCTTCTTTGACTGGCCCATTTTGAATTTCTTCAAAATCTTGTCAAGGTATGTGCTTTGTGGAAGTCCTATCAGATGTCTCGATCTATCTCTATTGGTCTTAATGCTAAATATGTAAGCAGCTTCACCCAGGTCTCTCATTGAAAAACTCTTGTTCAAATAACCCTTTATGCTTTCCAGAAATTCTATATCATTTCCAATCAATAATATGTCATCCACATATAGTATTATAAATGCTACAGATCTCCCACTCACTTTCTTGTAAATACAAGCTTCTCCATAAGTTTGTATAAAACCAAAAGCTTCGATCACCTCATCAAAGCGTACATTCCAACTTTGAGATGCTTGCACTAGTTCATAGATGGATCACTGGAGCTTGCATACCTTGTTATAATCCTTAGGATCGACAAAACCTTATGGTTGCGTCATATACAACTTTTCCTTAAGGAGACCATTAAGGAATGTTGTTTTGCCATCCATCTGCTAGATTTCATAATCATAATATGCAGCAATTGCTAACATAATTCTAACAGACTTAAACATCGCTACGGGTGAGAAAGTCTCATCGTAGTCAACCCCATGAACATGTCGGAAGCCCTTTGTGACAAGTCGAGCTTTATAGATAGTGACATTTACCATTAGCGTTTGTCTTCTTCTTAAAAATCCATTTGTTCTCAACGGCCTGTCGGTCATCGGGCAAGTTCACCAAAGTCCATACTCTGTTTTCATACATGGTCCTATCTCGTATTTCATGGACTCAAGCCATTTGTCGGAATCCGGGCTCATCATTACTTCTTCATAGTTCGTAGATTCGCCATTGTCTAACAACATGGCTTCCAGGACAGGATTACCGAACCACTCTGGTGCGGAATGTTTCCTGGTCGACCTACAAAGTTCAGTAGTAACTTCATCCAAAGTTTCATGATCATCATCATTAGCCTCCTCTTCGGTTGGTGTAGGCATCACGGGAACTGCTTTGTGCAATGTGCTACTTTCCAATTCGATAGAAGGTACGATTACCTCATCAAGCTTTACTTTCCTCCCACTCACTTCTTTTGAGAGAAACTCCTTCCCCAGAAAGGAACCATTCTTGGCAACAAAGATCTTGCCCTCGGATCTATGATAGAAGGTATACCCTATGGTCTCTTTAGGGTATCCTATGAAGACGCACTTTCCGCTTTGGGTTCGAGCTAATCAAGCAGAAGCCTCTTGACATAAGTGTCGCATCCCCAAAACTTAAGAAATGATAGCTTAGGTTTCTTGCCAAAACATAATTCATACGATGTCGTCTCAACGGATTTAGACGGTGCCCTATTTAAAGTGAATGTGTAAGTCTCTAATGCATAACTCCAAAACGATAGTGGCAAATCGGTAAGGGACATCACAGAATACACCACATCTAATAAAGTACAATTACAACATTCGGACACACCATTATGCTGTGGTGTTCCAGGTGGCATGAGTTGTGAGACAATTCCACATTATCTTAAATGTGTGCCAAACTTGTAACTCAAATATTCACCTCCATGATCAGATCGTAGAAACTTTATTTTCTTGTTACGATGATTCTCCACTTCATTCTAAAATTCCTTGAACTTTTCAAATGTTTCACACTTGTGTTTCATTAAGTACATATACCCATATCTACTCAAATCATCTGTGAAGGTAAGAAAATAACAATATCCACCGAGTGCTTCAACACTCATTGGACCACATACATCGGTATGTTTTATTTCCAACAAGTCACTTACCCGCTCCATAGTACCGGAAAACGGGGTTTTAGTCATCTTGCCCATAAGGCAGGATTGACATGTTTCAAATGATTCATAATCAAGTGGTTCCAAAAGTCCATCAGCATGGAGTTTGTTCATGTGCTTTACACTGATATGACCTAAGCAGCAGTGCCACAAGTATGTGGTACTATCATCATTAAATTTGCATCTTTTGGCATCAATATTATGAATATGTGTATCACTACGATCGAGATTCAACAAGAATAAACCATTCACAAGGGGTGCATGACCATAAAAGATATTATTCATATAAATAGAACAACCATTATTCTCTGACTTAAATGAATAACCGTCTTGCTATAAACAAGATCCAGATAATGTTCATGCTTAACGCAGGCACCAAATAACAATTATTTAGGTTTAAAACTAATCCCGAAGGTAGACGTAGAGGGAGCGTGCTGACGGCGATCACATCAACCTTGGAGCCATCTCCAACGCGCATCGTCACCTCGTCCTTACCTAGTCTCCATTTATTCCGCAGCTCCTGCTTCGAGTTACATATATTAGCAACCGAACTAGTATCAAATACCCAGGCACTACTACGAGCACTATTAAGGTACACATCAATAACATGTATATCAAATATACCTTTGTTGACGTTACCAGCCTTCTTATCTGCCAAGTACTTGGGGCAGTTCCGCTTCCAAGTTGCGGTTGCCGTACTCATCCACATGCAAGTCATGAACCTATTACAAAACATGAGCATCTCATACATCAACATATATCACATCACGTTTCGGCCATACCACATCACAACATGCCCCGCAAAAACAAGTTAGACGTACGTGGCTGCTAGGACAAACTATTAGAACCGTTCTTATCTACGCAAAACCACAACGTTGATATACAAGTTGCCTTTTAACCTTCTACAAGGACTGCCATTGTCAAATCAGATTCAACTAAGGTGGGTGTGACAGACACCCGCAAAGCCACTTTTATGCAATACAAGTTGCATGCAGTCAGTGCAACCGGTATCTTGTGCAAGGATAAGTAAGGTTGGTCCAAGCCGCTTCATCCCACGGTACCGCCGAATCCAAATAAGACAAAGTAAGTAAGAAATTTGAACATCAATGCCCACAACTTCTTTGTGTTCTACTCGTGCATATACATCTACGCATAGACCTAGCTCATGATGCCATTGATGGAGAACGAAGCATGAAAAACAAAAAAAATCCTATGAACACCCAAGATCTAATCTAGGAGATGCATAGCAATGAGAGGGCAGTGTGTCTATGGACCCTTGTAGACAAAAAGGATTAGCGTCACAACACAATTGATGTAGCCGTACTCTTCATGATCCAATCGCGATCCAGTCTGATCAAGTGCCGAACGGACGACACCTCCGAGATTAGCACATGTTCAGCTCGAAGGCGTCCTCTCCTTTTTGATCCAACAAGCGAGGGATAGGAGTTAGATGAGATCAGAACTAGCACGGCGATATGGTGGTGGTGGCTAGTCCTGGGCGTTCGGTCTTTTCGGTTTGTTCGGTTCGGTCTTTTCGGTCTTCCAAGAATTCGGTCTTCCATAATTGAAGACCGAAATAATTTCGGTCTTTTCGGTCCTCCACTATTCGGTCTTCGTTCTTTACAGGGCAATGTTCGGTCCCGACCAAACAGACCAAATTTAATGCAACAACTCATATTCATATATGCTACTTCCCAATATACTAGTACATGTTTATATAAGAAAAATTGAGAAAAAAATGTTTACAGAGGTGCATGTGCATGTTAGAGAATTCAGACAAGTGAGAACATAAGTATATAATTAGTGAACAGACTAACAAGTAGCAGGCGTATGCATGGTTGGTTCATGTCTCACTCGTGAGAGAAGGGGAGGAATGAGAGTAGGTTGCCTGGTTGGTATGTGCGTGGATAGTGACGGTGAGGACGTGCATGTCTCTCGCTCGTGAGGAGAACATCCTGGGCTACTGCGCGGTTGGGCCTTAGATGATCTACAAACATGGCCTATGGCATGTGTGTGTGGGCTTTTAAATCGGTCTATTCGGTCTTGCAGAGTAGAGGACCGAATTGACCGTACTTATTTCGGTCTTATAGTTTTGCAGACCGAACTTTATTCGGTCTTTTCGGTTTCGGTCTTTTTGGGTTCGGTCTTGGTCTTTTCGGCTTCGGTTTTTGGTCCTTGGTTTTTATGCCCGGGGTGATTGGTGGCAGTAGCGGAATTCCGACAGGGCTTCGCCAAGCACGTACTGGACGTAAGGTGGGAGGAGTTGGGAGTGCCAGCGGGCAAGGGTGGAAGCATGTAGCCCCCCGCGCCACTCCCCACTATATATAGGGGTGAGAGGGAGGGGGCGCTATCCCTAGCCCCTCCTTCAAGGGAGGGGGCGACTGCCTAGGTGGTGGAGTGCCCACCAAGTCAGGTGGGGCGCCTACCATCCCTAGGGTTTGCCCACCCTAGGCGCATGGGCCTGGTGGGGGCCTGGTGCGCCTCGCCCAACTAGTCCAGTGCGCCCCCCTACAGCCCACGTGAGTTCACAGGGCTGGTGGACCACCCCCCCTGTTGGACCCCCGGAGCCCTTCGGTGCCTCCGGTACACTTGCCGGCATGCCCCCGAACTTTTCGGGTTGCCGAAATAGGACTTCCCATATATAAATATTTACCTCCGGACCATTCCGAAGCTCCTCATGATATCTCAGATCCCATCCAGGACTCGGAGCAACCTTCAGACTTTCCGCTATTAATATCTCAATACTTATACCCTAGCGCTATCGAACGTTAAGCGTGCGACCCTACGGGTTCGGGAATATGTAGACATGACCGACACTCCTCTCCGGTTAATAATCAATAGCGGAACCTGGATGCCCATGTTGATTCCCACATATTCAACGATGATCTTTATCAGTTGAACCACGATGTCAAGGATTCAATTAATCCCGTATGCAATTCCCTTTATCCGATGATATATTACTTGCCCGAGATTCGATCATCGGTATCTCCATACCTAGTTCAATCTCGTTACCGACAAGTCTCTTTACTTGTTCCATAATACAAGATCCCGTGACTAAACTCATTAGTCAGATGAAGCTTCTTGTGATGTTGTATTACCATGAAGTCCCAAAGATATCTCTCCGTCACACGGAGTGACAAATCCTAGTGTCGATCCATGCAACCTAATAGATACCTTCGGAGATACCTCTAGAGCACCTTAAGGATCACCCAGTTATGAAGTGACGTTTGATAGCACACAAGGCATTCCTCCGGTGTCTGGGAGTGACATGATCTCATGGTTTAAGGAACAGATACTTGACATGAAGAAAGTTGTAGCAAATAACTAAACGATCTGATGCTACGCTTACGGTTGGGTCTGTCCATCACATCATTCTCCTAATGATGTGATCCTGTTATCAAATGACAACTCATATCTATGGATAGCAAACCTTAACCATCTTTGATCAACGAGCTAGTCTAGTAGAGGCTTACTAGGGACACGGTGTTGTTTATGTATTCACACATGTATTTAAGTTTTCGGTCAATACAATTATAGCATGAATAATAAATATTTATCATGAACAATGAAATACGATAATAACCAATTTATTATTGCCCCTAGGGCATATTTCCAACAGGAACGCCGCACCGGTGAAGCAGGCCAGAAATTTGAGCAGCAGAGCACCTTTGCCACCCAATCGCAGCCCACGAGATCGGAGGGATGACCAACACCTGCAGCGCCACCCACCAGCAAGGTTGACGCCGCCCGCCAGATCTGGGGTCGCCGCTCCGGTGCCACCCCCCTGCGATGAAGCAGGGCAGCAGTGCGTCGCCACCACCTTCACTGGAGGCCGTACGGCGACCAACAACGTCCTCAGGTGGAGGCGGAGAGGGAGGGAGAGGAGGTGTGGGTGGTTTGGGCGGCTAGGGTTCCGTCGCCCTCGAGTCACCCGCTCGGGGCGATGGGAGAGCCATGAGGGGGGGGGGGCAAGAGGTTTCTTTCCACATAGTTTCTCAATGCCACACTTTCTAATTATACTTTCCTGTCGTGTTTTGTCGGGCAATCCACTCGTGCAATCCTAGTAACGACAATATGTTCGTTGTACTTCCTAACGTCGCACATAATAATTATACTCTAGTTGCGTATTTTCGCTCAATCTGCTAGTGAAAACGCTTCTATGAGCCAGCTTCCGTTATTCGTCGTGGCCATTCAATCTACATTTAAACCAGTGATGCCATCAAATCAAACAGAGTTTCCTCTAATGTCACACTTCCTAATTATACCCTTTTGTTGCGTTTTGCCGGGCAATCCACTCGTGCAATCCTAGTCATGGCAATACGATTCTTTGTACTTCCTAATGTCACGCACAATAATTATACTCTAGTTGCATTTTGTCGCCCGATCCGCTACTGAAAACGCTTATACGAACTAGCTTCCATTATTCATCATGGGTGTTCAAGCTCCATTTAAACAAGTGACGCCATCGAATCAAACAGAGTTTCCTATAATGCCACACTCCCTAAATATACCCTCTTGTCGCGTTTCATCGAGGAATCCACTTGTGCAACCTTAGTAATAATGACAATATGGTTCGTTGTACCTCATAACGTCACGTGCAATAATTATACTATATAGTTGTGATTTGTTGCCCAATCCGCGACCGAAAATGCTTGTACCAACCAGCTTTATGTATTTGTCGTCGGCGTTAAATCTACAATTAAACCAAAGAGGCCATCAAATCAAACATGTAATGCCACCCTTTCTAATTATATTATTTTATTTGCCAAGCTATCCACTCGTTCAAACCTAGTAATGACAATACAGTACGTTGTACTTTCATATGTCACGTGCAATAATTACACTCTAGTTGCATTTTGTCACCCATTCCGTTACGGAAACGCTTCTAACGATAATAAAACCTGCTGGATTTTCCCCTAATGTCAAGGTGGTACTTGTGGTCCCCACAAGCTTAGGTGGCGCGACCACCCGCTGGCCTAGCCACCTGTCCTTGTGGCTGGCTGGTGGCCCCTCTTGACGTCTCTCGAAACTTCCGGTGTTTCTTGTTGCACAAAAAAACGTGTTAAATCGGCAATGTATTTTGACCTCCATAAATATTGATTTTGTGTGAAACCAAAAACAAACAAAAACAAGAATTGGCACTAGGCAATAAATGAAAAAAGTCCATTTTACTCCCCTGAATAAAGTGGGTTGTTCACTTTACCCCTTGATCTTTATTTCTATTCCCTTACCCCCCTCAACAAACCCAAACCGGACCGAAAACCCCCCAGGCTGGTTTTCTCTCCTCCCAGTGCTGATGTGGCGCAGTCAACGACGGTATTGACCCTAGTGGGTCCTACTTGTTAGATAAAGGATTTTACAAGAACACCCTTCTTCAAAAATCTAAAAAGCAATCAAGCCCTTCCCTCCTCGTCTCTCCTCTCCGGACGTGCCATGGGTACCGGAGGGCCTGCTTCCCCGCTGGCGAAGCATCATGCGCGGGCGTCGGAGCAGCAGCCGCCGCTGGAGGGCCGGCTGCGGCCAAGCTGCCGCGGGAGCCGGACACTTGCTTGTGGGCGGGAGCAGCGGTGGTGGCGGGCGCGACGGGCGGGAGCAACGGTGACGCCGGGCGCAAGCAGCGGAGGTGCCGAACTCGACGGGCGCGAGCACCGGCCGCGCACGGGTGGGAGCAGCATCCGCGGAGGGCTTCACGTTCATGCGTTGTGATGACCTGGTCAACGGTGTGCCGCCGGTGCGCACTTCGACCCGTCAGCCGTCCCTGCTCCCTGCCGGCAAGTCCAGCCTGCTGCTCTACTCCGTGGAGTGGCCCTGTATGAGCACAGGCGCCGCTGCCCCTTCCATGGAGGACAGGCGAGGAGGCAGCCGACGGGGCAGGGGCTGATTGCTTTTTTCATTTTTGAAGGAGGGTATCTTTGTGAAATTACAGGGACTATTTTTGAAGGAGGGTACCTGACAAGTGGGGGCCACTAGAGTCAATACCGCCATTGACTGTGCCACATCAGCAGTGGGTGGAGAGAAACCAGCCTGGGGGGTTTTCGGTCTGGTTTGGGTTTGTTGAGGGGGTTAAGGGAACAGAAATATAGATCAGGGGGTAAAGTGAACCACCCACTTTATTCAGGGGAGTAAAATGGACTTTTTTCGCAATAAATTACTAGGTTAGTCCATAAAAATGATATAAATTGCTAAATATAGAAATGATAACATAATAGTATTTAACAAAAAAATTATAGATACGTTTGAGACGTATCACTTCCCTATGACTCAAATAAACCTAAAAACTTCCGAGTCTTCGGAAATCACAACCTTTTCTCTATTTATAAATAGGGGGTCATCGTTGTCTGTAGACAGTCACCAAGAATCCAATGTCTTGAGATAATCTTGACAAGCGACATTAGATATCACTAATCCTACTGCCATCAACACCAAAATAGTAAGGGATTTCTATTTCTGTGCCCCTATTTGGTTTGTTGTGCTCATTTTTGCCGCTGGCAACTAATGTTGCTCACTTTTGCCCTCCCTGCTCCACTAGGTGCTCACAAAAGCCCAAACGGAGCAGTTCTGTCCGGTCAAAGTCTTTGACTATTACCTCCTGACTAGTGGGGTCACTCCACTCTCTCTCACCACAGCGGGTCACGGTAGGGGGCGAGGCAACTTATGACTAGTGGGGCCGCGTAATATCCTAACAGGTGGGGTCGCTCCACTCTCTCTCACCACATTGTTGACGCGGTAGAATCCTGACATGTGGGTCGATGCAAATCATGACATGTGGGTCTGCTTAATACCCTGGTAGGTGGGGTATGGCCACTCTCTCCCCACTGTGCTGATGTCATAAGATCCTGACTTGTGGGGCCGAGGCAGCTTATGACAGGTGGGTATATTCTCTCTAAAATTTGTCAATGGTCGACCACGCACAACCCCGAGCACCTTCTCCCACTACTGCAGGATGCTGCTAATGTGACACTACAATCAGAGACCCTTTGACGAAACTATGTGCGATGTATTAATCGCAAACGGTGATGTAAAAAAACTGTCAAAAAAGATGCAAAACGTTTGCGATGGCGGATACATCAAACACGGTTCAGATTTTAGTTATGTGTGTGATGCGGGGCGTACGGTTGATCCATACGAACTGTTTGCGATGAGACAGAACAACAGAAACGGGCAGCCATATCAAGGTGTGTGCGATATACGACATACAGTTTGCTCCGATGAACCGTTAGCGACGATTGAGTTGAACACAAATGATTCGGCGCAACAAGATGTGTGTGATACCCGGCAAACAGGTCGGTAATCAGAATTGTGTGCAATCATTATAGACAGCGCATACGGTCTTTTCTTGTGAATTGTGTGCTCGACATGGACACAATTCAAGAAACCAACCTCTGGGTGATAATGTAAAAGATCTCTATCGAATACGTATTACTAACCATCTGCGATGAGATTGTCAAGGGAAACAGAGATAACAAATTAATATGAGCAAACGGAAACAGAGATATATACAGTCTGCTTAATTTAGTCCCTCTTCTTCTTGTTGTTGTTGTTGGATGGCCCCGCGACATCGTCTTGGCGAGGACGCTTCTTGCCGCTAACCGTTGGCTTTTCATCGTCGCCGCCGTCGTCATCGTCGTTGCTGTCATCGTCGTCCTCCTCCTCGTTCGACCATTCCTCCTCCTCATCATCGTTGTCCTCTTCTTCGTCCTTCGATGGCTCCTCGTCTGTCTGGTTGTCGGCTGACGACTCCGGAGGCCGTGTCCCTTCCATGATCCGGATATAATCCAGGTCTGGGCTCGACGTCGGACTCATGGAAGACGAGCGGGATGATTCCGATGTTGACCTATCATCGGGCGCCAGACTGCTGGTGGAACTGTCATCCTCGCTGTCGCTCGACATGGTTGCGATCATATAAAAACCGTGAGAAAGCAAGATTGCAGAGTGTGTGCAAGTGTGTAGCGCGGCCGGCCGGGGACGATGAAGATGGTGGACACTTAAGCGGGGTATGTGTAACACCCCCAGTGGTTAACTACAGTAATCACCCTTTTGATTATGCCATGTCATCATGTTTAACAGTGCATGATCATCATTGGCATTATATTGCATTTCAACTCCTAAGTCAAAATCCAAATTTAAATGAAAGTGGAAAATAAAAGTTGTCCAACATAGAAACTAAAATGTTCGATAAATAACAAATATTGCAGAGACTATTCTAAAAATGAAACCAACAATTAATAAAATAATTAGGAGGCTCAAACATTATCAAAACAGTAAGGATTAATGCATTTTAATTATTATAAAAATTGTGTAAACTCAAATTGACTCCAAACTAATTTTTGACAGTGGTAGAGGATGCCTAGTATTTATTGGAGCAATTGCCATGTTTTACAAAATTCGGTTTGGGGCCTAACTATTTACAGAACACAGATATAAGAATAAATAAAATAAAAGAAAAAGACAGAAAGAAAAAGAAAAGGAAAAAGAGAAACCTCCCCCCCTCCCCGACTGGGCCAAGCCCAGCTGGCCTCAGCCAACCAGGCCATCCCAGTTTCCCCCACCCTCCTGGCGTATATGGCCTGCCCCACCCACCTAACCCTAATCCCCCTCCCCCACTCTCCCTCGATCTCTCCTCCCTCCCCCTTCCCCATCTGGATCGAGGAGGAGGGCAACGGCCCCGCGGCCCTGACGCCGGCGCCGCCCCGCTCCGTCACCGCCTTCTCCTCGCCTCGCCTCGTCGCTCCTGACGACGCCGCCGCCCATCGATCGCCGTTGCCGCACGCCGTCGTCACCGCACACCGTCGTCACCGCCCGACCCCGTCGCCCCTCGCCATCATCGCCTCGCCTCCTCGCCTCTGCCTTGCCAGACCACCCCGAGCCCGCTTCCCTTCCCGACCGGCCCCTGTGAGCCGCCGCCTCCCCTCCCCCCCTCTCTGCTTCCGCAGCACCGCCGCCTAGCCACCGCAGCTCGCCTCCCTCTGCAGCTGCGGCTCGCTGCCGCCCGCGCCCCCCCAAGAGCCCGCGCGCTCGCCCGTCGTGGCCGCGCCCTTGCTCGCCGGTGCGCGCCCACTACCCTGCGCCCCTGCCCGGCACCCATGCCCGCGCGTGCACGCACGCACCGGACCACGCGACCCCGCCACCACCGCCACCGCTGCGGCTCGCGCGCGCCGCCGCGCGCCTCGCCATCGCACCCGACCGGCCCCGCTCACGCCCGCCTCTGACCCACAGCCCCGCTGCGCCGCTCAGGGCCGCCGGCGGCCACGCCCGCGCGCCCCTGGGCGTGCGCCCGCTCGGGCAGCGCCCAGCGCGCATGCCCGTTTGGCCCCTTTGGGCCGCTGACAACGGGGCCCCACGCCCCAGCCCCTGTTTTAAAAAATAAAAAAATAAATAATAAAAATAAAAATAAAAACAATTAATTAATTAATTAAGTTAATTAATCCTGATTAGGTTAATCTAATTTAGTTAATTAGTTTAATTAAGTATTAATTAATTAGTTAACCACTAATTAGCCAACAGCCTATGACAGGTGGGACCCACTGGTCCTGACATCATGCTGACATCATGCTGACGTCATCAACTACTGTTTCGGATAATGTTTAATTTAAATAAATAATTAAATTCTAGAAATTAATAAAAACTTTAGAAAATCATATTAAATAATACGTAACTCCGATGAAAATACTTTATACATGAAACTTGCTCAGAACGACGAGACGAATCCGAATGCGCGGTCCGTTCATCCGTCACATGTCCCTAACTATCCGAACATGCAACCGTTCCCCTCTTTTCGTCTGTCCGAAATGCCGGACACTGGGAATACTTTCCCGGATGAATTCCCCCTTCGCCAATATCACCCGGCACTGCGTTAGATCACCTCTGTCACTGCGTATTGTCATGTCATACATTGTGTAGCACTTGCTTGCTTAGTATTTACTGTTTCCGCCCCGTCTTCTCTCTCGATAGAGCCGGTACCGACGCAGCTCCGGAGTTCGACGACCCCTGAAGACCTTGCCCTTGCCGCCGAGCAACCAGGCAAGCCCCCCCTTTGAGCATACCGATATCGCCCATTCTATTTCTCATGCTTGCATTAGAATTGCTGCTGCTGCTGCTTTACCTATTCTGATGCATAGCCTGTTTATTGTAACCTGCTGTTGATAATTACATGCATATCCTAAACTGTTTAGTCTAGGCTGGGTAGAGACCTATCAGTGACCCCACTTACCCCGACTGCCCCGCTGGATTATCAGAAGAGCCGATCAACGGGATTGAAGACCAGGCCCCGACACCGCACATCACCCCCCCCCTAGTTGTACCGACACTGCAGCGTTACAATCGAGGGCCGAGGGTGAAACCTCTTGTAGCACTTCTGATGTTAACTCTGTAGAGTAGCTATTCGGTCGTGGTCATCGAGGGTGATTCCTCCTTCACCGCTTCCGATAACGACGCCGTCGTACAACACCTCAAGTGTGAACCCAGCGAGGGTGATTCCTCCGAGTTCACCTTGACAATTACATCGAGTAGGAATCCAACGAGGTTGATACCTCGGATTCCCCTGATGTTATGGACACACGGATACTTGGACTTTACACTGTTACTTGGATAGGCGGGTCGACCCTGAGGTGTACCTGCGTGCGCCTGAGAGGCGAGTGTTGTGAAGACGGGTGCTTGTATGGTGCCCGAGTGATGAATACGAGGCGCGGCCGGGCATTCTTAACCCTTGCAGCAAGTCCTCGAGACGGGGCGACGGGGTCACATCTTTCGTGAGTCTCTGCTCATTTCCGCAAGCCCCTAGTCCTAACGATTTGGATATTTGATCCGAGCAGGCCTCTGGCCTGATAGCACTAACCATCACGTGGGCATAGTATGGGCGTTCTGCATCGTAGCATCAGCCAACAGTTCTGTCAGACGTACAGTTCAGCATTGTGGCACGGTCGGAACGTACCGACCCTCCGAGGCGATGCTGGTATCCACCATGCACACAACAACCCGGAGTGCACAGGGCGATGGCCCAAGACCCCTGAGTGCTTAGGATGTAGACCGGCGGGGACCTCTCTGCTGAGCTCTAGGTAGGGCTGCGGTGTGTCGTTTGGCCGAGGCTGGGCATGACCCAGGAAAGTGTGTCCGGCCGGAGTTAATCGAGCGTGTTGGGTAAGTTGGTGCACCCCTGCAAGGAAGAACACTTCTATCGATAGCCGGTCCTACGGTAAAGGACACTCAGAGTTGTATCCTGTTTGATACAATTAGAACTGGATACCTGGATACTATGGCTCTGGGATTGCTTCTCGCAGGGAGTCGAGAAGGGATCTCCGGACGAGGTTGATGACTGTATGGCTCTGGGATTGCTTTCTCGCAGGGAGTCGAGAAAGGATCTCTGGGTGAGGATGAGACTTAATGATACTGCTACATTATATGGTACTGTCTACACTCTTCTAATGCTGCAAGACCTCTGAAGATGCTAGTCTTTGATAGGACTAGGCCTCCTCTCTATTCTGGCATTTCTGCAGCCCAGTCCACATACACAGCCTCCCTTTGAAAATGTTGCATATGTAGTGTAGATCCTTGCTTGCTGAGTACTTCTGAGTACTCACATTTGCTTTGTTTTCCTTTTCTCCCCATATTAGTTTGTCGTGACCAGAGGACGAGCCCCCCTGAGACAGATGCCCCGTCGATCGACTACTACTACTACCCAGAGGATGGATACTACTACGAGTTGACTGGCGACTAGGAGTAGGATCGGAGGGTCCCAGGCAGGAGGCCTGCGCCTTTCGATCGTAGTGTTTTATTTTGCCCCGCCTTTCTAAAGGCCTTTCTGTTTCTCTTTTAATATCTGATTTCAGATATCTGATGCTTCCGCTGATGCTTGTATGCGAGCTTTTGTATTCGAGCCCTCGAGGCCCCTGGCTTGTAATATAAAGCTTGTATGACTTTATTTATGTTTTAGAGTTGTGTTGTGATATCTTCCCGTGAGTCCTTAGGCTTGATCGTGTGCATTTGCGTGTATGATTAGTGCACGATTCGGCCGGGGGCGTCACTAGTTGGTATTAGAGCCGACTGCCTGTAGGAACCCCCCTTTCCAACTCCTTGGCCGAAGTTGAGTTTAGTAACCGAAAACTGTTTTACTAACTTGGCTGTGTGGCTTACGGGCCCACGTCGCCAATTGGCTGGTATTAGGATCTTTTACTCCTCGACCTTTACTCTGGGACTCTGATCTCTCTTCTATTCGGGTTAGAAATTTTACTAACTCCAACATTAGGTTCTCGTAATCACATTCACCCGGAGTTCTGAAATATCCCCCCTTGCTTCGAGATTATGGGCCAGGTTCTGCTTACAGGATCCTCTTATCGAGGGCACCCTGTGTTGTCACTTGCAGATTCCTCGCTCCAATAGTTTTCTTCGACGTTGATGTAGCCTTTGCTATGTCTCATTGTGTACTTCCATATGGTGTGCCTGCGCGCCGCCTAGTTGTCTAGCCTCCCCTTTCAACTGTCGTATTGCCGGATTGTAATCGAGGCTATGTGCGGATTCGAATGTCTGGTGCGAATATGATGAAGTATCTATTGCACCTCCTTCTGTTGTGCGTGACACTTCATGAATCATTCCATACACATGCAGTTTTTCTTGCTAAATTGCCCCTGTTGATTTGGCAGGATGGCTGATGATCCTCCACCTCCACCCTATATTGCCGCCATGATGCAGCAGTTTGAACTCAACCGTCAGCAGTTTGAGCTTAACCGTCAGTTTATGACCGGAGTATTGGCTCAATTCCCAACTCAGAATGCTCAGCAACAGAATGCTCCAATAACTCTGCCAGAATTTATGCGCCTCAATCCGTTCGTTTTCCGCAACTCCACCAATCCTATGGATGCTGATGATTGGCTTCGTGACATCCTGTTTGAGATGGAGTCAGCTAATGTTGCCCCTGACAGTTACATCACCTTTGCGACATTCCACTTGAAGGGTCCTGCTGCTCAATGGTGGGAAAGCCACAAGGCTATGTTGCCTGCAGAGACTGTAACCAGTTGGCAGGAATTTCAGTCAGCTTTTCATACACGTTACATTCCTCAAGGTCTGATGGACCAGAAGAAGCAGGAGTTCCGTAAACTCTCACAGGGCACAATGACTGTGGATGAATATCAGAGGAAATTCCTTGAATTATCCCGCTATGCTGCGGATGACGTCGACACTAACACTCGCAAGCAGGAGAAATTCTGTGAAGGACTGCGTACGGATATAAAACTTGCACTTGCTGTCCATGATTGCACAGAATTCGCAATGCTTGTCAGCAAATCTTTCCAAGTTGAAACAGCCCTGACTGAGTACCAGGAGTCACTCAAGCGCACTCATGAAGCTGGCTTATCCTCGGGTCAGCCTGTTCAGAAGCGTCGAGTGTGGATCCCTCACAATGTTCATCACCGACCTGCTCCAACACCAAGACCGTCTTATGTTGCACCTCGTCTGCCTTCACCGCTGAGACAGCTTACGGCTCATGATGGACCGCCTAATGTTATGGATTCTCATCAAGTTGCACCACGACCTCCTAATGGTCGTAAGAAGGGTTGTCGAAACTGCCGATTCAGAAACCGTAATACCATACCGTCTACTGTTGTACTTGGCTATGTCAATCACGTCAATGCTGAAAAGGCTCAGAAGGAACCGACTATAGTGCTGGGAACACTCTCTGTGAATTCAGTACCGGCCTCTGTTCTCTTCGATTCAGGAGCATCGCATGCTTTTGTGTCCCAACAATTTGCTCAGTCACATGAGTTATACTTGGAAGAATTACCCACTCCTCTAATGGTTCAGTCCCCGAGATCCAAGTGGCAAACCACAATGCTAAGCCCTCACAACCACATCGAGATTGGAGGTCTACTTTTTCCGGTTTCTCTCATTGTACTTGGACCTTCCGACATAGACATTATTCTCGGTATGGACTGGTTGACAGCCCATAATGCTTTGATTGATTGCGCTACTAAGACAGTCCAGCTCACACACCCTTCTGGTCAGGTGATCAATTACTCAGCCCGAATAGCTCAAGATGCTGAGAGCCAGATATATGTTCTGAATGCATTGAATGCTTCACCTCTTGAAGGCATCGAGAACGTTCCAGTTGTTCGTGAATTTCAAGATGTCTTTCCAGAAGAACTTCCAGGAATACCCCCTGCTAGAGCTGTCGAGTTTGTCATCGACTTGAAGCCTAGCACTACCCCTATTGCGAAGCGTCCTTATAAAATGCCTCCGCACCACCTTCTTGAACTTAAGGAGGAAATCGACATGTCACTTAAGAAGGGCTTCATCCGCCCCAGTTCCTCCGCTTGGGGAGCACCTTCACTCTTCGTTAAGAAGAAGGATGGAACTAACCGATTGGTTCAGGATTATCGGCCCATTAACCAAGCCACCATCCAGAACAAATATCCGCTTCCTCGGATCAATGATTTGTATGATCAGCTTGCTGGATCATCGGTGTTTTCTAAACTCGACTTGAGGTTGGGTTATCATCAGATCCGTGTTCATGAAGATGGTATTCCCAAGACTGCATTTGTTACTCGTTATGGCTCCTACGAGTACACTGTCATGTCATTTGGCCTAACAAATGCTCCAGCCACATTCTCCCGTCTGATGAATTACATCTTCATGGATTACCTCGACAAATTTGTCGTGGTTTATCTAGATGATATTCTGGTCTATTCAAAGAATAAAGAAGAACATGCCGAACACCTCCGTCTTGTACTGGAAAGGCTCCGAGAACACCAATTGTATGCCAAGTACTCCAAATGTGAATTTTGGCTTTCTGAAGTAACGTATCTTGGTCATGTGATTTCCAAGGATGGAATTGCTGTTAACCCAGAACAAGTTTAGGCTATTCTGGACTGGACTCCCCCGAAGAACATCAAGCAAGTGAGAAGTTTTCTCGGCCTTGCAAGTTATTGCCGTCGATTTGTTGAGAATTTTTCTAAGATTGCTAAGCCTTTGACTGATCTTCTTCACAAGGGCGTTAAATTTGAATGGACAGAAAAATGTTAATAAAGTTTCCAGACACTCAAAGACAAGCTGACATCTGCCCCAGTACTATCTCCTCCAGATACCCGCAAAGACTTTGTGATCTATTGTGACGCATCCCGTGAAGGATTAGGCTGTGTCCTAATGCAAGAGCGTAAAGTGATTGCTTATGGCTCTCGTCAGTTGCGCCCACATGAAGAGAATTATCCGGTACATGATCTAGAACTAGCTGCTGTCATCTATGCACTGCAGTTGTGGTGACATTACCTCCTCGGTAATCGTTGCGAGATATACACGGATCATAAAAGTCTGAAGTACTTGTTCACTCAGCCATCTCTAAACCTCCGTCAGCAAAGATGGATGGAGGCCATTGCGGACTATGATTTGGGTATATCCTATACCCCTGGCAAGGCTAACGTGTTGGCTGATGCCTTAAGCCGCAAGTCCTATTGCGACAACCTCATGGTTAGGCGAGCTCAACCTCGTCTTTTTGAAGAACTATGCAAGCTGAATCTGCGTATTGTTCCACAGGGCTCTCTAAATAACCTTGTGATACAACCAGATCTTGAGAAAGCTGTTAAGAATGCACAAGCTAAAGATGCTGAAGTTGATCTGATGAAGAAAGATCTTCACCTTCAAAAGTACAGGGATTTCTCGCTGTCTGAAGATGGAACCTTGTATTTCAGAAACCGCATTGTCGTACCTCGCTTCGAGCTTATGACCGACAAGGTCATGAAGGAGGCATATGATACCCCGCTGTCTATTCATCCGGGTAGCACCAAGATGTATCGTGATCTCCGTCAAAGGTACTGGTGGTCTAAAATGAAGCAGGATATTGCTCGATATGTTGCTGAATGTGATGTGTGTCGTCGCGTTAAAGCAGAACATCAGAAGCCTGCTGGAATTCTGCAACCGTTACCTATTCCTTTATGGAAGTGGGATAAGGTTCAGATGGATTTCATTACAGGACTTCCCAGATCACAGAAGGGACACAATGCTATTCTTGTCGTCGTCGACCAACTCTCTAAAGTTGCACACTTTCTGCCTGTCAAGGAGACTATCACTGCTAGTCAGTTAGCAGAGTTGTATATCTCCAGAATTGTTTCACTCCACGGTATTCCGAAGGAGATCAGTTCGGACCGTGGCGGCCTTTTCACTTCCAAATTCTGGGAAAGTTTCCAAACAGCTATGGGAACTCATATTACCTGGAGTTCAGCTTATCACCCCCAATCCCAAGGCCAAGTCGAACGAGTCAATCAAGTGCTTGAAGACATGCTTCGGGCTTGTGTTATTTCTTTCGGTAAGAAGTGGGAAGAATCTCTTCCATATGTCGAATTCTCTTATAAAAACAGCTATCAAGCCAGCTTAAAAATGGCCCCCTTCGAAGTACTCTATGGACGTAAGTGTCGAACCCCTCTGAATTGGTCAGAAACTGGGGAATGACCGCTCGTAGGTCCGGATATTATTCAACACGCCGAAGAGCAAGTTCGTATTGTCCGGGAAAATCTCAAGGCGGCTCAGGACCGCCAAAAGAGCAACTATGATCGCAAACGATGATGTTTGACTTATCAACCTGGTGATCAAGCTTATCTGCGAGTCACTCCTATGAAGGGCACTCACCATTTTGGAATCAAGGGCAAACTAGCTCCACGCTACATTGGTCCTTTCAGCATAATTGCAAGACGTGGTCAGGTGGCATATAAATTGGAGTTGCCGCCGCAATTCTCTCATATCCACGACGTCTTCCATGTGTCGCAACTTCGTAAATGCTTCAAGGAATCTCCGCACCGAGCTGTGGATCACGAAATGCTCGAATTGCATGATGATCTATCGTATAAGGAGCATCCGATCCGCATTCTCGATGAAGCTGAACGTCGGACCCGTCAGAAGGTTACCAAGTTCCACAAAGTACAGTGGTCAAATCATACTGAAGATGAAGCCACTTGGGAACGCGAGGATAATCTTCATGTGGAATACCCCGAACTTTTTCCTTCTACCTCTTAATTCTCGGGACGAGAATTCTTGTTAGTGGAGGAGATTTGTAACACCCCCAGTGGTTAACTACAGTAATCACCCTTTTGATTAAGCCATGTCATCATGTTTAACAGTGCATGATCATCATTAGCATTATATTGCATTTCAACTCCTAAGTCAAAATCCAAATTTAAATGAAAGTGGAAAATAAAAGTTGTCCAACATAGAAACTAAAATGTTCGATAAATAACAAATATTGCAGAGACTATTCTAAAATTGAAACCAACAATTAATAAAATAATTAGGTGGCTCAAACATTATCAAAACAGTAAGGATTAATGCATTTTAATTATTATAAAAATTGTGTGAACTCAAATTGACTCCAAACTAATTTTTGACAGTGGTAGAGGATGCTAGTATTTATTGGAGCAATTGCCATGTTTTACAAAATTCGGTTTGGGGCCTAACTATTTACAGAACAGAGATATAAGAATAAATAAAATAAAAGAAAAAGACAGAAAGAAAAGGAAAAAGAGAAACCTCACCCACCCCCCCCCCCGACTGGGCCAAGCCCAGCTGGCCTCAGTCAACCAGGCCGGCCAGTTTCCCCCACCCTCCTGGCCTATATGGCCTGCCCACCCACCTAACCCTAATCCCCCTCCCACTCTTCCCTCCAATCTCTCCTCCCTCCCCCTTCCCCATCTGGATCGAGGAGGAGGGCAACGGCCCCGCGGCCCTGACGCCGGCGCCGCCCCGCTCCGTCACCGCCTTCTCCTCGCCTCGCCTCATCGCTCCTGACGACGCCGCCGCCCATCGATCGCCGTTGCCGCACGCCGTCGTCACCGCCCGACCCCGTCGCCCCTCGCCATCGTCGCCTCGCCTCTGCCTCGCCAGACCACCCCGAGCCCGCTGCCCTCCCCGACCGGCCCCTGTGAGCCGCCGCCTCCCCTTCCCCCCCCTATCTGCTTCCGCAGCACCGCCGCCTAGCCACCGCAGCTCGCCTCCCTCTGCAGCTGCGGCTCGCTGCCGCCCACGCCACCCCCAAGAGCCCGCACGCTCGCCCGTCGTGGCCGCGCCCTGGCTCGCCGGCGCGCGCCCACTACCCTGCGCCCCTGCCCGGCACCCATGCCCGCGCGCGCAAGCACGCGCCGGACCGCGCGACTCCGCCACCACCGCCACCGCTGCGACTCGCGCGCGCCGCCGCGCGCCTCGCCATCGCACCCGACAGGCCCCGCTCACGCCCGCCTCTGACCCACAGCCCCGCTGCGCCGCTCGGGGCCGCCGGCGGCCACGCCCGCGCGCCCCTGGGCGTGCGCCCGCTCGGGCAGCGCAAAGCGCCCGTGCCCGTTTGGCCCCTTTGGGTCGCTGACAACGGGGCCCCACGCCCCAGCCCCTGTTTAAAAAAATAGTAAAAATAAAAATAAAAACAATTAATTAATTAATTAGTTAATTAATCCTGATTAGGTTAATCTAATTTAGTTAATTAGTTTAATTAAGTATTAATTAATTAGTTAACCACTAATTAGCCAACAGCCTATGACAGGTGGGACCCACTGGTCCTGACATCATGCTGATGTCATGCTGACGTCATCAACTACTGTTTCGGATAATGTTTAATTTAAATAAATAATTAAATTCCAGAAAAATAATAAAAATTTAGAAAATCATATTAAATAATCCGTAACTCCGATGAAAATACTTTATACATGAAACTTGCTCAGAACGACGAGACGAATCCGAATACACGGTCCGTTCGTCCGTCACATGTCCCTAACTATCCGAACATGCAACCGTTCCCCTCTTTTCGTCTGTCCAAAATGCCGGACACTGGGAATACTTTCCCGGATGAATTCCCCCTTCGCCAATATCACCCGGCACTGCGTTAGATCACCTTTGTCATTGCGTATTGTCATGGCATACATTGTGTAGCACTTGCTTTCATAGTATTTACTGTTTCCTCCCCCTCTTCTCTCTCGATAGAGCCGGTACCGACGTAGCTCCGGAGTTCGACGACCCCTAAAGACCTTGCCCTTGCCGCCGAGCAACCAGGCAAGCCCCCCCTTTGAGCATACCGATATCGCCCATTCTATTTCTCATGCTTGCATTAGAATTGCTGCTGCTGCTGCTTTACCTATTCTGATGCATAGCCTGTTTATTGTAACCTGCTGTTGATAATTACATGCATATCCTAAACTGTTTAGTCTAGGCTGGGTAGAGACCTATCAGTGACCCCACTTACCCCGACTGCCCTGCTGGATTATTAGAAGACCCGATCAACGGGATTGAAGACCAGGCCCCGACACCGCACATCACCCCCCCTAGTTGTAACGACACTGCAGCGTTACTATCGAGTGCCGAGGGTGAAACCTCTTTGTAGCACTTCTGATGTTAACTCTATAGAGTAGCTATTCGGTTGTGGTCATCGAGGGTGATTCCTCCTTCATCGCTTCCGAAAACGACGCCGTCGTACAACACCTCAAGTGTGAACCCAACGAGGGTGATTCCTCCGAGTTCACCTTGACGATTACATCAAGTAGGAATCCAACGAGGGTGATACCTCGGATTCCCCTGATGTTATGGACACACGGATACTTGGACTTTACACTGTTACTTGGATAGGCGGGTCGACCCTGAGGGGTACCCACGTGCGCCTGAGAGGCGAGTGTTGTGAAGACGGGTGCCTGTATGGTGCCCGAGTGATGAATACGAGGCGCGGCAGGGCATTCTTAACCCTTGCAGCAAGTCCTCGAGACGGGGCGACGGGGTCACATCTTTCGTGAGTCTCTGCTTGTTTCCGCAAGCCCGTAGTCCTAACGATTTAGATATTTGATCCGAGCAGGCCTCTGGCCTGATAGCACTAACCATCACGTGGGCATAGTATGGGCGTTCTGCATCATAGCATCAGCCGACAGTTCTGTCAGACGTCCAGTTCAGCATTGTGGCACGGTCGGAACGTACCGACCCTCCGAGGCGATGCTGGTATCCACCATGCACACAACGACCCGGAGTGCACAGGGCGATGGCCCAAGACCCCTGAGTGCTTAGGATGTAGACCGGCGGGGACCTCTCTGCTGAGCTCTAGGTAGGGCTGCGGTGTGTCGTTTGGCCGAGGCCGGGCATGACCCAGGAAAGTGTGTCCGGCTGGAGTTAATCGAGCGTGTTGGGTAAGTTGGTGCACCCCTGCAGGGAAGAACACTTCTATCGATAGCCGGTCCTACGGTAAAGGACACTCGGAGTTGTATCCTGATTGATACAATTAGAACTGGATACCTGGATACTATGGCTCTGGGATTGCTTCTCGCAGGGAGTCGAGAAGGGATCTCCGGACGAGGTTGATGACTGTATGGCTCTGGGATTGCTTTCTCGCAGGGAGTCGAGAAAGGATCTCTGGGTGAGGATGAGACTTAATGATACTGCTACATTATATGGTACTGTCTACACTCTTCTAATGCTGCAAGACCTCTGAAGATGCTAGTCTTCGATAGGACTAGGCCTCCTCTCTATTCTAGCATTTCTGCAGCCCAGTCCACATATACAGCCTCCCTTTGAAAATGTTGCATATGTAGTGTAGATCCTTGCTTGCTGAGTACTTCTGAGTACTCACGTTTGCTTTGTTTTCCTTTTCTCCCCATATCAGTTTGTCGTGACCAGAGGACGGAGCCCCCCTGAGACAGATGCCCCGTCGATCGACTACTACTACTACCCAGAGGATGGATACTACTACGAGTTGACTGACGACCAGGAGTAGGATCGGAGGGTCCCAGGCAGGAGGCCTGCGCCTTTCGATCGTAGTGTTTTATTTTGCCCCGCCTTTCTAAAGGCCTTTCTGTTTCTCTTTTAATATCTGATTTTAGATATCTGATGCTTCCGCTGACGCTTGTATGTGAGCTTTTGTATTCGAGACCTCGAGGACCCTGGCTTGTAATATAAAGCTTGTATGACTTTATTTATGTTTTAGAGTTGTGTTGTGATATCTTCCCGTGAGTCCTTAGGCTTGATCGTGTGCATTTGCGTGTATGATTAGTGCACGATTGGGCCGGGGGCGTCACAAGTTGGTATTAGAGCCGACTGCCTGTAGGAACCCCCCTTTCCAACTCCTTGGCCGAAGTTGAGTCTAGTAACCGAAAACTATTTTACTAACTTGGCTGTGTGGTTTACGGGCCCACGTCGCCAATTGGGTGGTATTAGGATGTTTTACTCCTCAACCTTTACTCTGGGACTCTGATCTCTCTTCTATTCGGGTTAGAAATTTTACTAACTCCAACATTAGGTTCTCGTAATCACATCCACCCGGAGTTCTGAAATATCCCCCCTTGCTTCGAGATTATGGGCCAGGTTCTGCTTACAGGATCCTCTTATCGAGGGCACCCTGTGTTGTCACTTGCAGATTCCTCGCTCCAATAGTTTTCTCCGACGTTGATGTAGGCTTTGCTATGTCTCATTGTGTACTTCCATATCGCTTGCCTGCGCGCCGCCTAGTTGTCTAGCCTCCCCTTTCAACTGTCGTATTGCCGGATTGTAATCGAGGCTATGTGCGGATTCGAATGTCTGGTGCGAATATGATGAAGTATCTATTACACCTCCTTCTGTTGTGCGTGATACTTCATGAATCATTCCATACACATGCAGTTTTTCTTGCTAAATTGCCCCTGTTGATTTGGCAGGATGGCTGACGATCCTCCACCTCCACCCTATATTGCCGCCATGATGCAGCAGTTTGAACTCAACCGTCAGCAGTTTGAGCTTAACCATCAGTTTATGACCGGAGTATTGGCTCAATTCCCAACTCAGAATGCTCAGCAACAGAATGCTCCAATAACTCTGCCAGAATTTGTGCGCCTCAATCCGTCCATTTTCCACATCTTGTGATTTATGCACGCATCTTTGGGCATCAGTTAATCTGTGTATTAATGTTGTTGTTTTGTTTTTAATTACTTTCGTGTGGTGCAGATGGAACGATCTGAATGGATGAAGAATCGGAGAAGCTCAGATTTTATGAGTGACGTGGCGGAGTTCATGAATTTGGCTGAAAGTACAAAGAAGAGAATTGGTGATGAGGATTACATCTTGTGTCCATGTAGTCATTGTGCCAATACAGAGTCACGTGAAGTTGTAGATGTCGAGTGGCACTTACTCTCTCGGGGATTCATGGATGGATATACATGTTGGACCAGACATGGTGAAGAGCAGGTCATGGATGAATATACCCAGGGCTGTGAAATGCCAAACCCCGGACAGTGTCACATGGAGGTTGAATCTAACATCGGGGCAGAGGCATCAAGCTATCAATGGAACACCGAAAAGATGAAACGCCCAGTGGAAATCCAAGACGGCGATGCAGACGACGACGACGATCTTGATATGCCAGATTTTGCTGCTATGATTGCAGATTTCAAGGGCCCAAAAAAGGATATGATTGGGTACAAGGATCTGCCAACCATTGCTGCGGACTCCAAGAAAGAAATGTAACCAGGTTGCAAAAAGAAATATTCCAAGTTGAGTGCCACCCTGGCGCTTCTCAGATTAAAAGCAGTGAACAGTCTATCAAACAAGGGCTTCACAAAAATTCTTTCGGAAGATAATGTGCTCCCTAGAAGCACGAACGAAGCGAAGAAAATTGTTTGCCCATTGGAACTTGAAGTACAGAAGATACACGCTTGTGTGAATGATTGTATATTGTACCATGGTTAGTACAAAGATTTGCGTGCATGTCCCATATGCAAGCATGCACGATACAAGCGCAGGAGAGCAAAGGACAAGTACAAATTGGACAACGAGATCAAGACAGGAATCCAGTTCAAGGTTGTTTGGTACTTGCCTTTAATTCCAAGGTTGAGGCGTTTGTTTGCAAACCATAGAGAGGCAAAGAGGTTGCGGTGGCATCATGATGAGCGAACTGCGGATAAATATCTGAGGCACCCGAAAGATGGGGCTTAGTGGGAATTAATCGACAACAAGTTTAAAGACTTTGCCGAGGATCCTAGAAGTATAAGGCTTGGGGAGTGTACTGACGGGATGAATCCTTTTGACAATATGAGCACCAAATACAGCACATGGCCGGTGCTTCTGTGCATATATAACCTAGCTCCTTGGTTGTGTATGAAGAAAATGACATCGACATTTACTTTCAGCTACTAGTATAGAAGAACTGCTGACAGTGTGGGTAAAAGAGCCTGCTGTAAAATGTTATGATGCTTACAAAAAGGAGATTTTCGATCTACATGTGATGCTGCTGCACACCATTTAAGATATGCCGGCATTAGGCAACACATCAGGGTAGAAAACAAAGGGAGATGTAGGGTGTGTCACATGCATGGATAGGACAGCTAGCAGATTTCTTCCCAACTCGCGCAAAACCGTGTATTTGCGTCATCGTAGGTTCTTACGGAGAAATCACCCATACCGAAAGATGAAAGCTGAATTTTTGGTATGACGGAGGTAGATTTGGGCCCAAGACCTTATGATGGGGAGGTGTTCCACAACATGGCTAAACAAATTAATGTTGTGCTTGGCATGAACCACGCTTCAACAGTGAAACAAACACCCAGGAATCAAGTGTTTAAGAAGAAATAAGTGTTCTGGAAACTACCTTACTGGGAGATTCTACATGTACGCCACTGCATCGATGTCATGCACATAGAGAAGAACGTATGTGAAAGCATCCTTGGTACTCTGCTCAAGATTAAAGATAAAACAAAGGATGGTGACGGTGCATGGCTCGATATGCTTGCTTATCAATGAAAAAGCAAGAGTGAAGCAGAAGATGATAACAAATTCCTCCACGCTCGCCAGAGTTACAATTTCAGTACAAAAGAAGCAACAGAGTTCTTCAAGTATTTGTTGTCAGTTAAGACACCCTCTTCCTACTCCGCAAATATCAGAAGTCTCATGGATGTGAGCTCAGGTAAAATGAAGTTGGGACACATGAAGTCACATGATTGCCATGTAATGTTGACACAAATCCTCCTGGTGGCTATCAGGAATCTGATGGACAAAGATATAAGAAACACACTCGCTGAGCTCTGTGATTTCTTCAACAAACTATGGCAGAAAGTTGTAGATCCTGAAGAGTTAGATTATATGCAAGAGGATATTGCAAGAATATTGTCCAGCCTAGAGATGTTTTTCCCACCGTCATTCTTTGATGTCATGGTCCATCTCGCTGTGCACCTTGTCGGTGAGATAAAGTATTGTGATCATGTGTTTCTTTGCAACATGTATCCCTTCGAGCGGTTCATGGGAATACTAAAGCGCTATTGTCGGATCCGAAACCATCCAGAGGCAAGCATCCTACAAGGTTATACCACGGAGGAGGTGGTTGAGTTTTGCACCGAATACATGAAACAAAGACCTATTGGTTTGCCCCTCTCTCGCCACGAGGGAAGGCTGAAAGGTAAGCTGGTCCTTGCTGGCAAGCAAGAGGCTGCACCCGGAGAATTGGCAGAGAAACCCCATTTGAAGGTACTACTTAACAGCCCAGTTCTCAGCGCTTATGCCGATGAACACTTGGCGGAGATACGCCAAAGCTTGTTACCAATGGTGTATCCATTAGATGTGGAGATGAAGGAGCACACTAAGAACTACACCGAATGACTGAAGAATCGTTTGGCACAAGGATCCATGGATGACATTGCTACGTGGTTGGCACAAAAGCCATCACCTACGGTGTTGACGTACCAAGCATATGACATAAATGGCTACATGTTCTACACTGAGGAACGTGATGAGAAGACCTCATATATGAACAGCTCTGTTCAAATAGAATGCATGACTGCAGATGAAGCTGATAAAAGGGTATACTATGGAACCATCAAAGAGATTTGGGAGCTTAACTATGTGAAAGTTAAGGTGGCATTATTTAGGTGCACATGGATCCCTCTTAGTCAGGTAAAGGTTGATGATTACAGGAAGACCTGTGTTAATAGGACAACGATGGCATATCACGCGGACCCGTTCATTCTCGCCAGCGATGCTACCCAGATTTTCTATGCGGAAGACCCCTTGCATAAGAACTGCCATGTAGTGATGCATGGGAAGAGGAGGGTACCGGGTGTCGAGGATGTTGCCGATGAGGACGGGTACGATGAATTTGCTGAGTTGCTAGCCAAGGGATCACGCACCTTTCAAACAGAGAAGCGTAAAATTATCAGAAAACCCAAGTTCATTCGGGGTCAACGTAATGATCCCAGTTCCCCCATGTACATGGGAATTAAGCCGTAAGACTAGTTTTTATGCCTACCCTCCAACTTAATTCGTTCAATTTAGAACTGTCGCGTGTACTGAATTTGTGAGTTATGCTTGGTTTTTTGTTGATGTAAGAACCATTAATATGTTGACCTTGATATGCTGTCAGCTCAAGCAATGAATTTGAACTGTTTATTATTATTATTATACCATAGAGATAGACACTCAATTGATCTCACTCCTGTATCTATGAAGATAAGATATGCAATCTGGTTTGCGAATAGCACATGGTTAGTTCATGAAAGTCATGTGCCGATCAAACCGCGCGCGCGATCTGAGTGGTGCATTCTGATTGGCCAGAACCCACACCCCACGGATCATATGTCTGCACCATTGGATGCTCCCAGATCGAACGGTAATCCTCATCCCTTTCGACAGCACATGCAGTTCCGGTTGTAATTTTATTTATATGCACAAAATGCATGTTAAATTCAAAAAATGTCTTAAATATAGCAAACAATACCTGAAATGCGCCAAAAATTCAAACCCGTGGTATAATGGTGAATGCGTACCGTGGAAATGTTTATGAGGCCAAACGATGAAGTCATCGGCCACTGGAGTTTTAATTGACACATCTCCTTTTGGAAACCATGATTCTTCTTGTGAGATGCTCCGGTTTCCAAGGAGCAATCATCAAAACTTGTGCCAAACTTTACCAAAATTTTCCCACGGGGTCGTGAGGGCACACCATGGGCACACACCGATTTTGATGATGTCTGCACTCCATCTGAATTTCCTGTAATTAAAATACCAACTAGGCCTACGCCGGTGGCCGCACCTCGCGGCCGAAATGTTTGAAACTTCTCCCCGCTTCTCGGACAACGGATGAAAACTCGCAAAGCGATGCACAAATGATTTGTACATCTTCTTTGCTAACTAACACTCACATGTAGTTGTAGTAGGGTTTTGACTTTATATGCAATAATGCAAGGTAAGTGCAAAAAAAGACTTAAATATAGCAGACAACACCTGAAATGGGCCAGAAAATCAAACCTAGGGTATATCCGTGGTTGTTTACCGTGAATTTTTTCGAGGCGGAACGATGTAGTCACTGATGATTTGGAGTCTGAAGTGCCGTGTCTCCTTTTGGAAACTATGATCCTTCTTGTGAGATGCTCCGGTTTGGAAGGTGCGAGCACCAAAACTTGTGCCAAAATTTACCAAAAAATTTCCATGGGATCGTGAGAGCACGCCACGGTGACACAATGATTTTTGTTATTTCCGGACTCTATATGCATTTCCTGTAATTAAAATACCAACAAGGCATGCGCCTCTGGCCGCACCCTGCGGCCGAACTGTTTGAAGTTTTTTCCCGTTTCTCGGACAATGAATGAAAACTCGCAAAGCGCACTACAAGCAATATGTCAACTTGCGACCATCACTATTGGTCGCTGAATGGTCGTTGTTTTTCATTTGCGACCTTTTTATGACCAAAAACAATTGGTCAAAAGCTGACCGTCTTTAATGAAAATTAACGACCTTCTCTGTGGTATGGTCGTAGAAGGCAACGACCAAAACAAAAGGTCATTGGTCCTACGACCTTTTGTTTTGGTCGCTGGCTGTCTGCCCAAGCCATGTCGGATCCGACGTGGCAAAACTGCGACCAAATGAAAAGGTCGTTGATTAGAATCAGCCCGGTCCAATTCGATGCTTTACATGGGCCGAGCCCATTAATTCAGCCCATTTAATATATTATTTTTATGTTAATTCTCGTTAGCTACATGAGCCTTGCCCAATAATTCGGCCTTTTTGTTTTCTGATGTTCGTCTAATTTTTTGGGCCTCAGCCTTTTACTGTACATTTCTTTTTTTTGTTCCATTTTTGAAATGGTGCAGTGCTTGTTGGGGCGTGGCCTTTTTTAGCTCTGAAAGATAATTTTTGTCCCAGCCTTTTGATGTTGAGAATTGTTTGGGCCCAAGAGCTCTTTAGCCCAGTTACACACATACATCCAACATTATTTTGTATTCAAATCAGGAAAACTCTAGGTCGAATTCAAATCATTCATCATATCAGATCACATAAAACATCTCCCCATATTACATAACACAATAGATCATCTCAGGAATACATTCCTTACATAGGAATATAGAAGGAATAGGGGGAATATACGATAAGACAATTATGGAACAGAGGGAAATTCCTAATAGTGCAATGGACTTCATTGCTCTCTCTTTTCAGACATGCTCCAGCTGCGACAACTTGCCATCCTACAACAAGAGGTATATAACAATGGACTTCATGAACATGAGAGAATTTAGCCTCATCAAGCAGGCAATCAATTATAGAACGTAAACGAGGACCACACACATGAGCCGCTGTGAGTCCACAGTCAGAGTTTGAGGCACACACACACACACCTGAGCCGCTGTTGAAGTAGGTGATCAAAACAATCACAACTTGAGACAAAAAAACAACAACAGCTACATCATGAGAATCAGCTAAACACACCAGAAAAACAAAACCTGAAGAATTAAGCATCTATCAGCAAGAGAAACTTTACCAGGAGGAGGATATAATCAGCATCTATCAACAAACTGAACTTAGATATGAAACTTTGTAATGCGCAAGTTTCAGCCAGGATGCAAATTGTCAATAGCATTTGAGGGGCAGAAGCTAATCCACAATGGCAGTAGAACTAATAGTCAGAGCATCATCATCGATTTCACAAGGGCAAACATGATATTGCATCCCATGAGGCGTGGAGGAGGATCTCTTACCATGACCATAGTAGCACTTCATCTTCACCTTGTCATCCTCACCATTTCTGCATAGACTTCTCCTGGAGCCGCTCAAAGGCGTTCACGTCCAGCTTCCCGCTCGTCGACTTGCCGTGTTTGCGCCGGATCTGCTGCTCCTTGATCGAGTTCCACAGCTTCTCCACCGCCTCCCACTGCCGGGCCGTGAACCGCCCCACGCTGTCGTACACATGCCGCCCCAGGATGTCGATGGTCGTCTGCGTCCTGACAAAACCAAGCCACAACAAACTAAAAATCTGACAAAACCAAGCCACAGTGAACTGAATTTTAGAACAACAGACAAAATATGTGGCATGCATATACATGGGGTGTGCACAGGTCTGTCAGAGGACTCATGACGGTATCCTGTAGTGCCGAGCAGCCGTCTCGAGGCACTTCAGGAGGGCTTCGCGCCGTGACCTCATCTTTATCATCGTCCACTATTCCACTGGCAGGGCTGAAATGGCATCTTTGATCTTCCCTACAGCCTTTGAAAACTGCAGAATAAGACACCGGTCCATTAGTGCAAAATACACAAGCCAATTAAGCATGTTCCTCCAATATTATGCAATCTCATATGCAAACAGGTAACAACACCTATTTATATGCCTAAACAAACTAAGATTTTCTAGCAAGATAGATGGCAGCACAGTTGACCTTGAAGGCAGTAAGAAATTTCATCATCTTATCATTGGTCTGAGAATCAATATAGTGTAAATTTTCTAAGAAAAAGATGCATTTTTGAGAAACAAGACAGTGTACAAGAACAAGACACAGTTTGTAGATTAGCCAAAGTGAGATGGGGATGAGGTGGTACGTACTGTTGCTGCTGAACCAGGGAAGGGGAATGGTGGCCACCAGAGTAATAACACCCGGCAGAGAGAAGCGTTACCACCTGGACTCCTGAGACAACAACAGAAACACCCGGCAGAAATCAAAACGAACCCAAGCAACAAACTAAAACCATCATTGTTACTGCACGATGCCAGTCCTTACAACTATAGATGACAGATGAAAGCCAGAAAAAAAAACATCCAAAATAAATGGCGAATCAGGGTTGCCTGGATAAAACAACAACAGCTTGCAAGCGTAAACCATAACCCTGTTGCAGATTATATGCAAAAATGGGGCGAACAAACTTACTAGCATCTCAACAAAAGAATATCAAGAGTGCATTTCAAATGAACAGGAGAAACATGAACTATAATGCGCATATTTATCAATACAAGAAACAGTAGAACTTTCAAAACAAATGGTAAAACTTCAAAAATACATTACGCAGGGCCAATCAAAATGCACTGTGTGATTCATCTTAGATGCTATTTACAAAACCATGCAATAGAACATAACAATGGTCAGTTGAGTCTGAGATGCAGTGTTGTTTTCTTACTAGGTTATCTCTGTAAACACTGAAGTACAGATCGTCCTTATGGCAGGTGATAGTAAAGTTGATGATATCAAATAGAATGAACCACTAACCGTAATATGTTTGGTGCATCATCATGATATTGGTACAAAACGTGTGTGATAGACTGAAAGAGAATGAACTTTATGGTCCTATAAGAATCTCACAATCTCAGCACAGAAACAACATGAAGGGTCACAACAGTAACATGATGACACACATTTGAGGTTATAGTATTTCCCTCACATCTCATAGCTAATATGACCATCACCGACGGCCATAAACAGTGGTTTTAGCCCCAAGCCACCAGCTCACCAAAAACGGCAAGACAAGATGGCTTGGGGCTAAAACCAGTCATCAATCGTCTTTGGTCCTGAACTTTATCTTCACAGGGATGTCAATCAACCACAATGAAACTGCATAAACTGAGGGATTCAGTGCTAAGTCGAACGAAACCAAACCACGCAATTGCGAGCACCAGCCAAGCAATTCGATGAAGCAATGACCACCATACAGAGCTAAGCAGAAGAACATGGTCATAACTCAGAACTAGTATAAAATAAACACATGCCAGAGGTTAATTAACATGCACCACATGGAGAAGCTCGGATACATGACCTACCTAGTACCTATCTGCCATCCACAAACTTAGCTTAGCCTGCAACTCTAATTGGGGACAGACTGGGCAACGCAAGGGAGTATGATAAACAGGTTACAAGCAATCGCAGTTGGCATGTGTGTGTGCATCGATCAGCTACCCGTAGTTTCCTACCAGTGCAATCAGACAACCAGGCATCAGAGATCAGAACTGCAGCCTCCTTCTATGTAACTTAGAACATGTTCAGAACTCAGAACTAGTAGTACACCAAAACATGGGCCAGAGGTTAACACCATCACACACCACGCCGAGAAGCTGATGCTTGGATACAGACGGGGCAAGGCAGTAGGACAAACAGGTTACGAGCATCCCCAATTAACTAGATCATTGTTCGCTAGCAGTAGCAGTAGGCAGCATGAAACGGAATCAAAACTGGAGCAATCCAGCATCCCATTAAGGGGAACATGGCAGCAGTAGGAGAGAGCAGGTGAGAGGGGAGAAGGAGGGGCGAGCGAGGGGCGGAGCTCGAGGTCGAGGAGCACGGGCGGCGTGGATCCAGAGCGGCGATAGACAGGAACCGGCGTGGGCGGACTGGATCCTCGCGGGCGGCGGCGGTGGGGAGAGGATCAGCCACCGCGAAGTTGGCGCTGTAGTACTTGCTATTGTCGAGGATGAGCGGATCTGTAGGCATTGCTGTCGGAGAGGAGGGGATCCGGTGGCGGCCTTGTAGGAGCGGCCACGGCGGTGCTCTGGGAGGGAGGCCATGACCTGCGCGAGCCTAGCGGCCGCGGCGCGCGCGGCGATGTTCTGCGTCCGGCGAACATTGGAGATGCCCACAACATCGGCGGCGGCGCTCGGGAGGGAGGCCGTGGAGGAGGTGGAGGAGGAGCGGTGGTGGGAGGGGGAGACGCCACCCGGGGAGGTGGAGCCCGTGCTGCTCCTATTGCGCTGCCGCCCATAGACCGGGCTCCCCGCCCATAGACGGTTTATGGCGGGCTCGCCGGAGTGGGGAGGGATCTGGATAAAGGACGGCGGCGGATTGGGTTGGGCTACGGCGGTGGATTGAGATCTGAGGGAGGGAGAGGGTTAGGGTTGGAGAGAAGGGGCTATGGGTTGGGCTACGTGGGGTAGGTGAGGATGCGGCGGGAACCGCCCCGGAGCACTGCGGCGGCTGCTGAGGGGCCAGTGGTCATCGATCATCGGAGAGGAGCAGGGGGCTGAGGTCGTGTGGGCGCGGGCGGCAGAGGGGCCGGTGGAGTTGACGGGGAGGGTATCGGGGAGGCGAGAAAGAAAGAAAGGAGGCGGGGGGTGGACGGAAGATGTCAAACGGGGGAGCACAGAGCTAGGGTTTCGCCTTAGGTGGGGTTGGTGGGGTTTCGTGAAGATGTCAAATGGGGTGAGGGCTGCCGTTGGATCCGGGAGGATCCAATGGTGGTTCGTGCATGATCCGTGTGTCTTGTCCACGGACCAATCAAAACGCAATACAGCATTTTGACCAACTAAATTAGTCGTGATAGATTTAAAAATAAGATCTTAGATCATCTCAGCTATTTACTTGACCTGAGAAATTGGAAAAAGAATGAAACAAATAAAAAACCTTCTCATCATGTCATCAAATGTGACCTAGTGTAACACCCTGGATTTTGCCCATTTTCTTTTTCTTTTGATTTTGGTTTGGATTTGCCTTTCTGTGGCTTAGTGGTCTTGCAACCTGGAGGGATCACCCTTGATTCCTCTTCCCAAGTGGCTTGCCAACTTCAAAACAATCCCAAGACCTTGTTATTTCCATCTTGGACCAATCCCAATATTCTTTTTCTTGGGAATATTCCTTTTTCTATTAAAGGAATAACCCTGTCAGTCTTGGGTTGTGAAGCAACCCACATTTACATCATTCCAAAGATTCCCAAATAATTCCCATAAATTGTTTGGGTCAGATCTTCCTCAGATATGTCAAAACCCTTCCTTGTCATGTTCAAAAATCTTTCACCAATATTCCTTTTTTTGTTCTGCCCTAGCTGTCAAGTTGAGAAGCAAGTACCCTTTATATTTGCTTGCTTGGTCTCAAACTTTTTGGGCATTCTTTCCTATCCATATCATTTCCACATGCCAAAATTCAACTTCATTTGGCTAATAAATCTCCCTTGGATAATTTTCAAAGTTTCTGTACAACTGGAATCTTTGTGAAGTAAGTGCTAGCTAGGAGTATCCAAATGAGTTGAAATTTTGTAAACATCTTCATATGCTCAAATCATGACTCTCCACCAAGTTTCAAGCCTATCCAATCATCTATGTGAGCACAACTTCAAATCTAGGTTTCTAGTCAGATTTTCACATTGTGAAGCAACTATATTTTATATTGCTCCATAATTTCTGAAAATTTACGAGAGCATTCTCATACCCATATAACCTATCTCCACAAAATTTGGGCTCATTTCATCTTCCAAATAATTCCCTAGAATTTTTTTAAGATTTTGGTCAGAGAGGATATCTGTGAAGGAAGTACTATTTTCGCTTGTCCAAATGGTATGAAAATTTTACAGAATCTTTATATGACCAAATCATCATGTTCTACCAAATTTCAGCCCAATTGGCTACTTCATGTGAGTGGCACATCAAGATTGAGTTTTTGGACCAGATTGATCAGTTGCAAAGCAACTATATTACGTCTTGGTCCATTTCTCTCCAAACTTCACAGAATCATAGTCCTTCCTACCCTAAACCTCCACACATCACCTTTGGTTCTTATCATTTCCCTGTTGATCATAGAAACATGGTCAAGTTTGCTGCTAGAAACTTGTTGACCCTGGTTCAGTAACTTCAGACCTCTCCCGAGCCATCCAGCTGCATAAGTTATCTCCAGGAAGGAGGGAGAAGATGCTAGACATCGTTTGGCATCGAGTGGGCGTGGCAATGCCATGGCCACATGGTGATCGCCGCCCTGGCATGCCATGGACATGAGCTGCGTGTTTGCCAGCTCGGGCCCCTCCTCTGCTCGTCGGTTTCGCGAGCCTCGTCATGTCCAGCAGCTCCCCCTTGCCGTCCTCTTCTCTCTGGAACCCTCACCCCCTCCGTCTTCTTCCTTGCCGCGCCGCGATGAACGTTGCCGTATGCGGCCGAGCCGAAGCTCCCCGAGCATGCCAGCGCAACCCCCCCTTGGAGTCTTCTTCCCTGAGCCGTCCCCTCCTCCTGTTGGTCGTCAGGTCGGCACCGCCCCACGCTTGCCAACTCGCCGGAGCGCTAGTGCGCCGATAAGATTGCCGCCGTGGCCGTCCTTATCGCCACGCCTCAGCCATCTATATATAGGCCACCCCGCGCCTCCCTGAGCTCACCATCGCCCTCACCTCGCTCCACTGCCCCTCCTGACCACTCCATCCCTCGCCGGAGCTCTTCCTCGCCCCTCTCCACCGCCACGGTCGCTGTCGGCCCCCTCCTAAATTCGGCCGCTGCCGAGCTCCTCCCCTCCCCATTCCACCTCTAGTAGACCCCTAGGGCTCCGGCGGATCTTCCTAGCTCCTTCCCTCGGCTGCCGGAGGCCCGCAGCCTTGTGCCCAACTCCGGCCGGAGCCATTGTCCGCCTCGGCCAAGGCCCAGCCCACCTCATTGCTCTCCGGCGGGAATGGACTCCCCCATCGGCTGCGCCTTGTCTCTGTGGTCACTCCGGTGGCTGGAGCGTCGCCGGAGGCGGCCGGTGGCCTCGGGGTGGCCGCCGGCGCTGAGCCCCGTTCCTCTGCCACGGGCAGCCAGCGAGGAGGAGACGACGACCAGGCCAAGAGGGCCCCACCACCCGCGCGACCCCACCTGTCAGCCTCTGGGCGTTGACCCGCCCCGGGCCCGCGTAGTTTAAGTGGAAGCGATTTTCAGAAAATATACTTTCTGATAGCGAAAGCGTACTCCGCTACTGCTTCGGGCTAAAGTACGTTTTCTCCGCAGGGAAACGTATTCTCGGAAAAGGCGCTTTCTGTTTTCAGCCGCCAGGGACCTATTTGTGAGGAATCTTTTGCAGGTTGGTCCCTGAATTTCACATGGCTGTATCTTTTTAACCGTAACTCCGATTGAGTTGATTCCAAAGCCCAATTCTTCGTATCTTCGAGCCCGTCATGTTGGTATCATTTTCACTACATGGTCCCACTGTGTAAATGACCATTTTGCCCTTGCCCGTAAACAGCCCCCTCCGGGAGAGAACTGTTTCCGGCAATTAGTTCTGCGGACTCTCCGCACTCCTTCCCGATGGTTCCTTCATCCCCAGGCAAGCCACGACTCTCATCTGCAAAATGGCATGGCAATCTCATAGTTTAACTATTTACTTTAACAACAAGTATGAGTTACTTGTGAAATGGATTGGATCATACAATGCTTGAGTAAATTCTTGGATAGGTGACTACCATGTTGAGATTACCGTCTATGGTTATTTTGGATTTCATCCGGCAGTTCGTGGAGATGAGTTAGTAACAATGGCTTAAGTATACTGGTTACCGAATTTCTGGCCGGATATTGTTTTGACTTGGATTGCTATGATATCGGAGTGTCAGCCATGACAGAAATTGTTCAGAGACTAGATACTTCATGGTTGATCCTGAGTCACCTGTCCGGACTTATCCGTGCAGCCACATTTGCCGGTATGGGACAGCCTTGACTTGGTCTGATCACGTGCTCTTTCACCGGTACCGCCCGACATGGAAGGTCATGCGTGCACGCTACCCTGGCCCGGTAGGCGGCGATAACCTTGTGAGCCCAGTTGAGTTATATGGTACCAGGTCCCCGTTTGGTACAGTTTGTTAGCCACGACGGTGGTAGGTGTCACGCGGTGACACAGGGGCCACCCAGGGCAGGACTCCGGGGGAGGATAATTGCCGGTGGTGCGATGGGAGAGTCATGGGTCAGGCGGGTTTCATTGGAGCAACGCTGGTCCACCCGAATGGGATCACGAGGTCAGGTGCTCCATGGTGTGGGTAAAGTGTGCAACCTCTGCAGAGTCTAAAAATCTATTCGAATAGCCGTGTCCACGGTATTGGACAGTCCGTCCAGACCTCACTAGGTGGTCAACCATAGTAGTGATAACGATGGAAGAACTCGCCATAAGATCGGAAGTACTCAGTGGATTGTGAGTATTCTGAGAGTTGTGAGGCAACCCGGAAGAGAGTAAGTTTGTCAGACTTGTAGTGCAGATGGTACCAGGAATATGATATGTTAGCCATGGGATGGCTATGAGATGAGTGGTCAGATGACCACATGATTTGGATTGGACTTGGAGCAGGTTTGGATTGGATCCTAAGATTATTCGGAGTATGGATTAAACATGCTTTACTTTACTGCATTCACTTCAGTAGTTATCTTGCTAGATAACCATGCTTGTTAATCTTGCTATGATGTTGTCTTGCCTTAATGCTGATGTTAGTTGTGAGCTTGCGAGTACATTCCAAGTACTCACCTGGCGTGTCATGCCAGTTTGCAGGTCATGCCATGATTGCTTGCTTGTCGAGGATCCCGAGTTTGCGAGCTAGGATACGCGTTCTAGCCAGAGTCCCTGCGGAGTGGAGTCCATCACCGCCGTCGCTGTTCCGCTGCTAAGAGAGTTACTCCGCTGTTAGTATAGAGCTACCCCGGGCAGGCGTAGTGTTGCCGTGCTGATGTAAATCCATGTACCCTTTGTAACCAAATCCATTGTAATAAAGAGCTGATTTGTTCTATGCCAACAATGCCGTATTCCAGAGGACTTGTCCCTGGGCTGGAATACGGGGCGTTCCAGTCTTCTTTGAGCCGGGGTGCCACAGGCGTTGGTATCAGAGTAGGTATGGCTATAGGATGCCCTAGACCGCGCGAGCGTTAGTAACCGGTAGTATAGGATCCAGTTGGTTTGCTGCACTTGTTTGTTGCATTTGTTTGTACATAGCAGACATATAGACTAGATATCTTATCACTAACGATGGATCTGGTGAGTGTAGGTGGCATCGGTTTCGATTCCCTACCTGCGCTCTCCAGTTTGCATATTTGTTCCTTGGTGTGTGTCATCTTCATCCCAGCGGAGTGATGCCAAGGTGCTTGGTGGTGTCGATCCCTTATCGGATTGATGCACCGGTACCACACCAACTTATTCTCGTCTGACACCCCTATCGATTCGGTGATAGACAAGTTCTATCCCGGATCATGCCATTCCACTAGCCACTTCAGCAACCCTTACTGATCCTTGTTATCAGAAAAGGGCAATGCCTGCAAGCCTTTCTCTCCACCACTAACTCATTCCGCCACCTATTCTTTAAACGTGTACGGTTTTCTTTCGTATGCTTGATGATGATGTGGTCGTAACTTCTGTACTCCGACCCCCGATCACCAAGTTCGTCCTCGCCACCGTGTCCATCCAGATGGAACCGGTGTTAAGCTTGTATTTGGTGTAGCCTTGTTTACACCAATTTTCTTCCACACATGATTCACTTTCGTGCACATTGCCAAAACATGTTAGACCGTAATACCGGAGTTCTTGCGAGATTTGTGTGCTTAAGTAGGAATGCATATTATTGCTGTGAATAGCTGTAGAATGTGATACTGCTTGTGTGTGTGATCTTGCTGCTTTGTGTGCTTTTGGTTAGTCATTTCTTTTGTTTTTTTTGGGCCCTTGGTGTTACCTTATTTTCCCCTTATGGAAGTTGCTCACCGACCCTGAACCCAAAGAGTCAGTGAAGAGACAGCCATTTGGAAGCTCAGCTCAGCAATATGGAATTTTCAGCAGGCTGTGTTATATCGGGAATATCGGGCCTGAATACAAATGATATCCTGGCCGGATTGGTTATCAGCATCAAGTATATATCAGTGCAACTTTCACAGCAGTAATGATCGCATCAGCAAGAAGGCAAATTGTGTACATGATCCAAAGTGCATTCCGCGCAAAAGGTATGATTCATATACATGGTTTGAGTCTGCTATGAGTACAATTTGAACCCTGCTATCTCTTGGAAGCAAGCCAGAATGTGCTATGAACTTAGTGTTCAGCAAGAAGGATAGCCGAATACCCTGTTGCATACAACAAGTAACCGACAGCAGTAACCTCAAGGTATATATATATATCTGCACTCAGTCCGCATATAATAAAGAAAGTTTCGGGTGTAAGCAACCCAGTCTTTCTTCGCAAGCTACCAGAGAAGCTTACAATGCAAGATGCTTGCGTCTTCCTCGATACGCCACATGGACATCTTCTGATGCAAGGGTCAGATCTGCAACAGTTGGTCCGAAGGCAAAAATCAGTCAGGACACAAGCTTGCCTCGAGAATCAAGTGGCTAGCTACACATGTTTCCATAGATATGGTGGACATGCTGCCAAGGTCATATGGATTACTCATACAATGATGCCAGCCTGGTGAGGATCTGACTATTGCATGAGCTATGTAAGAAGAAGAGAACGCCGGTTATACACTTTAGTGTGATGACCAACAACTTATGGAGCAAGCCGACCATCTGATATATGCCCTACAGCATTGCTCTTTGTTATTCTGGTATGTTCAAATTATTATGCTCATACCTGTATGCATAATAGTGAGCTGTATGGGACACGGATGAACCCTTGCCCGTCTTTCTTTGGTGACAGCACCACGCCTGTGTTCTGAGCTGTTTCCCGCCATCCGGGGTGGATGCCGACTTTTATTTCTCTTGTCAGCAACTGGCCCGTGTTCTGAGCTGCTTTTCGGCCATCTCGGGCAGCTGTTGAATTTCTCTCCGTAGCAGTGACCCTATGCTCTGAGTTGTTCTTTGGCCGTCTTAGGGAACTGCTACTTTCTTTTTATCGACACCGTCTCATGCTCTGAGCTGCTTTTCAGCCGTCTAGAGTTGGGGTTGAGTTATTCCAGTAATGTCCCAGATCTGAGTTGTAAAGACCATTCTGGTGGCTACTGGTTTATTTGCCGGTTTTATACAAGGGTTCAGACGGTCGTTACCCTACAGCTACAACTTGTAAAGTAATATGCCTGCCGGAATATTGTACCTAACAGCACCCATGGTCACCCGAAAAATCAAGAACACATAAAGCCAAGTTCTTTCAGCAAAGGATCCAGGCAAAGAGAACTATAATGAAAAAGCAAGGTTGTCCATACAGGTATGGTAATGGTACAAATATTCCGGACAGTCTGGCTCGGTACCAGTCACCATGGGTGCACACCCACGGGGTCTATCCCATTTGCAAGGACCCCATATCGAGACAACCCGCCCAGCCAACCAGGTATGCTCAAAATTGTCAGAAGAGGGCAACCAAGCTGGTCAGGTCAGCCGAAAGATTAGCTCAGCAGTTCAAATTTAGCAACCATCTTAAAGCATTACACAGCCTACCATCCATATAGGGATACCGACAGACTGAGTAATCAGAAGGATGAACAATAGTCTCGAAGCATGTGTCTTCACATATGGGAATCAGCTAAAGGATAACCTGCCGTGAACAAGACTCTGCTGTCAGGACCACTGTCAGTCAAGTCTATGGATAATATCACAATAAGACCGTACACCTTTATGCTGGTCATGACAGGTGACAGTCGAATATTTGGTAGGAGCCTTATACCCAAGATGACCCAGCAATCCGTGCGAGAAGTAAGATTCCGTCAGGAGAACGGTACGATTCACAGTATTGTTTTTGAGCCTGGAGGACACACACCCATTTGAAGTCACCCAATGCAATTAGTAAAAGATTTCGTGTCCACCAAGAGAATCTGTTCACAACTCAATGAACGGTCATTCGTATTCGACTCTGTCATGACACGTCCATGAGGAACCACCCTCGGACTTACAAGCAGGGCACATAGTTTGGTCAGGATAAGTTATTGCCCCAGATAGGATGGCAGACATAAAAGGATTGAAGTTGGAGTAACCTATGAAGTAAGATTTGCCAGAAAAAGGTTCCAGTGAAGCAAACCACCCCGAAGCAAGGCAGTCAGTCATATGAAATTCGGTGGGAACATTATACAAAGGTAAAAAGGAAACCCGAGTTGGAAACGGTTTCCTCAAATGGAAATATTCATGTTTGATCCCTGAGCAACCAAATCTCAAGGACGAGATTTCTTTAAGGGGGGTAGGTTTGTAACACCCTGGATTTTGCCCATTTTCTTTTTCTTTTGATTTTGGTTTGGATTTGCCTTTCTGTGGCTTAGTGGTCTTGCAACCTGGAGGGATCACCCTTGATTCTTCTTCCCAAGTGGCTTGCCAACTTCAAAACCATCCCAAGACCTTGTTATTTCCATCTTGGACCAATCCCAATATTCTTTTTCTATTAAAGGAATAACCCTGTCTGTCCTGGGTTGTGAAGCAACCCACATTTCCATCATTCCAAAGATTCCCAAATAATTCCCATAAATTGTTTGGGTCAGATCTTCCTCAGATATGTCAAAACCCTTCCTTTCCATGTTCGAAAATCTTTCACCAATATTCCTTTTTTGGTTCTGCCCTAGCTGTCAAGTTGAGAAGCAAGTACCCTTTATATTTGCTTGCTTAGTCTCAAACTTTTTGGGAATTCTTTCCTATCCATATCATTTCCACATGCCAAAATTCAACTTCATTTGGCTATTAAATCTCCCTTGGCTAATTTCCAAAGTTTCTGTCAACTGGAATCTTTGTGAAGGAAGTGCTAGCTAGGAGTATCCAGATGAGTTGAAATTTTGCAAGCATCTTCATATGGTAAAATCATGACTCTCCACCAAGTTTCAACCCTATCCAATCATCTATGTGAGCACAACCTCAAATCTTGGTTTCTGGTCAGATTTTCACATTGTGAAGCAACTATATTTTATATTGCACCATAATTTCTGAAAATTTACCAGAGCATTCTCATACCCATATAACCTATCTCCACAGAATTTGGGCTCATTTCATCTTCCAAATAATTCCCTAGAATTTTTCAAAGATTCTGGTCAGAGAGGATATCTGTGAAGGAAGTACTATTTTGGCTTGTCCAAATGGTATGAAAATTTTACAGAATCTTCATATGACCAAATCATCATGTTCTACCAAATTTCAGCCCAATTGGCTACTCCATGTGAGTGGCACATCAAGATTGAGTTTCTGGACCATATTGATCAGTTGCAAAGCAACTATATTACATCTTGGTCCATTTCTCTCCAAACTTCAAAGAATCGTAGTCCTTCCTACCCTAAACCTCCCAGACATCACCTTTGGTTCTTATCATTTCCCTGTTGATCACAAAACATGGTCAAGTTTGCTGCTAGAAACTTGTTGACCCTGGTTCAGTCACTTCAGACCTCTCCCGAGCCATCCAGCTGCATAAGTTATCTTCAGGAAGGAGGGAGAAGAAGATAGACATCGTTTGGCGTCGAGTGGGGCGTGGCAACGCCGTGGCCACATGGTGACCGCCGCCCTGGCATGCCATGGACGCGAGCTGCGTGTTTGCCCGCTCGGGCCCCTCCTCTGCTCGTCGGTTTCGTGAGCCTCGTCATGTCTAGCAGCTCCCCCTCAGCGTCCTCTTCTCTCTGGAACCCTCACCCCCTCCATCTTCTTCCTCGCCGCGCTGCGACGAACGTCGCCGTATGCGGCCGAGACAAAGCTCCCCGAGCATGCCAGCGCAGCCCCCCCCCTTGGCGTCTTTTTCCTTGAGCCATCCCCTCCTCTTGTTGGTCGTCAGGTCGGCACCGCCCCACACTTGCCAGCTCGCCGGAGCGCCAGTGCGCCGATAAGATTGCCGCCGTGGCCGTCCTTATCGCCACGCCTCGGCCATCTATATATAGGCCACCCCGCGCCTCCCCGAGCTCACCATCGCCCTCTCCTCGCTCCACTGCCCCTCCCCGACCGCTCCATCCCTCGCCGGAGCTCTTCCTCGCCCCTCACCGCCGCCACGGTCGCCGTCGGCCCCCTCCTAAATTCGGCCACTGCCGAGCTCCTCCCCTCCCCATTCCACCTCCAGTAGACCCCTAGGGCTTGGGCGGAGCTCCCCAGCTCCTCCCCTCGGCCGCCGGAGGCCCGCAGCCTCGTGCCCGACTCTGGCTTGAGCCGCCGTCCGCCTCGGCCAAGGCCCAGCCCACCTCGTTGCTCTCCGACGGGAATGGACTCCCCCATCGGCTGCGCCTCGTCTCTCTGGTCACTCCGGTGGCCGAAGCGTCGCCAGAGGTGGCCGGTGGCGTCGGGGCGGCCGCCGACGCCGAGCCCCGTTCCTCTGCCGCGGGCAGCCAGCGAGGGGGAGACGACTACCAGGCTAGGAGGGCCCCACCGCCCGTGCGATCCCACCTGTCAGCCTCTGGGCATTGACCCGCCCCGGGCCCGCGCAGTTTAAGTGGAAGTGGTTTTCAGAAAATACGCTTTCTGATAGCGAAAGCGTATTCCGCAGTTGCTTCGGTCTAAAGTACGTTTTCCCCGCAGGGAAGCGTATTCTCGGAAAAGGCACTTTCTGTTTTCAGCCACCAGGGACCTGTTTGTGAGGAATCTTTTGCAGATTGGTCCCTGAATTTCACCTGGCTGTATCTTTTTAACCGTAACTCCGATTGAGGTGATTCCAAAGCTCAATTCTTCGTCTCTTCGAGCCCATCATGTTGGTATCATTTTCACTACGTGGTCCTACTGTGGAAATGACCATTTTGCCCTTGCCCGTAAACAGCCCCCTCTGGGAGAGAACTGTTTCCGGCAATCAGTTCCGCGGACTCTCCGCACTCCTTCCCGATGGTTCCATCATCCCCAGGCAAGCCACGACTCTCATCTGCATAATTGCATTGCAATCTCATAGTTTAACTATTTACTTTAACAACAAGTATGAGTTACTTGTGAAATGGATTGGATCATACAATGCTTGAGTAAATTCTTGGATAGGTGACTACCATGTTGAGATTACCGTCTATGGTTATTTTGGATTTCATCTGGCAGTTCATGGAGATGAGTTAGTAACAATGGCTTAAGTATACTGGCTACCGAATTTCTGGCCGGATATTGTTTTCACTTGGATTGCTATGATATCGGAGTGTCAGCCATGATAGAGATTGTTCGGAGACTAGATACTTCATGGTTGATCCTGAGTCACCTGTCCGGACTTATCCGTGCAGCCACATTTGCCGGTATGGGATGGCCTTGACTTGGTCTGATCGCGTGCTCTTTCACCGGTACCTCCCAACAAGGAAGGTTATTTGTGCGCGCTACCCTGGCCCGGTAGGCGGCGATAACCTTGTGAGCCCAGTTGAGTTATATGGTACCAGGTCCCCGTTTGGGATAGTTTGTTAGCCACGACGTTGGCAGGTGTCACGCGGTGACACGGGGGCCACACAGGGCAGGACTCCGGGGGAGGATGATTGCCGGTGGTGCGATGGGAGAGTCACGGGTCAGGCGGGTTTCGTTGGAGCAACGCTGGTCCACACGAATGGGATCACGAGGTCAGGTGCTCCATGGTGTGGGTAAAGTGTGCAACCTCCACAAAGTGTAAAAATCTAGTCGAATAGTCGTGTCCACGGTATTGGACAGTCCGTCCAGACCTCACTAGGTGGTCAACCATAGTAGTGATAATGATGGAAGAACTCGCCGTAAGATCGGAAGTACTCGGTGGATTGTGAGTATTCCGAGGGTTGTGAGGCAACCTGGAAGAGAGTAAGTTTGTCAGACTTGTAGTGCAGATGGTACCAGGAATATGATATGTTAGCCATGGGATGGCTATGAGATGAGTGGTCGGATGACCACATGATTTGGATTGGACTTGGAGCAGGTTCGGATTGGATCCTGAGATTATTCGGAGTATGGATTAAACATGCTTTACTTTATTGCATTCACTTCAGTAGTTATCTTGCTAGATAACCATGCTTGTTAATCTTGCTATGATGTTGTCTTGCCTTAATGCTGATGTTTGTTGTGAGCTTGCGAGTACATTCCAAGTATTCACCTGGCGTGTCATGCCAGTTTGCAGGTCATGCCATGATTGCTTGCTTGTCGAGGATCCCGAGTTTGCGAGCTAGGATACGCGTTCTAGCCAGAGTCCCTGCGGAGTGGATTCCATCACCGCTGTCGCTTTTCTGCTGCCGAGAGAGTTACTCCGCTGTTAGTATAGAGCTACCCCGGGCAGGCGTAGTGTCGCCGTGCCGCTATAAATCCATGTAACCTTTGTAACCATATCCATTGTAATAAAGAGCTGATTTTTCTATGCCAACAGTGCCGTATTCCAGAGGACTTGTCCCTGGGCTGGAATACGGGGCGTACCGGTCTTCTCTGAGCCGGGGAGCCACACCTAGTTTTTAGAAGAAAAAAATAACAAACTAGTAATAAGGAACTTTTCATTTTCTTTGCACGAAAATTCCATTTTCCATTTTTCGAGTGCCCAAAATGAGTTTTTTTGTGAAGAACCTACCAAATATTTGTTGCAAATTTGTTTGAATTTACTTTTCTAAAATATTAGACCATATTTATTGTACAAATAACCAAATGGTTGGGTGTCAAAAACTTTTGATCCACCGCTCATGAAAAAGACAAATTTCCGCCGATTCAGTTGGAAGCGGGTCAGATTAGAACTACAGCTGCCTTATAGCTTGCTCTTTATTTTTTCCAAAAATCATTTCTAGGTACATACGTATCTATTTAATCAGAGAAACACCAAAAGTTTTCCAAGATTCAACCACTAGCTAGGAATGGTCATGCCCTCCGTTTTGACCGCATTTTGAAACGGACATGAAAAATTCAAAAAAAATCAAAAAATTGGAAAACCTTCGAATTTTGTCATTATATGTGACCAAGTTACCAGGAAAAATAATAAACTTGTAATACGGTAATTCTTTTAAAAAGTGTTCTCAGAAACGAGCTATCATGTGTGAAGATTCATGGCTTTCAAGCCAAATGATCAATTTTATGGCCACATTCATGGCATAGTGTCTTCAAATGATCTCATATTGTGCACAAGGAAGTTTTCATTTTCTTTGGACGAAAAATTCATTTTCCATTTTTTGAGTGCCCAAGATGAGTTTTTTTTGTGAAGGACATACCATATATTTGTTGCAAAATTGCACCAAATCAATTTTCTAAAATATTAGGCCATATTTAATGTACAATTGACCAAATGGTTGGGTGTCAAAGGTTTTGATCCACCTCTCGTGAAAAAGACAAATTTTCGCCGATTCAGCGGGAAGCGGGTCAAATTTGAACTGCAACTGCCTTATAATTTAATCTTTATTTTTTCCAAAAATCATTTCTAGGTACATAAGTATCCATTTAATTAGAGAAACACCAAAAAAATTCCAATATTCAACCACTAGCTAGGAACGGTCATTCCCGCCGTTTTGACCGCATTTTGAAACGGGCATAAAAAATTCAAAAAAAATCAAAAAATTGGAAAACCTTCGCACTGTGTCATTATATGTGACCAAGTTGCCAGGAAAAATAATAAACTTGTAATATGGCAATTATTTTAAAAAAGTGTTCTCAGAAATGAGCTATCATGTGTGAAGATTCATGGGTTTCAACTCAAATGCTCAATCTTATGGCCACATTCATGCCATAGTTTGTTTAAATGATCTAATATTGTGCACAAGGGTGCATATTGGAATGGCAAACAATGTTGCCTAAGGAAGTTTTCATTTTCTTTGGACGAAGAATTCATTTTCCATTTTTTGAGTGCCCAAACTGAGTTTTTTTGTGAAGGACCTACCATATATTTGTTGCAAAATTGTACCAAATCAATGTTCTAAAATATTAGGCCATATTAAATGCACAATTTACAAATGGTTAGGTGTCAAAAGTTTTGATCCACCTCTCGTGAAAAAGACAAATTTTTGCCGATTCAGTAGGAAGCGGATCATATTTGAACTGCACCTGCCTTATAGTTTGCTCTTTATTTTTTCCAAAAATCATTTCTAGGTACATAAGTATCTATTTAATCATAAATACATGGTTTGGTGGCGATACGTCGAGGTTTGGACGGTGGCCGAGGGCCCCAACTCCAGAGCGCGTAAACTCGCATGCTCGCCGCGTGGTCACCGCATGACCGTGGCGTTGCCACGCATTATGGGCAGCCTTGGCATGTCTAGTGGGTTGGGCACTCCCCCGATAGGTGTCAGGAAGAAGAAGGCAATAGAAGAATCTCACGAGGAGACTGAACTGAGCTCAAACATGAATTAGCAGCCAAGTTTTTGATTAGTGGTGGGGAAAATGCATATGGCCAATGGGCCTGAGTTTTGGTCGAGGTTGATCATCTACTAAGGACACTGTCTTGGAAAATTTGCAGCTCAAACGGAGGAACCTAGGTGTCACTTGCTTTGCAAAGTACCACATTGGACAGAAATATGAATGTTGAAGCTGGACTCAAATGAATGAATGGATTGATCTGAAATTTGGAGGAGGATGATAATTTGAGCATATGAAGGCACTTTAAAAATTTCATACCATTTGGATAAATAAAAAAGGTACTTCCTTCACAGTGCTCTCCACTGAATAGAAAATTGGGGAAAATGTTGAGTGAAATTGGCTAGATTAAATGAGCTAAAATTTGGTGGAGGGAGGTTCTATGGGCAGGGTCATGTCCTGGTAATTTTTAGGAATTGTAAATTAACATAAAATATAGTTGCTTCACAAACTGAAAATATTACCAGAAACAAAGATTGGATGGTGAGCTCACATGGATTGTCAGATGGGGCTCAAATTTTGTGGAGAGCTATGATTTGGGAATATAGAAGATGTGGAAATATTCAGCTCATTAGGATATGCCTAGCTAGTACTTCCTTCACAACGGTTCAAACTGAACAAAAAATTTGGAAATTTGCCGAGGAAGATTTACCAAGCAAATGGAGTTGAATATTTTCATGAGGCAATGATTTGGATAGTAAAGAATGCCCAATTTTTTTGGGAATTTTGGGAATGACAGAAATATAGGCTGCTTCACAACCTAGGGCAAAAATTGACACATAGGCAAAACTGATGACGTGGCGCCTAGTCATAGCAATGCACCACAATTTACAAGGCTATGACCATCTATATTGGTCGTTATCAGCTAGAAATAAGGCAGCGGACCAGTGGTGTTTGCTTTACGACCATTCATGTAAGGAAATTATGACCTTTCTGATCAAAATGGTCGTTATGGTTTAGGGTTTGGAGCCCCCCCGAACATCTTTTGACCAATTGGTCTCAAATGGTCGTAAATTTATGACCAATTCTTCCAGGGTAACTGACAGAAGGTCACAAGTTGGCATATTTCTTGTAGTGGCGACACACAAATGATCTTGCTAACACCCACGTGTAGTTGTGACTACATATATATATATATATATATATATATATATATATATATATATATATATATATATATATATATATACGGTAAATGCAAAAAATGACTCAAATATAGCAAACGAGATCTCAAATGCACCAGAAAATCGAACCTTAAGGTACAATGGTGATTTCTTACCGTGGAAAAAAATTTGAGGCGAAACGATGAACTCATGTTTTCATTCAAACGAAAATATGCTGTTAGTTCATGTAAATGTTTTCAAATAGCACATGGTTCACTCACAAAAGCCGTGTGCCTACTAAATTGTGGCCGATCCGCCCTGCTGCGCGCGTGACCTGAGTCGTGCGTTCTGATTGGCCAGAACCCAAACCCCACGGATTATACGTCTGCATCGTTGGATGCTCCTAGATCGAACAACAATCCTCATCCCTTTCGGCAGCACATGTAGTTCCGGTTGTAATTTTATTTATATGCACAAAATGCACGTTAAATTCAAAAAATAGCAAACGATACCTGAAATGTGCCAGAAAATCAAATCTGTGGTATAATGGTGATTGCGTATCGTGGAAATTTTTATGAAGCCAAACGATGAAGTCAACGGCCACTGGAGTTTGAATTGACACGTCTCCTTTTGGAAACCATGATCCTTCTTGTGAGATGCTCTGGTTTCCAAGGAGCGATCATCAAAACTTGTGCCAAACATTACCAAAATTTTCCCACGGGGTCGTGAGAGCACGCCACAGGCTCACACCGATTTTGCTGATGTCCAGACTCCATCTGAATTTCATGTAATTAAAATACCAACTAGGCCTACGCCGGTGGCCGCACCTCGCGGCCGAAATATTTGAAACTTCTCCCCGCTTCTCGGACAATGGATGAAAACTCGCAAAGCGACACACAAATGATTTGTACACCTTCTTTCCTAACTAACACCCACATGTAGTTTTAGTAGGGTTTTGATTTTATATGCACTAAATGCAAAAAAATGACTTAGCTGACGAGACCTGAAATGGGCCAGAAAATCAAACCTAGGGTATATCCGTGATTTTTTACCGTGAAAAAAATTTCGAGGCGGAACGATGTAGTCACCGACGATTGGAATCCGAAGTGCCGCATCTCCTTTTGGAAACTATGACCCTTCTTGTGAGATACTCCGATTTGGAAGGTGTGAGCATCAAAACTTGTGCCAAACTTTACCAAAAATTTTCCATGGGATCCTGAGAGCACGCCACGGTGACACACTGATTTTTGTTATTTCTGGACTCTATATACATTTCCTGTAATTAAAATACCAACAAGGCCTACGCCTCTGGCCGCACCCTGCTGCCGAACTGTTTGAATTTTTTTCCCGTTTCTCGGACAATGAATGAAAATTCGCAAAGCGACACACAAATGATCTTGCTAACACCCACGTGTAGTTGTGACATGGTTATATATATATATATGCATGGTAAATGCAAAAAATGACTCAAATATATCAAACAAGATCTCAAATGCACCAGAAAATCGAACCATAGGGCACAATGGTGATTTCTTACCGTGGAAAAAAATTTGAGGTGAAAAGATGAACTCATGTTTTCATTCAAACAAAAATATGTTGTTAGTTCATGTAAATGTTTTCTAATAGCACACGGTTCACTCATGAAAGCCGTGTGCCTACCAAACGGTGGCCGATGCCCTCCCGCTGCGCGCGCGATCTGAGTCATGCGTTCTGATTGGCCAGAACCCAAACCCCATGGATCGTACGTCTGCACCGTTGGATGCTCCAAGGTCGCACGGCAATCCTCATCCCTTTCATCAGAACATACAGTTCCAATTAGGATTTGATTTATATGCCAAAATGCACGGTAAATGCCAAATATGGCTTAAATATAGCACACGAGACCTGAAATGCGCCAGCAAATCAAACTTGTGGTATAATGGTGATTGCTTACCATGGAAAAAAATTAGAGGCGAAACGATGAACTCGCGTCTTCATTTCAAAATTAGCACGTCTTCATTTCAAACAAAATTATGTTGTTTGTGCACACGAGCGCTTAGAGGCAACCGTTTGCATAGGCCTTTCCGCGCGGCAACCGGGAATATTTTTTTGGGATAATTAGATTTATGCCCCTAGTTGTGTCCCACTCGTCTGTTTTACCCCTAGTTCCCAAAAGTCACCGGTTCTGTCCAAGTTACTTTGCTCCTCTTATGCTTTTGCCCTTTGACCGTTTGACCGTCAGTTTGAAAACTTCATAACTAATTCATATTAAATCAGAAAAATGCAAATAAGATACCAAAATGTTCGGAAAAACATCACCTATATGTGAGTGTCATTTGCATTCTTGAAAAAAGTGTTGGAAAGTGCCCATCTGAGTTTTAGCTCTTATGCTACCACCATGAATAGTAAAATTTAAAAAAGTTCAAAAAATTCAAAAAAAAATTTGGTGGCAAAGAATGACAAATGTTTTAAGTGTCTGCCAAGTTTTATCAAGGAATAACATTCGTGCGTGCCGCGGCAAAAAAAAAATCAGCACTCCAAAATAGATTTTTTTTTTGCCACGACTTCCACGAATGTCGTTCCCTGATGAAACTTGGCAAGCACTTATAACATTTGTCATTCTTTGCCACCATATCTTTTTTTAATTTTTTTGAATATTTTTAGATTTTACTATTCATGGTGGTATCAAAAGAGCTAAAACTCGGATGTGCACTTTCCAACACTTTTTTCATGAAGGCAAATGACACTGACATATAGGTGATGTTTTTCAAAACATTTTGGTATCTTATTTGCATTTTTCTGATTTAGTATGAATTAGTTATGAAGTTTTCAAACTGACGGTCAAACGGTCAAAGGGCAAAAGCATAAGAGGAGTAAAGTGACTTGGACAGAACCGGTGACTTTTGGGAACTAGGGGTAAAACAGACGAGTGGGACACAACTAGGGGCATAAATCTAATTATCCCTATTTTTTTCACCCTTTTCACCTAGGCCGCCAACACCCCCCCCCCCCACCGCCCACCCACATTTCACTCAATTAGTCCACCCAATCTCCATGGCCAGCTCCCCCTCCCGCAGATCCACAGCAGAACCCTCTCTGGCACCGGCGTGCTCAACCCGGCCGTGTGCCTCCTCTTCGGCGTCAACCCTACCTTCACTGTCGTTACCAACATGCGGCTGCCCACGGCTCGCCGTCTTCGTTTGCTCACCAGCCACCCTCAAGCATATCGATCCTTTAACCCTCGCCTCTCCTGTGGTCCTGCCAGGTTTGCATTAAGAAACCTGTTAATTACTGCTCTCCATCGTGGTGAGGCATATTTCCTCGCAATCCCTCTTCCTATTTCGTTCTGTATGTTCCCAAATTGGCTATAAAATAACGGAGATCGTATATATGTTCATTATCTACCTTCCTAACTAGTACATATAAGTTGTATTTGTTCCAATAAGTTACTGTCGATTTACAGATCGTGGGCGCCCAAGTCACACAAACTTAACAAATTGGTCATATATTTTCTAAATTATTGCATGACATGTTTAGACAGCTTGATACCAAGTTGTTAGCTTTATGCTTATTGTCCTTTCCTGAGTTTCGCATGTGTTCTCTGTAGATGCTGAGTAGCAGCGACATCACTCATGCTTCAGCCGATGTATCTTCATCTGATTCCGACAACCCCAGGTCTTCAGCAAATGGTGAGGGATCAAGTAATCTGGAACGGGATAGAGCTGCAGCAATTACCCTTCCGGTCAGGACATGGAGGAATGCTCCAAGGAAGCCCACACACCAGCCTAAAGGTGTATATGAAGTAACCGACATCGATTTAAAGTCTTGGGCTCCAACTAAACCAGATAAAGCATGCACGAGGTTCAGGAGTATGTGTGGATTTGTTGGCAGGGCAAGGCTCAACATTAATCTGTCAGGGTTTCAGAAGGCTGACACAGAAACACGGCAAAGGATAGTCTGGGAGATCATGGATCACTTCAACGTTCCAGAGCAGTGGAGAATGTAGGTGGAACATGTTGCATGGAAGAAGGCTAGGGATGCTTGGAGAAACTGGAAGCACGTGTTGTACAAGAAGTACTTGAGTGAAGGCAAGGACACAATCCCCGCATACCCCCAAATTACAAATGTAGATTGGGCAGAATTCAAAAGGGTCAGGGCAACTATAGAGTTTGCTATGAAGAGTGCCAAGCAATCGGAACTTCAGAAGAGGAACACACACCCCCACCGTATGGGTGTGGCAGGATGCTACGACATGAAACTGATATGGGACCAGGACAAAGAAGCAATAGCTGCGGGTGGGAAACCGGCCTTTAGTGAAATCAGGGGTGAACGCGCTAGAGACTACTTGCAGGAACGTGCAAGAAGGCGTGATAACGGAACTTATTACTTCGAAAACTCACATGACGAAAAATTGTATCACGTGATGTTAAAGGCTTCCGAGATCCCTGGAAGGTTCTACAGGAACTCAGGGCCATGTCACATTCTGTCCGATGCTCTGGAAACAAGAGAGACCCCTGGCCGTGCAAGGGGTATAGGTGTTAATATCCTGTACAAGAGGGCTTTTACACTTAGCAAAGAAGAGAGGCTCAGCATGAAAAAAGCGAGGAGTGAAATGAAGCAAAATGAATTGTATGAAAGGTTGAGGAAGGACATGTATCCGACTATTCGACAGGAAATTCAGGAGTCAATGATGATATAGAAGACTCTAACACTGACAGATAGCCAGCAGATGGGAGGGGAGGCGGGCATGGAGGATGTTGGTTGTTGCGTGACAACACCGCACAAGAGTAGTTGTGCATCAACTGACCCCAGCGACACTGATACTGCAGCTGCTCATGATGATGCTATATCTGATCTATTTGAAATGAAAGACAGACTGAAGGGCGTGCTTACACATTATGAAGGTACATTAAAATGTGCAACACCCTGGGTTTGTCCACCCTTCTTGGAAGAGGGCCTCTTGTTGGACAATGTGCCATTGAAGTCGGGCTGTGTGAAGTGCTACGTGACTGAAGTAAAGCCAGGATTCAATGAATTTGCCCTAAAGAATGTCCTAGGGGACTTTGATGAGCATAGGACCTTGGGAGAAACACTGTTACATCACATCCAGTGGCCACGAAAGGAAATAGACTTCATGGATGAGATCCCTGAAGCCCCGGCAAGAGCAACCAATGTCTCCCCTCAACCGGTGACGCTCTTCTTGCCACAGCATCTCTCGTGTGCTTCCCCTAAGGAACATAATACTCGTAATTCGACGGCTGATGCATCAACCTGTGATCAGCCTGCCCGACTTTGTGCCATACAGGCCATGTCATCGTTCGCCCCAGAGCAGCCAGTGACAAGGCCGACAACTATTGAAGACGCACCACCGGTTCAGATGCCGGCTGCTGAAGCAGCGGGGGGAGACCCAGCTGCACCACATGCTCACCAGACCAACCTGGTGGAACGGACTACTAAGCAGTCTGATGCTTCGGAACCGCCTGCTAAGCAGTCTGTAGGTTCAGAACCGACTGCTCATCAGTCTGTCGGTCCGCAGCCACGTGATCAGCATACCAATGCGTCAGCACTGCCTGCTCAACAAAACCAACGTGTTGGCACGGCCTCCTCAACACACCGACAAGTTGGCACCACCTGCGCAGAAACCCAACATAGCTTCAACGCTTGGTCAGCAGTCCGATGCCTCTGCTCCTACAGCCCAGCAGTCCATCATAGCAGCACCGCCAGCTCAGCAGTCCGGCATAGCTAAACCATCTGCTAAGCAGTCTGTCGAAGCTTTACCGTCTGCTCCGCAGTCTGCCTTTCAGCCATCCAGACCTTGGACCAGAAGTGCTTCAAGTACCAAGAAGGAAGCGGGCAAAAAGGCTGCACCTGTGAGGAAGTGCGCCCTGAGAGTGAAGAGGAAAGAGAGCGATTGCCTCTTACTTAAAGCACTCATCGCCCAGAACCAAATTAACAGCAAGTTGTTCGAAACAGGGAGTAATATTGTTTCTGACGGCATGAATGATGCAGAAATAGATTTGGTGCTTGCTAAAAATAAAGAAGATGTACTTGAAGCATGCAATTACGTCCATGGCTAGCCATTTCTTGTTGGTGAATACTTTGATGAGTGCAGCTCCAGTTGTCATGAGTTACATAAATATTGCATGGATCAAATGTTAGCAGGTCATCATGTTCTGCTAGTCTGCTACAACAGAGATCATTTCCGACACGACCCTGGTTCCATCAGTGGGAATTTTGAGGACTTACATCTCTTCTTCAACTTCAATGAGCTCGATGCCACTCTTGTTAGATGCCTAATTTTGTAAGTACTTAACAAACTCTGGTCAACTTCTCCATACAAGGCTGTAAATGATAAACATCTAACTGCATTTTATTACTCTCAGGGGACTAAATGCGTAGAGAAGAAAAAGGGAGAGTGTGCATTTCATAGATCCTGGATTAGCAAATGGCACAACATTACATGGTAAGGATGAATGGAACTGGGCCATTAACACGGTCGCCTGTATCTTCGAAAACACGTCCCATGCAAAATCGTTTCTCTGGACATATCATGAACGGTAAGTCAAATAAACAACCACGCATACGCTGATTGTCTTTCAGATTTCGACATAATTCGTAAGTTCATGGCTTTCTTAATATGTAGCAATCACTGGATCTTGGTATTCATTGTTCCAAACAAGAACACAGTTTACTACATGGATTCTCTCAGAGAGTCAACAAACGCTCAGGATCTGACGCATCTTCAGCAATTCATGGATAGGTATTGAATTCTATGATGTTGAAATTAATTTGCATTCATATCTGGTTAAATAATTGATGTTGTCAAAATTCATTTTCATTTGCAGTGTGCTCGCATTGTGGAAAACTAAACCAGGGAACCTGTTCAAGAGGGAACTACCTCTGCAGCATGAGATCGTTTCTTCGGTAAAACACCAAAATCCGTTATTTTCGGAAAATGTATCCAATAGTCTGCAAATACCTTTTCTTACGCTAGTCAAATGTTCAAGCTTCTAAATAAACCTCTTTCTATTTCTGCCCAAAAAAATTACATCTAACACCGGTTAGGTTGTTCCTAACAGGACAAATACATGACTAATTCTGTATAAAATATTTCAGTGTCCTTAGTAATAAGCAGGGACCAACCTTTGTGGATTCTATGTTTGCAGATACATGATCTCCATCTGCAAATCTGATGATAGTTGTGAAGATGCTCGCGAATTAGTACCAGTAAGTCTATCTTAATTAATATCTCCTACTCCACTTGTATAGCACATTCTGATCTTAAAAATACTGTAGCTCATCTTAGAACCGAGGACCCCTGAACCGCTCCCCGCTGATGAATTGCTGATGTTTCGGCGATTTATCAGTGACTTCTTCTTGAATCACTACATCAATCCCACTTGTGATAATGAAGATTTCAGCATGCCTTCTCCAGAAACATTGAGTAAGAGTTAGCCACTAAACATATCAACATGGATCCATTGTTTTCAATCTGATGAGGTCTTCATATTTCGTACACTATGATTAATTATGTAATGCATATATATGTCGACAAATCATTGGAATTTAGCTACCATTTGTTCAATTGCAATTGTTGCGAAATCTGATGAATGTTCTTCCTGTGGACACTATTTGTTTAATTGCATATTGTGGCGAATTTGCTTTTAGCATGCCGATTCAAATGGAATATTTTTGCTTTAACCTGGAAATTGCTCCGCACACGGTTCAACTAAATGAGTGTGTGTGATCCACATCAGAAAGCATACGTTAATCGTAGCGGAACCATCGGTGATACACAGCAGATCGCAGACGATTTGCAGCACTACTACGTGTGCGTAGGGGCTCCGGAACCGTTTGTGATACCACATTATCGCACATGAGAGCTCAGAGTAAACCGTGCCCAATGTAAAATACAATCCCAGTCGTAAATTTTTCAGGAAACGTGTGGGATCCCAAACGAAAAGCATACGTCACTCTTACCGCAACCGACGGTGATACACAACAAATCACCAATAGTCAGCGGCACTTGTATGTGTGTGAAGGGGCTCCTGAACCGTTTGTGATAGAACATTATCGCACACGGTAATTGTTCGGAAACATGTGCTCTGGAGTCATGCATGGCACACGAGTTCTGCAGAAAACTCGTGTGCGATGGGGCACATATCGCACACAGTTCATATGCTGGCACGTGTGCCTTACATACTCTTTCCCAAATGGTTCATTATGACACACCATTTGGTTTCACTGCGCCATTAGAAACGTTTAATCACCAATCCCACACTTGTGAAAGAATTTTGTGTGTGTGCTGCATTGCATACGATTACATTTGGCAAGGCCTCTGCATCATGGCACCCTATCCCCGACGGTTTTTGGGTCGTGTGGGAAGGACCCCCCTATCGCACATACTCACTTGGCGACGGTTCAAAATGCCACCGCGGAAAGGGGTTAAAAACCATTTGTACAGCACCTCGCTTTACCAGTGCCCACAGAGCAGCCATAGCCATGGCTGTAGGTTGCCCGCATCGCCGGATCTGATTCCTATGCCTCCCAGTGGCCGGTGGCGGTGCACGTCCACCACGGCACCGGCATTATTTCTCTGCCTGCATTGTCCCTCCAGGCCAACATACCGCATGAAGAGCTACCGCCCCACCCCCTCCCAACCATCTGGATTTGCTCTGCCGTCGAAGACAACCACCAACATTATGTCTTAGTAACTCTCGGATCCTGATCCCCTTATTGAAGCGCTTCTGAACCCTTTCCCTCAATCTCGTCTGAACACCTAATTTCAGGTGTGTCGTCGCGTTAAATGTCCGGTCATAGAGGATACAGCGGTGAGGGTGGCGATTCGATCATGTCTTGGCTACGCTCACCTACACCGGATTCGGAGGAGGTTCAGGTAGTTAGGCTCACGTCCTATGTGAATAATCCCTTGTTTAATTTGTAGTGTTAATTTACTTTTGGATGGATTATTACCGGTAACAGGTAGGCTGATGATCCTTGGTATATTGCATACCAAGATGAGTCAATCCAGTGGGGTAGAGAGAAGATGGCATTGGAGGAGGTGGTGGCTAATTTGGGTGTTGATATAGCTAGTAAAAATAGATTGATTGTTGAGCTGAAGCGTACTATTGCAGAAGAAAGGAGAATTTCTCACAACAATAAGTTGAAACTAGAGACTAATCTGGCCATATTTGATCATCTGATAGAGGAGCCGCAAATAGATGGAGAGGAGAAAGCAAGAGTCATACAAATACTTGAAGTGAAGGCAGAGGAGAAAAACAGATACATGGTGGAACTTACAATAGTGGTCATCTCTTTGCTAGCTCTTTACTATGTAGTTAAAGTAAATTGAAATAAATTAATTTAGAGATCTCCAGATATGATGGGCTATTGAGCAAGTTTGTACCTCTGGAATGTGGCCAAGATGTGACATCTTGTTAACCCCTTGAAATTTAGTCCAGAGATATGCATCTTTGTTTGTAAAAGTTCTGAGAAAAAGATGCCCTTTCTTTTTAAGGCTCCCTTCTTTTTATTAGGCATCCACACTTATCCAGTTTCAATACAAAACAAATGGTAGTTGGTGTTTGGTGCCTACAAATTGAAATTTAAGGAAATGAAAACATCATGGTATGTGAGCTGGTCCACTTCAAAATAGCCTTGCATCCAAATTTTTAGGGATCCCAAATGCTTATTGCACCAGCATGTTCAAGACAACAGCTTGACAAACATAGAAAATAATGCTAGTACTAAAACACATTTCAGCACAATTTTCTCTCCCTCTAATTTCTTCCGCTTAACCCTAAGCTGGTCAATAGCAGCAGAATTGTCACCATCTTTCTTCAATAACACCTCAATTTGTATATCCTTCTTCTTCATCAAATCATCTATCCAAGCATTTTTCTGCATCAACTCTTGATTCCATGCTTTGTAGGCCTATAATTCAGTAAGAATTTGGGGATCATTTTCTCTTTGCCTTGCTCTTTTGAGCCGATGTAGCAAGTCACGCAAATCAATCAAGTGCCGCTTCAAGAACTCGGACACTTTTGGATCAGCCCATTCGAAGAACTTAAAGCCACCAACCTATGATATTAACACTATTTATAGTCAAGATTATTTTTTTCATTTAATGTCCAAAAAACTAGGGAAATGAGAAGAAATAGGAAATCACCTTAACTCTTATGCAGCTGTAATATCTCCGTCCTGGGTTGTCATCGCTCCAAGAAATCCACCTGGAAGCCTTCTGTTCGCACCAGCATGGTTTTTCTGGATAATAGTCCAGAGGCTTTTGTCTGTATGGTATTGGGGAAGAGGACTCGCCGTTGTACCATGCAGTGCTGTGGATGCTAGAGCTAGACATGTCCTAGCTTTATGCGGACTTATGAAATTAAACAAACAACATGTCAATGGCCATAAAGTAGATCAATGTGCAGTAGAATTGGTGAAAAACTAGCTCAATGTGCAGTAGCATTTGTGATAAACTAGCTCCATGTGTGGCATTGGTGAAAACTAGGTCAATGTGCAGTAGCATTTGTAATAAACTAGCTCAATGTGTGGCATTGGTGATAAACTAGGTCAGTGTGCAGTAGCATTGGTGATAAACTAGCTCAATGTGTGGCATTGGTGATAAACTAGCTCAATGTGAAGTAGCATTGGTGAAAAACTAGCTCAATGTGCGGCATTGGTGATAAACTACCTCAATGTGTGGCATTGCTGGTAAACTAGCTCAATGTGCGGCAGGGGGTAAAGTGTGGGTTGATTGCTTGTATCTGCGTTGGTATTTCCCCGTAGAGGAGAGGATGATGCAGCACAACAACGGTAAGTATTTCCCTCAGTTATGAAACCAAGGTATCAATCCAGTAGGAGGATCCACCAAACTATGTAAATAGTGCCTTCACACAAATAACAAAAACTTGCAACCCAACGCGTAAGAGGGGTTGTCAATCCCTCCTCGGTATTGAGATAGATTAAATTGAGATTGGATAAATAGATCTAACAAAAACACAAAATAAAATAAATTAAGAAAAATTGCAGCAAGGTATTTTGGGGTTTTTATATGATAGTAAATAGACCCGGGGCCGTAGATTTCACTAGAGGCTTCTCTTGAGAAAATAGCATCCGGTGGGTAAACAAATCACTGTTGGGCAATTGATAGAAAAGCAAATAATTATGACGATATCCAAGGCAATGATCATGTATATAGGCATCACGTCCAAGATTAGTAGACCAACTCCTGCCTGCATCTACTACTATTACTCCACACATCGACCGCTATCCAGCATGTATCTAGTGTATTAAGTTCATGAAGAAACGAAGTAATGCAATAAGAACGATGACATGATGTAGACAAGATCTATTCATGTAGGAATAGACCCTGTCTTTTTATCCTTAATGGCAACGATACATGTGTGTCATGTCTCTTTCTGTCACTGAGATTGAGCACCGCAAGATCAAACCCATCACAAAGCACCTCTTCCCATGGCAAGAAAAATCAATCTAGTTGGCCAAACCAAACGGAAGTTTCGGTGAATAAATACGAGGCTATAACACTCATGCATAAAAGAGTTCAACAAAGACTCAAATAATATTCATAGATAGATCTGATCATAAACTCACAATTCATCGGATCCCATCAAACACACCGCAAAAAAAGAGTTACATCAAATAGATCTCCAAGAACATTGAGGAGAACATTGTATTGAAGATCAAACTCAGAGAAGAAGCCGTCTAGCTACTACCTACGGACCGGTAGGTCTATGGTAAACTACTCATGCATCATCAGGGGCAAGGGTGATGATGAAGAACCCCTCCGTGATCGTTGACCCCTCCGGCAAAGTGCCGAAAAAGGCCTCTAGATTGGATCTCGTGGGTCTGGAACTTGCGGCGGCGGAAACTCTGATCTCTCTGCTCCCCTAGGGTTTTTGGAATTTTAGAGTATTTATAGAGCTGATAGTCGGTTGAGGGGGTGCCTGTGGGCCCCACTACCCACCAGGGCGCGCCAGGGGCATCTGGCGCGCCCTGGTGCCTATTGGGCCCCACACGGCCCCTCTGGTGCACCTCTTAGGCCTCCTGGGTGTCTTCTGGGCAGAAAAAATTCTCCAAAAAGTTTCGTGGCATTTGGACTTCATTTGGTATTGATATTCTGCGAAGTAAAAAACAAGCAAAAAACAGCAACTGGCACTAGGCACTATGTCAATAGGTCAGTCCCAAAAAATGATATAAAGTTGCTACAAAATGAATATAAAACATCCAAGATTGATAATATAACAGCATGGAACAATAAAAAATTATAGATATGTTGGAGACGTATCATGGGTTAACATCTAGTTTATCATGTGCGGCATTGTTGAAAACTAGTTCAACGTGTAGTAGCATTATTCATAAAACTAGGCTTGTACCCTAAATATCTCCCATATTTCGCATGGACCCAATATTTGCAAACTAGACGTCAAGGTTTTGTTTGTAGGTCAATTAGAGAAGGTCAAAAAAATAATGCTTAGAAATGGGGTTGTCTACCCTAGATTTGGAGCTCATTTGAAGCACATATTTCATGACTATGAGTTTTACTTCACAAAAGAGACGTCTTCATAGTACTTCACAAAAGTAGCATTACATCACACAAAATGACAAATATCAAATTGTTAGTACCCAAATTCAAATTCCGAACATTACAAACTTCAAACTCAACTTCAGAGCATCGAAAGGTACACAACATTACAAAGTTCGAGCTCAAGTTTAGTACATCGAAAGATTCACAACATTACAAGGTTCAAACTCAAGTTCACATAATTTTAAAGTTCAAACTCAATTTCACATCATTTCAATGTTCAAAGTCAAATCCAAACCTTTTCTGGCTCCTTGTGTTTCTTGCTGGATTCACCACCTTGCTCCTTGTGTTCGTTGCTACGTTATTGGGTACATAGCTTCACTGACTTTGTTCTTTTGGTCTTCACAATAGGTTCTGGCTGTGGAGGTGGTGAAGGAGTACTTCCAGTAACAGGACAGGTGATTGGCAATGGGCAAACAGCTACTGGTGCCACAGGTTAAACTATCTTCGGTTTCAAGTGCTTGAAAACCTTCGAAAGCCATATTTTGAAAGTCATCATCAGATGTGGCTTCAATAGTTGGTTCACCTTCAGTTGATGTCAAAACATTTTGTGCTATGTTCCTTTTAGTCCCTTTATTTCCCTTTGTTATATTATTCTATTTGCTTATCCTAGAGTTGTTCATAGAGAGACAACATTATATTCTGTTTAAAAAATGAGAACAAATGAAAAAAAGGCACTGCTACTTCTTGAGCTTGCGTTGGTTATTCCCTTGAAGAGGAAAGGATGATGCAGCAAAGTAGAGATAAGTATTTCCCTCAGTTAGAGAACCAAGGTATCGTTACAAGCAAGTCTCCAATCTATGCACCTGCACAAACAATCAAACACTTGCACCCAGCATGATAAAGGGGTTGTCAATCCCTTCACGGTCAATTGCAAGGATGAGATCTGATAGAGATAGATATAAAAGATTACTAAAACATAAAATAAAGTAAAAACAAATAAATTGCAGCAAGGTATTTTTGGGTTTTTTGGTTTATAGATCTGAAAATATATGATGGAAAATAGACCCCGGGGCCATAGGTTTCACTAGAGGCTTCTCTCTTGAAAGAAAATAGCACGGTGGGTGAACAAATTACTGTCGAGCAATTGATAGAAAAACGCAAAGTTATGACAATATCCAAGGCAATGATTATGAATATAGGCATCACGTCCGTGTCAAGTAGACCGACTCCAGCCTGCATCTACTACTATTACTCCTCACATCGACCACTATCCAGCATGCATCTAGAGTATTAAGTTCATAAGAACAGAGTAACGCCTTAAGTAAGATGACATGATGTAGAGGGATAAACTCAAGCAATATGATGAAAATCCCATCTTTTTACCTTTGATGGCAACAATACAATACGTGCCTCGCTACCCCTACTATGTCACTGGGTGAGGACACCACAAGATTAAACCCAAAACTAAGTACCTCTCCCATTGCAAGAAATACCAATCTAGTTGGCCAAACCAAACTGATAATTCGAAGAGAAATACAAAGATATTAAATCATGCATATAAGAATTCAGAGAAGATTCAAATAATATTCATAGATAATCTAATCATAAATCCACAATTCATCGAATCTCAACAAACACATTGCAAAAGAATATTACATCGGATAGAGCTCCAAAAACATTGAGGAGAACATTGTATTGAAGATCAAAGATAGAGAAGAAGCCATCTAGCTACTAGCTATGGGCCCGTAGGTCTGTGGTAAACTACTCACGCTTCATCGGAAGGGCAATAGAGTTGATGTATATGCCCTCCGCGATCGAATCCCCCTCCGGAAAAGGCCCCAAGATGGGATCTCACGGGTACAGAAGGTTACGGCGGTGGAAAAGTATTTTGCTGGACGCTTCTGTTGGTTCGGGAATATTTGGGAATTTATAGGCCAAAGATTAGGGTTAGAGGATCTCCAGGGAGACCACAAGCCAGGAGGTGCCCCCCTAGGGTGCGCCCCTACATCTTGCTATCTCCTCGTAGGTCTTCTGACCTCCTATCCAAGTCTTGTAGGTGTCTTCTGGTCCAAGAAAAATCATCGCGAAAGTTTTATTCCATTTGGACTCCGTTTGATATTCCTTTTCTGTAAAACTCAAAAACAAGGAAAAAAATAGAAACTAGCACTGGGCTCTAGGTTAATAGGTTTTGTGTAAAAAAATTAGGGTTTTTACATGCTCCAGTGAATTTAAACAATTCTGTTACAGGACGCAAAAGTTTCTGTTTTTCAGCAAGATCAAATCAACTATCACCGTAGACCATCCCAAAGGTCTTACTCGGCTCAAACACTAACTAAAACACCAAAACACAATTACTACATAGGTAATAATATGTACTTTATTGAAGAACAGTAGCAAAAACAAAAAATATAAAAATAAAATTGGGTTGCCTCCCAACAAGCGCTATTGTTTAACGCCCCTAGCTAGGCATAATGCAATAGATCTAGATATTGTCATCTAACTCCTTCTTAATTAAATCCTCCAAAACTTTTCTTAGCAAATCTTTCTTTTCTTTTCTTTCCATTCTATTAGGTGAACTTAATTCATTTAAGTACTTTGATTAGTGATTTTGACATTCATAAACCCATAGTCTGGATCATCACCATATATATCATCATAGAAAATTCGTATCTCATTTTTAATGGGTTCCCTAGTCATCTCTTCCAACCAATCATCATTAAATCCTACATAAATTCCTCTAGTTATCCAATCAAACTTATCATAATTCTCAAGGTAAAGGGCTTGAGTAATCTCAGAATAGGGAAATCTCCTCCTAAGATTTTCACTGTAAGATTGATAATCTCTAGATTCTAAACTACGCAAAGTTTCTTTATCATGAAGAATTTCCTCTATCAGAGGATGTCAATATCTTTATTGTAGAAAAAAATTCCCTAGCCTCTTGTATTATAAAATCAAATTACCGCATAAGGATGATGGTGGCAATCTTTTTAGCTTTAGGATGATTAATATTGGGGAGTTCATAAAACACCTTTTGCAAAGCGGGGTGGATGTGCACAAATTTTCTTTCTAATTTATCAATAAGCATAGCAATGGCATCCACATAAAAATTTGTATCAAGAAGGATAGATCTCTTATTAATAGGCAAAGTTCCCGTACAATCAAAGAATTCTTGAATAACACTCTTTCCAATAATATTACCGTCTCCCACATGAAAAGTTTTTGCTTTATAATTAGGGGGAGTTTCAGGTTCATGATCTAAAGAACAAGATCCAAGTTTTTCCTCAAGGTTTATGCTAGCAAGACCCTCAAAAATTTTAACGATAACATCCCCAGATCCAGACATGATGGAAGAAACCAATCTAGCACACAAGCAAACAAAAAGCAAACAAAAAGACGAACGGAAAAAGGGCGAATAAAAGGGCAAATCATTTTGTGTTTTTCTGAAAATCGTTTTAGAAGTGGGGGAGAGGAAAACGAGAGGCAAATGGAGAATAATGTAATGCAAGAGATGAGAGTTTATGATGGGTACTTGGTAGGCTTGATGTAGAACCTCTCCGGCAACGGCGCCAGAAATACTTCCTGCTACTTCTTGAGCTTGCGTTGGTTTTTTCCATGAAGAGGAAAGGGTGATGCAGCAAAGTAGAGATAAGTATTTCCCTCAGTTAGAGAACCAATGTATCAATGCAGTAGGAGGTACAAGCAAGTCTCCAATCTATGCACCTGCAGAAATAATCAAACACTTGCACCCAACGCGATAAAGGGGTTGTCAATCCCTTCATGGTCAATTGCAAGGATGAGATCAGATAGAGATAGATATAAAAGATTACTAAAACGTAAAATAAATTAAAAACAAATAAATTGCAGCAGGGTATTTTTGGGTTTTTTGGTTTATAGATCTGAAAATATATGATGGAAAATAGACCCGGGGGCCATAGGTTTCACTAGAGGCTTCTCTCTTGAAAGAAAACAGCACGGTGGGTGAACAAATTACTGTCGAGCAATTGATAGAAAAACGCAAAGTTATGACGATATCCAAGGCAATGATTATGAATATAGGCATCACGTCCATGTCAAGTAGACCGACTCCTGCCTGCATCTACTACTATTACTCCACACATCGACCGCTATCCAGCATGCATCTAGAGTATTAAGTTCATAAGAACAGAGTAACGCCTTAAGTAAGATGACATGATGTAGAGGGATAAACTCAAGCAATATGATGAAAACCCCATCTTTTTACCCTTGATGGCAAAAATACAATACGTGCCTTGCTACCCCTACTATGTCACTGGGTGAGGACACCGCAAGATTGAACCCAAAACTAAGCACCTCTCTCATTACAAGAAATACCAATCTAGTTGGCCAAACGAAACTGATAATTCAAAGAGAAATACAAGGATATTAAATCATGTATATAAGAATTCAGAGAAGATTCAAATAATATTCATAGATAATCTGATCATAAATCCACAATTCACCGAATCTCGACAAACACACTGCAAAAGAATATTACATCGGATAGAGCTCCAAGAACATCGAGGAGAACATTGTATTGAAGATCAAAGAGAGAGAAGAAGCCATCTAGCTACTAGCTATGGACCCGTAGGTCTATGGTGAACTACTCACGCTTCATCGGAAGGGCAATAGAGTTGATGTAGATTCCCTCCGTGATCGAATCCCCCTCCAGCAGATCACCGGAAAAGGTCCCAAGATGGGATCTCACGGGTACAGAAGATTACGGCGGTGGAAAAGTATTTTGGTGGACGCTTCTGTTGGTTTGGGAATATTTGGGAATTTATAGGCCAAAGATTAGGGTTAGAGGATCTCCAGGGGGACCACAAGCCAGGGGGCGCCCCCCCTAGGGTGCGCCCCTACGGCTTGCCGTCTCCCCGTAGGTCTTCTGACCTCCTATCCAAGTCTCGTAGATGTCTTCTGGTCCAAGAAAAATCATCGCGAAAGTTTTATTCCGTTTGGACTCCGTTTGATATTCCTTTTCTGTAAAACTCAAAAACAAGGAAAAAACAGAAACTGGCACTGGGCTCTAGGTTAATAGGTTAGTCCCAAAAATAATATAAAATAGCATATTAATGCATATAAAACATCCAAAACAGATAATATAATAGCATGGAACAATCAAAAATTATAGATACGTTGGAGACGTATCCGGCACACATATCAAGTTGTACTTGCAACCAACATAGCTCAAGTGGCTGAATTGGCTCACGCGGCTCAAGTTGTGTTTGTTCTACTTCTTCTAGAGTTGCTTGTCCTTCTGCCCCTTTTTCTAGCGCTTCATGATCCTCTGCATTTTCGGCGCCCCATTGATCATCCTCTCCAAATGATGGATCCACGGGATTGGAAAAAATACTAGCAATGTGCCCTAGTCCTCCACATCTTGTGCGCTTGCACCTCCTACGTGTACCTCCCTCTGCACTTGATCTTATCATGTTCTTCCTAGGCATTCCTGGTGGTCTAACCAAAACTGGAGCGTGAAGTTTAAAACCTGGATCAATGATGTTCCATTGGTCTTTTTCCAACAATGCAGGCACATTCTCAGCATATGTTGCCTTAAACTTCACAACAAAGAAATATTCAGACACATACTGATCAACCTCACCAACTTCACCCCCGATGAGTGTCATGAAAAACAGGGCATGTATGCATGGCTGCCCACGGATCTGCCATTGCCTACATCTGCATGTCTTAGTACTTAAATCCACTAGGTACCTCCATTCCCTGATTTTAGTGTCAGTATATGTTACCTTGGCCTCGTGTGTTGATCATCTAATGCATTTCATCCTCAATCCTCTTGCCATGGCATGCAATGCCTTTATCACAGACGGGATTATGACATGGCCAACATATTGTGTATCTGCAATTCTTCTACGCAAATCCATCTTTATCATAATCATCTGCCTAATCTTGTCAAATGCTTGCCACAACATAAGCCCTTTCACTGACTGAATTTTTGAATTGAAACACTTGGCAAGGTTATTGGTCACATAGTCTACCTTGCATATTTCATTAAATTTGCTTCTTAACCAAACCATTCCATGATGCGCTTCCATGTATTCCCGCACAGCAGAATTTTCAGTATACAAAACTCTCAAGTGGTACTCATGTTTCCTCAAGTTGCAAGTGTATGATGCTGGCCATAGATTCTCATCATACAGTTTACCCCTGAATTTCTTTGTAAAATTAGTAGCTAGGTATCTCATACATTCCTTATGCTCAACTCCAGGGAAAACTACATCTAACACGGTCTCTAAACCCTTGCAAGCATCTGTGTGTATAGCCAATCCTTGTGGCTGCCCTATAATGTTGCGCAAATTCTTCAAAAACCACACACAACTTTCCTTTGACTCCATCTCGAAAACACCATATGCCACTAGGAAAAGCTAGTTGTGTGCATCAACTGCACAAGCAGCTACTAGCTATCCACTAAATCTCCCATTCAAAGTTGTTGCATCCACAGCCAAATAAGGCCTGGAACCGTCAAGAAACCCCTTCCAACAAGCCTTGAAACAAAAAAAAAACCCTCCTAAAACATTCCTTCTCAAATGTCTTCCCCCTAATTTTGTATTGTACACTGGTACAGCGAGGTGCTATACAAACGATTTTTAACCCCTTTCCGCGACGGCATTTGGAACCGTCGCCAAGTGAGTGACTGTGATAAGGGGGTCCTTCCCACACGACCCAAAAACCGTCGGGGATAGGGGCTCCATCCTTGCAACTCGTTTGTGCTCGCATTGCCATCGTAGTCGGTATTCTGTGGTGCTACGTTTACGATGCGCGGCCCATCACAAACGGTTCATGATTATACAACGTGTACGATAAGCAGACAATCATACACATTCACTTTTCCCGAACCGTATGCAATAACTAATTAAGAAGATTAGCTAATCGTCTTACGAGTGTCGGATAGGATTACAAAACGTCGGACTGTCGTAACATCGTCGTACATGACAACTATCGCACACGCTATTCTGTGGTGCAATGTTTATGATGCATACCACATCAGAAACAGTTCATGGTTGCAAATCGTGTATGACAAGGCAACTATCACAAACTTTTAGTTTGCCCGCACCGTTTGTGATATTGTCTGACATTGCACACGCTTTGCAAACGGCAACTGTGTGCATGCTTGCACACGTTTGCTCCCTGTGAACCGTGTCAGATTATGGTGTATATCACAAATGTTTGTGTTTTACCGACCGTGTGCGTCGTAACGACCTACAGAACGTAATTTCACCATAATTTAATTGCTGCTATTTCAAATTGTATCGGATTTGAATTTGAAAGTATGCTATAGCTTTATTCATATCCATCAGGTTCAAACAACCAATGCATTATTCGATTCATAGGTACATATGTTCAAGAATTACATAAGCACCAAATAAAGAATGATGAACCACAGTTGTATACTTGTACTATTAAAGACAGTAAAGAAAGAGGCAAAATACATTCTGGTTGCTGAACAAGGTGAAGCGGAATGCCCATATTGTGCCCTCCTCCATGCAGAAGGCACGCACGACCCTAGACCAACCCCTTGTGATGGCCGACCGCCCATCCTTCACGGTCTTCATGAAAACATCTAGATAATCATCGTGTTCTGGTAGAAATAATTTAACCTTTGCATGCCCACCAATCATGTAGTTTGAGAGGTAATCTTGGGTAAACTGCTTTGGGAACCACTGCAAAGGAAAAAGATTCAGACATTGTCATCTAACACAACTCATTATGGGCAGTAAAAAGAAGGCTGCAGAGTTCTTACTTACCATCCTGCAGTTCGCTATTGTCTTGGATAAAGTGTAAACAAATAGTTTAATTGCCATCTTTTTACCCATTTTACTAACAATCTTTATCAGGTTCCTCACTTGATGCTGGTTCATCGATATTTCATTGTCCCATACGCAGAAAGGGTCAAAGCGCGGATCTTTACCAATGACATATGTACCTAAAATCACCAAGTTAATATTAGAAGCTAAACAACAATTGCACAATGATGTAGTACAACACTCTTTTATAATATCTTATAACATCCAATATACTCACATATTAGATGAATTAACATCTTATATTATGGGCCGGAGGGAGTTTATTGCATTTTTACAAATTATCGGTTGATTAACTGCTGTTGTATCCATGGGTTAGAGTTAGTTTGAGCTAGTTTGGGCTCAAATAGCCCTAAAGTATATCCAAACATGAGGGCCAGTTTGAGCTAGTTGCATCTAACCCACCCAAAAAAACTATCCCACCCAAGAGGTGCTAATTGGAGCTAGTTCTCCTAGTGCATTTATTGTCAATCTAACCCTGTCATCCAAACACCTCTTTGGCTAGAGTTAGTTCAGGGTTAGTCATGAGCTAGAAACTAACTCTAACCTCTAGCTAAGTTGAGTATCCAAACAGGGTTGTGTTGTTGTTGTTGTTGCTGCTGCTCTTCTACGTATATCTAGACATCATCAGAACATTAAGGTAACACTCTTCCTTGTTGCTATGTAGCCTAGGATTGCATATTTAGACATTAAGTACAGTGCATGTTGCTATGTAGCCTCAGATATATTACATATGGCCCTAGTTAACCTAACGATAAATGGGTTACAGATATATTCAGTTAAAAGTCCGATTCACCGATTAGTCCCTTATCGGCCCCCGGCCTATATGGTACCAGCTACCGATATCCTGAACAGTGGGTATATATAAGCCATGGGATGAAACTAACCGCGATGGAAAACAGTAGTCGTTCCCAAAATTGTCCTGTGTAAGTACATCGAGAGGCATGTTAAGCACAACAGGCTAAACATCAACCAAATATATCCATGGCAGACGAAATAATCTCCAAAAGATAGCTTCAGTGTGCAGCTTTAAGCATGCTAGTAAAGCAAAACATGTGGAAAGGTGTGTTAACTGCAACAGGCATAACATTTAACAACAAGCAAACATAGTCATTCAAACTGGTATTGTGCCGGTCTAAGTACACCAGTTACTGTTAAATAAAAATGGAAAGGTGTGTTAACTACAAGATGCAGCAACCAAATGTAGTCATTCATAGTGGTATTGTTGAAACTGGTATTGATGAAATTGAACTACACAGTTCATACTTGCACATATAGAACATCACGTTGTGAATAATTGGAATAAACAAGGCATACTACGAACAACCAAAGATAGCATTTGGAACAGGACATATGCTAACTACAAACAACCGAACAATAAAAAAACTTTAAAAGAGGCATATGCTAGCTATAACAGGCTTAACAGCAAGCAAATGTATGCATTCCTATCGGTACGTTTAAAACTGGATTGATGAAAATGTACTGTACAGTAAATAGTTGCACATATAGAGCATCACATTGTGAACAACTGAAATAAACAAGGCATACTGCAAACAACCAAATATAGCAATTAAAACTGGACATATTCTCACTACACTACAAAAGGGACTCGACAAAACAAATCATGGGTTCCCCCCTGTGAAGAGGCATGACAAAACAAATCATGGGTTTCCTCACTTGTCACAGATGGGCTCGTTCCCGTGGGAAGAGCACGGACCCTGGATGCGCTCCATGTTGTCACAGATGGGCTCCTTCCCCTTGGAAGAGCACGGCTGTAGGGTGCTCTCCCTGATGCCGCAGACGAGATCTTTCCCCTTGGAAGAGCAGATGCGCTATATACCCTTGGAAGAGCCGGAGAGGGTGCCCTCCTCGTGGTCTCCGTCGATGAGTTCTGACTTGGAAGTTGTGGATACCAAGCCAGCGTCACAGAACATGTCCTTCAAAAATGACAAAAGGGGCTCGATGGCGATGTAGGATGGCAAATTCTTGACAGCGAGCCAGAGGAGATCAGCGGCGGGGCCATGGACGAGATCGACGGCGGTTGAACCCAAGGGGTTGGGGGTGGGCCACTTAACCTGTGACATAGCCCACGTTAGGCCGTCACTGTTGATGACCTCGATGTCGTAGCCGGCGTCTGCGATATACCCGCATACTCTAGCCCGCTGATTGAGTGCCTGCAGCCAATAATGGTCGTCAGCTTCCTCGGCGACCACCTCGGTGACGTCGGGCGAAGAGACCGTGATACACCTCTTTTGGGCCAATCGCTCCTTGAGCTCCACAGGAAGCGTAGCCGGGCTTAGGCTGCGATGCACTGGAGTGGGGGATGGGGATCTGTGGGAAAGGGGCCGTTTGGTAGGCGTCATCTAAGAAACTCAGGGCGGCCTGGGTATGGATATCGGTGGGTAAGCTGCACTGGCAAACTGGCAGATGTTGACAATGTAGGCCTTGCGGCAGTGGCAGCGGCGGCGAACTGTAGGTTTCGAGGAGGGGGAGGGGTTGTGGCTGGCGGGGTGGGGGTGACCGTGGGGGGACGCTCGTGAGCGATGAGCGCGCGCGAGGAGGTTTTGGTGTGTGTGTGGAGGGGGGCGGGGGTGTGTTTGAGGAAATGACGCGGCTACTGAAAATTTTACTACGCGGGAGTGAAATGCCAGGGCTATTGAAAATTTGGATGATGGTGCATCGCATACTGTCCGGAAATAACAACCGTGTGTTATGAAACAGAAAAACCCTCGAGGCGGGCAGGTATTTTCGAGGGATGCAGGTGGGTGCGGGAACAACAAACATCACACATGGTCGAAACATAATAACCGTCTGTTATCAAACAGAAAAAACCTGCAGGCGGGTAGATATTTTTGAGAGGGGAAGCCTTGTGGAGCCCAATGTACTGTGCGGATGTGCGTGATAGGGGCACCGGCGTGCCACACAGTTTGTGTGAGTGAACCGTGTCTGCTGCATCATCCGACTTGTCTAATGTTCATAAATTTGGCGAAAATGACGCGGGAAAGGGTCAGAACACGAACACACTTGCATGTGGACCAAATATATGTATGAAAAAGGGTGGTTTGATGTTCAAATACCAAATGCAACTTCGATGTGGCACCTATCTCGCAAAGCGCACGGTATTTGCTTAAGCCCCACCCCCCCCCCCTCGTGTCGGCAGGAGGGAATCCTAAGCTATGAATGCATGCCCCCCCCCCCCCCACTGAGGTTCACCTAGCAAAGTGCGAAGTAGCAGCCCCCCCCCATCACACACACACACACACACACACACACACGCGCGCGTGCATGCACACACACACACACACACTTTCAGTCAGCGGGCCGGAGAGGGCATCTCACCAAGATGTATCGTAAAACGGACCAAGAATAATCCACCTTGGTCATACAACCTCTCTCTTGTTGTTGGTCAAAGTGATGGCCGTCCATGCGACCCCAGAGATGGGCTAGCTCGCCAATAATCATGCAAGTAGCTAGTCCCCGAAGACAACCACTGCCTACGCGTGGCCCAAACATATGTATGGAGAGGTGTTGATGTTTGAATACACAATGGAACAACTTTGATGTGGCACTATGCTTTCAAACCAGAAATCCCCACACGGAGCGAGGGTTAGTTGACAATGCATATGTATGTCACACCACACTTCGAGCCGATGACGGGGATTCATGCATGCATGCGTGCATAGTATGTGCTCAAACTTAATTAGGTCTGAATCTCACCATGACCTATACTACGATAACACGAACCAAAGGAAGAATCCGCCATGGTAACCTATCTTGTTGACGGTCAAAGTGATCATGGATGTCCACACGGGCCCATGAATATATTGGCTTGTCGCCGATAACCATGCGAGGGAGTGTACCGTTCGAAGACAACCACGACATGTATATGTATGCATGGAGGTGATGCGTGCATGCATGTTTGAATACCATTCACAACATTGATGTGGCGCGTGCGTCGAAAATCGTACAGTCCCCACACAGAGCGAGATCGGTTCATGACGTGTCGTGGTACTAGCCACTTCGACTCGATGGGAGGGCCAGATTCATGCGTACACATGCATGTGTGTGCTCAAACTGTATCATGTCATCCCAGAGCATGACCTATATATATACCATATTACAAACAAAAAATAATCCCCTCCTAAGTCAAATTAACCTCTCTCGTTGTCAAGCAAAGTAGTGATGGACCAAGCGGGCCCACAGATGGAAAGCATCGATATCGCTGATAACCGCATGAGTGGGTGCGAGAGGACAACCACCATCATTTTGCATGTGGGCCAAACATATGTTGAATATCGTAAAGTCCCCACACAGAGCGAGGTTCATGAAGCGTACTACATATGATGGTCCCCTTCCCCCTCTTCGACGCATACTATATGATCCTACCATAATACAACCCAAAAAGAATCCTCCTTGATGGTGAAATTAATTAACATCTCCCGATGTAGGTCATAGTGATGCATGCATCGACGATGACCTCGCGGGCCAACAGATGGAAGCGTCACACGTGAGTGTCCTAGGATAACCACCGCCTGCATGCATGTGGCCCAAAGAGGTGTTGTGTGATGTTTGAAGAGCCAATTCACAACTTTGATGTGGCACGTGCCTCGGAAACCGAAAAGTCCCGACACTGAGTGAGGTGTACTTGTTCACGGACACGTACGTATAGTATATATGCTAGTCCCCTCCAATCTCTTCGGCGCGTACTATATACTCCCACCATAACACAAACAAAAAATATTCTACCTTGCTGGTCAAATTAACCCCTCTGCCAGCTGTTGGTCAAAGTGATGGACGACGACCTCGCGCGCCCGCAGAAAGCGTCACACGCGAGTGAGTGTCGTGTAGGACAACCACCGACTGCATGTGGCCAAAACATGTATGTATGAAAGGGTTGTGTAATGTTTTAAATAACGAATTCACTTCTCTGTTGTGGCACCTGCCTCACAAAATGGCCACACGGTGGCTCACGACTCGTAGTGTACTGCCAGCCACCCCCACCCCCCAGACGCGCGCGCACACACACACACACAGACACACACACACCGCGCATCCACCGCAACTACGATGCATGTTAATTTTTTCCACGGTGAACATATGTTACCAAAGGAGGGATGTTTTAATTTTGAAAAAAAACAGAGATCATTAAGACGTTTTAGTACATTGATTGGTTTTCTATGGGTATAATGTGCAAAAATCAAATTTGAGCTACATGCACACATGACAGTGCACCAAAATGGATTGGAAAAACACATGTGTCTCACTAGGTGCATGTTTACTCCCCGTGCAAGAAATTTCAAACATTGATAATCTTGATTTTTAAATTCTAGTACATCCAAAACTTATTTGAAATTCATGAAACTTATCGTGTTGTCATATGGACACCAATACAAAGTGGCATTGTACTTTTTTTGTCAAATTTGAGACCAGTTTTGATGTAATCTTTATCTTCTTACAAACGGGAGATTATTAATAATTGGGAACCAATATCGCAAATGGATTATTTATTCGAACCATGGGCGTTAGACCAACAATGGATACGTGCCATGCTTCGGTTAAGCAATAAAGCGGCAGCATTAATCATCAAAATAGAAAAACAATATACGTGCCGCCACGCGACCCCTGTGCCGTGCGAGTAGGCGTGAGTTGACGGGACGCATGCGACCAGTCCACCGTGTAGGCAGACCGGGAGGCGTGCATGCAGGTGTGTGAGTTGATGGGAGGCGTGCTCGCTGCGTAGTGTCATCAGGAGGCGTGCGAGTAGCTGTGTGAAATGACGGTAGGCATGCCAGCAGTCCGGTGCGCAGGCTCACCGGGAGACGAGCCAGTGGTTTGACCGCCGCCCGCCTCTCTCCCACTACTCCATATTAATCGCACGCCCGAGCGGCCACACGCCCCATCTTCGCCACACACATAATCCTCTCTCTCCGCCTGCATCCTCGACGCCGCTCTCAGTCCTCACCGCCGTCTGTGTATGAGGATGCCACCGAAGCGCCCCATCGGAGGGAGTGCCGACGCCGGCGCTGCGGAAGCATCGGAGCACGGCGTGAAGATGGAGACAGAGGTTGCCGTCGCCGCCGCCGAGGTCTCGTTGCACCCTGACGTCGTCGATGGCATCATGCTTCCACAGCCGGAGCCGGAGGTCCACACCGACTCCGGCGATGACCCCGGTGACGACTCCGGCGACGACTCCGACGACCACTCCGGCGATGACTCCGATGACGACGGACAACCCGTTAGTCATCTATACTCATTTATGTGTCAAATACATCCTAGGGTTTCTCTGGTTACTCCTGCCTCCCCCTTTTTGAAATAGAAATCCTATGGTTATGTTCTCTCAATCCATGAAATCTGAGTAAGTTTCGTTAGATCCGTGTAGTGTATTGATTGTTTGAATAGTCAAAATGATAAGTGATTAGTTGTTTCATCTGTACAAATGATTTTTGCTAATAATCTGACTAGGGTTAGTGTTTCGTGCTAATAATTCTTAGCCAGGGCTTGACAATTGATTTTTGAATGACCTAAATATATGTTTGTGCCTTTTTTTTCAAGATTGGTTTGTACATAGACAATTGTGTTTAAAAATTGAACCATAATCTTTGGATATGTCTAAAATATAGCCATAAAATCCATAAATTCCTAATCCTACTTTACGGCATGTAAACATTGATTTGATGCCAAATTTTGGCAACTGCCAAATGTTCGCTAGAGATTAGTTTGTAAACATTAATTTGATGCCACATTTTTTTTACTATATGTATAGGTGTTGTCTGACGATGTCGACTGCGAGGATGAAGATGGCCAGAGGAGGTACAAGAGGCAAATCCTCAGGGAGCTTTATGCGGGAATGCATAACAGGCGTATTAGGACCTGGGACGGCGGCTATCGATGCCCATTTTGCAACCAAAAGCTTCATGACGCGTATCAAAGTGTTCTGGCGCATGCAAGAGGACGAGCCGTTGGCTCCTTCAGGCAGAAGTATTCTCGCAGGGTGGCGCACGCCGCGTACGCCGAGTACTTGGAGAAGCTTCAGGATCGTGCCGGCAGATGAGATGAGATGTGGGATCGAACTATGTACGCTTGAGTATGCTTAATGACGGTTGAACTATGCTTGTGTACGCTTATTATCTATGTCTGAGTATGTTTAATCTATGTTTAATTATGTCTAAATGTGGGATATGGATGCAATCAGCTCGGTTGATGGAATCTACCTCCATCCTGGTTTATTGGTCCCCTTCGTAATTTGTGTTAAATTTTGACCAAAGATTTAACTGACAAAATGTTAGTGCAGGCCAGCAAAAATTATATCGTTGGATGCGTATTTGAACATAGTGTTCAATGATATAATTTTTGGTGACATGCATAAACATTTGTTAGCTAAATCTTTGGTCATAATTTGGCCCAAATTACAAAGGGGACCAATAAACCAGGATGGAGGTAGTAGGTCAATCACACACGGTTCCCAAAATTGGAACCGTGTGCAATGACTTTCATTTTCCCTGTTACGTCAATCACACATGGTTGGCTCTAGCAAACCGTTGCCTCCGGAACTCTTTGTGGGACAGAAAACTCTCACCACCCAATTCAAAAAATAAAAAAGAAAACCCTCACCATCCCCACATCACAAAAACCCTCACCCCGCCCGCCACCCCCTCCGGTCCCCATTCACACCTGCACAAGCTCCTCCGCGTCTATGCATGGCACCGCCTATCACCGCGGCAACCACTTAGCTCGATACCTGTCACCGCCGCCAGGCTGCCGGCAAACCCACTGCATTTCGCCACTTCTGCTTGCCACCGCCTATCGCCATTGACCTTCTCGGCGCTGCTCGCAGTCGACCCAGCTCCGCCCGGTTGGGGAATCTGCCGTATTGAGGGTTTTTTCTCATGGACAACAAGGTAACTAATTTAATGAGATATTATCTCATCTCTTATCCCAGTTCATCTGCCTCCTTTAATCACCCGGCCGAAATCGCCGTGAATTCATTTTTATTCGAGCTGATTTGAGGATTTTCTTTCATTTATAGGGTGTACAATGAACGGACACATCAGGACTTTGCAGCCTCGGCCAGACATCCATGGAGTTCCATCTCACCGTACCAGATGACTTGAGGATGCGCGCGGTATGTTCAATCTCACCCTAAATCGGTTGGCATGGCCTACTTTCCTGAACAAATACTATATATTGCTGCATTTGGATAAAATGTGCCACATGCAGCATATACGTTAAAGGGGATTTTTTTCCTCTTCTTTCTATATTAGGCAAATTAATGATGTATTGTTCTTTCGATTACTCTCATATTTCCATGACATCATGGTTACCCTATCTGTTTAATTATAGATTTTTGTCCTTTGATTTCAACTGCTGTACAGTTCTTTCAATTTCGCCCATATTTGCATGTTACCATATTTTTAACAATCCTACCATTTTCTGCAGTACGTCCCTTGCTATGCAACAGAATCTGTAGTACACAATCTTTCCCTTTAAATAAATCAAGACTGCAGGGATGTCATACTGAACACAAACCATGGATTTACAATCATTGCTTTTGTAAGACTTGATGAATGTGGTTACTCCTATTTTGCCAAGGGCCTTTGGATAGAAATTTCTAAGTTTTATGTACTGAAAGCTGGCACTAAAATTGCACTGCACATAAAAGACCCTGGTCATGAGATATATGCTAACTTCCCCGACGATATCATCCGTCCAGACTTTGTTCGAAGTAAGTGTTCTTTTCAAGTATCTGCATGTTGACTTACCCAGCAATATCAAAGGAATTGTGTAGTATTTAAGCAACCAATTGTTATTCCATTTTCTTACTCTATTCCTACCTACTAACTTCTAGTTACCAATACACTTTTCTATTGCCCTGTTTTAACTAAATATTCCCTGTACCCCCACTTCTATTAGAAAGCGCCACTGATGAGGAGACTCCGGAGGTGGAGAACGAGGCTGCCAACAAGCGGAGGCGGGTCGAGCAAGAACCGCAAGCGACTCCAGCGGGCCTAGACTTCATCAGCAGCCTCCCCGATGATATGTTGACAGTCATCATCTCCCTCCTCCCAATCAAATATGGGGTGCGGACAACCGTCCTTTACCGGTGGTGGCTCCCCCTATGGAACTCCACCCCTCTCGACCTCATCGACACCCACGAGCTCTGTCATGGCTATTGCAAAAGCTTGGATGCGTTCTCCAAGATCCTCGGCAGTCACCCTGGCCCAACCAAAGGCCTTAGCATGGGCATGTTCCGTTCCAACGGCAAGGACCGAGCCAAGCTTGACGACTGGTTCCGATCCCCCGCCCTAGATCAACTCGAGGAGCTCACTTTTGATGATGGGCATATGCGCTTGTTGCCAACGTCCGCGTTCCGCCTCGCGCCCGCTCCCCCCCCCCTTAATGATGCGCCCGCTCTTATTCTACCATGACTGAGCACCTCGAGCTCGTCGCCGTCTGCCTCCCAAACGGTGACATGAAGCGCCTGCTCCGTGGCTGTACTGCACTCGAGTGCCTTCGTCTTCAGGCGATCAATGGGTTGAGTAGCTTCCACATCACCTCCATGACTCTCCGGACTATTTATGTGTGTTGCTGCTGCTGCAAGAAGACATCACAAGATGTGTACCATGGTATGGTCATTGAGGACACGCCTTCACTTGAGAGATTACTCGTAGTTGATCAAGAAGGTCCAACAAGAATCAATGTCATTTCTGCGCCGAAATTGACAGTGGTGGGCTACTCGTCTGACAAATACTCTGAACTTGTTATTGGATCCACACCTGTTCAGGTACAACAGCTGCCTTCTACCTCTCCTTCTAGAAATTAACATTATTTCTAATTTTGAAGATGTATGTTCGTCTGTCATCCAGAAAATGATTCCGACAAGCTTGACCCCGAAACTGCGCACAGTGAAGGTCTTGGCGCTAGTATCTATCGGCCCCAACCTGGAGCAAGTTGTCAGTTTCCTGAGATGCTTTCCTTGCCTGGAGAAGCTATAAATCGAGGTGATGTTCCTTTCCTGTTAAATGTTAACCATCAGGGAGTTTAATTTGTGACACCTTTTTCCAAGTTTACAATGACAATGTACTACGATTTCTGAAGGATTTTTGGAGGATTTCAGTACATACATGTCCCCCCCCCCATATTGGTTGCTTGATCCATATGGTTACAATCCATAAGCATTTCTCCTTTGGATTCATCTGTACTAGTTTTTTAGGGAACTTTTCATCCACTACAACCTCTTGTGAAGAAGGCTACATTTTTCTAGATTGTAATCAAATGCCCATGTTAATCATGTCGGATCGAAGATGGCACGTTAGTGCATTTTACAAATCCTGCAAACCAAATAGGCTTGTAGTAGTGTTCAAAACTGCATGTAGGCACTAACATGTTTTCTTCTTTTGCAGATAAGATTAGGCCCGGTGGTGGATAATGTGATACAATATAACAATCACATCGAATGCCTAGATCTGCATCTCTCAGAAATTACTTTGAACTCCTACCGAGGGACTTTACCGGAGATTATATTTGCCAGGTTCTTTGTTGTCAGAGCAAGGGTGCTGAAGGTAATGAGGTTTGCCCTACATTTATTTCCCAAAAATGAATGGTTTGTTGATCAGCGGCAGCGGCTGCGGCAGAATGGAATAGGCTCCGAAAATGCTGAATTTCATTTTGGAACTTCAGATGACAGAGTAATCGGAAGTCATCGTGTCAACCCCATACATGACTTCTCAGTGGCTGACCCCTTTGCAAAAATTATGAGGTTTCGAAACCAGCCTTACAAGTGGTAATATTAGTTTGAACCTCTCTTATATCCATGTTCAGCGGATCAGCGCGAGCGTTTGCAGCTGATGAGCTGAATTTCATTTCTAATATCAGTTTGAACCTTGTAATCTTCGAATTTGAGCCATATAACTCTGGAATTTGAACCTTGTAATATTTCGATCTTTTGTGGTACAATCGTTGAAATGGCATCGTATGAGACTCATATATTGGTAGCACTATTTTGACCTTAATATGCAATGGACTTAGATTTTATTAACCATTCTCGAATCTGTTTACCTTGTCAATCTCATAGCACACGATCTGTATAGCTTCTCGACTGCGATCTTCGACATTATTACACACAGTTGGTTTCTTCAACCGTGTGCCCTGTAGAGCGCAGATTTAATTATCGCACTCGAGTGTCCGTCATCACCCTTCTGTGTAACTTTGACCTCATCACCCATGCATAAACTTATGACCGAAGTCATTCCACACACTTCATTTTTACAAAGCTTTTTGCCAATAAACACCCACGATTTGTCCCTCTTCTAGCCGACGCGTGGCATAAACTAGCCGGGCGTGAAGCTTACGCGGTAAACTGCGCGGTAGCACGGGAACAGGCTCACCGACGATACATTTGGCGCCTCTTCGAGCCCACGCGTGGTCAAACAAAACACGTGCGGTGTTGTCAAGCATGCACTGGAATCCTCCGCTATGAACGTGGTGACAAGATGTGATAATTACGGGCCGGCCGGCCCCCATTTATTACAGCGGCCATTTAACCCTTGTGTCTCTTCAACCTTTCGATTGCACCCCACCATTGCAAGAAGCACACCCACCACGAAAAATTCATAGAGGGTATCCTGCGCGGCTCCAATGGTGCTCCGAGTGGCTGCCGACGACGAGTAGCAGTTCACCATGCATGCCGTGGTGGACACCCGCAAAAGGTTCACGGAGCTCTCGGTGGTGTACACCAACAACCCGGTCTGGGTGGAGCACTCCAACCACATCATGGAGCTGTTGCATGCTAAGGAGAAGCACAAGGTGGTCGGGTTCGACCTCATGTACATCCACGCTCGTGCCGGGTCTCGTCCCAAGGTCGGTGTCGCCAAGATGTGCGTGCGCAATCACATCCTCGTTTACCACTACTGCCTGGCCACAAGGCCTTGCGAGCGTTTCACTAGGTTTGTCAACAGCCCCCACTACATGTTCGCTACAGTGGACATCACCAACAATGTAAAGGTGCTCAAGAATTCGGGCATCGCCTGCCAGAATCTTGTCGACATCCAGGGCCAATACAAGATCCGGGGCAGCAACGAGCAGGAGAAGGGTTCACTGGTTCACCTTGCCGAGGCAATCATCGATCCCTACTACAGAGACATGAAGGATTCCTGCAACAAGGACAAGCATGCCTGGCACACGGCCTGGATGGAGAAACTCGATAAAGCTCACGTCGTGTACGCGGCCAAGGAGGCGTACACGAGCTACGAGATGTACAGGCGGATCGTTGACATGAGGAAGTGCCTCCTTCCCCAAAACGGCCAGGGATCCAGCCGAAAGCAGAGCAATGGCAAGCGCCGTCGCAACAAGAAGTAGATGATTAGATCCTCATTTCTCCTAGTTTAGTACGCATGTAATTGCTTACTTTGGTGTGTGGAAATGTTATGTGTGTAGTCACTTGTGTAATTGTATGCTTAATTTGGTTATGCAATGCTGTCTTTTTCAATATATATGTTGATGCTCTATAGACAGAGCGTAGATGTTGTGCAGACAGAGCAAATCACATCGCACACGGACTAAACAATGGAACCCGTCGGTGATGATTTCATCAATCACTGACAATTGTATACCAACGATCGTTTGCTCACAACACACACGGCTTGTTAACAGGAATCGTCTGTGTTGTCATCGGTCTTCCCACACATTTCCGATTACAGACCTGTTTGCCGCGTATCACACACATCATGTTAAGTTGAACCATTTCTGTTCTCTTGGCTCAACGCAAACAGTTCATTCGAGTGAACTGTATGCCGTATATCACACACACCTTCACCTGGCTGACCGTTCCTTTTGTGTTGCCTAATCACAAACAATTCATCCGAGTGAACTGTGTGTCGTATATCGCACACACCTTCATCTGGCAACCCATTTCTGTTCTTCTGCCTCATCGCAAACAGTTTATTGGACTGAACCATATGCCCAACATCGCACACGCAACTAAAATCTGAACCGTGTTTGATGTGTCCGCCATCGCAAACGTTTTGCATCTTTTTTTACGGTTCTTTTACATCACCATTTGCGATTAATGCATCGCACACAGTTTCGTCAAAGGGTCTCTGATCGTAGTGTTGCGTTAGCAGCATCCTGCAGTAGTGGTACCGTATGCTTGTCAAGCTCTACAACACTGCCTGGACTTGCCATCTCCACTTCATCTTTGTAGGCGTACAACAAAGTAAAACTATCATTCCATGGACCATTAATTCTGTCAAGAGCCATTGGCTTTGCATAAAAATCCTCATGTAAGGTATGCTCATCTTATACTTATCAAACAACAACTTGGGTAGTGCTGTAGGACCAAGTGTTGGTGTCTCTCTAAGCCAATCCATGATTGTATCTGCCACCCACTTAGTTTTTGCTAATTTTGTTGATGGGACTCCTCCAGGTGGGTAAGTGTGCGTATGTGGGTTATGTTTGACCTGAATTTAATGAAACAATTGTATCAAGGGAAATAGACGGGATCAAGTATCACCGAAACTAATGTTGTGTACAAAATTAAATACCTGAATATATTGACTTGTACGCATACGGGAGGCATGCAACCTCCACCTAAACCTCTCATATGGACAGTGAACCGTCAACCTACTGGGATCACTCTTGTCAATCACAAAATCATTTTAAATGAGAATGCAGTATGTAGTCAGTGCATTCCGACGGTCCATCATCAATTCAAATATTGTTCCTAGGGTAAGCTTAGGATCATTCCTGTCCCACTCAATTGTTGGCATGTCCTCACCAGCATATTCATCTAGAACCAACATGTCAGCGTTCTCCTCCTTCTCTTCATCATCAGTGTCATCAAATCTAGCAGGGCCGGTTGGCTCCTCTGGGTATACATCCTGCATTGCTTGTTTGCTGAATTCATCAACCAATTCAAGGTACATCCTCTCATCCTTGTCATCGTTTCGAGGCACTAGCTCGTCAGGCTGTGCATCATCTTCTATATCCACTACAGCACTCGCCTGGCTTTCACTGCTAGTAGGTTTAGCGGGTCCTTACCTACGATGAGTGCAGGGCCGCTCACTATTAGTAGAGTTATCAGGTGCCACAACCTTTCTCTTTTCCCATTCTTTTGGAAGCTGGAGCACGTCAATTTGAATTTTACCGAAATGGCTAACAACATTCAAAGCAAAAAGAGTTTCTACATGCTCATCGCAAGTTAGTGACATAAATTTTTGCTCAAAACTATCAAAAAAATTCAGTTCAACAGCACCGTCTTGGCTCCAGGGATAATCAGAACAGAGGGAGTTACATAAATCTTTAAATGAAATAATTGTTTCTACCACCTTTGGATAGGAAAATCCAGACAAATGATGCGCTTTTGTACCTTGTAGGATGCTAGTTTCCATTCTAACTACGAGCCGAAAGGCAAGCGCTGGATCAATCATACAGCTAGGCAGGCAATAATTAAGTCAAGTAGGCAACAATTCACTCGCCCATTGGTCAAATACTAGGCATATTATCGAGTTAGATCACACATTACAAGGGTTCCAAGGCTTACCCAGCCATAATCCATGAGTTCTCTGGTGCTCCTGGTTTGACCCAATCCTCCCCACAGTCGATGGGACGGAGGCGGGTGTCGCGCAACATTGGCCAAGCCTATGCAGCTCAATCTGCTACCACAGGTCCACCCTCCAAACCCCCTCACGCCAGTACAAGCCAGGGGCACGAAACGCGGCAGATCAGTGCACCACAGGCAAGGGTTCCTGTCGATTGTAGGCTAGATTGAGGGACGGTGGTGGGCTCGGTGGGTAGGGGTTTTGGGGGGGGGGGTGCGGTGCAACCTTTCTTCGGCCACCCCGCCCGCTATCGGCTGCGGCGGGGGGTGCTCCAGCGGCGGCGTTTGTGTGGGAAACGGCTCAGGTACCAGCTATTCAAAATGTGGTGTGTGTGTGTGTGTGTGAGAGAGAGAAAGAGAGAGAGAGAGAGCCATCCGCCTGCCTAGGCCCCATGTGCAGTAAGTTGCCTCTGCCCCACCTATCAGGATATCAGGCGGCCCCATTAGTCAGGAGGACACACACACAAAAAACCCTAGTCGGGAGGTCAAAAGGTTTGACTGGCGACAGTGCAACATCGGGCTTTTGTGAGTTGGTGGTGGAGGGGGAGGGCAAAAGTGAGCAAAGTAAGTTGTCTGGGAAAAACTGAGCACAACTAAGCAACCAGGGGCATAGAAATAGAAAACCCAAATAGTAATTGAGAGACAATGCGCTTTCAACGACAATACTTTCCATTATACTTCCATAACGTCTCGCGCAATAATTATACTCTAGTTGTGTTTTGTCTCCTGATCCGCTACTGAACGCGTTTGTACCCACCAACTTCTGGTATTTGTCTCGGGCGTTTAATCTACATTTGAATCAATGGGGTCATTTAATCAAAGAGGTAACACCATACTTCCTAATCATACCCCTTTGTCATATTTTGCCGGCCAATCCGCAGATGCAATCCTGGTAACAAAAATATGGTTCATTGTACTTCCACAACATTGATACGTCTTCGTTGTATCTATAATTTTTTATTGTTTCATGCCAATATTATACAACTTTTATACAATTTTGGCAACATTTTATATGATTTATTTGGACTAACATATTCATCCAGTGCCAAGTGCCAGTTCCTGTTTTTTGCATGTTTTTTGTTTCACAGAAAATCCATATCAAACGAAGTCCAAACGCGATAAAAATTTACAAAGAATTATTTTGGAATATATGTGATTTTTGGGATTTGGAATCAACGCAAACGGAGGCCCACAGGCCCCACAAGACACTAGGGCACGCCCCAGGGGCCAGGCACGCCCTGGTGGGTTGTGCCCTCCTCGGATGTCGGTTGGAGCTCAACTTTGGGCGCAAGAATGCTTATATCCGGAAAAAAAATCGTGCTAAAATCTGAGCACAAACAGAGTTACGGATCTCCGGGAATATAAGAAATGGTTTTCGGCCAGATCTGGGGAACGCGAAACAGAAGAGAACAGAGAGGGAGATCCAATCTCGGAGGGGCTCCCGCCCCTCCGCTGCCATGGAGGCCATGGACCAGAGGGGGAACTCTCCTCCCATCTAGGGGGGAGGCCAAGGAAGAGGAAGAAGGAGGGGGGCTCTCTCCCACTCTCTCCCGGTGGCACCGGAACGCCACCGGGGCAAGGATCGTGACGGCGATCTACATCAACAATCTTGCTACCGCCAACACCAACTTTCTCCCCCTCTATGTAGCAGTGTAACACCTCTTCTCCCCGCTGTAATCTCTACTTAAACATGGTGCTCAACTCCATATATTATTTCCCAATGATCTATGGTTATCCGATGATGTTTGAGTAGATCCGTTTTGTCCTATGGGTTAATCATGATCTTGGTTGGTATGATTGTATATTTTATTTATGGTGCTGTCCTACGATGCCCTCCATCTCGCGCAAACGTGAGGGATCCTTGTTGTAGGGTGTTGCAATATGTTCATGGTTTGCTTATTGTTGGTGGGTTGCGAGAGTGACAGAAGCTTAAACCCGAGTAAGTGGGTTGTTGCGTATGGGATAAAGAGGACTTGATACTTAATGCTATGGTTGGTTTTCACGACCTTAATGATCTTTAGTAGTTGCAGATGCTTGCTAGAGTTCCAATCATAAGTGCATATGATCCAAGTAGAGAAAGTATGTTAGCTCATGCCTCTCCCTCATATAAAATTACCAGAATGATTACCGGTACTTGTTATCGATTGCCTAGGGACAAATGACTTTCTTGTTGACAAAAGCTATCTACTTTTATTACCTTGGAATTTATTCATAGTTTTATTCTCGCAAAGTACTCGTAGTTTTATTCTTGCAAAATAGTTTCATACTTGTTCTAGGTAAAGCAAACCTTAAAGTGTGCGTAGAGTTGTATCGGTGGTCGATAGAACTTGAGGGAATATTTGTTCTACCTTTAGCTCCTCGTTGGGTTCGACACTCTTATTTATCGAAGAAGGATACAAACGATCCCCTATACATGTGGGTTATCAAGACCTTTTTGTCGGGGGGATAGACCCCGGGTAGCCTCATCAGCACTTAACCATATTTCAAGACATCGGGGCTGGCCAAGCCCCTCAGTCCGACTGGTCGTAAGACCGGCCTCCAGGGCCGGACGGGACCGGAGGGCTGTCTCCTAAAAGACAGCGGGCCCCAAGAAAGCGGTTGCAGCTAGAAGGTCACCTCCTAGAAGACAGCGTGTTCCAGAAGGTGACGTACTCTGGAAGATGGCGCACTCCAGAAGACGGCGAGGGTACGGGCCGGCTCCTAGCAGGCGGCCCGTCCCCTCCCTAGGAGTTTGAGCCCGACCAGGAGACATGCTGGGGCATGGCCACAGTGCGCCATGCCTCCCCCAAATCACGGCCGCATGGCTATAGTAGGCGCCGCCTGGCGGCCGCCGACCCGCCCGGCGCGGCGCTGTAGCCATGGCGCGCCCAACACGGCCTCCATCAGCACGGACGGCGCCATAGTGAAGAGCCGTCAGCGGGGCCCGCGGGCGGCGGGCCGCACCTGTCGGCCGGTTCCTCGGCAGACGGCAGGGCCCAGCAGAGGCGGGCCCCAGCAGCCGGCGGAGAACCCGGCCCCCATAGACGCTGGCAGCCAAGGCCTACCACCCGGCCATATTACCATTGTACCCCTGGGGGGTTAGCCTATAAAACCCCCCAGACCACACCCATGCAAAGGGTTCCCCTCATGTTCCACTTCATTTCTACACACACCATAGCTAGGGAGGTGAGAGAGCTAGCCTTGCCCTTCTTCCTCCTTTGGCCGAACAGCTCCAGGAGCACCATTGTACTGTTTGCTTCATAGTGATCATGCGGAGACCCCGCAGAGCAGCAGTAGGGGTTTCATCTCTTAGGAGAGCCCTGAACCTGGGTAGATCTCGTGTCCGTCCGAGCTTGTGCCCACTCCGCTTCCAGGACCCGACGACGATCTCATGGCCCCAACCATGATAAGCCACCCCCTGGCATCTGTCGAGATATTACCATGACAGTTGGCACCAATGGTGGGGCCAGCAGCGACGTCGGCCGGAGACACGTTCTGGACGGGAACCTTGTTCCTCTCCGGCGAGTGTGCCGCGGCTGGCGAGATCAGCCGGCCTGATGCACTCGCCCGCGCCGGCCTTGGCGCATCGCCTGACAAGAGAGCCGCCTTCCCCGCGGGTCGCCTCGCCGGCCTCTTCAGCGAACTCAGCCTCTATGACGAGCCCGCCGCCGACGCATGAGCGGCCGACTCCCTCACCGAGCTCGTCGGCAAGCTCGCTCTCGTCGACACGGCCTCCACCGATGATTTCCCCAGCCACGTGGAGATTGTCGACGATCCCCTCCCTCCTGCCACCAGCGACGCTCCTGTCGGCGCGCTCGACGCCAGCACCTTCGCGGAGGTGATGGTCATCGGCGACTGCCTGGGCGCTGGTGGATCCAACCAGGATCCACTGGACGCGACCATACACGCCCTGGCGATGCCTCCTCCCCCTGGCGCTAGCCAAGAGGAGCTGGAGGAGTTCCGCGTCAAGCTTTACGACAGCGCCTCCAAGATGGCGGCGCTGAAGCCACTCAGCACGAGATCGACCGCGTGGTCGGTGGGACGCCGGGTGCGGCTGAGCCTAGCCGGGTCGGCGCCATCTGGCAATGCGGCACTGTGATTGCCAGCATGCTGGGGGTCGAACGCCCGGTCTATGAGACCCTAGCGCAGAACATGCGTGCCGCCCAGGCGGCCGCAGACGAGCTCAAGCACTTGCAGGGCGACGTGCTACGCGAGCAACTGGAGCGCCTCCAGTAGCTCATCGACGCTGCGAACGAGCAGCAGGACACGGGCAACCGTGTGGTGGGAGCAGGCCAACGGGTCGACACCCACGTGCCCCGTCGTGAGAACGGCACGACCTCTCGGTCCCCTAGCGGCGGAGGCTACGGGCAACCGCGAGACCCAGAGCTGGCTGCTAGCAACAGCCAGCGTGCGCGCTGCACGATAGCGGACAACCAGCAAGTGCTCCAGAACCCGGAGCCTCGACGCCGGCCGGAAGAGCACTTGCCTCCTCGGAGGGAGAGGGCGGCCACTCCCGCACCGCCGCCTGGTCACCCGGCGCTCAGCGGCCGGCTTGGCCCCCGCGAAGCAGTCGGCGAAAATGACGCATGCCACTGGATCGAGGAGCTGGCTCGGTCCCAGTTGTTGGAAGAGGAGCGCACAATCGGGCCGGCCTGCTTCGGCCCCCGCATCCGAGATGAGCCCTTTCCCAGAGGGTTCACGCTCCCTAGAGATACGCCCAAGTACAACGGCGTCGTGAAGCCGGAAGACTGGCTGATCGACTACTCCACAGCAGTCGGCATCGCCAACGGCAACAAGCACGTCGTCGTCAAGTACATCCCGCTCATGCTTCAGGGCACGGCCCGGACGTGCCTGAACAGCCTCAAGCCCAACAGCATCAACAGCTAGGTAGATTTCAGTGACGCCTTTGTCCGCAACTTCACCAGTACGTACAAGCGGCCCCCCAAGCCACGCTAGCTCTCCATGTGCGTTCAGGGGCCGACCGAGTCCACTCGCGACTACCTGACGCATTGGGGCGAGCTTCGCAACTCCTGCGAGGGGGTCCACGAGGTGCAGGCCATTGAGTACTTCACCGCCGGGTGCAGAGAGGGCACTCTGCTCAAGCACAAGCTCTTGTGCGACGAGCCGGCTACCTTGGACGAGCTCCTGGTCATGGCCGACAAGTACGCCACCGCCGACTCCTCCATGAAGTCGCAGATTCGGGTTGACGCGGCCGGCAGGGTGGTCCAGCCGGGTTCCCAAACTCCGGCTGGTGACACCAGCCAGCGCCAACAACTTAACGACAACAAGCGCAAGGCCCCATAGCCGGCTTCCAACAGCCGGCAGGTGGCCACTGTCGAGGATCCGCAGCCGGCCGGGCAGCCCGGCCCCAAGCGTCAGCGGGGCGGCAAGGGTGCCTGGCAGCCTGCCTTCTCCTTTGAGCAAGCCCTCGATGCCCCGTGCAAGTTCCATAGCGGCGCGAAGCCGTCCAACCACACCACCCGGAAGTACAACTGGCTCACCCGGATTGCCAAGGGCGAGGCCCTGCCGCCTCCTCCACCAGCCGGCCAGGTAGCTCCGGCTGTTCAGCAACCGGCCCGAGCTGCCGGCATGCTTCAAGATGAGTTCCCCGAAGAGAACGCCACCTACGTCGTCTTCACGAGCGAAGCCGACGACAAGCACAGCAGACGGCAGCAGCACCGCGAGGTGAATGCTGTCAGCTCAGAGGTCCCCACCTTCATGCACTGGTCCGAGAGGCCCATCACCTGGAGCCAAGCTGACCACCCGACCGTGATGCCCTTGCCGGGTGCATACGCCTTGGTGCTGGAATCAACCTTCTCAACGGAGAGGCGGACTTGCCACTTCAGCCGAGTTCTGATAGATGGCGGCAGCAGCATCAACATCCTGTACCACGAGACCATGGAGCGGTTGGACATCAAGGTCAAGCAGCTTCAGCCCAGCCAGACTGTCTTCCACGGCATAGTTCCCTGCCTTTCCTGCTCTCCAATCGGCAAGATCAAGATCGATGTCCTGTTCGGCGACAAGAACCACTTCCAGTGCGAGCCAATCTGGTTCGAGGTGGTCGACCTGGACAGCCCCTACCACGCGCTCTTGGGCCGCCCGGCGCTGGCCAAATTCATGATGGTCCCGCACTACGCCTACATGAAGGCCAAGATGTCGGGTACCAAGGGCATCATCACTGTTGCCGGTGACTACCAGAAGTCGCTAGACTGCACCGCCGCCAGCAGCCAGCTGGCCGAGTCCCTTGTCATCGCTCAAGAGAAGCGTCTCCTTGACCGGATGGTAGCCATGGCCAGCGAGAAGCCGGCCATGCCGACTGATCCCAAGGAGACGGAAGCAGGGGCCTCCTTCCAGCCGGCCAAGGAAACCAAGAAGATCGCCTTGGACCCGGCGCACCCGGAGAGGTTTGCTGTCGTAGGGACCAACCTCGACAGCAAATAGGAAGGCGAGCTCGTTGATTTCCTCCGTGAGTATCGAGACATCTTCGCATGGTCCCCCAAAGACATGCCGGGTGTCCCGACGGATTTCGCCGAGCACAAACTACATGTGAGGCCGGATGCTAAGCCGGTCAAGCAACCCCTCCGCCGCCTATCAGAAGAGAAGAGAAGGATCGTTGGTGAAGAAATCGCCCAGCTTCTGGCAGCCGGCTTCATCATGGAAGTGTTCTACCCGGACTGGCTTGCCAACCCAGTCCTCGTCTTGAAGAAGAATAACAAGTGGTGCATGTGTATCGACTACACGAGCCTCAACAAGGCCTGCCCCAAGGATTCGTTTGCCCTACCACGGATTGACCAAGTGATAGACTCCACGGCCGGCTGCGAGCTGCTGTCCTTCTTGGACGCGTACTCCGGCTACCACCAGATCAAGCTAGATCCGGCCGACCGCTTGAAGACCGCCTTTATCACACCATTCGGCACCTTCTGCTACATCGCCATGACGTTCGGCTTGAGGAATGCCGGCGCTACCTTCCAACGATGCATGCAGAAGTGCTCGTTGAAGCAACTCGGCCGCAATGTCCACGTCTATGTGGATGACATTGTGGTGAAGACGGAGAGGCGCGGCACCCTCCTAGAGGATCTCAAGGAGACCTTCAAAAATCTGCGCCGTTTTCAAATCAAGCTCAACCCGGAGAAGTGCATCTTCGGAGTACCAGCCGGCCAGCTCCTCGGCTTCCTTGTCTCTGAACACGGCATCGAGTGCAACCCCGTGAAGATCAAGGCCATCGAGCGGATGGAGAGACCCACCAAGCTGCGTGACGTCCAAAAGTTCACCGGGTGCCTGGCATCCCTCAGCCGCTTCATCAGTCGGTTGGGCGAGAAGGCGCTCCCCCTGTACCAGCTCATGAAGAAAACCACTTGCTTCAAGTGGAACGACCAGGCGGACAAAGGTTTTCATCAGCTCAAGCGCATGATGTCCACGCCGCCTATCCTGGCGGCTCCGGCTGCCAAGGAACCGATGCTTCTCTACATCGCCACCACCAGCCGAGTCATTAGCACGGTGATTGTGGTCAAGCGCCCAGAAGCCGACAAGGTGCAGCCGGTCTAGAGGCCAGTGTATTATCTGAGCAAGGTCTTGTCTGCCTCCAAGCAGAACTACCCCCACTACCAGAAGCTGTGCTACGGCGTGTACTTTGCCGCCAAGAAGCTGAAGCAATAATTCCAAGAGCACTCCATCACGGTGGTCTGCACCGCCCCCCTTGCCGAGATCATGAGCAACAGAGATGCCTCAGGCTGGGTGGCCAAGTGGGCCATCGAGCTGGCTCCCCATACCATCCTCTACCAACCCCGCACCGCCATCAAGTCCCAAGCACTGGCCGACTTCTTCGTCGACTGGGCTGAGTCCCAATACCTGCCGCCAGCGCCGGATTCTACGCATTGGCGGATGCACTTTGACGGCTCAAAGATGCGCACTGGCTTGGGAGTCGGCATCGTCCTCACCTCTCCCAAGGGCGACAAGCTAAAGTACACGCTGCAGATCCACTTTGCCACCTCCAACAATGTAGCCGAGTATGAGGCACTCATCTTTGGGCTCCGATTGTCCAAGGAGATCGGCATCCGACGCATCCTCTGCTACGACGACTCGGACTTGGTGGTCCAGCAGTCGTCCGGTGATTGGGACGCCAAGGACGCCAACATGGCAAGCTACCGCTTCCTCATCCAGCAGATGAGCGGGCACTTCGATGGGTGCGAATTCCTCCACGTGCCAAGAGCCGACAACGACGCAGCGGACGCCCTCGCCCGCATTGGCTCCACCCGGCAGGCCATACCAATCGGCGTCTCCCTCGAATGTCTGCACAAGCCGTCTATCAAGCCGTCGCTAGAGTCCGACTCCATCTTCATGCTGGCTGACCCCGGAGCAGTCGGATTCGGCTCGGGGACCCCAGCAGCCGGCCCGTGGACTTCAGCAGTCGGCCCGGGGACTTCAGCAGGTGGCCCGGGGGCTGCACCACCAGCACCCGGCCCAGGAATTCCAGCAGGCGGCCCGGGGACTGCAGCAGTCGGCCTGGGGACTTCATCGACACCACCAGGAGCGGCCGGCTCCAGCCCGCCGCCTCCCAACCCGGCCACCCTCGTGCCAGTTGCCGTCTTCATAGTGGTGGCGGCCCCATCTTGGGCACAGCCCATCTGCGACTATCTGGTAAGCCGCGTGCTACCAGCAGACGAAGTGCTGGCCAGACAGATCCAGCGCCGGGCAGGCACCTACACCATCGTCAACAGAGAGCTCGCCAGGCGGAGCGTGACCGGCGTTTATCAGCTCTGCGTGGAGCCGGAGAAGGGCATGGAGATCCTCAGATATATCCACCAAGGAGAATGTGGCCACCATGCCGCCTCTAGGTCCCTCGTAGCCAAAGCCTTCCGCCATGGTTTCTTCCAGCCGACTGCATTGGACGACGCTAAGTAGTTGGTTAAGAAGTGCAAAGGGTGCCAGAAGTTCAGCACCAAGCAACACCAACCGGCCTCTGTCCTCAAGACCATCCCCATCACCTGGCCATTTGCCGTGTGGGGTTTGGACATGGTGGGTCCTTCCAAGACAGCACGCGGTGGCATGACTCATTTGCTGGTCGCCGTGGACAAATTCACCAAGTGGATAGAGGCCAAGCCAATCAAGAAGCTGAACGGTCCAACTGCCGTCACATTCGTCGCCGACATCACTGTCCGATACAGCGTTCCCCACAGCAACATCACCGACAACGGCACCAACTTCGCCAAAGGCGACTTGGCCCGTTTCTATGCAAACCAGGGTATCCGACTGGACCTAGCGTCTGTTGCCCATCCGCAGTCAAACGGCCAGGTGGAGCGAGCAAACGGCCTCATCCTGTTCGGCATCAAGCCCCACCTGATCGAGCCGCTGGAGTGATCGGCCGGCTGCTGGATTGACGAGCTGCTGGCTGTCCTCTGGAGTCTTTGGACCACGCCCAACAGATCAACCGGCTTTACGCCCTTCTTCCTCGTGTACGGTGCCGAGGCTATCATCCCCACGGATATCGAGTTCGACTAGCCTCGCGTCACTATGTACATGGAGGCGGAAGCAAAGGAGGCGCAAGAAGACGGCGTCGACCTGCTGGAAGAGGCCCGGCTGCTAGCGTGCAGCCGGTCCGCCATCTACCAGCAGAGCTTGCGCCGCTACCACAACAAGAAGGTCAAGCCGTGTACATTCCGCGAAGGCAACCTTGTGCTCCGCCTGATCCAGCGATCAGCCAGCCAGCACAAGCTCGCAACATCTTGGGAAGGCCCCTTCATCGTCAGCAAGGCCCTGGGCAACGACTCGTACTACCTCATCAACGCCCAAAAGCCCAGGGCACGCAAGCGAAGCACAGCCGGCGAAGAGACGGAGCGGCCATGGAACGCGAACCTACTCCGTCCGTTTCACAGTTAAAGCGAGTGTATGTACCACGCCAACTTTTGTATTAAGTAAAGACCTTAGGTGCCCCGAGATGCACTCGAGGGCTACCTTTTTATCCATGAGATAAGCTTATACCATGAATTGAGTTTTTTTTATATATTCTTGCCCCATCCGGGTTCCGGTCAGCCGAACTGGGGGCTCGCCGTCTTGGCCTAAGTTCGCACCAGTCGGAGCCGACTAGTAGTGTGCCGACGCCAAAGCCCTCTCTTCGCTCCATGTCGCAGCTCGCAGCGCGGCTGTACGACTGGCAAGAGTCAAAGACTGGAAACGCTGTCCACACAAACAATGACTAAGGAAAACGCCGGCTATGGCCAAGCCGGCGTCTCGCCTCCCTCGTCCGTCTGCTCAGCAGCCGGCAGGCCGGCTTCTCGCTCGACTAAGCTACGCTCTAAGCAGCTGAAGTAACTTGCCCGTTCTAAACGACCAAGTCCAAGACCCAGCCACAGACCGCAGCGTGGCTGTTCGGCTGGCAGGGAGGCGGCCAAGGGAACGCGGCGAAGGAAAAAGCCAAAGAGGGCAAAATCAAACTCAAGCTAGAACCCGGCAACACATGCAAAATGTAGGGATTTAAACTTTGTACATTACAAAAGGGCCCAAGGCCAGCATTCATCAAGTTTAAAAATACACCCCCAGTGGGTGGAACTGCGCATAACTGACATTGTTTTCAAGCACGAAGACAGAAAAAAAACTCAAAAAAAGATAACAGGCCATCTAGGCGAACGGCCCCTCGGGCTGCACGGACTGGTCGGTGGCAGGCGTAGCTCCGGCTGGTGGGGCTTGCGGCTGCGGAGTCTCGGCCTGGCGGTCGGTGGCGGCTGACGTAGTCTCCGGCTGGTCGCTAGTCGGCGCTGGGTCGGGCCGAGTCCGGCTGGTAGCTCCGCCGTCTGGTGAGACATAGCCGCCATCCTCGTCCTCGTCGCCCTCGTCGCCTTCATCGCAAGAGGCGATCTCCTCCGCCGAGTCCTCCCCGTCCGACGGGTTCAGACCGAACTAGGATGGAGGAACCACGGCGCCGTCATCTCCCTGCTCTGGGACGAAGATGTCGACATCAGCATAGTCGGCGATGGCCGCCGCGCAGACGGCAATGTCCTCGTGCGCCGCCGATAGCTCCGGCAGCGCCTCTTAGCGAAAGGTCGCCAGCTGTGCCGGACGCACGCCAGGGTACCACGCCTTGACGAACTCTGGAGCCTTTGCAGCCCCGGTCCGCGCCGCGGAGCTCTTCCAGGCTTTGAACCGGCTCGCCACCACCTCCAGCCAGTCGGCCGTCCGACTAGGAGTCCGCGGGATCTGAGCACCCAGCCACAAGCTTTCCAAGACCTGCGACCCGGCGTGCTGAAGCAGGCGGAGCAGGGGCGCGTGGGCTCAAGGCGCATTCGGACGGCCATGAGCTGTTCGCCCATGGTCCGAGGCCGGTCCTGTGCGATCTCTTTGCCCTCCCGCCTTTGCTCCTCGCGCTGGGCCTTGATGGCCATGCAGACGGAGACGGAGTAGCCCGGGAGGAACTCTGCTCAAGAAGAACACAAAGATGTCAAAGGCCGGCTTCCAGCGACAGCCGACAGCTAACAATCAGCAACCCACAACCCAGAGAAGAGAGACGCACCGTCAAGCATGTCCTTAATCATGGAGTAGCCGTCATCGAGGAGCTTCTCCCTCTCGGCCCAGTCCGAGCGTTGAGTCTCGAACTCGGCCGTCAGGCGCTTTTCGTCTGCCTCCAGCGTCCGGACCTGGTTCGTGTGGCATTTGGTCTGCTCCGCCAGCTCCTTCTTGCCGGTCGTGAGCCACGGCCGCCTGGTCGTGCTCCTGCCCCAAAATCCGGAGCTGGCCCTCGAGCTCGGCCACGCGCTCCCTGAATTGGGCGGCGGCCGCTGCAAGAAGAAGACAGAAATGATCATCGTCTGCTTCGACAAAAACGAAAACAAGCCTACCAGAAAAGATCCGGCCCGACTGCTCAACAGCCGGCCCGAATCTCATGGGCTACACCCAGTGGGTGCGCTGGCGCGCCCCCACTAAAAGCCGGCTTACTTACTTCGGCTCTGAGCCAGCTCAGTAGTCCGGGTGGTGAGCATCCGATTCTGGGTGTTATACGCGGCCGCCCGCATGTTGTGGTAGTCCTGCAACAGCAGCAAGCATTTCAGCCAAAGAAAAGAACACCTTGGAGTTCCAACCCGCCTGCTCAGCAGCAGGCTCGGAACTCGGGGGCTACACCCAGTGGGTGCGCTGGCGCGCCCCCATGGAAGATTACAAGACAAAAAACATAGCAAAATAAGGTGTACGTACCCGGACGGCCGACCGCGTCGCCAACAGCTCCTCCCTCGCCCTCTGCAGAGTGGCGTTCTGGGCGAGGAATCGGTCCTCCACGTCGCGCACCGCCAGGTTCAAGGCAGCCGAGCCGGCCCCCGCCACCCAGCCTGAAGGAGGGGCGCTCGTGGCCCCGGCGTTAGCTCCCCGCGAGCTCGAGGCCGCAGCCTCCACCTGCCGCCTGGGCTCCGATGTCGCCCGCGTCGCACGCTGACGCATAGGAGCGCGTGCCACCAAGACCTGGCTTGCCACCTGCCCGGCGCCAGCTGGTTGGGCTCGCTGCTTCCTCGCCCGCCGACATCCGGCGAGCGCTGGGTCTCCTCCACCTCCGGGATGACGGTGTCGGGGACCACAAGCTCCGGCACCGACTGGTCGGCCCCGGCCGCCCTAGGCGGCGTTTGGTTCTCCGCCATCTCCACCTCCGGCTGTTCGAGGGTGACGGTCTTCGGGACCTCGCCACCAGCCGGATCCGCTGTCACCCTGGTGTCGGCCCCCGCCTGCGCCTTGGTCGCGGCCTCCGCCTGCGCCTTCGTCGCCGCCTCCGCCTCCGCTTCCGCCGTGGCCCGGGCCTCCGCCTGCGCCGCCTCCTCCGCATGGGCGTCAGCCCGCGCCTTCTCCGCGGCCTCGCGCGCCTCGCGCACGTTCCTCTCCAGCGCCTCCCGGAGGGCAGCAGCCAGATCCGGACGCCGAGCATCCACGGAGCCGTCCACTGGGTCCATCAGCTAGGCGGATGAAGCCCGCGTGACGGCGAAGGCCGTCCTGCTCAACAAGAAAGCAAAGATGAGGAAACACCCCAAGAAAGAAGGAAAACATGAAGTCAGAGCGGCAAGTGCGCTTACCCGGACGTGAGCAGCATGGGTTTGGGCCCCTTCCGGGCGGCGGCCACCTTCTGGGCCTCGTGCCGCCTGGTGGCGTCCGCCTGTTTGGCCTTCTTGACCTGGTGGCTGCCGTACCTCCCCGCCAGGCGGCGCTTGTGCCCACCGGGTGCAGCTGCCGGCCGTGGCATAGAGGTTCTAGCTCATGTTCCTGCGCCCCCTAGGCGGGCGCCGCTCCACGTCGCCTTCGTCATCGTCCGGCCAAGCCCGGACATCGCCGATTCCTCCTCTGCCGCCTCCTGCGGAGCCACCCGCCTCGGGGCCGCCTGCTCCTCCGCCGCCTCCTGCGGAGCTGCCTGCCTTGGGGCCTCCTGCTCCTCCGCCGCCTCCTCCAGCGACCTCCTCGTCACCGCCTTCCTCCATGGCGGCTGCCCCCAGCTCGGGATCCTCGGCGTCGCTATCCTCGCGGTCCGACATCCACTCGTGGCTAGGAGCCGGCGTGCCTTGGCCCGCGAAGCGCTGCCACAAAAAGCCAACTGGTCAAGACGAAGGGACGAAGAATATTGTGAATAAAGCATCCGGATCTGGTACTTACCGCTGGAGGGGGGTTGGCCCGACTGTAAGGCTCCTTGCCGATACGCCACTCCGCCTCGCTGAGCTTGCAGTTGGAGATGTCGTTGACATGGCGGGCCACCTCAACCCTCGGCATCTCCTTGGTGGACATCCAGCATGGATCCCGGCGGCCGCTCATCTGGCTGATGAGGTGCGGCCGAAGCTGAAGCGGCGATACCCGGTGCATGATGAAGCCGGCCAGCAGGTCGGCCGGCTTGAGCCCCTCCCGGCCTGTCATCTCCTCCAGCCGGGCGAGGACGCTGACAATAGGGCTTGGCAGGGGGCGCTTGGGCGGCTGCTGTTGCCAGTTGTCGCGCGACCCAGCAGGCGGCCCGGGCACATAGGCCGGCAGGTTGATGTAGTCGACGTTCCGGAGATTCTGGACGTAGAAGTATGACTTCTGCCAAAGCTTGGCCAACTCGTGCAGAGGGATCGACGGGAAGCGCGTGCCGCCTCTTGAGCGCCTCACGGCCACACATGCCCCGCACTGGGCCGGCTCCTCCTTCGCCAACGTACCTAACTTGAGGTAGAAGAACCTACCCCAGAGCTCGATAGTCGGCAAGACGCCGAGGTATCCCTCGCAGAAAGTGAGGAAGGCGGAGAGGCACACCACCGTGTTGGGGGTGAGGTGGTGCGGCTGCAGTCAATAGAAGTGGAGAAACTCCCGGAAGAAGCCGCTGGCTGGGAGCGCGAAGCCGCATAGGAAGTGAGCGCGGAAGACGACGTACTCATCGGGCTCCGGTCGCGGCGAGGTCTCCAGCTCGGGGGGATGCGCACGCCCACGTTGTCAGAGCGAGGCAGCCTCCGCATCGCGCGGAGGAAGTCGACATGGTCGTCGTGGATATTAGACCCCGGCCATCCTCTTTTCGCCATGGCGCAAGGATGGCAAGGAGGAGCTCGACAAAGAAGAAGATGACGGGTGCCGCGGTGATGAAGAAGAAGAAGACGATGGGCGACGCGGCGACGACGCGAGGCAGCGGAGCCGCGATGATGGCCACGGCAGAGTGGCTGATTCGGCGGAGCGGCGACCGCAGCTAGGCGACAGCGACAAGGAAGGCAACCGCAGAAGCACTTCCGCAGTGGCGGAGCAGCGCTGCGGCAGCAATGGCGAAGGGAGAAGAGAGAGTGGGGAGGGGGCGTGCGTGCATTCTGCCGCCCCTCCTCCTCTTTCCCCTCTTTATAGCCGGCGGAGGCGAAGCCGAGACGACGTGGGGGCATGGGATTAACTGCGCCCCATGCCCCGCACGACCCCGCGTATTCCGCGCGGTTATGGCGCAGTTAATGCGCTGCAGAAGGGCAACCGCCCGCCTCGGCCGCAGCGGATCCGCGCGCGGGCCCAGTCCCTGTAGTGGCGGGCCCCATCCTGCGGAGACGTCTCGTCGCGCGCGTGGCCTGGCAGGCCAGCCTGGCCTGCGGGCGCCGCGTGGCGCGCGTGCGGCGGGCGGCACCGCCCCGACTCCCGCCTGTCGATTCGAATTCCACCAGGAGGCCGCGGCCGCGGCCGGCTCTTAGCGTCCGGCTCCTCCCAGCCGGACGGAGCAGGAGGCGGAAGACCACTCGAAGGGGAAGCTGCTGAGGCCCTCCGACTGCTAAAGCCGTAGAACCTCACCAGTTTCAGGGACTACTGTCGGGGGGATAGGCCCCAGGTAGCCTCATCAGCACTTAACCATATTTCAAGACATCGGGGCTGGCCAAGGCCCTCAGTCCGACTGGTCGTAAGACCGGCCTCCGGGGCCGGACGGGACCGGAGGGCCGTCTCCTAAAAGACGGCGGGCCCCAAGAAAGCGGTTGAATCTAGAAGGCCGCCTCCTAGAAGACGGCGCGTTCCAGAAGGCGACGTACCCCGAAAGACGGCGCACTCCAGAAGACGGCGAGGGTACGGGTCGGCTCCTAGTAGGCGGCCCATCCCCTCCCTAGGAGTTTGAGCCCGACCAGGAGACAAGCTGGTGCATGGCCACAGTGCGCCATGCCTCCCCCAAATCACGGCCGCATGGCTACAGTAGGCGCCGCCTGGCAGCCACCGACCCGCCCGGCGCGGCACTGTAGCCATGGCGAGCCCGACACGACCTCCGTCAGCACGGACGGCGCCACAGTGAAGAGCCATCAGCGGGGCCCGCCGCCCCCTGTCGGCCGGTTCCTCGGCAGCCGGCAGGGCCCAGCAGAGGCAGGCCCCAACAGCCGACGGAGAACCCAGCCCCCATAGACGCTGGCAGCCGGGGCCTACCACCCGGCCATATTACCATTGTACCCCTGGGGGGTTAGCCTATAAAACCCCCTAGGCCACACCCATGCAAAGGGTTCCCCTCATGTTCCACTTCAGTTCTACACACACCGTAGCCAGGGAGGGGAGAGAGCTAGCCTTTCCCTTCTTCCTCCTCTGGCTGAACAGCTCCAGGAGCACCATTGTACTCTTTGCTTCATAGTGATCATGCGGAGACCCCGCAGAGCAGGAGTAGGGGTTTCATCTCTTAGGAGAGCCCTGAACCTGGGTAGATCTCGTGTCCGTCCGAGCTTGTGCCCACTCCCGTTTCCAGGACCCGACGATGATCTCATGGCCCCAACCATGATAAGCCACCCCCTGGTATCTGTCGAGATATTACCATGACACTTTTTCTGGCGCCGTTGCCGGGGAGCAATAGCGTGGGGTGAATATTCTCATGTGTGCTTGTTTGCTTTATCACTAAGTAGTTTTTATTTCCTGTTCTAAGTTGTTCTCCATCTTTAGTTATGGATATGAAACACGAAATACCAAAAAAATTAGTTGTACTTGCTACTCATGGAGATGGGGAACCTCCTAAAACCCTCGATGCTCGTTATGTGAAAAATATTATGCACTAGTTTGATAATCCTGAGAAAGCCCCATTCAACATGATAATGGGAGACACGTTGGATCAACGTGAATACTTTAGGGATTATCGCTTGACACAAAAAGGGAAATTGTTATGGGATCAAATTGATATGTTGCATTGGTATGCTTGGAATTTATGCCAGAGATATAATTTTACTTGTTGCTCTAGAATGAATGCTCCACACCTTCCCTTTTCATGCAAATTTAATGATAATGAAACCTTGGCTTCTTATGCCAATGGTAGATATGATTATTATGATGTGGAACGAATAGAAGAATTTGTTGCTTTTAAGGGAGCTTATGAAATTGAATCTTTGTTTTTAAAGTATGAAGCTTTTGATGATGATGTTTATAGACCTGAAAATTTTGCCATCCTTAAATATTTCTATGAAAATTATAAATACAATTCCAATATTGATATATTTATTGAGAAAGTCTCCGCTGTCCAAGAAGAGATTAATATTTTGCAGGAGTCTATGGAAGAAGAAATTGATGAAACTGTGAGCTCATTGGATGAAAAAGATGATGAGGAGAGCGAAGAACAAAAGGAGGAAGAGTGGATTAGCTACCCGTGCCCACCTTCTAATGAGAGTAACTCTTCAACTCATACATTATTTAATTTCCCTTCATGTTACCGAAGGATGAATGCTATGATAATTGCTATGATCCCGTTGATTCTTTTGAAATATCCCTTTTTGATGAATTTGATGCTTGCTATGCTTGTGGCCAAGATGCCAATATGAATTATTCTTATGGAGATGAACTTGCTATAGTTCCTTATGTTAAGAATGAAATTGTTGCTATTGCACCCACACATGATAGTCCTACTATCTTTTTGAATTCCCCAAACTACACTATATTGGAGAAGTTTGCACTTATTAAGGATTACATTGATGGGTTGCATTCTACCATTACACATGATAATTTTGATGAATATAACATGCATGTCCTTGCTGCTCCTACTTGCAATTATTATGAGACAGGAACTACATCTCCGCCTCTCTATGTTTCCAACACAAAAAAATTGCAAGAAACTGCTTATGCTATGTGTTGGCCTTTAATTGATGTGCGTGAATTGTTCTTGTATGACATGCCAATGCATAGGAAGAGAGTTAGACTTCATCATTGCATGATTTATGTTGCTTTGTGGTCATTACTAAATGCCAAATCATTGCTAATTAAAATTGGCTCTGATATACCTTGGGATCCGGGTGGATCCATTACTTGAGCACTTTATGCCTAGCTTAATGGCTTTAAAGAAAGTGCTGCCAGGGAGACAACCCGGAAGTTTTAGAGAGTCATTTATTTCTATTGAGTGCTTCTATAAAGTTTAAAAACAAAAAAATATAGAGGGGAACTTAAAACTTCACAAAAAGAAAAGTGAAAGTGAGAAAGACGAGCACTGTGGAAGCGGGAGCATGCCTTGAACTTTGTTCATGCCCATGGAAACTTTGTGAATCTTGAATTACAGAAACTTTTCAACAAAAATAATTATGCCCTTGTAAAAATCCATTCTATTGTAAAATTATTGTGCCAAGATTTGCCTTTAGGATGGGTAGATTGCTTGTTGGTATGTGTGGTGCAAAAACAGAAACTTTGGCAGTAGTGCGTGATTTTACATTTTTTTACTGGAACATTGAAAGTTTCTGAAACTTTTTGCACAGTATTGATATACAAATTGTTTATTTTTTCCTAATGTTTCAGAATTTTTGGAGTAACATAAGTATGGTAGATGTTCAGATTGCTACAGACTGTCCTGTTTAAGACAGATTCTGTTTTTGATGCATTGTTTTGCTTTTTTTGATGAAACTATCAATTTTTATCGGTGGTATAAGCCATAAATAAGTTATATTACAGTATCTACAATTCAAAAACAAAATATGAATTGGTTTTCAACAGTACTTAGAGTAGTGATTTGCTTTATTATACTAACGGATCTTACCGAGCTTTCTGTTGAGTTTTGTGTGGATGAAGTGATCAAAGATCGAGGTCTCGATATGAGGAGAAGGAGGAGAGGCAAGAGCTCAAGCTTGGGGATGTACAAGGCACCCCAAGTAAATATTCAAGAAGAATCAAGCATCTAAGCTTTGGGATGCCCCGGAAGGCATCCCATCTTTCTTCAACAAGTATCGGTATGTTTTCATCTTCGTTTCGTTCATGTGATATGTGCAAATCTTGGAGCGTCTTTTTTGTTTAGTTTTCCTTTTTATTTTATGCACCATGCTGGTATGAGATAGTCCATGGTTGATTTATAGAATGCTCATTGCACTTCACTTATATCCTTTGAGTATGGCTTTATAGAATGTTTCATGTGATTCACTTATATCATTAGAAGTTTGGATATCCTGTTTCTCTTCACTTAGGAAACCGTTGTTTGTAGAATGCTATTTTGCTTCACTTATATTTATTAGAGCATGATCTTTTGTAGAAAGAATTAAACTCTCATGCTTCACTTATATCTATTTAGAGAGTCAACAGGAATTGGTCATTTGCATGGTTAGTCATAAAATCCTACATAAAACTTGTGGATCACTGAATATGATATGTTTGATTCCTTGCAATAGTTTTGCGATATAGAGATGGAATATGTGGGAGGTACTAGTAAACGCTTGTGGTTAGTAAGAATATTGGTGTTAAGGTTTGTGATTCCCGAAGCATGCACGTATAGTCTCTCGTTATGCTATGAAGTTGGAGCATGATTTATTATTGATTGTCTTCCTTATGAGTGGCGGTCGGGGACGAGCGATGGTCTTTTCCTACCAATCTATGCCCCTAGGGGCATGCGTAGTAGTACTTTGCTTCGAGGGCTAATAAACTTTTGCAATAAGTATATGAGTTCTTTATGACTAATGTGAGTCCATGGATTATACCAACTATTACCTTTCCGCAATTTGCTAGCCTCTACGGTACCGTGCATTGCCCTTTCTCACCTCGAGATGTGGTGCAAACTTTGCAGGTGCATCCAAACCCCGTGATATGATACGCTCTATCACACATAAGCCTTATTATATCTTCCTCAAAACAGCCACCATACCTACCTATTATGGCCTTTCCATAGCCATTCTGAGATATATTGCCATGCAACTTCCACTACTTCCGTTTTGATGACTTGAGCATTCATTGTCATATTGCTTTGCATGATCATGTAGCTGACATAGTATTTGTGGCTCAGCCACCGTTCATCATTTTTTATGCATGTTATGCTAGATCATTGCACATCCTGGTATTGCCAGAGGCATTCATATAGAGTCATATTTTGTTCTAGGTATCGAGTTGTAATATTGAGTTGTAAGTAAATAGAAGTGTGATGATCTTCAATTTTCATTATTAGAGCATTGCCCCAGTGAGGAAAGGATGATGGAGACTATGATTCCCCCACAAGTCGGGATGAGACTTCGGACAAAGAGAGAGAAAAAAAGGAAAGAAAAGAAAAAAAATACAAAGAGAGAAGGGGCATGCTAGTTCCACACTTGTGCTTCAAAGTAGCACCATGTTTTTCATATAGAGAGTCTCCTGTGTTGTCACTTTCATATACTAGTGGGAATTTTTCATTATAGGATTAGATGCACACCCACTTAGTTTTCATATTGAGCTTTCATACACTTATAGCTCTTAGTGCATTCGTTGCATGACAATCCCTACTCCTCGCATTGATATCAATTGATGGGCATCTCCATAGCCCGTTGGTTAGCCGCGTCGATGTGAGACTTTCTTACTTTTTTGTCTTCTCTATATTTACCCCTATCATCATACTCTATTCCACCCGTAGTGCTATATCCATGGCTTGCGCTCATGTATTGCGTGAGGGTTGAAAAAGCTGAAGCGCGTTAAAAAGTATGAACCAATTGCTCGGCTTGTCATCGGGGTTGTGCATGATAAATACTTTGTGTTAAGAAGACAGAGCATGACAAGACTATATGATTTTGTAGGGATAGCTTTCTTCAGCGTTGATATTTTGAAAGTCATGATTGTTTGTTGGGATGCCTGAGTATTGATGTCTTTATGTCAAATTATAGACTATTGCTTTGAATCACGTATGTCTTAATATTCATGCCATGATTAGACATATGATCAAGATTATGCTTGGTAGCATTCCACATCAAAAATTATCTTTTTTCTCATTTACCTACTCGAGGACGAGCAGGAATTAAGCTTGGGGATGCTGATACGTCTCCGTCGTATCTATAATTTTTGATTGTTTCATGCCAATATTATACAACTTTTATACACTTTTGGCAACATTTTATATGATTTATTTGGACTAACATATTGATCCAGTGCCCAGTGCCAGTTCCTGTTTTTTGCATGTTTTTTGTTTCGCAGAAAATCCATATCAAACCAAGTCCAAACGCGATAAAAATTTACGGAGAATTATTTTGGAATATATGTGATATTTGGGACTTGGAATCAACGCAAACGGGGGCCCACAGCCGCCACAAGAAACCAGGGCACGCCCCAGGGGCCAGGCGCGCCCTGGTGGGTTGTGCCCTCCTCGGATATTGGTTGGAGCTCTACTTCGGGTGCAAGGAAGCTTATATCCGGAAAAAATCGTGTTAAAATCTGAGCATAATCGGAGTTACGGATCTCCGGGAATAAAAGAAACGGTTTTCGGCCAGATCTGGGGAACAAGAAACAGAAGAGAACAGAGAGGGAGATCCAATCTCGGAGGGGCTCCCGCCCCTCCACCGCCATGGAGGCCATGGACCAGAGGGGGAACTCTCCTCCCATCTAGGGGGAGGCCAAGGAAGAAGAAGGAGGGGGGCTCTCTCCCCCTGTCTCCGGTGGCGCCGGAACGCCGCTGGGGCAAGGATCGTGACGGCGATCTACATCAACAATCTTGCTACCGTCAACACCAACATTCTCCCCCTCTATGCAGCGGTGTAACACCTCTTCTCCCCGCTGTAATCTCTACTTAAACATGGTGCTCAACTCCATATATTATTTCCCAATGATCTATGGTTATCCTATGATGTTTGAGTAGATCCATTTTGTCCTATGGGTTAATCGTGATCTTGGTTGGTATGATTGTATATTTTATTTATGGTGCTATCCTACGGTGCCCTCCATCTCGTGCAAATGTGAGGGATCCTCACTGTAGGGTGTTGCAATATGTTCATGGTTTGCTTATTGTTGGTGGTTGCGAGAGTGACAGAAGCTTAAACCCGAGTAAGTGGGTTGTTGCGTATGGGATAAAGAGGACTTGATACTTAATGCTATGGTTGGGTTTCACGACCTTAAAGATCTTTAGTAGTTGCGGATGCTTGCTAGAGTTCCAATCATAAGTGCATATGATCCAAGTAGAGAAAGTATGTTAGCTCATGCCTCACCCTTATATAAAATTACAAGAATGATTACCGGTACTTGTTATCAATTGCCTAGGGACAAATGACTTTCTTGTTGACAAAAGCTATCTACTTTTATTACCTTGCAATTTATTCGTAGTTTTATTCTCGCAAAGTACTCGTAGTTTTATTCTTGCAAAATAGTTTCATACTTGTTCTAGGTAAAGCAAACGTTAAAGTGTGCGTAGAGTTGTATCGGTGGTCGATAGAACTTGACGGAATATTTGTTCTACCTTTAGCTCCTCGTTGGGTTCGACACTCATATTTATCGAAGAAGGCTGCAAACGATCCCCTATACTTGTGGGTTATCAAACATCACGTGCAATAATTATACTCTTGATGCATTTTGTCGCCAAATCCGCTACTGAAAATTCTTGTACCAACCAGCTTCTAGTATTATTCATGGGCGTTCAAAATCTACATTTGAACCAGTGGGGTCGTCGAATCAAACAAGTAACTCCACACTTCCTAATTATACCCTTTTCTTGTGTTCTGTCGGTCAATCCACTAGTGCATTCCTAATAGTGCGATACGGTTTATTGTACTTTTGTAACCTCATGCGCAATAATTATACTTTAGTTGTATTTTAACGCTCAATCCGCTATTGAAAACGCTTGTACCAACCAGCTTCGGGTATTTGCCACGGGTGTCCAATCTACATTTGAACTGGTGGGGCCATCGAATCAAATAGAGTTTCCTTTAATTCCACACTTCTAAATAATACTGTTTTATCCTGTTTTATTTGGTGATCCACTTGTGCAATCCTTGTAACGGCAATAGGGTTCATTCTAATTCCTAACGTCACACATAATAATTATACTCTAGTTGTGTTTTGTCGCCCAATCCACTTCTAAAAATGCTTGTATGAACCAGCTTCTGTTATTCATATCGGGCGTCCAATCTACATTTAAACTAGTGATGCCATCAAATCAAACAGAGCTTCCTATAACACAGCACTTCCTAATTATAACCTTTTGTCGCGTCTCGCCGACCAATCCACTCATGCGATCCAAATAGTGACAATACGGTTCGTTGTACTTTCATAATGTCACGCTCAATAATTATAGTCTAGTTGTGTTTTAACGTCCAATCCGATATTAATAATGCTTGTACCAACCAACCTCTGATATTTGCCACAGGTGTCCAATCTACATTTGAATCGATGGGGCCAACGTATCAAACATAGTTTCCCTTTTTAGATGAAAGTCATAAAGCCCGACGTGAAATTAATGAAACCATCAACCGGCTAGGATACAAGGTGCAGATTATTACAAAGGCAAGGCATGGGGAAAATCAGAAGAAAAAAATACAAACAGAGATCGCACAAGGCCAAAGCAGCAGCAGCATGCCGAAGAGCGAAATCGCCTACACAAGGAGAAACAAGTCCATGCCATCGGAGAGGACACCGCAAACCAGAACAATGGGAACAGAGAAGTCCATGACACACCAATAAGCAATGGAGAGGAGGATCATACCTGCGGAAAGAAACCATTGGCTCTGCCAAGACCTGGTCGTGCCATTGCCAGAGGGAGGACCACTATCTCCCCTACACCCAGCACGAGGGTGTCGTTCACCGACCGACAAGTACGAACACTGCAGGGCAGTAGCTGCTGAAGGTTAACATGACATGAATTCCGCAGCCTCCACCGCTGTTGGGCTACCGAGGATGCACTACACCGCACTCGCCACAAATCCACATACTACAGCACCCCAACCCCAACCCTACCCCAATCCGACAACTCCATGGAGGACCACGACAACGGTGCGCCACCGCTGGCAGCCAAAGGCCTAGGTTTTCACCCGGGGACTAACAGAGGGGAGGAGGGAGAGGAAGGGGAAGATCAACACACCCTCAGAAGGGGAAAGCGAAGCCGAAGCGCCGCCATCGTCACCGAGGTCGATACAGAGTCGACCATGGAATTCCCCCATTTCATGCTTCCTCCACCACACCCTCCGAGCCAGATCTGGCAGCCCAAAAGGGTTGGATCCAGATCGATGAGAGGGGAAGCCGCACTGACGAAAGAGGCCAGAAATTCGAGCAACAGAGCACCTCTGCTGCCAAACCGCTGCCCACACGACCGGAGGGACGACCAGTACCTACAGCACCACCCACAGGTGAGGTCGATGTCGCCCGCCAGATCTGGGGCTGCCGTTCAGGTGCCCAGAGCTCCCTATAACAAAGCAGGGCAGCAGAGCGTCGCCACCACCTTCACTGGAGACCACACGGCGACCGGCGATGGGGAGAGAGAGGAGGGGTGGGTGGCTTGGGCGGCTAGGGTTCTATCACCCTCAAGTCACCCGCTCAGGGTGACGCAAGAGCCACGAGGGGGGCAGAGGTTTCTTTCCACATAGTTTCCTTCAATGCCACACTTTCTAATTGTACTCTACTGTCATGTTTTGTCGGGCAATCCACTCGTGCAATTGATACGTCTCCAACGTATCTATAATTTTTGCTTGTTCCATGCTGTTATATTATCATTCTTGGATGTTTTACAATCATTTTATAGCAACTTTATATTATTTTTTGGGACTAACCTATTGACATAGTGCCCAGTGCTAGTTGTTGTTTTTTGCTTGTTTTTTACTTCGCAGAATATCAGTACCAAACGGAGTCCAAACACAGCGAAACTTTTTGGAGAATTTTTTTGGACCAGAAGACACAACATGGGCCAAAGAAGTACCAGTGGAGAGGCCCGAGGTGGGCATAACCCACCTGGGCACGCCCAGGAGCCCAGGCGTGCCCAGGGAGTTGTGCCCCCCTCGGTGGCCTCCCGCACCGCCTCTTCGCCCTATAAATCACCAAATATTCTAGAAACCCTAGGGGAGTCGACGAAACACAATTCCAGCCGCCGCAAGTTCCAGAACCACGAGATCCAATCTAGACACCATCACGGAGGGGTTCATCATCCTCATTGGTGCCTCTCCGATGATGCGTGAGTAGTTCATCATAGACCTATGGGTCCGTAGGCAATAGCTAGATAGCTTTCTCTCTCTCTTTTGATTCTCAATACAAGGTGTCTTGGAGATCTATTTGATGTAACTCTTTTTGCGTGTGTTTGTTGGGATCTGATGAACTTTGAGTTTATGATCAGATCTATATCCATCAATATTATTTGAGTCTTCTTTTCATCTCTTATATGCATGATTATTTATAGCCTCGTATTTCTTCTTCGAATCTTTGGTTTAATTAGGCCAACTAGATCGATTTTTCTTGTCATGGGAAGAGGTGCTTTGTGATGGGTTCGATCGTGCGTTGTTCTTTCCCAGTGACAGAAGGGGCAGCAAGACACACATGTATCGTTGCTATTAAGGATAACAAGATGGGTTCTATTTCTACATGAATAGATCTTGTCTACATCATGTCATCGTTCTTATTGCATTACTCCGTTTTTCCATGAACTTAATACACTAGATGCATGCTGGACATCGGTCGATGTGTGGAGTAATAGTAGTAGATGCAGGCAGGAGTCGGTCTACTAATCTTGGACGTGATGCCTATATATTGATCATTGCCTTGGATATCGTCATAATTATTCGATCTTCTGTCAATTGCCCAACAGTAATTTGTTTACCCACCGTATGCTATTTTCTTGAGAGAAACCACTAGTGAAATCTACGGCCCACGGGTCTATTCTTTATCATATTTGCTTTGAGATCTATTTTTATTCGCTTTTGTTTTCATATCTATTATTCCAAAAACCCAAAAATACCTTGCTGCACCTTTTTTGTTATTTATTTTATTTCGCGTTTTATTGAGATCTATTTATCCAATCTACACAATTTTTATCTCGTCAACTTGACAATTTCTGGCGCCGTTACCCATAGAGGGATTGACAACCCCTCATAAGCATCGGGTTGCAAGTATTTGTTCTTTGTGTGCAGGTACCGTTTACATAGTGTTGCTTGGTTCTCCCACTGGATTGATACCTTGGTTTCATAACTGAGGGAAATACCTGTAGCTGTGCTGCATCATCCCTTCCTCTTTAGGGAAATACCGATGTAGTTCAAGCGACATCAAAAGGAACTTCTAGCGCCGTTGCCGGGGAGACATCATCAACATCTATCAGGTTCCTAATCACAAATCTCATCTCCTTGCAATTTGCATTATTTGCCATTTGCTTCTTGTTTTCATCTCCCTCACTTCACAAAAATTTGCCGTTTTATTCGCCCTCTTTTTCTTTCGCCGTTTTCTCGTCAGATCTATCTTTTTGTGTGATCTTGTTTGCCACTTTGTCGTTATGGCTAGTTCTTCCTCTATTGCGTGTACCCCCGATAATGAGATTCTTAATTTTAAACAAAGGGGAGGGGAGAATCTAAAATATGCTTGGTATAGGATTTGCAATGCTCGTAATAGATCTGTTCGTAAGCAATCTACCATTGTTCTTCTTTGTAGTATTTATGTGGGCATTACCACTTGGTATTCGTCCTTGATACGATTATCGATGAAAATTTCTTGATGTGTCCATGTTTGGATGCTTTTAATGCCATGGGAGATCTAGCAGGTGCACCACCTATCATTATTAAGGAAACAATCTTAACTCTTGAGCATGTTATGCAAAGATTAGATGCTGTTGAAAAGAAGATGGTCACCTTAGAGCCAAATGAAAACTTAGATACAAAGATGCAGAATCTTGCTAATAAATTTGGGTCAAAAGCGGGTGATGTTTTCAAATTACTAAGGGAAAAGGAAACCACAATTAACGAAAGAATTGAAGCGAGCCCTTCCCGGATTGATAAGTTGGAGGAAATTTTTAGTAATTTGAGCTCGGCTTTTGCTTATGTTAAAACTATTGAAAAAACTCTCGTAAAAATTGGCAAGATTGCTCAGGTCACTAAGAACAAGGGTGCAACTTCTAATAATAACAAAGAAGATCTCAAGATGATTAGTATTCACTCCGACTTTGTTGAAGTTGTGAGAAACCCTACTTGCAAGAATGAATTTTTCAATCTCGTTCCTAGGAGTATTGTTATTGAAAATCTGTATGCTAAATATTTGAAAAATATTGGTTGTGTGATTGAGGAATTGGAAACTAAAGATGACAATACTTGAATCTATGCATTATGCCTAGCTAGGGGCGTAAAACGATAGCGCTTGTTGGGAGGCAACCCAATGAATAAAATTTATTTTTGCCTTTTTCTTTCTGTTCTCGAGTGTTCACACAATTATGCCTCTGTTATGATTGTGGTTTTTTATGTTTTAATTAGTATTTGTGCCAAGTAAAGCCTTTGGGATAACTTTGGTGATAGTTGATTTGATCCTGTTGAAAAACAGAAACTTTTGCATCCAGTAACAGAACTGTTTAAATTCACAGAAGCGACGAAAAAATCTGAATTTTTTACACAAGATTGATATACAAATTGCCTCTGTTTTTGTAAATTTCGAGAATTTTTGGAGTTACATAAGTATGAGAACAATTCACATCTTTACAGATTGTTCTGTTTTTGACAGATTCTGTTTTCTTTGCATTGTGTGCTTATTTTGATGAATCTATGGATTGTATCGGGGTGTATAAGCCATGGTAAAGTTAGAATACAGTAGATATAATTCAATAACAAAATTTGAATGGGTTGCTACAGTACTTAAAGTAAAGATTGGTTTTCTTATACTAACGGATCTCACGAAGGTTTTGTTAAGTTTTGTGTGATTGAAGTTTTCAAGTTTTGGGTGAGATCGCGACGGATGAAGGAATAAGAAGTGAAAAGAGCCTAAGCTTGGGGATGCCCCATGGAACCCCAAGTTAATATTCAAGAAGAACCAAGCAACTAAGCTTGGGGATGCCCCGGAAGGCATCCCCTCTTTCTTCTAACGATCATCGGTATTTTACTTGGAGCTATATTTTTATTCGTCACATATCATGAGTTTTGCTTGGAGCATCTTGTATTATATGAGTCTTTTTTTCTTTTTTCTTTTTAGTTTGTCACAAATATCCTTGCTGGACACACCTATTTGAGAGAGCCAAAATTATGCTATGATTTGTTAGAATTTCTCTATATGCTTCACTTAAATTTTTTGAGCTATGGAATTGCTCTAGTGCTTCACTTATATCTTTTTGAGCATGGTGTGCTTTAATATTTTTGAATAAATTCTCTCATGCTTCACTTAGATTTATTTGAGAGTTAGTAATTTTTTTAAGAAATTCTCTCATGCTTCACTTATATTATTTTGAGAGACGAAAAATGTTATGCTCATGTTCTTCACTTAGATTTGTTTGAGCTTGTCAAAAGAAATTGCAACATATGAAACTAGTCCCAAAGTGATAGATGTTCAAGAGGGATATAATAAGAACTTTCATGAATATCATTGGAAAAAATAAACTTGATTCTTTGTAATAGTTTTGACATATGATGATAGTGATATGTGAGTCATCTTGGTGAGTAATTATGGTTTAGTAAGAATATTGGTGTTAATGTTTGTGATTCCCTATGCAAGCACGAAAGTCAATAGTTATGCAATGAAATTACATCCTACTTGTGGTGCATTATTCGGTGTTAGTTATGCTTAATGCTCGCTTATGTGATTTTTCGTTTCTTGGTTGGTTGCTTCTCAATCTATTTGCTAGCCTCCACTTGTACTAAGTAGAAATACTACTTGTGCATCCAAAATCTTTAAACCCAGTTTTGCCACATGAGTCCACCATACCTACCTATATGCGGTATTTTCATGCCGTTCTAAGCAAATTTGTATGTGCCATCTCTAATTTTCAAAATGAATTTCCTTTTTGTGTGCTCATACCGCTCATGAAGCGGCAGGGGGTGGCCAATATTTTCCATGCTAGATGTGTTATCCTCAAGATGAGTGTTTATTCACTTGTCACTGCACGAGAGTGCGGCGGTAATAGGGATGCCCAGTCCCGAAATGAAAAAGAAATTTACTTTATGTTGCCAAATAATAAATTCCTTAGAAAGTGTTGGTATGGAAGGCACCCATGGATACGGCTAGCCGTGGAATGTGAAAGAATGGTGGAAAAAGGAATAAACTTTATTTTTGGTTTGGGAACCGTGTATGATATATCTAGCATGGAAAGTGTTGGAAATTACTCGGTCGTTTTAGTTGACGGGAAAAGTATGCCTCTCAAAAAAATTTAACTCTTAATTTAAGCTTTGAGCTCTGGCACCTCTATAAATCCCTACTTTCCTCTGCGATGGGCCTATCTATTTACTTTATGCAATTTTTATTTTTATTTGAGTCTCCATCTTCTCTTATAAAGCACCAACTAAGGGGCACTATGATCATACTTGAGCATTGGATGTAGCTAATATGCGAGTGTGTTTCATGAATGGATCAATGATTGAGCATGATGGGCTAGGGATAGCTTTCTTTAGTGTTGATATTTTGAAAGACATGGTTGCTTGTTGATATGCTTGAGTATTGACATCTTCATGTCAAAACTAGACTATTGCTTTGAACCATATAAAAGTCCAAATGCCCATGCTACAAAAGAAAAGAATATGTGATGAACATGTTAGGCAGCATTCCACATCAAAAATTCTATTTTTATCATTTACCTACTCCAGGACAAGTAGGAATTAAGCTTGGGGATGCTGATACGTCTCCAACGTATCTATAATTTTTGCTTGTTCCATGCTGTTATATTATCATTCTTGGATGTTTTATAATCATTTTATAGCAACTTTATATCATTTTTTGGGACTAACCTATTGACATAGTGCCCAGTGCCAGTTGCTGTTTTTTGCTTGTTTTTTACTTTGCAGAATATTAGTACCAAAAGGAGTCCAAACGCAGCAAAACTTTTTGGAGAATTTTTTTGGACCAGAAGACACAACATGGGCCAAAGAAGTACCAAAGGGGAGGCCCGAGGTGGGCAAAACCCACCTGGGCGCGCCCAGGGGGATTGTGCCCACCTCGGTGGCCTCCCGCACCGCCTCTTTGCCCTATAAATCCCCAAATATTTCAGAAACCCTAGGGAAGTCGATGAAACACAATTCTAGCCGCCGCAAGTTCCAGAACCATGAGATCCAATCTAGACACCATCACGGAGGGGTTCATCATCCTCATTGGTGCCTCTTCGATGATGCGTGAGTAGTTCATCATAGACCTACGGGTCCGTAGGCAGTAGCTAGATGGCTTCTCTCTCTCTCTTTTGATTCTCAATACAATGGTCTCTTGGAGATCTAAGTGATGTAACACTTTTTTGTGGTGTGTTTGTTGGGATTCGATGAACTTTGAGTTTATGATCAGATCTATATCCATGAATATTATTTGAGTCTTCTTTTGATATCTTATATGCATGATTATTTATAGCCTCGTATTTCTTCTTCGAATCTTTGGTTTAGTTAGGCCAACTAGATCGATTTTTCTTGCCATGGAAAGAGGTGCTTTGTGATGGGTTCGATTGTGCGGTGTTCTTTTCCAGTGATAGAAGGGGCAGCAAGACACGCATGTATCATTGCTATTAAGGATAACAAGATGGGGGCTATTCCTACATGAATAGATCTCGTCTACATCATGTCATCGTTCTTATTGCATTACTCCGTTTTTCCAGGAACTTAATACACTAGATGCATGCTGGATAGCGGTCGATGTGTGGAGTAATAGTAGTAGATGCAGGCAGGAGTCTGTCTACTAATCTTGGACGTGATGCCTATATATTGATCATTGTCTTGGATATCGTCATAATTATTCGATCTTCTATCAATTGCCCAACGGTAATTTGTTTACCCACCGTATGCTATTTTCTCGAGAGAAGCCACTAGTGAAATCTACGGCCCCCGGGTCTATTCTTTATCATATTTGCTTTGAGATCTATTTTTATTCGCTTTTGTTTTCAGATCTATTATTCCAAAAACCCAAAATACATTGCTGCACTTTTTGTTATTTATTTTATTTCACGTTTTATCGAGATCTATTTATCCAATCTACACAATTTTTATCTCGTCAAATTGACAATTTCTGGCGCCGTTACCCATAGAGGGATTGACAACCCCTCATAAGCATCGGGTTGCAAGTATTTGTTCTTTGTGTGCAGGTACCATTTACATAGTGTTGCTTGGTTCTTCTACTGGATTGATACCTTGGTTTCATAACTGAGGGAAATACCTACCGTAGCTGTGCTGCATCATCCCTTCCTCTTTGGGAAAATATCGAAGTAGTTCAAGCGACATCAGCAATCCTAGTAACAGCAATACGGTTTGTTATACTTCCTAATGTCACACATAATAATTATACTCTAGTTGTGTATTGTCGCTCAATCTGCAAGTGAAAATGCTTGTACGAACCAGCTTCCGTTATTCGTCTTGGGCATTCAATCTACATTTAAACCAGTGACGCCATCGAATCAAACAGAGTTTCCTTTAATGTCACACTTCCTAATTGTACTCTTTTGTCGCATTTTGCCGGGCAATCCACTTGTGCAATCCTAGTCACGGCAATACAGTTCATTGTACTTCCTAACGTCACGCACAATAATTATACTCTAGTTGCATTTTGTCGCCCGATCCGGTACTGAAAACGCTTGTACGAACCGGCTTCCGTTATTCATCATGGGCGTTCAAGCTACATTTAAATCAGTGACGCCATCGAATCAAACAGAATTTCCTATAATGCCTGTGTTTTACCGACAAATCCACTCGTGCGATCCAAATAGCGACAATACGGCTCGTTGTACTTTCGTACCGTCACACTATAGTCTAGTTGTGTTTTAACATCCAACCCGATAGTGATAATGCTTGTACCAACCAGCTTCTGGTATTTGCCATGGGTGTCCAATCTACATTTGAACCGGTGGGGCAAACAAATCAAACATAGTTTCCTTTTTTAGATGAAAGATATAAAGCCCGACTTCCGATTAATGAAGCCATCAACCGGCTAGGATACACAGATTATTACAAAGGCAAGGCATGGGGAAAAACTAAAAAAATACATACAGAGATTGCACAAGGCCGAAGCTGCAAAAGCATGTCGAAGAGCGAAATCGCCAACACAAGGAGAAACAAGTCCATGCCATCGGAGAGGACACCGCAAAACAGAACAACAGGAACAGAGGAGTCCACGACACACCAACAACCAATGGAGTGGAGGATCGTGCCTGTAGAAAGAAACCATTGGCTCTACCAAGACCCGGTCATGCCATTGGCAGAGAGGAGACCACTATCTCCCCTACATCCAGCACAAGGATGCCGTTCACCGGCCGGCAAGCACGAACACCGCAGGGCAGCAGCCACGAAGGGTAACGGGACACGAACTGCCCCGCCTCCACCGCCGCCAGGCTACCGAGGACGCACTACACCGAGCCGCCACAAATCCACATACTACAGCACCCAAACACCAACCCTACCCCAAGCCGACACCTCTAAGGAGGACCATGACGCTAGTGCGCCACCGTCGGCCGGCCAAAGGCCTAGGTTTTCACCCGCGGTCTAACGGAGGGGAGGCGGGGAGGAACAGGAAGCTCAACACACCCTCAGAAGGGGAAAGCAAAGCCGGAGCGCCGCCGCCATCGTCATCGAGGTATATGCGGAGTCGGCCAGGGGATTCCTCTGTTCCAGGCTTCCTCCACCACACCCTCGGAGCTAGATTTGGCAGCCCAAAAGGGCCGAATCCAGACCGGCGAGGGAGGAAAGCCGCACCAAGGAAGGAGGCAGGAAACCCGAGTAGCAGAGCACCTCTGCCACGCAATCGCCGCCCACTAGACCGGAGGGACAACCAGCACCTGCAGCGCCACCCACTTGTGAGGTCAACGCTGCCCGCCAGATCTGGGGCGGCCGCCCCGGCGCCCAGAGCTCCCTGCAACGAAGCAGGGCAGCAGAGCATCGCCACCACCTTCATTGGAGGTCGCGCGATGGCCGGCGACGTCCTCAGATGGCGGCAGGGAGGGAGTTAGAGGAGAGATGGGTGGCTTGGGCGGCTAGGGTTCCATTGCCCTTGAGTCGCCCTCTCGGGGCGATACGGGAGCCATGGGGGGGGGGGGGGGCAGAGGTTTCTTTCCACGTAGATTCCTTCAATGCCACACTTCCTAATTATACTCTACTGTCGCGTTTTCTCAGGCGATCCACTCGTTCAATCCTAGTAACGGCAATGCGGTTCATTGTAGTTCCTAACGTCACACATAATAATTATACTCTAGTTGCCTATTGTCGCTCAATCTGCTAGTGAAATCGTTTGTATGTATGAACCAGCTACCGTTATTCATCGTGGGCATTCAATCTACATTTAAACCAGTGACGCCATCGAATCAAACCGAGTTTCCTTTAACGTTACACTTTCTAGTTATACTCTTTTGTCGTGTTTTGCCGGGTAAGCCACTCATGCAATCCTAGTCACAGCAATATGGTTCGTTGTACTTCCTAACATCATGCGCAATGATTGTAATCTAGTTACATTTTGTCGCCCGATCGGCAACTGAAAACGCTTGTCCAAACCAGCTTCCGTTATTCATCGTGGGCATTAAAGCTACATTTAAACCAGTGACGCCATCAAATCAAACAGAGTTTCCTATAACGCCACACTTCATAAGTATACCCCTTTGTCGCGTTTCACCGACGAATCCACTCGTGCAACCATAGTAATGACGACAATACCGTTTGTTTTACTCCCTAGCGTCACGTGCAATAATTATACTGTATAGTTGTGTTTTGTCACCCAATCCGCGACCGAAAGCGCTTGTACCAACCAGCTTTTGGTATTCACCATGGGCATTCAAGCTACATTTAAACCAGTGACGCCATCAAATCAAACAGGGTTTCCTATAATGCCACACTTCCTAAGTATACCCTTTTGTCGTGTTTCACCGACGAATCCACTCGTGCAACCTTAGTAATGACGACAATACCGTTCGTTGTTATTCCCTAACGTCACGTGCAATAATTATACTGTATAGTTGTGTTTTGCCGCCCAATCCATGACCGAAAGCGCTTGTATCAATCAGCTTTTGCTATTCATCATGGGCGTTCAAGCTACATTTAAACCAATGACGCCATCAAATCAAACAGAGTTTACTATAATGCCACACTTCCTATCAGTGGCGAATCTAGAAAAAAAAACGGAGGGTGGGCTCAAAGTTTAAGCCGAGAAAATCGAACGCTCTTTTGAAGAAAAAGCTGCTTATCTCCTAGTCCTTTTGTACAAATAAACTGAAACTTTCCCAGATTAATACTGGAAACACGTACTATATACTAGAATTTTTCTGGATTTTTTAGAAAATATCAAATTTTGAACCAAATTTTGAATCAGATCAATAAAATGGCCGTTATCTCCTAATCCTCTTGGCCAAATAAGCTCAAAATTTCCCAGCCTACTACTGGAAGCATGTAGTATTTACTGATTTTTTTCTCGAATTTTGAAAGAAAAATGGTTTTACCAATTTATAGAGACAATATGTGCCAAACAGTGCTCAAATGGACATGATTCTCAAGACAAATACTAGTAGCATGATTGACCAGACAGCAAAGTTTCATACAATCTGCACACCAATACATCAAGTACTGGAGAATCAACCAAAATAAGGCAAAGACAAGATACTGGTGTTGCTTCTTACTAACAATATTGTAGTTGTAGAACTCCTCCACACCAAAATGCAAGTGACAAACTGCAAGCCATCTGTCCAAATTGGCACAAATGTTAGTGATATGGTAAGGTACCCTCAACTAACTATCGACACTAGTACTAAAACAGAGATATACCTCTAAGAAATAACATCATACTCAGGAGGCAAATGTCCTTTGCGATTTTTCTTCTTCTGAAATCGTATCATAATTTGATCATCTGGAATACTTTTGAATATCCTTTTCTCACAGTAGCATACCATTAAATCATTGAGCCAATCATCTGATATCTTATTGCGCAAATAGGTTTTGATGACCTTCATTGCTGAAAATATTCGCTCGACCGACGAAGTTGCCACTGGAAGAATCAATGTCAACTCGATAAGGCGATATACCAATTGGAAAGTTCTATGTTTCATTGTTTGAACCATCAACCGAGCAAGAGTAGAAATATCCGGACATCCATTAAATTCCTCACTTCTCCTAATATTTGTAAGGAATGTTGGAAGCTCGTATCTTAGCAACAACCGTTCAGCTTGTGTAAAATCTTCAGCACAAATTTCAGCAAGCCGAATAAGTTTCTCATCATTAAACTTTGAGAAGTTGTTAGCTGGATTAAGACAAGACATGCAATCCACTAACTCGGTGTTAACTTCATTGAATCGGTGGTTCATCTCAGCGAGCGTTGCATCAATAGCAACATTGAATATGCTCACCCTGAAATAATGATCTCGAGTCACTTTATTCTTGCTTCGAGCAGATTGCCCCATAGCTCCAACAAGATCATCCATATTTGGCACGTCAATGCCATGTTCCTCACAAAAGTTTTTTGCTTGCTCGCATAATGGCTCATACCCATTGTCCCTCATAGTTTGCAAAGCTTCTTTCACATCCAAGATCAAACGCATGGCTTCAACAACATCTTGATTCTTCCTTTGCAAAGCTTGTGATAGCATATTTGTGATGTTCAACAAGTTTATTAAGAATATCATGATGAACACAAATTGGAAGCATTCCATCTGTACCAACAAACCTGAAGCTCCACCTTGAGAAGTGTGTTCCCGGGCATCCTCAATCACAATTGCAAGCACATCCACCACTACATTCCACGTTGTGTAAACACGAAGCAAGGTTCTAAGATGTGAGCCCCAACGAGTAGCTCCTGGTCTAGCTAGGTTAGTTTCTTGATGTAAACCAGTTCCAGATGATATCTTACAATTCTCCATCATCTCTATCAAGTTATCTTGATGCTTTGCAAGCAATGCATCTTTTCTTTTGCAAGATGAACCCACCTGAGTCACTATCAAGGGAAGAAAGTTGAAAAAATCAGCAATAACCGGACAACATTGAGCCACTGTGACAATCACTAGTTGCAACTGAAGGGCAAAACAGTGAACATAGAAAGCATATGGACTCTCATCACGAATTAGCTTTTGCAAACCATTGAATTCTCCTCTCATGTTTGAAGCCCCATCATAACCCTGTCCACGTAGCCTATTAATAGACAAGCCATGGTACTTTAAGACATGAAACAATGCTTCTTTAATTCCGGCAGATGTGCAATCTGTGATGTGCTTAATAGCAAGAAATCTCTCCTGAAGCTCCCCATTATCATCCAAAAATCTGCACATTTGGAGAGCTACAAGTTATAAGAAAAGAAACAAATAACAACATAAAATAAAAGAATTAGCCTTTGTAAACCATTGAACTACCTCAAAATTATAGCCATTTGCTCCTTTATTGAACAATCTCTAGCCTCATCAACAAGTATCGCAAAATTCTTATCTCCAAGCTCATTCTTGATGACTTTGGTTACCTCCAAAGCACAACATGTAGCAAGGTCCTTTTGAATCTGTGAACATATCATAAGTGCATTACCTTGCCCATTGTCAAATGCATCTTTCACATCTTTATTCTTGTCTTTGTACCAATCCAAGAACTCCCTGAAATTGCCTTTGTTTACGGAATCGAAGGACTCATCATGTCCACGAAAAGCTTCCCCTTGAGCTATGAGATACCTTGCACAATCTAATGATGCGGTCAAACGGATTTTATATTTTATTTCAGATTCTTTACTATGTGCTCGGAATTTGGTAGCCACATTGGCCCTTTTATTGTTGAAATCATCACACAAGCCTCTAGCAATGTTGTGGTAACTAGATGGACCACCAACATGTTTTTGAAAACTTGCCAAAGCTGTTTTCCGGCGTTTGTAACCATCTATGGTAAATACATCATTTCCAAATGTAGCAGCCTGTGATGGTTTCTTGAAAAGAAAACAAGGGAAGCAAAAGGCAGCCTCCTTTGCGACACTATATTCCAACCAATCAAACCTATCTAGCCATTGTGGTTGAAAAGATCTCCAAATTTTACCATCCAATGTGACTTCAAATTTATGCACACTTGCTTTGTTTCGCTCTTTCAACAAATAAGCTCTTCTCACTTCACTTCGAATTTCAGGGGCATAATCTTCTATTGGTATTCGATCCGCCGGATCACCAAAAATCTGACTTGGATGAAATTCTAATATATATTGTGTTGGTGGTGCTGGTTGGTTTGTGCTCTCATCGGTTGGGGGATTGGTTCTCTCATTTGAAGTGGGATTGGTGCTCTCATCAACCGAGGGATTAGTGCTCTCATCAACCGAGGGATTAGTGCTCTCATTTGTTGGATCATGGGGGATTATGTTCTCTATGAGGGTAGGCTGAACAATAACATTGATTGGGGCAACATTGGATTCAGGAACAATAGGAAGTGTATTTGAACTACTTGCAAACCAACTATGCAGAGTCCTCTTTCTCTTCATTTCTATAAAAAATTAAACAAGGACATAAATTAGTTCATGAATTAATTGTTACTAGAACCAGTACTGACTAGAACCAAACTAGGTACTGACTAGAATTAACTAAACTAGCAAGTAGCAACTGCTATCAACTAAACTAAGAAGAATCAAACAGAGTCAGAGAGAGACAACAGACAACCTGCTTCGAACTGCTCTGGACCGGGACTCTGGAGAGTGGAGACGGCGTCCGGCGTCCAGTGGGGAGGCGGCGGATCCGGCGACGTGCAGAGAGCCCTGGGCGTCGTGGGCGACGAGCTCCCCGGCAGGCGGTAGCCCGGCTCCCCCCGTCCCTCATGCAGGCTCGGGCGCTCGGCTGATGACGGCGTCCGGCGGGGAGGCGGCGCCCGGCGAGGACGCAACGCACGGCGAGGAGGCGGGGAGGCGGCGCCGGACTAGGAGGTGGCGTCTGGCGGCCGGCGGCTAGGTTATTGGGTGGCCGCTGCTCGTGCGCGTGCGAGCGGGCGGGAGGCTGGGTTAGTCACCGATTCTTAGATGGGCTTCCTGCTGGACCTTTTTTCTGGGCTGGGCCTAAGAAATATTTTGAAGCCTAATAGTAAAAAAAATCCTGGTGAACTCGCCACTGCTTCCTATGTATACCCTTTCGTCGCGTTTCACCGACGAATCCACTCGTGCAATCTTAGTAATGACGACAATACCGTTCGTTGTACTCCCTAACGTCACGTGAAATAATTATAGTGTATAGTTGTATTTTGCCGCCCAATCTGCGACCGAAAGCGCTTGTACCAACCAGCTTTTGCTATTCATCATGGGCGTTCAAGCTACATTTAAACCAATGACGCCATCAAATCAAACAGAGTTTACTATAATGCCACACTTCCTAAGTATACTATTTTGTCGCGTTTCACCGACGAATCCACTCGTGCAATCTTAGTAATGACGACAATACCGTTCGTTGTACTCCCTAACGTCACGTGAAATAATTATAGTGTATAGCTGTGTTTTGCCGCCCAATCTGCGACCAAAAGCGCTTGTACCAACCAGCTTTTGGTATTCATCATGGACGTTCAAGCTACATTTAAATCAGTGACGTCATCAAATCAAACAGAGTTTCCTATAACGTAACACTTCCTAAGTATACCCTTTTGTCACGTTTCACCGACGAATCCACTCGTGCAACCTTAGTAATGACGACAATATTGTTCATTGTACTCCCTAATGTCACGTGCAATAATTATATTGTATAGTTGTGTTTTGCCGCCTAATCCGTGACCGAAAGCACTTGTACCAACCGGCTTTTGGTATTCATCATGGGCGTTCAAGCTACATTTAAACCAGTGACGTCGTCAAATCAAACAGAGTTTTCTATAACGTCACACTTCCTAAGTATACCCTTTTGTCGCATTTCACCGTCGAATCCACTTGTGCAACCTTAGTAATGACGACAATACTGTTCGTTGTACTCCCTAATGTCACGTGCATTGTGTTTTGCCGCCCAATCCGCAACCAGCGCTTGCTATTCATCATGGGCGTTCAAGCTACATTTAAACCAGTGACGCCATAAAATCAAACAGAGTTTCCTATAACGCCACACTTTCTAAGTATACTCTTTTGTCGCGTTTCACTGACGAATCCACTTGTGCAACCTTAGTAATGACAGACAATAATGTTTGTTGTACTCCCTAACGTCACGTGCAATAATTATACTATATAGTTGTGTTTTGCCGCCCAATCCGCGACCGAAAGCGCTTGCACCAACCAGCTTTTGGTATTCATCATGGGCGTTCAAGCTACATTTAAACCAGTGATGCCATCAAATCAAACAGAGTTTCCTATAATGCCACACTTCCTAAGTATACCCTTTTGTCACGTTTCATCGGAGAATCCACTCGTGCAACCTTAGTAATGACGACAATACCGTTTGTTGTACTCCCTAACGTTATGTGCAATAATTATACTGTATAGTTATGTTTTACCGCCCAATCCGTGACCGAAAGCACTTGTACCAACCAGCTTTTGGTATTCATCATGGGCGTTCAAGCTACATTTAAACCAGTGACGCCATCAAATCAAACAGAGTTTCCTATAACGCCACACTTCCTAAGTATACCCTTTTGTCGTGTTTCACCGATGAATCCACTCGTGCAACCTTAGTAATGACAACAATACCGTTTGTTGTACTCCCTAATGTCACGTGCAATAATTATATTATATAGTTGTGTTTTGCCGCCCAATCCGCAACTGAAAGCGCTTGTACCAACCAGCTTTTGGTATTTGTCGTGGTCGTAAAATCTATAATAATTAAACCAATGAGGCGATCGAATCAAACCGGTAACACCACACTTCCTAATTATATTCTTTGATTTGCCGAGCAATCCACTCGTGCAAACCTAGTAACGACAATACCGTACGATCTATTTTCGTACGTCACGCGCAATAATTATACTCTAGTTGCATTTTGCCGCCCATTCCGTTACCAGAAACGCTCGTAACGATAATAGACTGGATTCCCCCCTAATGTCATGCTTAACGAATTTAGTTCTCGCCACCTTTTCTTTTGCACATTTTTTAGGGTTTTGGTTTTTTTTTCTTTTGCACATTATTTAGTGGGTTTTGTAGGGCCTTTTTTTTTGCACACTTGGTTTCTTGGCCCCAAGAAAGAAATCACCATTCCAGCCCTTTACCCAATAAGAACCAACGGTCAGAACCTCTTCCCCACCAACCACCACCTACACAAATTAGATCCATGCATATAGATTACACGGTGCCAAAAATACTCCACTGTCAATGACTAACCATCATTAACTACACGATATATTGTGGGGATACGAATAACACACCACTCCACATACACCGTAGCACATTCGGGTAGGTGGCAAAATACAAACAAGATTCATATGCATAGAGTGCGTGGTGACAAAATGCTTTGACTGCCAATGACTGGCCATCATTAACCACGAAATATTTCGCGGGATTTTCAGTAGCACAGCGGGCGCATCCTCGTATATCTGCTGGGGCCATCCAATTAATCCAGCTCTCTAAAGATGGAATCCACTCCCCAGATATGCACCACCAAGGCGCGGCATTAATCGCAGAGATATCAGCAGCCCCTCCTTGTTTTGGCACTGGCCGTATCCCGGGCACCTGATTAATGCCGCATAAAACCCATGAAATAAATGGGCATCAGCAGATAACTCACATCAGGGGCTGCGCTCCGGCCTCAGCCACGCTATATAAACCGGTCCTCGGCAGCGCTCAGGACCCATCCATCTCACACTCGCAGTGCACAGACAGTCAGATCCAGAGCGGCACTAGCACCAGTACCAGTGTTGTACCAGTGTGCCAGTGCTTCTCTTCTTCTCCTGTCTCTGCCACCCATCCGTCCAGCCATCACCCAGCTCCACTCCGTTCTCGGCCACCACCCGAATCCTCCTCGTACCACACACCACACAGAGAGAGTACCGAGAGAGTAGACTCAAACCCCCCACCCACCAAACTCCAGCCCCACCATCGCCAGGTTTTTGGTAGGGACGAGGGAAGTACGAGCCAGATCCGGCGGCCCCCATCGGGACTGAGACCAAGGGGTCACGTCCGTCGGCGTCAGAGGGAAAGGTTGAAAGGGGAAAGTGCTTAGATTACGTGGAGGAAATTGAATTTTTTTGGGGGGGGGGTATGGGATTTTTGTGCCTTGTGCTGATGCTGGCTCCTTCGATTCCGCAGGGCTTTCTATACCGAGTGCGTACCGCGGATTTGCCCCCGCGCGCGGCCGCAGGCGCGCGTGCTCTCGCGGCGGCGTGTCCCTACTCCAATGGCGTCCTCCTACCCCAGCAGGCCCTACCACCGGGGCAGCGGCGTGTACAACTACGGGGGAGGCGGCCGCGGGCACAACGGCGGGTACGGCCACCACCACCACTACCACGGGAACGGCGGCGGGCGCGGGGGCCGCGGCGGCTACAACCACCGCTGGAACGACTACGGACGAGGTGGCCACCACGGGTACGGCTACGGAGGCGGCCAGCACCAGGGGTACGGCTACGGGGGCGGCGGCGGCGGCGACGGGATGGTCCACCACAACTACGGCGTCCAGGGCTACGGCGTGGGCGTGAGCCACCCGCTGCCGGCGCCGGCGCCCGCGCCCGCGCCGCTGCCGGTGCCGCCCACGAGCTACCCCCACGCGCCCGGCCTCGGCTTGGTCCCGGACGAGCACCCGCGCCGGATAATGCTGGTGGCGCCGCGGCCGCGGCCCCCGGTCATCCCGCCGCCGCTGCGGGCCGCGGAGGCGGCCGCGCGCGAGGTGGTGCTGCGGCTGCACCCGACGGAGGAGGCGGAGCGGCGCCGGCACAAGGTCATCGACTACGCCAAGAACCTCATCGGCACCACCTTCGGGTGCGAGGTTGTAGCTGCCCCCTCCCCCCCCCCCCCCCCCGCCCCACGCGAAACCCTCGCACGTTTGTCCCGCTGCGTGCCCGTCCAACGTGCTCCCTTCGTCGTCGCCCGAGCTTCCGTAGCCCCGTCCCGCACACAATCAACAAACCCAAAAAGGTCTTTCCGTTTCGTCCGCCCCCGAATCCTCCTCGTGGTGCCGCGTCTCGGGCCTCGGGTTTCGTGCCGTAGTGTGCGTTCACCTGGAGCATGAGGGATCCGGCCGCCGCCGCCGTCCGCCCTCGTAGGTGCTTGGGGAATTTTTTGGATTAGGCTAATCGATCCATCTCGGGTCGCGTCTGGGTTTGGTTAGGATACGATATTGCTGGTCTTTGTTAATTAGTTAATTTTCATCTGCTAATAATTAATCATCACCCTATGATTATCCTGCTATTTGTTTGTTTATGTATACTCCTACTAGGACTAGTACTATAGTACTATTTGGATCTTAGGATAATAATGTTGTTCGAACGTAAAGTTTACCTATACCCACATTAAGCATAAAGTCAAAATACTTTTTTATCCTATTAAAAGTAAGGGGACGAGAGAATACTGATTTAAGAGTCATTCACTATTACACTACAAAACAAATCTAGTTAACGGTTCCAGCTTGTTCTGAATTTTGCAGCATGTGATAAATCCTTTTTTTTTCACTTTTTCACCTCAATAGAAAGAAACGAAAACTTTAATGTGTTGGCAACATATGCTTTAAGATAGGTCTATCGATGAAAATAATTGAAACTGAATTTAGAAAAGCAGGACGTTTTTTTTAAGGATTGGAAAAAAAAAAGTACAATCATACTCAAAATAAAAGAAAGGGGCCTTTCGTAAAAACAAATGTGGATAAATACTACAAAATGCTGTTATAATGGATTAAAAAACAGAAATATTTTTTAAGAATAAGGTTGAAAAAAGTAAGTAGAATTACATTCAAAATAAAAGAAAGGGGCTTTTTCTGTAAGAAAACATGGATGAATACTTCAAGTGTTGTTCTAATGGATAAAAAAAGGAGGAACACATATATTTTTTAAATATTAAAAAAAAGTAAGTAGAATTATATTCAAAATGGGACTTTTCTTAAGAAAACATGGATGGATACTTAAATCGCTGTTTTAATGGATAAAAATGTAGGAAGGTATTTTTTGAAATTTTCTGAAAAAAAAGTAAGTAGAATTATATTCAAAATAAAAGAAAGGGGCTTTTCATAAGAAAACATGGATGAATACTTCAAATCTTGATAATAAAACAGGAATAGATTTTTCTGAAAAAGATTGGAAATAAGAAAGTAGAATTATGTTCAAATAAAAAATGGGAATTTTTGTAAGAAAACATGGACGAATACTTCAAATAGCTGGTCTAATGGTAGAAGTCACAATAAACTATAAATTAGGAGTGATTAATCCTACAGTCATATCATCATAGTTTATCATCCTACAGTCACAATAAACTATTAATCCTAGCTTCACTGTTCCTACTTTCAGTTATCAAAATAACTGTTCCTAGTTCCCGCAAAAAGCTACGGTTGTCAGTAGTTAGCACCCCCTTTTACCGGTGCAAGTGCAGGCCACATTTTACCCTCTCTGTATCGTCTGTATGCATGGTAGAAACATTTTGGAAGCACTTTTTACAGTGTTATTAGGAGCGGTGTGGTAGAAACACTTTGGAAGCGGAGCACCTGAATGGAGGAATTCTCTGATTAGACTACTCGATCGGATCGTGTCTCGTGTCGTCTGGGTTAGGATATCATGACACGATCCATCCGTTAATTAGTTAATTATTAGCCCATGCTTATCCTGGTCTTTGTTTATTTCCGCCTACTACAGTATTGCTTTATTTTTAATATTTGATGAAGTGGTTAGTCCAATAGTAATAGTTCACGGACACGTACAGACATTGTCCGTGGTGTCTCATATGATCACGGCCAGTTTTCACGTACAAGTCTAGATTGTGTTTGGGCCCTCATATGTCCACGGACACGTCCACACAGAGTTCGGACGTGTCCGCTCCGAATGTGTGGATGCATAACCACACCCAAAAAAGTGTCCTCCCTATTTTCAAACATGTCAACGAGTCGGGCCGGGCAGAAAACCCGATACCCAAAGCTCGAACCCGAAAAACCCAAGCACTGCATCAAGTAGCAGTATAACAAATCCGAATATATTCAGTTGAGCTCCTAGTCATAGTACCCAAACTGCCCAAGGCCCAAGCTAGGTAAACCTAATCTCTGCCCGGCTGCCCCACCCATCCCAGTGATGTGGCTAAGGCGGCCGCCACAACCACAATTGCACGCACCACAGAAATTCGGGTCCTTAGTCATAGTACCCAAACTACCCGAATAACTCGAAATAATATGCATTCTGGTAGAGAATAGCTAGCCAGTGCCCAGCCCAACTGAAAGAAAGGCGCAGTTCCTTCAACCCCCAAGGCCCAAGCTAGATAAACCTAATCCCTGCCCGGCTGCCCCAACCCTGACCCCGTCCTCAACCCTAATCCCCAATTCCCCACAACAAGAACACACAGTAGCACACGCACACCCGGGTGTCCCATATGTCCATAGACACGTTCGGACATTGTCCGGACGTGACTGATTTGAACCCCAATTTGTCCGGGCACACAACCAGACCCCCAAAATGTCTTCCCCATATTCAGACATTTCAACGAGTACGTTGTGTGCGACACCACCAGAGCATGCACAACACCGACATGACGGCAAGACCACACTGTAACACATGCACACCCAGGTGCCACGACGACCACGCGTACCGGGTCAGCCCCGGTAGCCCGAACAGCTTGAGCTCGGGCTAGTGGCAACCTCGCGTGGACACACACGAGCACGAGCAAGCACAAAATGTACCCGAGCGGGTGTCCCATATGTGCACGGACAGTGTCCGAGCCCCCCACATGTCCACACACACCTTCGGACACAGTTCCTATTTCCGTCAAAAAGAAGAAGCAGCTTCAGTACTCATCACTTAGTGTCCCTTTTTACTGGCGCAAGTACCGCATTAGTACTGATTACGACGTTGATGTGTAAGAAACACTCAGAAAAGGGTCCAGCCTTTCTGCTTCGCTGCCGTCGCTGTCCGCCGTCGCATGACTCCCCACGTACAGCTGCACACGCACGCATTATATTCCCTGCATGCTGCGGCTACGGTGCTTGTCCGTCTACAAGATTTCCATGCCGCTGCACTCAAATGTGCTTCGTACACTTTTATGGGAGGACTTGGGTGTACCTGTATTTAACACAAAAATGTGAGTACCACTATTATGCGCGTCTAGTGTAGAGTTGATTGGGTTTGGCAGGCAACCCGTAGTCTTGTTAAAAATAGCAATGACACTCGTACCGCTTAATTTCTACGCGCCATTTTGCGATACACGCTAGTAGAATGTGCGACACATTTTTTTGTGACAAGTGTTTAACTCATTTTTCTTCTAACAATGCAGGTGTTCGCGTTCGGGTCGGTGCCGCTGAAGACGTACCTCCCCGATGGTGATGTCGACATCACCATAATCACGAACACCAACTTGGACGACAACTTCATCCAGGACGTCTGTTGTTTGCTCGCAGCCGAACAGAGCAGCGACGATGCCAAGTTTGCGCTGAGGGACATTCAGGTCATCAACGCCAAGGTGAGTTCTCCGTTTGAACTTCCAAATCAAATTATCCGTGTATTTGTGGGAAGTACACTTTCTGAGGGGTTGTGGGAAAGACACTTTTTGAGGGGTTGTGGGAAAGATACCTTTTTGAGGGGTTGTGGGAAAGACACTTTCTAAACTGTATGCTCTTTGCTATGTCCTTATATAGTTATATTTTCTACTGATATTCAATAAAGTCTCTAAGCTTATGTCATTGTTTTTGTGTACCCAGGTCAAGATAATCAAATGTGTTATCGACAACCTTGTGATGGACATCTCCTTCAACCAAGTCGGCGGTGTGTCCACCCTCTGTTTTCTTGAGCTGGTACGTGGATGCGATCTGAACTATTCGATTCATTTTGAATTTTTTTCATCTTAAATACATACCCGGCAACTTGTATAAATAACACGAGTAACTTAGATCCCTAACCTGAATGTGTGTTCTTGTTTCAGGTCAACAAAGAGGTCGGCAAGGACCATCTGTTCAAACGGAGCATCATCTTGATCAAGGCTTGGTGTTACCACGAGGGTAACATACATGGATCTAACCATTGGTTGATGTCTACGTACGCATTGGAGGTGTTGATTCTATACATCTTCAACCTTTTCCACAGCTCGATACATGGCCCTTTGCAGGTAATTCCTCGGAAAACAATCCAAGTAACTTTGCAACATGTGCAAATTAAAGTGTTTTGACTGTATCTTCTTTGTTTAACAGGCCTTGTACAAGTTTCTGCTGTACTACAGCAAGTTTGATTGGGACAACCAGTGCCTTACTTTAGACGGCCCTGTCCCCCTGCGCAACGACACCGGTGAGTCATACTAGTCTATCATTTTGCTTTGTTATGTTATGTGAATCACCTGGCATGTAATCACTTATGTAATTAATAAAATCTCTGTGACTTGCAGCTGGGCCTAGTGGCTCAAATGAGGAATTACTGCTGAGCAAGGAGCCCCTCAAGCGCTCACTGCGTAAACTTTTTGAACTTCCAGCAGGTTCTGATAGGCGTGACCCAGACTTACGTCTGAAGTACCTGAACATTGTTGACCCCTTGAAGGGGGATAATAACCTCGGCACAAGTATCAGCGAAGGTAAGAGTAACCAAGATGATCCATCATTTTGTTTTCTATCTTGATTATGGGATACACATTTTTCTTTCTATTAGTTGGATGATTTGGTTGAACTTAACATATACATAATTTTATGCAGCAAACTCTCGTATCATACGGGATGCCTTTGCAGCTGGCGCAGACAAGCTCGGAAAAATTCTCAAGCTGCCTTGCGAACTTGTTGCACAAGAAGTCTATGTGTTCTTTACACATACGCTGGGTAAACATGGACGGGGCGAAAGGCAGGACCTTGGAGAAAGTGTGTCCCGATCCATGCCTGAGCCTGGAAATGCACGTGCCGAAGATGTGTCCGGCCTGGGAATTTCTTGCATGGGTGAAGATGAAAAGAGAATTCATCGAATCTCAGGTACATTTTTTACCAAATCATGCTAAAGATCATATTTGGCACAAAATTTGGGTATTTTGACATGATTACTATTGCAAGATGGTACCGGAGCCATTAATTCATCATTTCTTTGTTGTAGGTTCAACCAACTTCAGGAGCCACTCCGATCTATCCTCTTCCTCGGAGAATGGTCACGAGGTTCCTGGTTCTAACCCTCTTAACGGGTCAAACCGGAACGGTGTCCATCAAGAGAAGGTGCAACTTCCTCCTTTCACGCCGGTGAACCTACTGGACCTCTCAGGGCATGTGAATTTACACATGAGATGCATACGAAGTGTTCAGTACAACTTGGAGGCCATGCATGATAAGCTCCTCAAGTCGGTTATAGAGGCGTCTTCAGCAGGTGTGCTGGATGAGGATCGCTTTGTAGTTCCACCTCTGCGCCCTGTTCCGAGGTCAACTCCATGCCCGTGGCTGCCTCCTTCTCTCAGCGCGGGAGTTGTTCCTCGGCAACCGATCACTGAGCGCCAAGTTGAACCGGAATATCTGCCATCGCCTCGTACCCACATTCCACCCAACGGATTCTCGGCCTATCCCCCTTTTGCTGGTCCTTGGTTTCCAAGCACCGAGGACATGTCTCAGACTTATGGAGCTAGCACTTACGTGCATAACATGGTAAGAAACCTTGGCTCATGGTCCTTTTTGTTCATCTTCTGTTCAAGTTTCCAATAGATTGACTCAATGTCTTTTTTTCCTTATGCGCAGAACTACTCGATGCCTTTCGGAATAGATGCTTTCTCCAGCGGGATGGCATTCTATCCAGCTATGTGGGATTTTCGTCAATCACGTGGAACCGGCACATACATCCCTAGAACAGTAAGAAACCTTGAAAAATGTGTTTTCCACTTTTCATTTTAGCTCTGTTTGCAGTAGACTAATTCAATTTTCGATTGCTCGCCATTTACACTTTACTCTTGTAGGGTTGGAACGCCAACAGGGACAAGTCGTGGAACGATAGGGGAAGGATGCAAAGGCAGCGGCAATCAGACCGGGGTTACGGAGACGGGAGACCGGATGTTGCCTCAAGCAATGGGCATGTTGCGGGCGCAAGCGCAGCAGGACTGACATCGACGATGCGAGGTAATCCACACCAGGGTGCCTCTTCAAGCAACAATGAGCAGAGGTATGCAACATTGCTCAAACTTGATACCATCGAACAACATATTTGTTTGGTACTGACGAAGTTGTTGCCAGGTCTGTGAATGGGTGGGTGACGACGCGGATGCCGCCGAGGATCACGGTTCCTCGTCACGGCAGCGGCAGCCAGCCCTCTTCACCTGCCGTGGTGATCACACCTGTCGTCACGGCGGAGCAGCATGAGAACCTGGAGTTCGGAACCATGGGGCCTTTCTCAGTGGCTCGTCAAAACTCTGTGTTTGATGAACAATTCCCTGCTCTCCATGAAACAACAAGGCAGGGCCCGCAGAGGAGCCCCAGGCCAGGCGCGGGTGCAACCCCCAGGAGCTGGCCTGCAGAAGCCTCTGCGTCAGCTGTGCAGAGCCCTAGGCCCGGTGTGACTATGAGCCAAAGCTGGCCCAACCTGCCGGTACATAGCCCCAGGCCTGTTGTGCGTACAACCCAGAGCTGGCCCCACATGCCATCCCCCAGGCCTGGTGTGGGTGCGACCCAAAACGGGCCTGTAGGATCCCCCGCTGCCTCCACATCGCAGAGCCCTCGGCCCGGTACCAGTGCGGCCGAAAACAGGTACAGTAATGTAGACCATCTTTCCTAGCTCATGCACTGAGTCTCATGTTCATTCTTGCACTATGAAATCAAACTAGACCATTTTTTATTTTTATTTTTTTTCGTCAAAAAAAAAAAAAAACTAACACTGCTTCCTGATGGAACTTGTGCAGGGCTGCCAGGCCTTACCAGCTGCAAGACGACGCTGACTTCCCTCCCCTGCAGACCGAGGACCCGTACGACGCTGACTTCCCTCCTCTCCAAGCTGCGGCCCGCCGCTGACATGACGCTCGCAGCCGCAGCACATGGTAGAGTTGAGATGACATACAACTAATCGTGACGGTGCAAGGGGAGAGCTTAACTTCATGACTTGGTTGAGGGGATGGTGTGCTCGAGGAGATGGAGCAGGATTTTCGTCCGGCGGCATAAACAAACAATTTGGATCGGTGCTATTCGTGGTGAGAGCTTAACTTCATGACTTGGTTGAGGGGATGGTGTGCTCGAGGAGATGGAGCAGGATTTTCGTCCGGCGGCATAAACAAACAATTTGGATCGGTGCTATTCGTGGTGATAGCATGTTTATCTGTGTGTTGTAAAAACTCTAATAATTCCGGTACTTTTTATCGCTGTTGTTAATTATCTGTAGTGTAGAAGAGGGCGGCTCTAGTGCAGTGCAATGCGAGCGCTGGCTGCACCCTCCGTAGCTTTATATATGCATAACCCAAAAAAATTAGCAAAAATAGAAAATGACAAAAAAAATATGTAGCCTTTGTAGATCAGACATTTAGCATTTATAAAAAAGAAGAAAAAAAAAGTAGTTAGAAAACAATGCCTCTCTTTGTTCCCGTGTGGAATGCTGATGTGTTCTTTTCCATGATCATCATGATTTATAGGCTGCGTTGCTGCTCCTCTGCATTGTGGTAGCAACAATATTAGCCTTATTTATGGATTTGCAGGGACTGAGTCCTGCTCCTATGGTGGTCGGCGGCCGAGAGACGTGGGCCGGCGGCTGCTTCTGCCTCGAACCAACGCAACTCAACCCCCTGCTAGCATTGAAAGGGGTGGATTGCATGCATCCATTGATGCATAGGCCGGGGGTCTTAACCTCCTTTTCCAAAAAAAAATTGAAAGGGGTGGAGGATGGCATTGAAAAAATGTCAAGTGCTGGCAGGGTAAGTTCATTACCATGGCTGGTAGATTAACTTTGCTCAATGCCACTCTTGGCAATAAGCCTATGCATATGACGTCCTTCTATGGCTTGCCTAGGGGGAATGAGAAAAGGATTGATTTTTTTTAGGAAAAGGCTTTTGTGGCAGGAAGACTTGGGTAACAGAAAATAAAATACCACTTGGTTAACTGGGAGTCTGGGACACAATTTGCCTACCTAAGATTTAGGGGGTCTTGGGGTGCTGAATTTGAAGCTTAAGAATATGAGCCTCCTGGGTAAATGGTCGGGGAATATGTTGAGGAAGAAAATAATACCTTGATAACCAAATTATGTCTCATGCCCAGAACTTCTGGGCTTGAACTAGTATTCTGTTGAATTGTTTATTTCGTAACGCTATTTGAACTAGTATTTGGGGCTGACTCATTCCAGAATTGGTCTTTGTTTCTAATGTTGGTAGAATTTTTTTTTATAAATAGTGTTGGTAGCACTACTGAAAATTTTGTATATGCCGGGTGTCAGGCTCTTCGCCGAGATTGGTAGCACTACAGTTACATTGCGTCAGCTAATCCAATGTACCTTTGGATATTTTTTTTATTAGCCTGTTTTACATGATTGGTTTGTGGTCAACCTCGGATTGCATGAAATTATTGATGAAACATTGAATTCTGTAATGCCAACTTTTGGAATTTGGGATGGTAAGGCTTACCTTACACAAATGGTTTTGCTATTTTTCACTCGACTGAAATCAATTTGAGTTCAGTCGAATTTGCTGGCTGTTAGATCCCGCGACGTGATTTGTAGGAGAAGTGATCGTTCAGTCGTTGTCGGGCCCGCGCTTTCCCTTAAATTCTGAATTGCAGTTGCAGCAGAGACCAGGAGAGGAGGGGAAAGGGATAGAGGCGCTTCTCCACGGCGATTTTTTCGGTGGATCCGATCTTCTCATTGTTTGCATGAATTTTGATTTTATTTTGCTTATTCCTGTTTATTCCATCTCTTTTTTACAACGTCCATGCATGAAGGACTGAAAGAATTTGTAACCGTGTGGTGTTTCAGCTCAATGTGTTAACGAGTAGTGGCGGCTGCACTACACTACTAAGCAAGAAGCATGTACTAAATATATGTATGGTCAGCTCCAATTATCATTTCTTTTTAGTGTACTTTTTACTATTTTTCTTGTATTTGGATTTTTTTCCGTTCATGCTTACTGTAACTACAACCCACTAGCATGAAGGTCTGTAGCACAGTTTTAAACCTTGTGGTGTTGTTTTCATTGCAGTGGCGGTTTCAAGTCGCGCTACACTAGTAACTGTGGTTTCATGATATATTGTCTATCTCTTGCTTGGATTTCGCTTGGCCTTACCTTTGATTTCTTCTTTTAACTCCTCGTCGCTTTTAGCCATATCTATTACTATATGGTTTACTTTGTAACTTTTTGGTTAAAACTTTAGTGTTCAAGCTTCAGTTAGTCTGTTGTCACTTCATTTTCAGTCTGAACTTTTGAGTCATTGATGATGCATGGCTTTTTTACTTGGCTGTAAGCTCTTATTACAGTGTTGAAATGCATGAATTGCAGCGTACAAGAAGTTGTACATGTGGAAGCAGCTCCCAGTACACGATCATGTACATGTGTTTATAGTCTGATAAAACTGATTTTGTGGTCTGATTCTACATGGATTACTGTATAGTTTACTCCATAATTTTAGGTTCAATCTTTTAGTGCTTTTGGGTTCAAACTTAAGTGTGTCTGCCATGTGAAATTGTGAATCTTACACGACCTACTGGTTTAGATTTGTGTTCAGATTTCACCAATCCTTGCCACTATTTTTGTTGTGCAACGGTTCCTATGTTTCAGTTTTCAGATCTTGTAACTTGGTATGGCTGAACTTTCCAGTCAGCTCAGGATCTTGTTTTTGTAGCATCAGTAATGCATGGCTTTCTTATTGGACCGTAAGTTATTTTTTACATGTTGAAATACATGAATTACAGTGCCCAAGTAGTTTTTATTTTGGTCAAATTTCACGTGTTGTGCATTGATTACTGTATATTTTACTCTGCAATTTTAGGTTCAAGCTTTAGTGTTTTCTGGTTCAAACTTTTGTGAGGTTTCAGTTCTTGTAACTTGCTCTGTTACTACAAGAAAGGGATCTTGGGTACAAGTTCGTGATTTTCTGGCCTCATAAATGCCATGTACAGTACTTGTCATGACTACAAGCGGGTCTAGTCCACCCATTAATCTTTTCCTGGCAGGGCAGTTTTAAGCTCAGACTTGTTGAAACATATATACATACATACATACATACATACAAGAGAAACGAGAGGGAAAAAACCTATGGAAACTAAAATCGGACCAGCTCCCCTCTCTTTCATCCCGTGGGCGACTCCAGGGTGAAACCCTAGCCACCGCACCAGCTCCCATCTCTGTGTTCGTTGGTTGGAGTCATTTGGTTTCTTTGTTCCTCTATTTCCTAGGCCTTTGTTCTTGTGTATGTGCCTGACCCGTGTTCTGCCAATACAATGAACACTGAAGAAACCTTAGGACGACCACTCTACTTAAAAACAATAACAAGTAGATTAGCTAAACACACAAAAAAACAAGAGTAATTATCTTTTTTTTTTGCATGGCAATACGTGTTTCATTCATATCATAAAAAACAAAGTACAAGTCACGTAAATACCGACATGACAAAACCGAAAAGATAACAGAACATCTCTGAGCTTGACACCAACGTCTGTCATCTGCCTCCGGCATCACCACAGCAGCCACCGAAGAAAAGAATGACAACTCACCTCCTCACCCGAGCTCGACGCGGCTCCATCGCTGATATGCAGCTTTGCGGACTTCCAAGGTGGCTCATCAAAAGTGAAGCCCTTGCCGTTGAACGTACACCCCGGACACGTCATTGAACTCCAGATCTAGCACCCCACCACGACTAAGACGCCGAAGGAGGAAACCATACCTGCCATCCACGAACCACGAGCCCAGCACATGTTTCGTCTTCCAGATGCCGTCGATGCAGACCACAATCTGCATCCACTCCTGGACTACCTCCCAAGCTCCGCGCCGACGCTGGAGCAAACGCCGTCGCAACGGCGGAGCCCGAGGACACAGGTCCACCACGAGGATGCCGTTGCCGCTACGCCATCCTTGCTTGAACAGACTGGTTTCCAAATCCATCCCAAACCATAGGACCGATGGCCCCGTCAGGGAAGGATCAGAAGAATCTTTATTCAGCGTCGTCATCGTCGCCGCCGAAGCAAAGACGATGAACAACCTAAAAACATAGACTACGAGGGAATAAAAACGATCCACACGCGTGGATCCGGCGACCCCCCTCACCACCGACGACCGAGGTCGCCGGCGGAGGGGAGCCGCCGGAGAACGGCGCCGGAAGATCGGCCTCTCCTGGCGGCGGCTAGGGTTACAGACGCCAGGGACGAGGAAAACTCGTGTACGGGCCTCGATAAGCCACTGGATCTGAGTCTCGGGGAGATTGTTAACAAGAGTAATTACCAGAGAGCCGCTTGAAGGCAAGCGGCGCGGCAAAGTCGCGCATACACATCTAGTATACATACGTTGGATACACATGGACGGGGCGAAAGGCAAGACCTTGGAGAAAGTTTCTCCCAAGCCATGCCTGATCCTGGAAATGCACACGGCGAAGATGTGTCCGGCCTAGGAATTTCTTGCATGGATGAAGATGAAAAGAAAATTCATTGGATCTCAGGTAGATTATTTTCCAGTTCATGCTAAAGATCATATTTGGCACAAAATTTGGGTATTTCAACATGATTATTATTGAAAGGGTACCGGAGCCATTAATTCATCATTTTTTTGTTGTAGGTTTAACCAACTTCACGAGCCACTCCGATTCATCCTCTTCCTCGGAGAATGGTCATGATATTTCTGGTTCTAACCCTGTTAATGGGTCAAACCGGAACGATGTCCATTAAGACAAGGTGCAACTTCGTCATTTCACGCCGATGAACCTATTGGACTTCTCAGGGCATGTGGATTGGCACATGACATGCCTAGAGAGTGTTCAGTGCAACCTGGAGGACTTGCATGCATGATAAGCTCCTCAAGTCGGTTACAGAGGCATCTTCAGCAGGTGTGTTGGATGAGGATCGCTTTGTAGTCCCAACTATGCGCCCTGATCCGAGGTCATCTCCATGTCCACGACTACCTCCTTCTCTCGGCATAGGATTTGTTCCTTGGCAACCAACCATTGAGCTCCAAGTTGAAGCGGATTATCTGTCGTCGCCTCGAACCCACATTCCACCCAACAGATTATCGACGTATCCCCCTTTTGGTGGTCCTTGGTTTCCAAACACTGAGGACATGCTCAGACTTATGGAGCTAGTACTTACATGCATGACATGGTAAGAAACCTTGGACCATGATCCTTTTTGTGCATGATCTGTTCAAGTTTCCAATAAATTGACTGGATGTCTTTTTCCCTTATGCGCAGAACTATTCGAGACCACTCGGAACAGATGCTCTGTCCAGCGGGATGGTATTCTATCCAACTATGTGGGATTTTCGACAGTCGCATGGAACTGACACATACATCCCTAGAACAATAAGAAACCTTGGGAAAATGTTTTTCCCACTTTTCTATTTAGCTCTGTTTGCAGTTGGCTGATTCAATTCTTGACTGCTCGCCATTTACAATTTACTTTTGCAGGGTTGGGACACCAACAGGGACATGTCATAGCACGATAGGGGAAGGGTGCAAAGGCAGAGGCAATCAGACGGGGGTTACAAAGACAGGAGGCCGGATGTTGGCTCAACAAATGGGCACGCTACGATCGCAAGTGTGGCAGGACAGACACTGATGATACGAGGCAATCCACACCAGGGTGCCTCTTCAAGCAGCAGTGAGCAGAGGTATGCAACACTGCTCAAACTTGAAACTACAGATAACATATTTTTTGGTACTAACAAAGTTCTTGCCAGGTCTGAGAATGGGTGGGTAGCGACATGGATGCCGTCGAGGATCACGGTTCCTCGTCATGGCGGGGACAACCAACCCTCTTCACTTGTCGTGGTGGTCACACCTGCCGTCACAGTGGTCAATGACCAGTCGGTCACGGCGGAGTAGCATGAGAACCTGGAGTTCGGAACCATGCGCCCTTTCTTGGTGGCTCGTCAAAACTCTATGTACGATGAACAATTCCCTGCTCTCCATGAAACAACGAGGCATGGATAACAAGGCCCGCATGGGAGCTCCAGGCCAGGCGCGAGTGCAACCAACATGAGCCGGCCTGCAGACGAATATGTGTAACTTGGTTGAATATGTATATAAATCAACTTTTGGTACATTTGCTAACTTTATAATTGGCCTTCTTATTAGTATAGTACATGTGGTCCACTGATTATCTAGTTGTGCACTTCCACTGATTGTTGTTGAACTACTAAAGATTGTTGTTGTGCTTAGTCGTGTTCTTGTCATCTTAAGTTTGCTATACAAAAATGTAAGGAAAATTGTTGGAGCTTGTAAGCCTAGACTCGAATTGTGTTGGTTTTAGCTCATGTTAGCCTGATAGTTTATGTTATGAAATAAATGCCCTCTTTACTACTGTGAATTATAGGTATTGTTTTTAAGGCTTTGTTCACGTGGTATACTCTGAAGTGTTATTTATTTTTGTTGCAGTTCATATATTTGTGCATCAACCTGAACATTTCAGCTCACTGTGCTGGCAAGGGAATGTTTACTTGCTTTCTGTCAATACAAATTTTCCCTCATGCCAGAATATGATAGAAATAAGAGTCATGACTTTGCATGTGTTATGTCCAATTGATGTATCTGGATGGGCTTACAGATTACTGGCAATGTCATTTTCATTTACCGTTCCTGGCTTTGTAGTCTAAGGAATGGTAGTAACACAGACCAAACTGGAAGTGTTCACATTATGCTTTTGTGAATGTTGGTGGTATGTGGGATGTCCACTAAACCCACTTGTCCCACATATTATGTGGGTAGATGTGGGCCTCCCACTTAACATATAGTATATGCGATAATTGTGGGGCGGACGCGGGTCTCCCACTTAGTGTCCCACTTGCACGGTGACCCGGAAGAAACTGGCCTAGTGGGGCAAAGTCTGGTAGAACAACGGGAACCGGGCTCCACCTCTGTCTACCTTTGGATGCATACATGGAGATTCGTGACATCCAGGTCACATGAAGCATGGCCTAATCTAGTACATGAATCTTGCCAAGCTCACCATAACAAAAGTGCTACAGAGTTGGACTATTGTCAACATGCTTGTTAGACCGAGCGAGCTCCATCCCAAGGATTTCAAGAATTTTGAATTCCTGTTCGGCGAATTGAAACCACGCACAGCTTAAACTATTAATAACCTTGCTAAGCATTCCAGGAATCAACACTACTCCTTCCTAGTGATCGGTGGCCCAACGCAATTGATCTCTGTCGTCGTCCGTTGCCCTGGCAAATCTCAATGTCTGGGTCCACCATTGGTCATGTGCTTTATGCTTTATGTAGGAAGAAAGTGGGGAATGGTCTGAATACTAGTTTTTGGAATGATCCCTGGCTAAGGGATTCCATGCTGGCTATGAGGTTTAAACAACTATATGACATCACCTTCTCTTAGACAGGACTTGCATGTTCAGAAGTAACTTGCTGGTGGTGTGTGTGTTGTTGGACAAATGACTAGAGTTAAGGATCTTGCTTGACCATGTATTGTTTCTTAACAAATCGGATGCTCTTGATATTGGACCCAAACAAAGGTTTTACAGTTCATTTGTTCTATAAGCAGTTGTATGCTTCCTTCCCTTTGTCTCCAAATAGAGGGATGTGAAAAATTAAGATACCACTGAAAGTAAAGGTATTTCCATGGCTCATTTCTAAGCCTGGCATTCTGACTAGAGATACACTTTTACTTAGAGGTGTGTATGGGGAGACGAACTGTATGTTCTGTGTGGAAGATGAGTCAATTGATCAGTTTATTTTTCAGTGTGCACATGAGAAATGTATTTGGAGCTTAGTGCAATGTGCCTTTGAACCAAGTTATGCACCACATGATTTGGTGTGGTGTGATACCTTGCTCGGGGGTTTCTTTGTTAGAGCCATCTCCACCGGCATCCCTATAATACGGCACAAAATAGTGGTGTAGTAAAATTTGGGCACTGAAAAGTGATTTTTAGGGCACCAGAAAATGTTCATCTCCAACAGCAACCCTTAAATAGGGGAGCCGCATCACATTTTTCGTCCCCACAATGCATATATATTGAGACGAATAATATCAAACTCATCTCAAATGAATCCAAAACAAACATAACAACAATTTCATCAATCCACAACATCAAACTATTACATAGTTCATCAAATCCATCAAAAAGGTGCAACTTCGTCATTTCATGACGGTGAACCTACTGGATTTCTCGTGCCATGTAGATTTGCACTTGATATGCCTTCGAAGTGTTCAGTACAACTTGGAGGCCCTGCATGATAAGCTCATCAAGTCAGTTATAGAAGCATCTTCGGCCAGCGTGCTAGATGAGCATCGCTTCGTAGTTCCTACTGTGTGCCCCCATCTGATGTCTTCTCCACGCCATGGTTGCCTTCAATTAACTGTCCTCTCAATGCATGAGTTGATCCTCAACAATTAATCACTGAGGTCCCAGTTGCTGCAGCTTACCCAACGGATTATCGATGTATTCACCTTTTGTCGGTCCTTGGTTACTGAACACACGACCCATGGTACGAGCACCCACGCTTGTACCTTTGGTCGTCCTTCGTTCTGGTCCAAAAGCTCTAATGTTTACTTTGTCTCGTGAAAAAAGTATCTCCGCAGATTCAACAAGATAGTACGAGCGCCGGTACAAGCGCATCAACTCGTACCGAAGGTCGTCATAGGCTCTATTCCTTTTTGCGGTGGGCGAAAAAACTAGTATGAGTGCATGCGCTCGTACCAGATGTCATCAATCATGATACGGCTCCAATTCGGTTCACATTATTCCCAATTTTTTGGTTTGTTTTCAATTTGTTTTAATCTTCCTTATCTCAATATTACCTTCAAGCTTTGCCTCATATATACTGATCCATTGGCTCCTTCTTCTCCAAAGTTAACAAAACCGACATATCAAAAGTTTTTCCTGAGTTTGGAGTGCAGGAAGCAATGGCACGTTCATGGGACAAGATGCAGAGCTCTTCCCAAGAGGATGAGGATCTGGAACTCGGCGGCCATGACTCTCCCGGCAGCAAGAGGGAGAGGACACGTCGCATCCGCGATTGGTCCTCTTTAGGGAAGGAACTAGAAGAGTAGCCCTTTGAGGACCAAGAAAATGATGAGGAAGAACAAGGAACAAGAAGCCGGAGTCGATCCCCATCGAGTCCGTCAAGGTCATCAACACTGACAATCATCTCAACTTCGTCAATACCAATCCAATCATCATGTGTAGGTGTGGCTTTAGTGGTTGCGCTACTCATGAACCAATGGAGGAGTCACAGGAGATTGACCCCAAGGCATGAAAGGAACATACCATTGGTGTGCGCATCACCATAGGACCTTCGAGGAAGAAATTCCTCGCGGATCCTACACCAGTCCAACACCACGCCTACGAACCAGAGGTACAGGCTAGTAGTTCCAAAAGTAAAACTAATATATTGCATGAACAAACCAAGGAGATGGAGACGACACTCGCGGCAAAAACGCGGGCGGCGTTGAACACGAGCTTGAGAATCATTGCAGACCAAGATGAGATGTTTTGTGTGTACAAGCTTTGCATCGCGGGCCTGGAGCTGACCAACAAGCTACTCCTTGACACACTCACCAACATCACCATGTCAACGCCTGCCAAGAACTCCAGTTTAAATAAAAAGGAGACTAAATGAATCCAAAGGACTTAGCATGTTAAGGTTGGAGGGATTTTTTAGGCCCTTTGTATCCCTTATCTTTTTCTCTAGTTATTTGAGCATTAAAGTTTTATCACAGTTTTAGTTCGAATAAAAGTTGGACCATGATGCTTCTTTTTCGTTGAGGAAATATTCTTATATCCAATGAGCACCGGATGTTATGATGGGTATTTTATTATGATATTCCTAAAATCATATTGGATGCATGGTTTATATTGTGTGCTAATGTATTTCCACTTGGAGATGACTATAAGTCTTCCACATCTTTAGTATTGATTGGAAAAGAGAGATTGGCAACTACTAGCTCTATAATTGAACTGCAAAAACATCTTATATTTTGATACGGAGGGAGTAGATGGTATAGATCCCTTTTATTTCAGTTTAGTTCCTTCAAAAAGTTAATTTAAATCAGTGTGAACAATTTCACCGGCCAAATAAAATGATGAAGAGAAATTGGTTTCATTGGTAACACTCTCTTTGATAAAATTAACATTTCCAAAAAAACATTACTATTAGAAGGAACCAGGCCTTGCTTTTCATGTCATGCAAAAATATATAAAATCAGATGTGACATGGGCATAGGCCTGATCCTCAAAAGAGAAGGGGAATAAAAATAAAACCGAGAGACCAATGCAACTTGCTCGCCTAAAAAAAGGGTGAATTACCGCATGGAGTTGCGATATGTCTGCTAACCAATAGAATAAGGTGTGAAAGCCTTCATGATCATATGATTAAGTGGAGATATGATAGTGCATGCATGTTATGATCATTTATATGTTATGGATTTTTTAATCTTCTGATGGACTCATTTATTATCGTTATCCGCATCTCATAATCAAGATGACCTCTTTCATACAAGCTGCGACATTTGCTCCGGGATGAGCAAACCTCTAATCTTAAGGGAGTTGATTAGTCCAAATTATGTGATATTTTTTATCTTTATTTTGTGCCTACATAGTAGGCTTTGTGGGATTTCACTGCATTCGTGCGTGTCTTTTTGTTGGTTTTCCTCACGACGCATTTTTGGAAGCGAATGATGATGTACTAAGGAAAGAACTCCAGAAAATGGTGATAAAATCATGTCAATAAATGTGATATATTATTATCATAAAAGAATGAAGTGCATAGGAAGAAATTAGAGGCCGTGCAGCGCCTCCAGAGCGCAAGACATCGTCTGGTACGAGTGTGCGCTCATACGAGCGGTCGTACCATGTGCCAGTGCCTCCTCTTCATCGACTACTTTCATCCCGTGGAATCGGATCGGAGAACAGAAACACACGGACTCTAGAAACTCATCCAGAGCGCAGTACCCTAGCCTCTGGAAGGCATCCGAAGGGGGAATCAACGGAAGGACTCCGCCGCCGCAATACCGCATGACGAGGGCATCATCATCACCTCGAGCACCACCATCTCATCTCCATCAAGTTGTAAATACAGTAATTGATGTGGATCCAATCTTGTATTACTTTTGTGCCATCACCATGTTCATCAAGGTTCGTCTTGTAATGTTTGTATCCTCGATGTGTGAGTAGTTTCCCTAGTTCTCAGGGATATGGAGGAACCCTAGTATGAATAAGATCATTTGGTATTAGGATTTGATATCCTCTTTGCATGTTTATGTTAATAGTCTTTTTGATGTTGGGTGAAGTCGACCATCCAACATATGCCAACTTTGGACTGAAGGTTATTACTGCTGCAGTGACGGCTGGTTGCGGAGTTAGGTTAGTAACAAGGCCTATCTCCCTTCTTCCCTGATCATTGTAGCAAGGGTAAATGAAGACCGCTTTTAGCTACGTCCACGGGGAAATCCTTAATTTTCATTCAATAACTGGATGGGGATGAATGGTTGTGGCGTATGTGATACGGAGTTGCCGCGTGTATGCGCATATCTATACTTGGCTCCGTCAACAAATAGAAACATATAAGGTGGATTAGGAATCTAATGTAGCATTATGCTTAGGCATCAGTACGTGTAGACGCATACTAGTGGGGAATCGGAACTTCCTCGGACGCCTTAGTCCTATGATTTCAACAACCTTCATTCACCTCTCGCGTTACTTTACTTTATTTTTGCAATTTTATTTCACCGTTCACAACCATCACCCAATATTATTATTCGCTTCCACTTTGTTTTGGATTGCATTTAACTTGTAGGCACCGCTTTTTAGACTCTACAGGACTAATTCATGTGATCCCTGTGGGATCAATACTCTTATTTGGCTCAAGCAATGGCCATGTTGTGGTCGCAAGCGCAGCAGGACGAACACGAACGTCGCGTGGCAATCCACACCATGGTGCTTACTCAAGCAACAGTGAGCAGAGGTATGCAGCACTGCTCAAACGTGAAACCACCGACGACATGTTATTTTTGGTACTGATGAAGTTCTTGCTAGCTCTGAGAATGGGTGGGTGGAGACCGTAAATGCCACGGAGGATCATGGTTCCACGTCATGGCAGCAGTAGTCAGCCCTCTTCATTTATCGTGGTGATTACACATGTCATCATAATGATTAACAACGAGTCCATCACAGCGGAGCAACATCAGAACCTGGAGTTCAGAACCATGGGGCCTTTCACGGTGGCTCGCCAAAACTTTATGTTTGGTGAACAGTTCCCAACTCTCCATGGATCAATGAGGCAGGGACAACAAGGCTCACTGAGGAGCCCCGAGCTTCGTGCTAGTGCAACCCCTAGAAGCTGGCCTGGAGAAGCCTCTGGGTCGGAATATCGCTGGCGGTGAGGAATTTTATAAAATCAGCCGCGAGAGGGTAACGGAGAGGCATGAGATGGCGCCTTTCCCTCCTCGTCCATGGACACCACCGCCGAGGGCGCCATCAACCATCAAGCTATTCTGATAGCTCGACACTTTTGTGACACATGCACGAACCTCGTGTTGCTCTTGTGTACTATGCGTGTGCATGCTCAGGGGCGTCTGTGTCCGATAGGCGCGCATGTTGTGCACATGCTTGTCCAGCCAGCTGCATGCATGGTCTGCTCATACTAGATGTGTTGTGTGTGTGTGTGTGTGCATGGAGCAGGCAGCTTGTGTGTATTGTGTGTGCCTGGTGTGTCTGGGCGGATGTGTGTGTGGTCTACTCCAGCTGGTGTGCGTGCGCGGTGTTTGGCACTCCGGCATGGTGGTGTGTGCTATGTGCCTCCGTTCCAGTCTCCCCTCGTCGTGTCAAGCGCCTCTTCTGACATGTTGTCTTTGTCTAGGCTAGTCACCGGAAGGAAAGAAGAAGATGAACAGAGACTTCCACGTGGGGTCAGTTTGTTTGAGGAGTTCAATTTGAGGGTTCGGTTAGGTCCGGTCTCCGTTTAACTTCTCAAATTATAAGCAGTTAATTATATGGACGCATATAGAGTTAGAGATTAGGGTACCGGCTAGGCTAGAGATGCTCTTAAGTGTAGCATTCTAACCAGAGATACACTATTACACAGGGGTTGGCATGGGGAGTAAAATTGTTTATTTTGTGTGGCAGTTGCGTCACTCAAACACTTACTTTTCTAGTGGGCACTAGCGAGATATATCTGGAGCTTATGTGATGTTCCTTTAACCTGGGTTATGCGTCGCATGATTTGGCACGGACGCACGGTGCATTACCTTGCTTGGGGAAAAAAATCTGTGCGTAGGGTTTCTTTGTTAAGCAGAGAAACTTCATTGTTGCGGTTTGGTTGTGGTGGTGTGGATTTTGTGGAAACTCATAATAAAACATGTGTTTAGGGGATTTTCGCTCATGACCTTAATGCTATTGTTCATTTTATCTGTCGGTTGGTGGACGTTTGGGCTGGTTTCCATCAGGAAGAGGATGCGAAGGTTCTAGGTTGCGTATCCAAAAGACCAGCGGAGGTTGCGGCTGTGGTGTTTAGCAGAGCTTGCGGCTGGGCGGCATAGGAGCGTCTAGTGGCCTCTTAAACTAGTGATTCCCCTAAGGCGATCTTCCCCCTTGCATGGTCGCTAGATGTGTTTCTTGGGCTTATGGCTAGTTCTTTTTTTGAAACGGAGGCAAAAGCTTTGACTTTTCATTAATTAAGAAGAAGATAGTTGCTCGGTTAATTATAAAAAAACCGGGCGAAAACTGATACATCGAGGGTCAAATCCCACACACAGACTCAACAAGCCAACAAGAACACCGCAGATGGCACACCACATAAGCCATCCCTCGAAACATCATGCGGACTACTCCCAAAATAAAAAGCACCGGGGAGGAAGGCACATACTAATGGCTAACATCATGACTTGCGGTCCCCATGCCCGAGCCGACGCTTACCTGATGGTTGACATTCTTGATCTTTGCCGCATTGACAAGGTGGATCAACCCTTGTGTGATCAAAGGCACGACAATGAGGCCTTTGATCAGCTCGCACATGGAAATTGTCTTGGCCCGCAGATGTTGAAGCGCATCCCTTTGCAACGTCCCACACCTCATTGGAGACAGAAGTAGCTAGGTTAAGCTCAATGGCCACCATGTCGAACAAGGCCATAGACTTGACTGACGCAGGCTGCCCTGCAGACTCCACAACAGCAACAAACCCTGAAGGCACCAAACCAACTTTGTCGGCAATGTCATTAACACCTTGGCTTCCATCTTTTGCTTGCGTCGATCCATGAGCGTCGGTGCCAAAGGAGCAAGGACTATGCAAGGAAGCTGGGCTCAACTCATGCTCACCGTCAGACACCTCAGCTTGCTCCAAAAGGTTGGCCGCACATGCCAACCATAGGCACAAAGAGTCCTCCAACTTGCGCAGTGGGCGTAGCGCTAACTCCACCAAGTTTTGCAACTCAGTGCCAGATGAGGCAAGCATAGCATCATTAGACTTCACCACAACATCATGATCAGCACAACCTTCACTTGGAGCTTCAGAAATCCTTGGAGACTCATGAGCTTGGACATGCAATGGGCCCGCAACAACCGAAGCCCAAGAGCGCCCCGCTGAGGAAGGGCGAGGTGGAACTGGGGGGCACGCGCACAGCGGCGAACAGCTGCGACGGAGGAGCGACGCATAGGACAATCCCTCTCACGGTGCCCGGAGCGAAGACAAGTGAGGCATCTAACTGGGTCGCGGCAGGCCGCAGCCTTGTGGTCGGGAGCCAAGCAACGAAAGCATCGACCACGAGTTCTCCTCTTGAACGTGTTAGCTTGCACAGACTTCGCATCATGGAAGGTTGAGGACACCGAAGACTTGCTGGCAAGGCACATGACAATGGGGACTACGCCTTCGTCCCACATAGACATAGATCTAGGGACGTTCCTCTGATTCTGCAACCACAGCCTCCGTCGGACCACAAAGATAGCAGGGAGCGGACGACGCATCGTCAGCACCAGAAGAGGACACATCGACAATAGATGTTGCCGTCTTCGGTGGCGCCAGGTCCCCATTGCAAAAATCACCGTTGCCACGATCCGCTCCAGAAACTTGGACATCTGCGCCTGCCAGAGAAGACCACGACCCCGTATGAGCAGCTTCGACCTCATCAGAGCACAGGGAATGCTGCGTGGCAGCCGGCGGTGACCGTGGAGCTAGCTCCTCTTCATCATCATCGTCGTCGTCCTCACCAGCGGAGCTCCAGAGGGGCGGCGGTGGCACCACCGGCAGTACCAGATCGGGAGGATGTGGCACGTGGTGGAGCAGAGCATCGCCGTGGACGGGAGCATGCGTGGCGGCCGGCGGGGATTGCCGTACCAAGCCAACGTCAGCGACGCACCCGGAACCAGCCCGAGCCTCGACCACCACATCGGCAGGCACAACGCCACGACCCGACGAAGGCAGCTGGCGCATCGGGGAGGCGGGATCCAGATCCGCCCGATCTGGATCGAGCGGGGGCGCAAAATGGCTGTAACGGCTAGCTCTCCCGACCCCCCCCCCCCCCCCCCCCCACACCAGTCCGCACCGGCAGCGGCCACCCTCCCGGCGTCCCGCGGCGTCCCCCGCTCGTTGCCACCGCCAGCTAGTAGGTTTAGGAAGGAGAATGGGGGCCTGCGGCTTGGGGCGGCCTCACGCACGCTCCCCTCCAAGCTGGCAGCGGCGGCGGCGACTTCAGTGCTTCAGACCTCCGCTCCCGGTTCCCTTGCCGGCACTTCCTCCGGCCTGCCGCCGCCGTCGATCCCTTCTGCTCAGGTTCCAGCATCTGCGCGCCGCCCTCCCCGCTTATGGCTGGTTCTGGGTTGATAGCCTGAGTGCCTGAATGTTTCTGTTATGCATAGACGTTATGCTGCTATGTATAAAGAACTTGTTCCCGTATGGAGTTGTCATTCTTTCTAAGTTTCCATGATTATGAAGTATATGCTGCCCTTGTGCATTGTGGTGGCAAAAATATTTGCCTTGTTTATGGAAGCATGAAACCAGAGTCCTGCTCTACCAGTGGTGGCGGCAGCTTGTGCCTCAAATGCATCACCCTTATTGGCAACTCGCGCGGCCTTCTTCATGTCCCCTCGTCTCACCGCTGCTTGAGGTGGTTATTGGCCAAGTCATGTGACTGCGAAGGAAGCTAGCGACGAGGCTCTTTGCCGCCCCAAGGTTTGCGCAGGGGCTCTTGGATCTGACACAGCACCCTTAGCAACGAGGGCAACGTCAATCCAGCAGCAGGTGGCGTGCGCTGGTGCTATGGGTCGTTCCCCTTGGTCGTGTTGGCAGCAAGGCAAGGCAGCATTGGACGTTGGTCACGGTGCAGGGGCGCCTCGTTGACTCTTGGCGCAAGATATGAAAATGTTGCTTCTCTATGTACATCTCATCCGACCTGCCGGCCCAGGATTTAGGTGGCCTTTGGTTTGCCGGTTCTGGTTGTTGGATTGGGTGCTTTGGGGCTAGGGGCATGGATTGGGGGAAACCTTTGGTCAGCGATGGTAGGCATGATGTCGGCGACGCTATGTGTGTCATCCTTCTTCATGTAAGCGTCATTGAGGTTCGTTCCCCCTCCTCTCGACTAATTTTCGTGTTTTGACCATTTTCGTATACTATTTCGGGATCTGACCTTCATTGGAAAAAAAATCGGGATCTGACCCTTTTCTTACCGCCAGGCACATTGGCGGTAGGGTATAACAGCCTACCGCCAGCCGGTAGGGTATAACAGCCTACCGCCAGCCAAGGGATCTGGCGGTAGGCTGTTATACCCTACCGCCAATGTGCCTGGCGGTAAGAAAAGGGTCAGATCCCGAATTTTTTTCCAACGAGGGTCAAATCCCGAAATAGTATACGAAAGGGGTCAAAACACGAAAATTAGCCCCTCCTCCCCTTTGTGTTCCTGGTGAAACCCATAATCTCTTTATGAAGGCACCACCTTTGGAGAGTGAAATGGCGGGCGAGGCTCTCACACGTGGGTGGCTGGCAGCTATTGTTTTTCTTCAATGTTGCAGCATCCCCATGGCAGGCCAGGTTCTTGGTTGTGCGGCGATGTGTCTTGAGGTGGGCAGGTGCGCAAGTCTGCGGGTGCTCTAGCCTCTGGCTCTATTCAATGGCGTGGATGGCCTTTTCTATACCACATCTTCTTTGGCAATCTTGCCCGACAGCTTGCGTCCTGCATCGTGATATATTTCAAAAGAGGGTGACGCAGTGTCTGGGGATGCTTCGCGAGGTGAGGTGTGTGTGCATGTTGTCCTCTCTCCTGGCCTCGTCCGGCAGCTTGCTTCCTACGTCGTGGTATGTTTCGAAGTTGGGCGACGAGATGTGTGAGGCTGCTTCGTTCGGTGAGGAGTATGTGTCTGTCGTCCTCTCCCTTGGCCACACATGTTGGTCCATGTTCACACATGCTCTTCCCGCAAAAAAGAAAAAAATCACACATGCTCAATGGTGAGCAGCTCCACATGCCACCAAAGGTGTGGCATCCTACAAACCAGGGCGATAGGGCAGGGGCCTTCTTCGGAGGCAGAGACTTGTGTTGAGTGTATGGCCTATTGGCCTTGGGAATTGACGAAGCAAGGGCTTCCTCCAGCGGCGAGCCACCTCCTTGGTTTTGTCTCCTCTTAGGCATCACAATCACGGAGCTGGATGAGGACAACGTTGCTCAAGTTTCTCAGCTTGTGATGGTCAATGTTTGTGGTTCTATGCCTTTTTTCCAAAAAAAAAAACCCTTGTGCCTCGAACCGACTCAACTCATGATCATTGGTCTTTGCTATATGACCGGTGGTTGTTATCTTGTGATCTACCCCTCGAAACAGGCTTTTGGCCCGCTTTATAAATAAAGCAACAACCGAACAAAGTACATGGTCGAACGATACAAGATGATGAGGTAGCCCTCTTACAAAGCTGATCCCAGGATACTCAGCACACATAGAACGCACGCGACTACGCTACCAACAAGGAACATAGGAAGATCTGAACACACACGCACACAACGACCTAGTACACCTAAACTCCACGACAACGCCCTCAAGAGGGAGAATGGCGCCGAGCGTCGCCGCTGCCGAGTCCACAGCGGTCAAAGGTTTTCACCCGGAGCCCTGACACGGAGAGAAGGACCACGACAACGTCTTCAAGAAGAGCGCAGCACCCACGGGCATCGCCGTCGTCGGCGCTAAGGCGCGGAGCTTTCGCTCGGCAACTCACGCGTGTCACCAAGAGGCCGCCAGGACGAGCATGAGGAGGTCAAATCCCCAGATCCGGATCAGGGCAGACCCTGCGAGAACAGAGAGGACGCCAGAGCCACCCTACGCTACACCTTCTGATGCCCCCACAACCCGGACGGATAGCCACCATCGCCGCGCTAGTGCCCGCCAAAGAGCCACCATGCGGACCGCCATCCGGGGCCGCCGCCCCGGCATCCCTGCCGCCAGACATCATGCTCCGTTCGCTTACCCGCGCGCTCGACCACAGTAGGAAGAGCCGAGGGACCTCCTCAACTCCTAGCCCAGCATCAGTCCCCAAGTCTGGATAGGCACCTCCACCGTAGGAAGCACCCATGCATGCATCCCCGCCAATCCATGTGGACCAGGAGGGACACAACTCAGGAACTGTCGACGGCCGTCGGCGAACAAGCACCAAGACCATGCCTAGGCGAGTTCACACGACACGATGTCCGTGGCCACCGGCACCGATCCGCTCAACGAAGCGACGATGTCACGACCACCACCACCGACCACCTTACCCGCGAGGGGAGGGTAAGCACCACCCGCGAGCAAATCCCAGGCCACGCCTGACCACACCTACCCGAAGCACAGGCTCCGACCCGCCCTGGGCCCCGAACTAGCCCGCCCGAGCACGGACCCTAAATCTAAACCTCCCCCGTTCCGCGTGCGGCCGGCACAAACGGCACCCGCCCAGCCTCGCGTACCGTTGGTCCACATCCAGGAGAAGGAAGGCCACACCACCACCTTGCGTTGTATGCAGGACACCGACGCCGCGCCGTCGAAGCCCCCGGATGCCCGTGCCACCGCCCTGCCAAGCTGGGGGCTTGACCACCCACCGACCAAGCGGAGCACCCCCGCCGCCATCAGCTACAGCCACCGGGGCTTATCGTCCGGCCATAGCCACCTCGGCCCGCACCCCCTGCCGGCCATGACCAGCCGCCGCGCGCAGGGGTGCGCCTCCCCCGCCGCCGGCCGGCCAGCAGCAGGCAGCCGATGAGAGAAGCCAGCCCGAACGACCCGAAGCCCCCGGATCCAGATCTGGACACCGGCCGCCGCGCCTTGACCAGCCGCCCCACCGCCGCTGCGCCACAACAGTCAGCACGCCGCCGCCCGGAGCCGCCGCCACCGAGCCCCACGTCCGCCCGGCGCCTCTGCCCCGGCAGGGAGTCCCGCGCCCACTGCCACCTAGGGGAGAGGGGAGAAGGTGCCCCGCCGCCAGCCACCGCGAGGGGCTTTGCCCCGGCGGCGGCGGCGGGGTGAGGGTGGAGAGGGGAGCTGGAGTACGGGCTCGCGCCGCCGCCCGGGTTGCCCGCGCGCGGGGGGGGGGGGGGGGGGGACGCGGGGGCAAGGGGGGAGTTTCTACAGTCACACCTACAAATAGAAGGTTCGTTCTCTTGTGATCTACGCCAGGAACTGCATTATATTCACGCGTAGAGCAGCCATATACGAGAGGTTAGGGCATTTCTAACCGATCCCCTATACTCGGTTAGTAGAGTAAAATTTTGATTTTACTCCACTAACCGGCACCTAGTCGACCTCCTATCCGCGGTTAGTGGAGTATACTTTTACTCCGGCCCCAAAAATTCGCTATTTTTACTTCACCGATTGACGCCCGAGTAAAACGATACGGGCGGCCGCTGCACCTTCACCGGCGCGTCTCCCGCCGGCCCTGCCGCTACCTCGTTCCATCCCTTGCCCTCCCCCACCGTTCTGCTCGTTGGCCAGCCCGTTCGGCCCCCGTCGCCATGGCCGGAATCAAGGTGAAACGCCGCCGCCATTGCCATTGTTGATCCGTCCGTTTTCTTTCGAGTTTCTTCTTTTTCTAGCGGCCGTCGCATCTCATCTTGCTTGTGCACTGCTGCAGGTCACCCGCCGCTCGCCGGTTCGGTCTAAACCACGCCGGTCGGCTTTTGCACCACCACCGCACCCCAAATGTTCGAAGAATTGCCTAGGTGAGTTGTTTTGTTTGTTTCTCTTTGAACCGAGCCGTTTGGATTGAACCAAACCGTTTGGATTGTAGATGAAGAGGTTGAGGGAGATGGCGTTGGAGGACTCGTCGTCATTCGAAGAGGAGGAAGAAGACGACGATGACTTTGAAACCGTCTTAGGCATGATTTTCAACGATGATATTCGACGACCGAGGAGAGGATCACAATTTGGCTGCATCATATTGAAGACGAGAGAGATATGCCTGAGAACTTTGGGTACATCACCAACAGTACTCCGGTTGAGCCAGAGTATGATAGAAACAGGATCTTGACATTCCTTGAGGGGCATCGCAAGATCGAGAACCGTCAAGTTCATACTCAGCTCCAACAAGATCTTGTTGGGCATCATTGGCAACGTCTAAGCGAGTCCTAGTTGTTCTATGAAATGCTATTTGCTACATTTGAATGATTCGGCATGTTTAAATTCGGTTTGTAAACTATATTCGTAATTTGGTTGAACATTCAAATTTATGTTTAGTTTCTATATGTGTGCCAATATGTAGTTGCAATTTATAATAGAATTGCAAAATTTTAGAAAAGGACAGTGCTAACTTCCAACTGTCCGGAATTTAAGTAACAGATCCGCACAACCTTCTCCAATCACTCTTTAATCACGCATGCAGTCACGCACAGGCAGATTTCCTTCGCGCGCGCATGTAGCCTGCTTGGACAATAACTGCATGCAGAAAAAACAAAAAAGCTGATGTCAGTAAAAATTCCATCTAAAAATAAAATTCAAAATGTTTTGTAGCTCAAACCGTCGGTCCGATTGAAAAACCATTTTGATATAAAAAATTCGTCGCGACGAGACCTTCGAAACTAGATCCCATGTTGATATGTTCCGACGACTTTAGTTTTTAGGTAAAAAATTATCACACCTAAACACCGTAAGTTATCACGGTTGTGGTACATAAATTATCATGTTGTTTACACAGAAAATTCCTGAGGATGAAAATGGTTCATTTAACCTTCTCTTCATATGTACATGTGTGCATGTATTAGAGGGAGATAAGAAATCTGATGTCATCCTAGATTCTTCCCTGTTTCAAAATTTCAAAATGTTTTATATCTCAAACCATCGATCAGATCAAAAAATCGTTGTCATATAAAAAATTCGTCGTGGTGAGGCCTACGAAATTAGATCGCATTGGATATGTTCTGATGACTTTTTTTTGTGCAAATAGTTACTGTCCTGGGGTCAGTAAATTATCAACTTTGATGTGTGTATATTATCATGTTATTTACACATGAGTTATCGTGGTATGTTTTCAATAACTTTTTTTGCCGGGATAAAGTTACCATGGTGTTTGTCCGGTAGTTATCACGCCCGTGCCTCGTATATTACCACGTTATTTACATATAAGTTATCGAGGGTACGTTTTCAAACAACTTCATCCCCCGCGGTCAAAAGTTACCACAATGTTTATACGTGAGTTATCAAGTCTACGGTGTGTGTATCACCTTGCTATTTACACGAGAGTGTATGGTTTCAAACAACTTCCTCACCTCCCCTCACTCCCAGGTCAAAGTTACCGCGATGTTTTTGCATGCGTTATCATGTATACAATGCGTATAGTACCATGCTATTTACACGGAAGTTATCGGGGTACGTTTTTAAACAACCCACCCCGGGTCATAGTTATCGTAATGTTTGTGTGTGAGTTATCAGCTATGGTGTGCATATGTTACCATGCTTTTTATACAGAATTTACCATGCTATTTTTCAACAACTTTCCCCCCAAAAGTCAAAAATAGTTACCATGTTTGGGCTAAGTAAGTTATCAACGCTGTTGTGCGTATATTATCATGCTAGTACACATGAGTTATCGGGTGGGGGGTGGGGTTCAACAACTTTTTCCCTGGTAAAAAAATTACCACGCTTTGGCTAAGTCAGTTATCAGCTCTGTTGTATGTATATTACTATGCTAAAGCATCTCTAGTCGCACCCCCAACAGGCCCCCCAAGGCCCTTTTTTAGCGCTGGCGGTAAAAAAAGGCTCAGTCGTGCCCCCAGAAGCCCAATTTTCGCCGATTAGGCCCAATTTTGGTGCCGGCAGTCCCAGGCCGAACCCGGCGCGCTGGGGGCGCCCGGGGGCGCCGGGGCAAGCTTTTTTGGAACGCCAAAGCCCGGCGGGCCTGCTGAGTCAGCGACCAGCCGCGTCTCGTCTTCCTCGTCGCCTCGTTTTCCCGCGGGGAATCAATGCCAAGGCTGCCGCCGGTCAGCCTTCCATTGATTCCTCACGGGCGGCGCAGTGATGGCACGGCGACGCGCCGTCCCCCTCCTGCCACGCGTACACACGCGTCTGCCGCCCCCCGGCAGCTATAAAAAGCCGCTCCCTCCCTCGCCGGTGGACGCACTCTCCTTCGCCCGCAGTCCCTCTCTCCTCGCCGGCACCCCATCCCGTCTCTCTCTCCCCCGCCTCCAGCCACCTCATCTACATCCGCCGCTGGGAGAGCGTTTCCCCGGCGACTGTGCGGCGGCCAACGGCTTTGGCCGCCGCACCCTGCACGAGTGGGAGGCGTACCTCCTGCACGAGGCCAACTACCTGGCGCTGCCTGACATGCGCGTGCCGGGGCGGTGGAGGCTCAGCACCGGAGGCGTCCCCGTCCCCTACAGCCCGACGCCGACCGCTTCCACGGCGAGATCAATCGCGTTCGGGCCTCCCTGTCAGAGGAGGTGCGCGGCCGCCCGGAGTACGCCGCCAACAACCATGCGAGCTGGGCGACGTACTTCCAACGCCGCCACGAGGAGCAGATCACCTCCACCAACAACGCGCCGGTGATGGGGCGCCACAACGCCGACGGCCGCCGCCTGTGGTGGGGCGTCCCCAGGTGGACGCTGCACTACGTCCTCGAGCACCTCGAGGGCGGCAACCAGCCGCCTCTCCAGTACCCAGCGCCTGTCCCCCGCCGGAGCGGCGGCATTTGGATTTCGAGGCGCATGGCGGGTGGGTCGTCCTCCTCCTCCTCCCGCTCCACCGGTTCGCCGGCGCTCGCCAGCGTCAAGGCCGAGCCCGTGGAGACGCCGCTCGGGCGGCGCCCTCGTCATCAACGAGGGCGGCCGTGGCTCCTTCTCCTCCCGCCTCATGAAGCCGAAGACGGAGCCGGGGCTCGTCGTCGTGAAGAGCGAGTACGACGACATGGCCGCCGACGACGAGGCCGCCATCAAGTGGGCGCGAGAACTACGTCCGGCTGGAGACGGAGCGCCAGCGCCGCGCCCTCGAGGAGATCGCCGCTCGGCGTCGCGGCCGCAATGAGGGCGGCGTCATTGTCCTCGAGGACAATGACGACAACGCACCACCGCCACCCACCAAACCCGTCCGCCAAGGCGACCTAGGGCAGGGGTGCAGTAAGGACGGCGGCGGCGTGAAGAAGGAGGAGGAGGACGACGACGGCGACTACAGCACCTTCGGCGCGCTCTTAGGCTTGTAGGAGGCGCAGTAGTTCTAGTTTATGTTTTTTAAGTTTTTAAATTATGTTTTTAAGTTTTTATGTACAAATATGAATGAAATCGTCTAGTTTGGACGAATTTGTGTCGTGTTTGGCCGAACTTTGGCCGATTTTCTGTTTCAAAAATCGGCGTTTGGGGGCGACCTGGGGGCGGCGGTTGGGAAACCGACCGCCCCCATGCTGATATTTTCGCCGGCGCGCCCCCAGGCGACGCTATTTCAAGCCCCTAGGGGGCCGAACGGCTGGAGATGCTCTTATTTACAAAGAAGTTACCGGAGGGATTGGTTCAACAACTTTTCCTGGGTGAAAAGTTACCACGGGTTTTCGTACAAGAGATATCAGCTCTGGGATGCTTAAATTACTATACTATTTACACGAAAGTTATCAATGATATGTTATCAATAACTTTTTTCCCTGGTCAAATGTTATCACAATATTCATATGTAAGTTATCAGGTTTACAGTGCGTAAATTATCATGTTATTTGCACAAGAGTTACCTACGTACAACGACGGAGCTACGTGGAGCCTCGGTGGGGCGGTCACCCCCCAGCCCAATCGTAATTTTCCTTTCATTAGGTATATGAAGTGGCCCCTGCTGCCTTGCAGCTTGCCGTACAAGATAGACTCATCTCACGAATGTTGCACGCATAAGCCAATCTTCATGCATCGACGAGCATGCACGTACTGCTCGGCTGCTCATGTGTTGTATTCCATCTCGTCCAGACGGTCAGCACCAACTAGTCGAGGCCGAGGCACATCCTTGAGCCTACGACACATCGCGAGGAGGCGAGGACAGACTCAGGCAGGATGTTCGTCGATGTTGTCGACAGCATGAACTCTGGCCCGCCGGCCGCCGTCGTGGCCGACTGCCACGCTCTGGACAAGCTCTCTGAAAGCATTCGTTCCCTATATGGTTGTATACATTGATTCAGTCAAGCTCTGCCACTGCCGGTGTATATCGAACAACTCCATCCCCAAAAGTTTGCAGGCTATATTTTCAACAAGTTTTTCAGAGAAAGTGGAGTGTGGGATATGCGATCCTCATCGAACGTTGTGCAAGTTGTTCGGTCATACGACTGAAAATAAGACACTCGTGGGAACACCAATAAAATAGTGCACAGAGTAAACCAAAGAAAACCCAAAAGATAACTTTTTTTATACTTACGTGAAGAAGGCTCAAAAGAAGAAGAAAATCATTTTGTGCCAACAACCTTGTTCGTTCCTGCTGTTAAGTACGTTGCCTTCGCTTCCATGAGATCGTGGGTTCAATCCTTCTAACCGACACTTAATTTTTTCACGCCTCCAGGTGAATCGGGAGTTGACCAGTTGGCTGTTACACACGAGACTTGCGGCGCGTGGATGGATCGAAGCGAAACGGACGGGCCGCAAGTTACGCAATGACGCGCCGCAAGCTTCGCGAGGGAATTAATGTGGACCGCGGCATCATGATCCGATGATTCCGCAAATCGTCCGGACCTGTTGCAAAAATCGTCTGGACCTGTTGCAAAAATCCGGTCGTCTAGAGAATAGCTTGGATTTTACTCCACTAAATTTTAAGGAATCGGTTAGATTTGGCCTTAGCGGGGCATCCAACTGTACAGGAGACATGGCCCGCGCAAGCCACTCTACGTCCTGTTTTGTGTCCTTTTCAGTGGCAGCATGTGTTCCTTCCACACGTAATTCGAAGACTTTTCAATCCCGTGTGTTGCATCTTTCATGTCTCTCTCCTAAACAAGTTCATGCATTTTATCTTTGTCTAAAATTCTAGATGGTCTATATCTTTTACAAGAATATTCTATTACTGATTTTTTTTATATATTCAAATTCCTTGACACATGATCTATAGAACAAGACCAATCTTGAATATAATTAAACTAGTTTAATTTTTAGTGTTTAAAAAAATATGTGTATTTTCAAAGATCTGTTTTCAGTATTTCTTTTGTGAAGTTGTTTTCTTCACTCATTTCAGTTTCAGTTATATTTCAAATATACAAGCTTCTTGGCATAAGTATTTAAAAAAATGAAATTAGCTCCTGAAAATAATTGAAGCATACCTTTCAAACGAAATGACTGAAATTAGTATTTTTCAAATGAGTGAAATCAGTTTTATTAAATGTGAAATAAGTTTTATTTGAATGATATTTTTTAATGAGTGAAATCAGTTCGTAAATTGAAATATTATTTTTGTGAAACTCCTTATTTCAGTGTGTTTATTGTGAAGTCGCTTCGTTCACTCATTTCAATTTCAGTTATACTGCTTCACATATACCAATTTTTTGAAATGAGTGAAATTGGCTTTTCAAAATAATTGAAATATGTCTTTCTTTCAATTGAAGCGAGTGAAATCTGTTGTTTGAAATGAGTGAAATCAATTTTCTGAACACATCGAAACATACTTTTTGAAATGAGTGAAATCCATCATTTTGAATGTGCCTAAATCATCTTTTGAAAATGACTGAAATATGTTCTCTGAAATGAGTGATTTTTCTTTTGTGAAAGTAGCGAAACCGTCAAAATCATTTGTATGAAATAGCGAAACAATCTCTAAGAAGCACCGCCATCCGCCCGAGCACCGCATCTACGAGGACTAAAAAACCCCAGCCTAAACTACTAATCGGAGTGGAGGCCTTTCGTGTAAAAAGTTTCAAAAGTGGACATTTCGTTTGAAAGATATCAATCATTCTAATATAAGGATGAAATTAAATGCATTTCATTTGTATTGGGAGAGAGAATGCATGCATGCGCCGGTCTTTGCGGATGACTCGCTGATTCTTATGAAAGCTAACCAGCACAGTGCAGAAGCGATGAACTCAGCGCTAGATTCATACTGTGCTGCATCGAGGCAATTGGTCAGTGCTGATAAACCCAGCATTTTTGTCAGCCCTAACACGAAGGTGGAGATTAGAGAACAAATGTGTACCACGCTAAATATAATGACTAATGCCCTAAATGATAGATATTTGGGCTTGCCAGCAAATGTGGGATTAGATAAAACAGATTGTTTCCAATTTCTGATAGAACGAATTGTTAAGAAAATCAGTGGCTGGAATGAAAAATTACTGTCTGCCGGAGGGAAGGAGATCCTTCTCAAGTCTGTTGTACAAGCTATATGCCGGAGGGAAGGAGATCCTTCTCAAGTTTGTTGTACAAGCTATATCCACCTATGCAGTGTCGTTCTTTAAAATTTCTTTATAAAATTGTAAAGGAATCATTGATGTGATGGTGCATTTCTGGTGGGGGACAAGGAGAACCAGAGGAGGATGCATTGGACGGACTGGTGGAAAATGTGTGTCCCTAAGAATCAAGAAGGGATGGGTTCGTGATATTCACTGTTTCAACTTGGCAATGCTCGCCAAACAGGCGTGGTGCCTTCTTGACAATCCCGATTCCTTGTGCACTACTATTACGAGGGCTAAGTACTATATTGATGGCGATTTGTAAAAAGAAATCTTTTACCTGTCAAAGAATTATGGCTGGCGTGAACTCTCTGAAACATGGTTATATTTGACGCGTGGATAATGGACAGAATATCAATATTTGGGAAGACCCTTGGATTCCAAATTGTGCCACTAGAAAAATTGTTACGGCGAAGGGGGCAACTATTATCTGAAGTGGGAGATTTGATTGATCCTGTTTTGAATAATTGGGATGAAGACCTGATTAGACAAACTATATGGCCCATAGATGTACAATGGATACTTTCAGTTACACTCTCGCAACATGATATGCCAGATAGGGCTAAAAAAAACATGATATGCCAGGTTTCGTTGCTTGGAGTACACGAAAAATGGTATGTTTTTTGTTCGGTCTGCTTATTTTGTGAAGTGGGACCATTAGCATGGAAGTAAACTGAGACATTCCAATGGGATGGGACAAACCATAGTTACCTTATTTGGAGCAAGGTATGGAAATTATCTTACCCGGCAAAGGTCAAAATATTTTTCTAGCTACGCTACATGGCACACTTCCAGGTCGTGCTATGCTCACAAACATACATATGAAAATCTTGCCCACTTGTCCTACTTGCTCTGCTAGTCCAGAAGATACGAAGCACATGCTATTTCTCTCTAATAAAGCAAAGGAGGTTTGGAAAAGGCTGGGGATGGATGGTAATATATTGATAAAGCTTGTGAGGTTGATCATGTTGGAGGCGGTGTTGGAGTATTTACTTCTTCTACCAGACCAAGAATTGTGGATTATGGGTCATCACAATGTGTGTGAAATGATTGCTATCTCGGCATGGTATCTATGGTGAGAAAGACAGAAATAAGTGCACAAGGAGACAATTCAGAACGCGTATCAGATCTCTATGGGGATACTAGCCCTTACAGCAAACTTCATTACTGCCTCATCTCCAAAGGCATCTATGAAAAGGAGGGCTGGTCTTGTCCTCCTGTGGGCTTTGTGAAACTTAATGTTTGACCATGACCTGCTTAGGGGCACGATGGGGGCAGTCCTTAAAGACGACAAAGGTAGATTTATCGTTGGGGGAATGGGAAGATAAGACTACTGCGCGGATGTCTTGATGGTTGAAGCATTGGCTCTCAAATCCGGTCTATCACTGGCGCAAAGGTCTGGATGTAATCGCTTTATTATTAACTCGGAGAATCTAAAGGTATTTGATACCATGAAGGATGGACGATGGTCGGCGAGTGAGGCGGCATCAACGGCAATCTTCGATGATTGTTTTCATTATGTTTGTGATTTCATTATTACTAGATTTGAACATTGTAATGAGAAGCAAATAAAGTTGCTCACGAGATCGCTAGATTAGCTAAATTTTCTTTGACTTCGGATTGGTTTGAGAAACCTTTAAATGAAATTGTAATGATCATCATCAATGATGTATTGGTTATTTCTAATGAATAAAGTTTCTGGACACTAGCACGCAGGACATACTTTTACAGAAGGAGCCCACCCATGTGAGACGTCAGAAATCCTCTCCCGACGGGAGTCAAACCCTGGGCGCAGGGTGCGCCAGTGCGACCTTTGCCACTAGACTACTGCCTAGTTGTTGTCAATTTCCAAGTATAGTGCTAAAAGGATTGTCATGTTCATACCTGACCCAGCCACACCAATCTTGATGAATATGGATTGCGCCCACCCCTACCTCACGGAACCGCTAGATATAGTTTTTCCAGCAGGTTTGTCTATGGCACACTAGTTATTGTATAAAAGAAATACCCACAGGAATCTTCGCATAAAATTAATGACACATTACTTAGATGTTCAAAAGTTAGGACACTTTTAGCAAAACCGTTTTTCAGAGGGGGGGATCTCTCTCAACTCCCATGCACTGTTGGCTAAACAAGCTTGGTGTCTTATTGATAATCCAGATTCTCTATGTGCACAGATTTTGAAAGAGAAATATTAAGATGGTGATCTCATGAGTGTCAAGTTGAAAGATAAAGCCTCTTATACCTGGCAAAGCATTATGGCAGGTGTTGAAACTTTGAAGCTTGGGCATATATGGAGAGTTGGTGATGGAGAGAACATTAAAATTTGGGAGGATGAATGGATACCACAATCTCCATCATGGAAGGTGATTACAATCAGTGGTAACAATCTTCTTACTCGTGTGAGTGATCTTATAGATCCTGCATCAGGAGACTGGGATGAATCATTGATCAGGCAAGCATTTTGGGATTTGGATGCCCAACGGATCCTACCAATACCCCTTCCTTTGCATAAAATGAGAGACTTCATTGCATGGAATGCTTCTAAAACAGGATTGTTTACCGTGCGCTCAGCCTATCATGAGGCATGGCAGTCCCAATTTGGACACAAGATACAGAATACGGAACGTACGTCTACCCAAAGTGACAATTGGGATTCAGTTTGAAGCTTATTGTGTCCAACAAAGATAAAGATTTTTATCTGGAGGGCGCTTCACAGCACGATCCCATGCCGTTCGGTACTAGCCAACAAGCATCTCAAAATCAATCCATGCTGCTCTGCTTGCAAACTTGGACCTGATACAATTAAACATCTCTTGTTCGAGTGCAAGCTGGCGGCCTATGTGTGGAAATTGGTTGGTTTGGGCGATATTATTAAGAAGGCATGCGTCGTGATTAGGGCAGGTGAGGTCATACTACAAAACTTGCTTTGTAAGGTCGAGCAAGAAATTCACGTACTGACTTTGACAAAGTTGAGACAAATAGTAGCCACTACTACATGGTATTTGTGGTATGAGCGAAGGAAGTTAACCCATGGAGAACCAACTCAGGGTGCAGACCAAATAAACGTGGCAGTTAGAAATCTTGCGGCAAACTTTATCATTTCATGCAGTCCGAAAGCAAAGTGGAGAGTGGTTGCTTGGGTGAAGCCCAAACATGCATGGGTATATAAAGTTAAATGTTGATGCTGGGTATGATGTGGATACTCTAGAGAGAACAGTTGGAGCAGTTTTACAAGACCACACAGGAAAGTTTATTGTTGCTGCTAATGAAAAGATTGATATATGCTTTGATTGTTAACGGCTAAGGCTGCCGCGGTCAGATTTGGCATGAACCTTGCACGTACAGTAGGCGTCACCAATATCGAAATTAATTCAGACAGCGTTGAGGTGATTGAAGCTTTGAAAGATGGCTACTCATCTTCAGTTGCTAGTGCAATATTTGATGATTGTTTTTTTTATGTCCTTAGATTTCAACCATGTAATATATGAACACTGTGTTAGAGAGTGTAATCAAGTAGCTCACGAACTAGCTAGGATAGCTAAGTTTTCTCCTCCCGATTTAGGCCTAATTTGGTTGCAAGGGGAAACTATCCCAGGGCTCCAATCCCGCTAGGGGCGATTTCCATGGCCATCAGGGATCCTGTTCTCCGACCGCAGGAGATCACCACATCAGTTTGGAATGCAGGGGAGAGGGGAGGAGATCACGTCCAGGAAGGACCTTGTCGAAGGAAGAGAAAGATGAACGCCGGGACTCGACAGAGATTCCTCTGGCCGTCGAGATCTTGGTGGAAAGAAAAGCATGGATGTCGATCCGTCTCTGACGTCGGAGGGCAGATGGTCTTGGAGGCATAGCACTCAGAAAGTCGTGGCTTTTGTCCCTGATCTCTCTAGGCCTGGATCTCACACCCGAGGAAAGGCTGGGGATCGGGGCAGGAAATACCCATCGAGCGAGCCACTAAATGCCGTGACAGGTTTTCCACGGGCCGCTTTGCCCGGTGAGCTCTGCGCCCTGGTTTTTGACGGGGATCCCGGCGGGATCATGGGCTACCAAATGAGCCCTTATGGATGGATTCTGCCCCGAGCGCGATCATCCAAAAGCTTGTAAACAATGCCACTATCTTGACACTTGAATAGGAGTTCACTCAGGAGGAGATGTTTGAAATCACAAAATCAATCATCCCAGCTCGGCGGCATTAAGGTGGCACCATCAGCTCCTCTGGTGAACCATCTTTTATTCGTGGATGACAGCCTGCTGCTTTTTAGGGCAAGTATTAATGGAGCAGAGGAAATATCAAACCTACTGGAGTCATATTGTATGGCATCGGGACCAACAGAGAATAAACAGAGACAAGTCATCGATTTTCTTTAGCAAGGGGACCCCGGAGATAGTACGAGATGCAGTAAAGGGTTTCCTTCATGTCCCTAATGAATCTTTGAGTGGCAGGTACTTGGGGATGCCCACAGATGTAGGGCATTCGAAAAATGGAACCTTTAAATATTTAAGTGATCGGGTATGGGACAATGTTAAAGGTTGGATGAGCAAGTGTTTATCGGCGGACGGCAAGGAGGTCCTCATCAAATCTGTAGCCCAAGCGATCCCGGTTTATTCTATGTCTTGTTCCAAACTCCCAAGAGGTTTATGTGATCATATAAAGTCTATCATCCGAAAGTTTTGGTGGGGGTGCAAGCAAGGAGAGAGGAAACCGACTTGGGTCTCATGGGATGTGATGACAAGACCAAAACATTTGGGAGGACTTGGATTCAGAGATCTAGAGTAGTTTAACCTTGCTTTATTGGCGAGACAGGCTTGAAGAATTTTTCAGGAGCCTTTATCTTTGAGTGCCAGAATACTCAAAGCGAGTTATTTCCCGGAAACGACATTACTTAAGGCTGAGCTTGGGTCGCGTCCATCACAGATTTGGCGCGCTATACTCGAGGGAAGGGATGTGTTGAAGGTGGTATCATCAGGCGGATTGGTAATGGTCAAACTACGGACATATGGGCGGACAACTGGATTCCTAAAGAATCTACACCGAGACCGATTACGTCCCTTGTACATGATCCCCCAAGGAAAGTGGCGGAGCTACTGTCACCTACGGCGGGGTCATGGAACGTGGAGTTGGTCCGACCGGTGTTCATCCCTTTCGATGCGGACGCAATTTTGAAAATTCCAGTTTGCACTCGCAACACGAATGACTTTTGGGCATGGTATCCAGAGAAGAAAGGAAGGTTTACTATTAGCTCTGCTTACAGATTTTTGGTCAGAACAAAGATGCAGCGTGAAGAATGGTTAGAGGGGAGAAGTGGGACATCGACAGGAGAAAATGAGAAAGCATGATTGCGCTGTGGAAGATGTCAATACCTTCGAAGATTAAAAAAATTCTATGGAGGCTGGCACGCCATTCGTCGCCAACTACGGATGTGTTACACCACCGAAACATGGCCCTCCAGGATGCGTGCCCCCTGTGTGGTTGCCAGGATTCATGCAGACATGCATTAATATCGTGCACTATGGCTAGGTGTGTGTGGGCACTATGTGACGAGGACATAATCTCAAAAATGGCAGAGTTCGAAGAGCCTAGTGCTAAAAACTGGATGTTTGAACTGTACAGTTCGTTGGATCACTCGAAGTTCACTAAGATGGCTGTCACCTTGTGGGCACTGTGGTACGCATGGCGGAAAGCGATATACGAGGCAATTTTCCAGAGTCCGCAACAGACAATATCTTTCGTGAATAACTCTATTACAGAACTGGAGCAGCTTCCAGCTACGGTGGTGAGGCCGGATGAACCCATGTCAAACCCAGCGATGGCTCGCTCCAGAAGTGGGCGTCGTCAAGCGGAATGCGGACGGAGCCATAGCAAGGAACAGGCGAGGCGGGCAGTGGCAGCTCTATGCCGCGACCACAATGGCATATACCTTGTTCTTCTGCAGTGGTTTATCCAGGCATCATAGACCCGACGATCCTGGAAACATATGCTTGCAGGGAAGCATTAGCTTTGGCTGATGATCCGGCAGTTCAGAATATTGTGGTTGCCTCTGATTGCCAAGGTACTGTGAACGACATAAACCATGGGACAGGCAGTCCGAATCACGCATGAAATCATAGCTCGTGGCTCTAGTTTTTCTTGTAAGTTTTTGCATGAGCGCAAAAATTATAATTTTAAGGCTCACAACCTTGCCAAGGTTGCTTGTAATTTAGGCATAGGTAGACATGTTTGGCTGGGCAATTCTGATGACCCAAATCTTGTACCTATGGACAATACTTTGAATCTATAAAGTCGGCGAGATTACTCGGAAAAAAAACTCAGGAGATGTTTGTCAAAAAAAAAAACTCCCATGCAATGTGGCGCTTTCGCCAGAAACCAAACCGACTCAATCACCCCTTAAATACTGTACTCCTACGCACAACAAACCTAGCCGAGACGTCCGCGTCCACGATGGCCGCCGCCGCCGCCGCCCGTCTCTCCGCCCTCCCTGACGATCTTCTCCAGCACGTACTGTCCTTCGCGCCGGCCAAGGAGGCCGCGGCAAGCGCCGTCCTCTCGCGCCGATGGCGTCCGCTGTGGCGCCGCACGGGTGTCCTCAACCTCGACAGCAGACACTACTCCGCCCAAGATCGCTACTACTGCTTCGACATCTTCTTCCGCGACGCCAAGGCCGCCCTCGCCGCCTCCCGCCGCCGTCGCAGCAGCCGCCGGACGACCCTCAAGAGGCTCACGCTCTTCCTGACGGAAGGCACCTACCGCCTCTTGAACAGATGGTACAGCGACCCCGGACCGAAAGAGGACGGCCGGGTCGCCGGCCTCCTCACCGATCCCGCCACGGCCGAGCTGGAAGAGCTCCGCGTCGGCTCCAAGGAGCAAAACCAGTGCGACGAGATGTACAGCCCGCCGCTGGGCTCCCTGCCGTTTGCCGCCACGCTCCGGGTGCTGGAGCTCGAGCACTGCAACCTCGAGCCGTCGGCGCGCCTGGCCTTCCCGCGCCTCACGGATCTGACGCTGCGCCACTGCTTCGCCTTGGAGGGGCATCTCCAGGTCCTGGTAGACAACGCGCCGGCGCTCACCAGCCTGGCGCTGGTGAACCTCGTCAGAGGCCGCTGGAGCCACCTGGTTCCAACAAGACGATTTACACTACCAGAATAACCTTATATGCCTACGGCCTTATATATGCCGACGGCTGCCGTAGGCATAGAAGGATATATGCCGACGGCTTCAGGAAAACCGTGGGCGTAGACAAGCCGTCGGCATACCTCCATCTATGCCGACGGGGGCCGTAGGCATAGAAACGCCGTCGGCATACTAACATCTATGCCTACGGCAGCCGTAGGCATAGATTGGCCGTCGGCATAGAGGTGGCCTCGGTGGCCCTGGGACAGCCGGCGGGCTCACGCCATCAAACGTATGCCGACGGCCCTAACGTCGGCCGTCGGCATACCTCACTATGCCACGTCATCGATCCGCGGCACCGTGGGCCCGGGGCTATGCCGACGGCTGCCGTCGGCATAGCCCCGGGCCCACGGTGCCGCGGATCGATGACGTGGCAGGGAGCTATGCCGACGGCATAACCGTCGGCATATCTACGTTCATTTTTTATTTTTTTTCCCGTTTTTTAATAATAATTTTTTTAAAAAAATTAATTAATTAAATTGAGCTATGCCAACGGCATAACCGTAGGCATATCTACGTATAATTTTTTTAAAAGATTACATCCGCGTCTACTGCCGCGTGGGGAAAAACGTGGACCGACAATCGCGGTACTACCGCTCCTCGGGAGCGGTACTACCGCGATAGGGGCGGATGTAAGAAATTACATCCGTCCCTTACTTCCGCACGTCAGCGGTACTACCGCTCTGAAGAAAAACTTCCGATGCCGACGGCCAAACCTGTGGGGGAGGGGTAGCAATGCCGCCAGGTGTTGCGGTGGGCCCTCCTACGGTTGTGGAAGCATGGTGGCAGGCGCAGGCACCCGTCACGCGGCTCCAGGGAGTGCCCCCCTCACGGGCGTCGTTGCCGCCGTGTCCCGGAGGGGGGAATGGCCACGCCGGGCCGACACGGAGGGAATCTTGGGGTGGGATGGGCCGGGACGGTGTTGGGGCCGGGTGTAGCTATGGGCTGGGCTATGACAACCAGGTGAAAAGGTCAACCGGTCAAACCCCGTCCGGCGAAAGTCAAAGGGCTAGACCCAACGGTCGTCTGTGTCAGGGTTTGACACGCGAAGAGCAATCCGCGTAGAGGGAAGTGTTCAGATACTTCTCCATCACAAAAAATTATGAAAAATTACCATCAGTCCTATAGCACATGTGCCCACGTCGTGTAAAAAACTAATGATTTTATCGCGCTCCGAGTATTTAATAATATTCACGCCGCATCGTTACCGCAGAACGTCTACTACTGTGTCATCGCCGTCCGTGAGGGGGGCCATGTAGGAGATATGCCCTAGAGGCAATAATAAATGTTATTATTTATCTCCATGCTCATAATTAGGTTTATGTTCCATGCTATAACTGCTATGGTTCTCGAGTCTACAATAACCACAAGGCTTGGAGGAAGACTCATATGCACGTGTGGAATAATAAATGGAAAAATGTATTCCTAAGTCTAGCCTCTAAGACTAGCTCAAGTGTTGCATGATGGTCCTGTTTTCCTGGTCATGGGCATGTCTATGCCAGCAACTTTGAGGGCACAATGTTAGAAGAACATTTGTGTTGAATCGACCCGAATTGATGTTATGCTATGAGATACATTCGTCATGAGTTAATGGTTAATAACACAGAGATAGTTAACGTTTGCATGATTCCTTAGACCATGAGAGTGTCGAGTTTCTTCATGCTTGCTTCATGAACTTTGGGGTTTGTTAAACGTCATCCGTAAATGGGTGGCTATTACGGCGGCTTACGTGTTCATGGAAAAGTATGTCAAGTAACTTGATAGCTCAAGATTGGGATTTGCTCCTCCGACGATGGAGAGATATCTCTGGGCCCTCTCGGTGTTACGGTATCCATCATCGTCTGGCCAGACACTTTGTGATTTGATCACGGGGATGCCGGAACACGGTAACGAGAAAAGAGAACAATACCGGTAACGAGGTAACTGGCTTAATGGACAAGTTGTTGATCCACGGGAATGCCAACATGTCTCACCTCGGGTATTTGTAACATATCGCGAAGCAACAGGAATAGCACACGGCAACTGGAGATTCACTCGAATATTCATTCGTGTGGGTTTAGGGGTCAATATGGGTGTCCACGGCTCCGATGTTGATCATTGATCGGAAAGTGTTCCGGTCATGTCTATACTTCACCGAACCTATAGGGTCACACGCTTAAGGGTCATCTATCTGCTGAATACTAGACAGGGAGTCTGAGAGAAAGTCACCGAAAATGTTTCGGAGACAACGGAAGAGTTCCGGAGAGAGAGAACACCGAAAGAGTTTCGGTAAAACCGAAAAGGTGTTTCGGAATATATTATTAGGTCAAATAGGGTTTCGGCATCGCATGGAAATTTTCAGAGGATGTCAGAATTGGTCTGGGAACTTCTGGGAATTTTCAGAGAGAAAAAACCGGAAATGTTCCGAAACTGCCGTAACCGCTGTTGATGCTTTCCGCTGATAAAAACCACCGCACCGAAAATGTTTCGGATCATGCCCAGAATAATTTTAGAGGGTGCCAGAAATGTTCTGGGACCTTCTGAAATTTTTCAGAAAAATGTTTCGCGAAAAACATCTTGTCCCAGCGCGAGGGGACAAGATCCCACGAATCGGGGGTTGCATGTTTGGTGGCTTTTTGTCTAGGGAGCATGCATGTTTCATGGAGACATGTTGGTGGCTTGTTGGGGGGCCCCCCCATGGGGGGAGACAAGGTGTGGGCCGGCCCAAGGGCTGCCATGGTGGTGTCCCCTTGGTGCCCCCCTTGTGTTACCATTATGCCCTTTCATGTGTGACATGAAGCTTGGGTATTTTGGTATTTCAACATCCCACCCCACCCCTTGCCTTGGCCTATAAAAGGAGGAGTTGGGGCTGCCATCTCCTTCATCCCCTTGCTCTCATACTCATGCCATGCAATTATCTGGCTTCTCTCTCCCTCCCACGAAAAGAGTTTCGTAGAGCCGAAAGGCTGTCTGGGTTCCGGTGGGAACTAGTTCTGGACGGCGAAGCCCTGCCGGATAGATGACACCGTATGTGTGCAACTCTGTAGAGAGGTCGTAGTTTCGATCTTAGTGCCCGTGGGGCTGTTCGTGAGTGCCTCCCGAAGGGCTGTCCATGTGACGGTCCGAGTTCTGTGAGTCCTCCCGAAGGGCTGTCCGCGACACCGTCCGGGGACTGTCCGACCGCCTCCCGGAGGGCTGTCCGGGTGGCGGATGAGGGTATACATCCTCACGGTTGGGAGGTTGTAAATCCTAGCTGCGGGGATCTGCACCGACGATTGTCATCGACTCTACTTCCGCTGCGCTACGAGTCGGTAACGAAATGATCAAAACCTTGTATGCAGTCTCCATAGTGGTCCTGGACTGGTGCGTAGGGCGGAAAATTTTTGTTTTCTGCTGCGTTACCCTACAGTGGCATCGCCTGGAAATTTTCAGAGGATGCCAGAATTGGTCTGGGAACTTCTGGGAATTTTCAGAGAGAAAAACCGGAAATGTTCTGAAACTGCCGTAACCGTTGTTGATGCTTTCCGCTGATAAAAACCACCACACCGAAAATGTTTCGGATCGTGCCCAGAATAATTTTAGAGGGTGCTAGAAATGTTCTGGGACCTTCTGGAATTTTTCAGAAAAAGTTTCGCGGAAAACATCTTGTCTCAGCGCGAGGGGACAAGATCCCACGAATCGGGGGTTGCATGTTTGGTGGCTTTTTGTCTAGGGAGCATGCATGTTTCATGGAGACATGTTGGTGGCTTGTTGGGGGGGCCCCCCCATGGGGGGGCCCCCCCATGGGGGGGGACAAGATGTGGGCCGGCCCAAGGGCTGCCATGGTGGTGTCCCCTTGGTGCCCCCCTTGTGTTACCATTATGCCCTTTCATGTGTGACATGAAGCTTGGGTATTTTGGTATTTCAACATCCCACCCCACCCCTTGCCTTGGCCTATAAAAGGAGGAGTTGGGGCTGCCATCTCCTTCATCCCCTTGCTCTCATACTCATGCCATGCAATTATCTGGCTTCTCTCTCCCTCCCACAAAAAGAGTTTCGTAGAGCCGAAAGGCTGTCTGGGTTCCGGTGGGAACTAGTTCTGGACGGCGAAGCCCTGCCGGATAGATGACACCGTATGTGTGCAACTCTGTAGAGAGGTCGTAGTTTCGATCTTAGTGCCCGTGGGGCTGTTCGTGAGTGCCTCCCGAAGGGCTGTCCAAGTGACGGTCCGAGTTCTGTGAGTCCTCCCGAAGGGCTGTCCGCGACACCGTCCGGGGGACTATCCGACCGCCTCCCGGAGGGCTGTCCGGGTGGCGGATGAGGGTATACATCCTCGCGGTTGGGAGGTGTAAATCCTAGCTGCGGGGATCTGCACCGACGATCGTCATCGACTCTACTTCCGCTGCGCTACGAGTCGGTAACGAAAATGATCAAACCTTGTATGCAGTCTCCATAGTGGTCCTGGGCTGGTGCGTAGGGCGAAAAAATTTTGTTTTCTGCTGCGTTCCCCTACAGTGGCATCATGAGCCGTGCTATGTGTAGATGCAGGTTGCGATCTAGAATACATGAGATGTATGGGTGTTGCACAATATAATTAGGTAGTAGATGAGTTCTATTACTGAAAATTATTTGTGCGGGTAGCAGATGAAATCTGTTACCCGATGTTCTTGTTGCTTCCCTGGAATTTGCATATTTCTGATCTTGATAACAGTATGGTGGAGTTTCAATGTTCTGGCAATCCGCGATCCTGATTGATCAACGAAGTGCTAACAGTTCATTGAATTCCACCGTAGTTAAAAAGAAAGATGAAATTTCGCAAACGAAAGGGCAATGCAGATATGGTCTGCACGGGGGTCATGCGTATGACGAAGTTTAGTATGGGGCTCGAGATTTTATTATCTCGGTTTTCATACACCCTAGAAAGTTAATCTAGCGACTTGAATTATCATACTTGATGATGGACATTGGTAGCTTCGGTTTGTTTCAAAACCTTAGAAGCCACGTAAAACAAGTTTTTGCATGAACCGATTAGAGACGTCTAACTTGGTTTTGCAGGAGGGTTTGCATGTGCATATGATGTGGTATAGCAGTGCTCATAATAATTTGATTATGTATGAGATGACTATATGATGTAAATTGATTAACATGACCTGCGTGTCATGATTCGGCATGATGGCTGGAGCCATATGATTGCACTTTAATGACCTGCGTGTCAACCTTATGTAATGCACTTATTTCATTAGCTATAGAGATAGCAATATTATCTGGTGCATCGACAAGGTGGTGGCAATCTTCGCGAAGGTGAACACCGATGCGAATGCCGAAGACGAAGAAATACAAGACTTCTCCGTCGGAAAGGGCTATACCATATCATGCTATTATGAATTGCCTGAGATGTTTATCCCTTATGATGCACCCTTCTTGATTGCGTGGTAGTCGCTTTTTATTAGGGTGATCTCTCACAAAAATATCAAGTAGTTAGTGTTCACCCAAGTGTAGCACCGTCACGGCACCTTTACTTTCGGGGTGCGCCAGGATCTACCTGGGTACGAACGATTGTACGGGTGTGAGGCGGGTGAGGTCAGGCCTCGCAGCAAGATCACTTGGTTGTCTTGACGTTCATGGCAGGATCGTCCTGAGCTCGGAACACACGCATCGAAAGATGAACAAGAGTCACATAGAGATGTGATCGGCAAGTTTGCCTACCGATTGAAGTTGGCGCCATCAGTGTTCATCTCGAACAATGGCGTTGAATGGAAATGCGGATCTTGAATCACTCACGATCAATTATGAGAGATATTGATTTGAGTGGGAGCGCACTGTTGAATTAACTTGTTTAATTCTCAGTACAATTAATTATGAACACTGTCTAAGTGTGGTTATGCATAATAGTTGTAGAATAATGGCTCGCGTTTCCACCTTCCCTATTAAAATTGAATAGTTGTTTAATATCTGGTTATAACTTTACGGTTGGTAACGTAATGTGAGGATTGTCCTCTAGAGTGCCGAGAAGGACTTTGTCCTATCGCATACTTTCGGTATTCTCTCGCTTATGCTATGGATCATGTGACTCTCGTCCTTCGATCCAAAAGCTAGAATTCCATTTCAGTCAAGTGCAATATGTTTGCTTCCATGAGACCTGAACTTCGAAAGTTTGGATAGTTATGTGATATTCATGGAATCTGAAAATCATTTTCAGGGACAAACAAAGGCTAAAAGATATGAGATATCCAAAGCAGTGTTTGTTTGCAAACTATTAGTAAAGGAGTTTACTATGCATTAGACTGATAAGAGAGGGATCCAGGAGAACGCCTGTCATATGATGAAAGGTGAATAAAACAACAACTTAAAGAGAAAGGAAGTGTCCGAAGGGTGTTAGTGAAACTTTCACGCCTAGGAAGTCCAGGGCTAAACGCCACTCTTAAGTTGGGTGCTTCTTCTGAGAGTAGGAGAAATACTAAAAGTTAAACTGTTAGAAGTATAAAGGCAATAAGAAAGAAGACTGGAATATCCAGCTCATGTATGAATGTCATACAAGTTTTTGATGTATAGAAGGCTGGTCAAAGATATAGTTCTTGGGAATTATGATTAAATTGGTAATCACTGATTCTTGGGTATTGTGAGTTAATCACAAAGATACCCGCTCGATTGCTTTCTGTTGCAACTCGATGTAAGAACTACTATGACCTGAAAGACTTGCCAGGAATGAGGTTTAGGTATACACAGGGAACATAGTAAATGTTACTATACCTTCCATCGGTGTATTACCGTCTGTATTTACTTTCTTAATTCATTTTAGAGTTTTACATTCTAGCCCTATGCATAAGGTATCTTGCAAGAAGGTTGTTCATAAGAGAACTTTTTATGTTCGATGTTATGAATAACATAAGGGCCATACTTTCATTATGAATGAGATGTATGTTATGAATATTGATAAAAATACATTACCTCTGGGTTTACTTTCATAATTCATTTTAGAGTTTCATACACTCTAGCCATTGCACAATGTTTGTTGCAAAAGAGTTGTTCATAAAAACAACAATTGTTGTTCAGTATTATGAATAACATGAAGGGCCATGCTTCCATCCAAAATGGGACGTATCTTATGAATATTGATGGTAATATGATACATCCGTAACACTGACGCTAAATGTCGTAAGACTAAGAGAATACCACACAAGTGTGGCACTACATTTGGTCACATTGGAGAAACCCGCATGGATAAATTCCATTATGATGGATTTTTTGAAGTCCTTTGATTTTGAATCATCTGACACTTGCAACTTTCCTCCGAAAAGTGAAGTGACTGAAATACCGTTCACAGGCCATAAGGAACGGACAACAAACTTATCGGTGATCATACATTTGATGTGTGTAGTCCGATAAATGTTGTTAGTAGTGGATTTATCTATCTTCAGAAATGACTCAAGTAGATATGTGGATATTTACTTGATGAGACGTAAGTCTGGATCTTTTGAATTTATTCGAAAGGTTTTCAAAAATGAAGTAGAACTTATTGTAACAAGAAAATTCTGTTTCTACAATTCAATTGCAGAAAGGAATAATTGAGTTACAAGTTTAGCGAATGTCTGATGAGTTGTGAAAAGAGTTTCATAACTTACACCTCCCGGAACACCACTGTGAGTGAAAAGTCTGTGAAGGTGTAATCGAACCATTTATGACATGGTAAGATCAAAGATGACATAAATAAATTTGCCATTATCCCTTTTAAAGAGTGAAGCTTTAGAGACTGCGGCTTTTACACTGAAAAGAGCTCCATCGGGTATGTTGAAATGACACCATGGTATGGTATGCCCAACCATGTTATATCTTTTCTTAACATTTGGAATATGGGGCTTGTGTAAAAGGTTACAAACCTATTCCAAATCAGACAAGTGCTACTTTGTAGGTTATCCCAAGTCATTGGGTATTCCTCCCTCACTATACCAAGGCAAATAGGTTTGCCACAAAGAACGGTATGCTTTTTGAAGAAAATGGTTCTTTCAAAAAGGTGAGTGGGAGAATAGTGCAACTCGACAAGATAAACAGTATCTTCGTCATCAGATCAAAGGAAAGAGACCTTGGAAGTAATTCCAGTTTTCCTACTGCGACTGATACGGAAGTCTCTACAATAAAATGTATGGACTTCGGTCGAACTTGCAGCTGAACCACGTAGGCAAGGCTCGTGCAAACCTCTCAGGTGCGCAGACGAGATATTGTTGTTAGACAACAGTATACCTACGATACACAAGGAAGCGTTGATGGGCCCTGACTCCGGAATTGGCTAAATGCCAATACAATCCGAGATAGTTTCCATATAAATGTTTCAAGATTAAAATCTTGATACACCTTTCGGAAGACTTAGAGTCTAACGAATTTTATGGAACTTAAAACTGATACGGATAAAAATGTTTTATCCATAAAGCTCGACTTGTTGCAATAACAAGTTCAAGGAGTTGACTACGATGAGGTTGTTTCACCGTAGCGATGCTTAAAGTCGGTTTGGGTTGAACTAGCAATTAATACATATTTCAGTCATGAGATATGAAACATGGATGACAATAGGATTTCCATATGATGGAAATGAAACCAAGGACTTGCATGTGTTACAGTCCAAGGTATTTTGTCATTCCAGAGGATGCTTGTAAGTATGCAAACTTCAGAGTTCCAGCAATGGACAGAAGAGAGCAAAGTGGAGTTGGAATCTTCGTGATTTGATGAAATGGTCAAAAGGGTTTTTGACTTCATCAATGGGTAACGAAGATGCTTGTGATTCAAGAAAGTAAGTGGGAGCATAATAATATTTCTAAAAACGTTGTGTGCTTGACACATTGTTAATTGGAAATAAATTTCTTGACATGAATTAGGACTTCATTTGAAAATAGTTTTTCGATGAAGTGCTTGGGCTAAATCGCCTTTATATTAGGCATGATAATCTATGGAGATAGATTTACCTAATGGGGCTGAGCAAAGATACATATTGACAAGATGCTAAAACTTTTTAGCATTTAAAACGCCAAGGAGTGGTTCTTGCCAAAGTCACATGGAAAGAGTTTTTGCAAGACTCGGTGTCCCTAAAACACTGATGAGCAAAATACATGATGGAGATTCCACACACCTTTGTGTTTGGATTAATCATGTATTCCATGGTATGTGAAACAACAAGATATGTCCGATACTCCCAAGGTGTTGCGAGTATAGATACCAAAGTGATCAAAAGTACTGATCATAGGACAACAGTGAAAAGTGTCATTGAGTGCAAGAGTAGCTCTAATGACATGTTTTCTCGCAAGCGGAGATCATGAAGAGTTCGTTGTAAAAGGTTACATCGATACAGTCTTCATCCATGCTCCAAGCGATTTTCGATTTAAATTGAGGGTTTTTGTGTAACACACAATATGGTGGCACGGTAGTTGGAAATTGTTCCAAACAAGTTACTGTGGCGAATTCTATAACAGAGGCGAAGTATGTTGCCGCTTTTAAAAGCGACAAAGAAGATGTTGAATCATATAGTTCATTCATGAACTTAGTATGGTTCCAAGATGGCTTTTGTCAATGGGACACTACTGCAGGTAGTTGCTCCATAACTCAGTCTGAGGAATCCAGGTTCGACCTGTGATTCACATACATACAAAACCAAGTCCACACAATATTTGAATTTTGTGAAAGCGTGAAAACGCGAGGATATGCAAAGATACACACAGAGCTGAAATCGTCAGATCCGTTGGACATTAGGCTATACCACAAGCGAAGCATATTTACACCGGTATGCCACAGGTGTGAAGTGCATTAGCATTAACTAGATTATTGACTCTAGTGCAAGTGGGAGTCTGTAGGAGATATGCCCTAGAGGCAATAATAAATGTTATTATTTATCTCCATGCTCATAATTAGGTTTATGTTCCATGCTATAACTGCTATGGTTCTCGAGTCTACAATAACCACGAGGCTTGGAGGAAGACTCATATGCACGTGTGGAATAATAAACGGAAAAATGTATTCCTAAGTCTAGCCTCTAAGACTAGCTCAAGTGTTGCATGATGGTCCTGTTTTCCTGATCACGGGCATGTCTATGCCAGCAACTTTGAGGGCACAATGTTAGAAGAACATTTGTGTTGAATCGACCCGAATTGATGTTATGCTATGAGATACATTCGTCATGAGTTAATGGTTAATAACACAGAGATAGTTAATGTTTGCATGATTCCTTAGACCATGAGAGTGTCGAGTTTCTTCATGCTTGCTTCATGAACTTTGGGGTTTGTTAAACGTCATCCGTAAATGGGTGGCTATTACGGCGGCTTACGGGTTCATGGAAAAGTATGTCAAGTAACTTGATAGCTCAAGATTGGGATTTGCTCCTCCGACGATGGAGAGATATCTCTGGGCCCTCTCGGTGTTACGGTATCCATCATCGTCTGGCCAGACACTTTGTGATTTGATCACGGGGATGCTGGGACACGGTAACGAGAAAAGAGAACAATACCGGTAACGAGGTAACTGGCTTAATGGACAAGTTGTTGATCCACGGGAATGCCAACATGTCTCACCTCGGGTATTTGTAACATATCGCGAAGCAACAGGAATAGCACACGGCAACTGGAGGTTCACTCGAATATTCATTCGTGTGGGTATAGGGGTCAATATGGGTGTCCACGGCTCCGATGTTGATCATTGATCGGAAAGTGTTCCGGTCATGTCTATACTTCACCGAACCTATAGGGTCACACGCTTAAGGGTCATCTATCTGCTGAATACTAGACAGGGAGTCTGAGAGAAAGTCACCGAAAATGTTTCGGAGACAACGGAAGAGTTCCGGAGAGAGAGAACACCGAAAGAGTTTCGGTAAAACCGAAAAGGTGTTTCGGAATATATTATTAGGTCAAATAGGGTTTCGGCATCGCATGGAAATTTTCAGAGGATGTCAGAATTGGTCTGGGAATTTTCAGAGAGAAAAAACCGGAAATGTTCCGAAACTGCCGTAACCGCTGTTGATGCTTTCCGCTGATAAAAACCACCGCACCGAAAATGTTTCGGATCATGCCCAGAATAATTTTAGAGGGTGCCAGAAATGTTCTGGGACCTTCTGGAATTTTTCAGAAAAATGTTTCATGGAAAACATCTTGTCCCAGCGCGAGGGGACAAGATCCCACGAATCGGGGGTTGCATGTTTGGTGGCTTTTTGTCTAGGGAGCATGCATGTTTCATGGAGACATGTTGGTGGCTTGTTGGGGGGGCCCCCCCATGGGGGGAGACAAGGTGTGGGCCGGCCCAAGGGCTGCCATGGTGGTGTCCCCTTGGTGCCCCCCTTGTGTTACCATTATGCCCTTTCATGTGTGACATGAAGCTTGGGTATTTTGGTATTTCAACATCCCACCCCACCCCTTGCCTTGGCCTATAAAAGGAGGAGTTGGGGCTGCCATCTCCTTCATCCCCTTGCTCTCATACTCATGCCATGCAATTATCTGGCTTCTCTCTCCCTCCCACGAAAAGAGTTTCGTAGAGCCGAAAGGCTGTCTGGGTTCCGGTGGGAACTAGTTCTGGACGGCGAAGCCCTGCCGGATAGATGACACCGTATGTGTGCAACTCTGTAGAGAGGTCGTAGTTTCGATCTTAGTGCCCGTGGGGCTGTTCGTGAGTGCCTCCCGAAGGGCTGTCCAAGTGACGGTCCGAGTTCTGTGAGTCCTCCTGAAGGGCTGTCCGCGACACCGTCCGGGGGACTATCCGACCGCCTCCCGGAGGGCTGTCCGGGTGGCGGATGAGGGTATACATCCTCGCGGTTGGGAGGTGTAAATCCTAACTGCGGGGATCTGCACCGATGATCGTCATCGACTCTACTTCCGCTGCGCTACGAGTCGGTAACGAAAATGATCAAACCTTGTATGCAGTCTCCATAGTGGTCCTGGGCTGGTGCGTAGGGCGGAAAATTTTTGTTTTCTGCTGCGTTCCCCTACAGGCCACACCCCGGAGACGCGTGCCGCCTCTTCGGACATGCCACCACACCGTACGACATGTATGAGGGCCCGGTGCGACGCTCCGGTGGCATTGCTACCCCCAGGGCCCCCGTCCCATCTAACCCTGTAGTGTTTGACCATAGGATCTAGCCCTTTGACTTTGCACGGACAAGCTTTGACCAGTGGAACTCTCCACCCGGTTGTGTTAGGTCAGCCCATAGGAACACTTTGGAGCAACATCCGGGCGAAAGCCGCAGCAAGATCCCATCCGTGTAGACCCGACGCGTCCGTTTCCCCCCTCCAGGTGCCGGCGGCGGCGCCGTCCGTGAGGGGGGCCACACCTCGGAGACGCGTGCCGCCTCTTCGGACATGCGACCACACCGTACGACATGTATGAGGGCCCGGTGCGACGCTCCGGTGGCATTGCTACCCCCCCAGGGCCCCCGTCCCGCCGTGTAGACCTCACGGGCGTGGCTGCCGCCATGTCCCGGAGGGGGGAAACGGCCACATCGGGCCGACACGGATGGAATCTTTGGGTGGGTTGGGCCGGGACTGTGTTGGGGGGTGCAGCTATGGGCTGGGCGATGACAACCAAGTGAAAAGGTCCACCGGTCAGACCCAGTCCGGCGGAAGTCAAAGAGCTAGATCCGGCGGTCGTCTGTGTCAGGGTTAGACGGGACGGGGTACCGGAGGGGGGTAGCAATGCCGCCAGGTGTTGCGGTGGGCCCTCCTATGCTTGTGGAAGCGTGGTTGCAGGCGCAGGCACCCGACTCGCGGCTCCGGGGTGTGCCCCCCTCCACAGATGACAGTGTCGCCGTCACTTCGAGGGGGAATCGTGCGAGTACGACTGAATATGTTTTTATTTTTTTAAGTACTTTACATCGGTGCCGAACTTGTCACCTGGATAGCTAGCTTATGTAAAATTAACAATTGTATTTTGTTAGGACATTTTTAAAATAAATTGATTTTAATGTAAAAAAATACATCTATGCCGACGGCTAGGCCGTCGGCATAGCTCATACCTTATCCACTCGGCTCTGTCCGTAGCAGGTGGGACCAAGCCTATGCCGACGGCTAGGCCGTCGGCATAGGTCCAACCTTATCCTCGCTGCACGGCTCCTCTCCTCCACTCGTTTCTCTCCCCCAACCGCCGCCGCCACCCTCTCCACGCGTTCGTCCCCGCCCCGCGCCGCGCCGCCGTCGTCCCCGCCCTAACCCCACATCGCGCCGCCGTCCTCCCCGACCCGCCGCTGTCCTGCCCGCCCGCCGTCCTCCCCGCCCGCGCCGCCTCGACGTCCTCTCCGCCCTGCGCCGCCCCGTCCGCGCCCGCCCGTCTCTACCCACCACCAGCCGCCGTGCCGCCATCGTCCCCGCCCCGCGCAGCCGCCGTCCGCGCCCGCCCCATGTCGCCGCCGTCCGCGCCGCACAGGCCCATCCCGTGCTGTCCCGCAAGGGCTCGACGCCGGCCGCGGGTCGGCGCCCCCTTCCCGACCAGTTGGAGCAACCGCCCTCCCTGTGTGCTGCTCATCACGCCCCCCCCCCACAACGCACAACCGACGCGCCCCTCTCCTCCGACCCAACCAGCCGGCCCTCTACGTGAGTTTTTTCTTTCTTTTTTTAGTGTTTTGCTACTGTTTTTAGGTGGATGAATGCATAGATGATGGAATGTATGTCATATTTGTTAGATGTAGTTAGTTTGCAAAATATTGATCAATGGATGTTATTAGCAATATGATTTTTTTTTCAAGTTTGAAGTGTGAATGTTGTTATGTGATGTGTGATTATATACTTTTTGCACGGTGGTATTTTGATCATGATGGTGTTGCTACAAAACAATGATGAAATATTTTTTGACACTTAATGGTCTTGCTAAAAAATACTTATTTGAGAAAAATGGTGATGTTCATAACTTGTTCATATGGATTTTTTTAGATGAGGAGAGATAATGATGATTTTTTATGCTTCGATGATTTTGAGATGATGATGATGATCGATGATAGATGATTGTTAGATGATGATGTGGATGATAGATGATGATATTTTTTATGCTTCGATGATTTTTGAGATGATGATGATGATTGTGATGTTCTATGAGTTGTGATGTTCTAATTTTTTGTCGCGATGGAATTTGCAGGCTTTGTGGTGTCGCATTTCATCGGAGTGACCGTTGTCCGACGCGTTGGTCCCCCTGAGCATCCCTCTGCTGTTCGACTACTTCCTCTACAGCCGAGGGTGAGCTACAAGTCCATCTCCTCCATTTTTTCATATCACTAGATTTCATTCTCAAGTCAACTCGCGTAACCTAGGCGTCTCCCGTCCGAAAGGGTTGCATCGATAAATATGCATTCAATTGCATATTTATCACCGCAGCTCTTTCGGATTGTCCAGTGTTTTCCACGGACAGCCCGAGGATGTGTAGATTGGGTATGTTCTCCATGTTCTACCCCATTCCGAGACAGGATTTCGGCGGCGCCTCCCCGTTGTTCTCCGGAGCACATTCTCTCGGCTATTTGCCGAGACGTGTATCTGGAGAACAGCGTGAAGGTGCTGCCGAAATTTTGTCTCGGAACGGGGTAGAGCATGGAGAACGTACTCAATCTACACATCCTCGGGTGGGATTAGGACCCATCTTTACCTATTAGAGATGTAGGTGGATTCAACGCGGTAGAAAATAAAAATTTGATGTGATTAATTTAAATGAATCCTTAATTTTGTTGTGTGGCTCCCAATAAAGCATAGGATGGCAGATAATCAGTGGATTTACAGTGGTTTTATCCGTCGGAATCGAGTAACACCAGAGTGGGTCATGAAAACCGATGTGTATTTGAAGGAAATATTCCGTCGTCCAATGAGAATTATCCCACCATGCCCCTGTGGGAAATGTGCCAGACGTCACCGTAGAAATCAAGAGGAAATGACTGAGCACCTTCGCACGTACGGATATATGCCAAACTTTGACATGCCACCGATAAACATTGCCGAGCGGGACCGTGGTAGAGAGGAGGTGATGCGACAATGCATTGGCGGTTATGCGGACGATGGGGTCAGAGACATGCTAGATGATGTCATTGATGCCGAAACGGCACATGCGACACCTTCAGAGAATGAACCGGAGGAGCCGGAGGCAACCGCAAAGGCCTTCTTGGAGGTCTTGGCCTCGTCGAAGAAACCTCTTTATGCGGGTGCGAAAATATCTCAGTTGGATGCCATCTCGCAACTGATTGCAGTCAAGGCTGAGTATGGTTGTAGCCAGAAATGCTTCGAAGCGTTCCTGGGAGTATGGGGTAACAGCCTCCCTGAGGGTCATGAACTGCCGAAAAGCATGTACGCTACGAAGAAAATCATGAAGGCACTCTCTATGGATTATGAGAAAATACATGTTTGTCCGAAGAATTGCCTTTTGTTTAGGCACGAATATGCGGATGACAAGTACTGTAGGGAGTGTGGTTCGTCTCGGCACCTTGAGGTGGTCGGTGAGGATGGTGAGAAGAGGCAGCTAGCCATCCCCGCAAAGGTTCTTCGGTATCTCCAGTTCATTGAAAGACTGCAGCGCCTTTTCCTCACGGAGGAGTCTGCCAAAATGATGAAGTGGCACAAGCAAGGTATAAGGTACCATCCGCATAAAATCGTACATCCATCGGAAGCAGAAGCATGGAAGTCGTTCGATGAAGAATACCCCGAGGAAGCTGCCGAGGCTGGGAATGTCAGAATTGGCATATCAGGTGATGGGTTAAATCCATATGGTATGTCATCCAATCCATACAGCTGCTGGCCCGTGTTTGTAATTCCGCTCAATCTCCCTCCCGGTGCCCTAATGCAACGGAAGACCATGTTCTTGTCGCTCATCATTCCGGGGCCTGAATACCCGGGGAAGCAATTGGGTGTGTTTATGCAGCCGCTGGTGGATGATTTGCTTCATTCTTGGTACTTTCCGAGGTTGACATACGACCGGGATCTGCAGAGAAATTTCTTGATGAAAGTTTGGTTGCACTATTGCATGCATGACTTTCCCGGCTATGCTCTATTCTGCGGATGGTGTACAAGTGGGAAGATGCCCTGCCCAGTGTGCATGCAGGCTCTGCGAATGATTTGGCTGAGTAAGAGTGGCAAGTATGTAGCCTTTGACCTGCATCGACAGTTCCTCCCTCCAGACAATCCAGACAGGGAAGACAAGAAGAACTTCACGAAAGGCCGGGTTGTCCATGAAGTAACCGAGATTCCTACGTTTTCAGGGGCAGATGTTCTTGCTCAGCTAAAAGCTCTCAAGCCTAAAGGCAAAGGCAAAGGCAAAGGCAAAGGCAAAGGCTTCGAGGGATATGGTGAGACGCACAACTGGACTCACATTACCCCCTTCTCGCAGCTTCCCTATTTCAAGGACCTCAAAATTCCTTACAACATCGATGTGATGCACACCGAAAAGAATGTCGCAGAGTCCCTTTTCCGCACGATCCTCAACATTCCTGATAAGACGAAGGATAACGTTAAAGCTAGAGCCGATCAACAGAAAATTTGCGATAGACCACGTCTAAACATGAAGCCTCCCACAGGCGGTCGAATAAACTGGTTCAAGCCAGATGCTGACTTCGTCCTTAAAAAGCCAGAAAAGACAGAGGTACTGAAGTGGCTCAAACTCATAGTGAAGTTCACTGATGGTTATGCATCGAATATAAGTAAGGGAGTCAATCTTTCAACGGGCAAAGTGACCGGGCTCAAGAGTCATGACTACCATGTATGGATTGAGCGGATAATGCCGGTGATGGTTCGAGGCTATGTCCCCGAGCATGTCTGGCGAGTGCTTGCCGAGCTAAGCCATTTCTTCCGCACGCTCTGTGCTAAAGAAGTAAGTAAAGACGTGATTGAACAATTGCATAAGAAGGCACCGGAGTTGATAGTCAAGCTAGAGAAGATCTTTCCACCAGGCTTCTTTACTCCGATGACACATCTCATTCTGCACCTCGCGAACGAGGTATTGTTGGGGGGGCCTGTGCAGAATCGTTGGCAGTACGGCCCTGAGAGACAGAACAAGCATCTCCGACAGAAATGTGGAAACAAAGCTAAGATTGAAGCTTCCATAGCTGAGTCAGTTATCCTAGAGGAGGTGTCAGACCTCCGGACGTCATACTATCCAGACCACGTTCCCCATCTGCATAACAAGGTGCCTCGATACAATATAGAAGAGCCCAAGTATCAACCCAGGCTCCATCTATTCAACGTGCAAGGTGGCAGGACTGGGGCCTCGAAATCTTATAACATGCCACGACAAGAGTGGGAGGACCTCATGTTCTATATCTTGCACAACATCAAGGAAGTTGAGGAAGTGTGGATGAGGTAATACCACTACACAATTCCTTTATGTCTTCCACATCATCATGTTCTATGTTCACTTAGTCCCGGTCTAACACCGCTTTTCTTCTTTTAGTGATTTCGTTCAAGAGGAATGGACGGGAATGGATCCTCCTACTGAGGCGGAGGCACTTAATCTTCTTCGTCATGGAAACCCTGGACGTAAAAATTTTGTTGCTTGGTTCATGGAGAAAGTAATTTTCCACATTCCCCTATTAAATACCTAGTTCAACATTTATTAGTTAACCGAACTAATGCACCCAACAATTTCAATTATACTTGTAGGGAAACGATCTGAACATATCTATGGATGACGAATTGAGATGGGTTTCTATGGGTTTTGACCCTGCCGTCATGACATGTAAAAAGTATGATGTGAATGGGTATCGCTTCCATACAGAGGAGCACCAGAACAGCCGGCCTGATCCCAAAACTATAAATACCGGAGTGTACACCCCCGGTCAAAATTCAGTAGACTACTACGGAAGGGTACAAAATATATACGAGATTACATTCCGCAAAGGGCGCGAAACCCTAAGTCTGCCTGTGTTCAAATGCCGATGGTTCGATCCGCGGGAGGGGCAGAGACATACGCCTTCCATTGGTTTGGTCGAAGTTAAACCATCAACCGTCTATGCAGGAAGCGATCTCTTCATTGCGGCTACCCAAGCTACACAAGTTTATTATCTGCCTTACCCATGCCAGAAAGAGTACCTAAAGGGTTGGGAAGTTGTGTTCAAGGTGTCGCCACATGGTAAGCTACCGGACCCGAATGAAGACGATTACTACAACATTAACCCCATGACATACGAGGGAGTGTTCTATCAAGAGCAACCTAATGATGATGTGGTTAGAAACGATGACGCTAGACCATTGGGTGATGATGATGTGGATCCAAACGACGACGATGCACGGAATGATGGTGAGACCATTGTCAATGAAAATGACATACTTATGCTAGAAAAGTTAAACGAAGACGCCGATGACGAGGAAGAGCCTCCACCTCCGTCAGACAACGAAGATGATATGATTGATAGTGATGATGAGACCGACCGAGAAATAGGTTACAACAGTGATGATTCGTATGGGTTCTAGCAGATGTACGTTTCAAGTCTTTTTTCTATGGTGTAGGATTATGCCTTTTTATGCTTATTTTTTATTATTCTTTTTCCTTCATTATTAATGCTTTTTATTATGCTTTTTTCTTCATTATTAATGTACTAATTGTTTATTATCTTTTCAATGCAGGTTCGTGGAACATGGGCAAGGGGAAGGCCGACGGCGTGGGTTTCCTACGCAAGGTCGTCGGCATGCCTAGTCGGAGTGGTCGAGCACGTAATCCTACCCCCCGACTACTTGAGGATGACTCCTCACAGGGAGGTCTAGGGAGAGGTGCCCCTAGAGGAGGAGGGGGCGGGGGGAGAGCACCTAGAGGGCGAGGGGTGGGGGGAGAGCCACTACAGGGGGTCGCGGCCAGAAAGAGCGCACCCTCAGCGACTTAGGGGTGTTGTCTTCGAGGCTCTCCTCTAGTGAGGTACCCTCTTACGAGGAGGATGACGAGGAGGTTCAGGAGGAGGAGGAGGAGGAGGAGGTTCGGGATGGGGGCGAGGAGGAGGAGGAGGTCGGAGAGGGGGACGAGGATGAGGAGGAGGCAGGCGAGGAGGATGGTGGTGGCGGGGATGATGGTGCTGGCGGGGAGGGGGTTGGCAACAACAAGGGGTGGCTGCGTGGTAACGCAAAGCTCCCAAAGCAGATTCCTGCTACCGAGGATCAGAAGTGGCTCATTGAACCCACGGGGAAAGAGTAAGTGCCACTTAATAATATTTTCATTCTTTTGCTTGTCACATGCTTATATTTTTCTTTATTTTGCTTGTCACATGCTAATATTTCATTCTTTTGCAGCAACTGGATATATCCTAAAGGGGCTCGTATTCCCAACGGCCTCATCACCGTCTTGCTGAAAGTACACTGGCCGGGGCTATACTCTCCGGATCCAGTCAGGCACCCGGACCGTCGGGTTTTGGCCACGAGCTGGGACCACTGGGAAGCGGCCGCCCACGCGGACCATGAGACCCATGCCAAGGCCGTGATCACTAATTTTTGGGTGAGTTCTCTTCAGAAGCACAAGTCCATTTTGGTTTCATGAATGATTTAACTCATGGCTTCTTCCATTCTGGTTTCATGAATGATTGTAGAAATACTATCGAGTTCTTCAGGAGCACAAGGCCACTGCCGACCAGATCGTGCTGCGCCAAGCCAAGAAGAAGGCCCGCCAGATGCAGTACGAGGTGCGCTGGGTGGCCATCTCGACATACTATCACGACGCTGTTGGTGTGAAGATGACCAAGGAAGAAGCGCGGAGGATGGGCATTACCTTGGAGAGGCACGAGTACTTGGCGGTAAGTATAAAAGATTTTTCATTCCGATGTTTGTGGTACATTTCATCGTTTCGTGTTGACATGCCATTATGCTTTCATTATGTAGGTGTGTCCAAATTGGTGTTATGGAAAAGACGAGTCCTGGGCGGCATTGGCGGATCTGTGGTGTGGTCAGGATGGAGCCTGGGCGGCTACGAGCATAAAAAACAAAGCTAACCGAGGGAAGGAGGGAGTACATGCTCAGGGAAACCGGAACCACTTTCTCCACAAGACACTTCAAGTATGACTAACCTCATTAAACAATCTTCTTCTATTTACCGTCACTTTCTTATGTATGACTAACCTCTGTTTCGTGGTGCAGGAGGAGAAACTAAAGCGGCCGCTCTCACACATGGAGGCGTGGGAGATCGCCCATACGCGGAGGAACCCCAAGACTGGCGAGGCCAAGTACTACGGCAACACCGCGGAGAAGAAGCAGACCTACTCTGAGGAGTATCTGAGGTTACATCCTGGCACATCTGACCCCATTAGTGCGGATCTGGACGAGAGGGTGGTGGTGGGCATGGGGCCCAAGAAGCACGGTCGGGAGCCGGTTCTGGATGCTGTGATCACTCCATCTATCTCGTACACACAGCTCCGAGCTACCGACCTGAGCCTGAGCCAGCGCACGAGCACGCCCATGACCAGTGCGCAGTCACAGTCCCTCTTTCAGGAGCGGCAATCTTTAAGTATTTTCCCTCTTATCTTCATTGCTCATTTTATTTCCCGCATTGAGATGTTTTATGAGTTCCATCATGTCATACCATAGGCCTACATGGAGTACACACGCCAGGAGACCATGGCGTGGCACACGAGCCTTTTTGCATTCCATGAGCAGAACAATCGCAGGATGCAGCACGCTCTTGAGGACATGGCGGCCGGACGGGTTCCTCAATTGCAAGCAGCACCACCTCCTCCACCACAACCAGAGCTGCTTACCTTTGAGGAGTTTGTGGCACAGCACCAGGGCCCCTCGCCGGTTAGTACATCCCCAAACTATTCACCCAAAGCATACCGTTTATTCAACACAATCTTATATCCCCTTAACATGTCTTTTCAACATCCAGGGAACCGGTGGATCTACCGTTGGTGGTGGTGCTGGTGTTGGCATCACTCACGGGTCACGGAGCACGGTCACTCCAATCCACAAAGGCGGTGGCGGTCTTGGCGGTAGCGCTGCCGGTAGCAGTGACGACCTGGGCTTCGGCGGACTTGGCGGTGACGACCTTGGCGGTGGTGGTGGATGTCCTGACGCTTAAGCCTTTGTGTTCTTTAGATGACTTGTGGTTTTTTATGGTCCTTTAGATGACTTGTGTGCTTCTTTAGATACTTATATGTTCTTTGTGATGATGCTTATGTTTGTGATGATACTTATATTGTTGTGATGGTGTTGGTTGTGAGGATGCTACTTATATATGTTGTGTATGTCTATTTCATCATATGTATATCTGCTGTGAATTTGAATTGAAATCAAATAGAAAAAAGAAAAAAAAATCAGACAGAAACTATGCCTACGGCTAAGCCGTCGGCATAGGGCTGCCACGAGCTACCAGTGGGCGACACGTGGCAAGCTATGCCGACGGCTTAGCCGTAGGCATAGTTCTGGACAAGCCGTAGGCATAGCCCTGCCCCCAGGAACTACCAGCGAGCGCCACGTGTCATGGCTATGCCGACGGCTTCGCCGTAGGCATAGGTCTGGACCTATGCCTACGGCTAATCCGTCGGCATAGCTCTGCCACGTGGCTCCTCCTGCACGAACAGTATTTGACGACGGCAACGGCAGCCACCGTTAGGCGCTGAGCGTTGCCGACGGCCCCGGCCGTCGGCATAGATGTACGGGCGCCGTCGGCATAGAAATATATGCCGACGGCCTTGGCCGTCGGCATAGGGGCTCAGTGTGGTAGTGTTACTTGCATGAAACTTTCAGCCTGCGCCTCCGCCTCCGCTGTCCCACGGTCGCCGCCCTGGTGCTCGAGACCCATTATCTCGGCTGGGGCGAGCTCAACGATCCCGCCAACACGGGCATCGAGCTCGACATGCCGAGTCTGCGTTCCTTCCGCTACAGTGGGTACCCTCTCAAGCTCTCGCTCGCATCGCCTGCGCCGGCGCTGGAACGGGTCGACCTCGACGCCACTCGCCGCGAGCACCGCGTTCAGCAGTACGAGCCCACGTCGCGCATGCTCACCAGCTTCTCCAGCACGAGGGCGCTCAAGCTGCGCCTGGACAACATCGAAGACATCCTGGCCGGCGAGACCATCTTGCCCACGTTCCCAAACCTCAAGCTCCTCCAAGTGCACGGGAAGTGCAAGGACGGGGACAGAAGCACAGCGGTGGCAGTGACGAGGCTGCTCGCCTCCTGCCCGGCCATGTCCGAGCTGCGGCTCAGGCTGGAGATGTCGCACCACTACTGGTACATCACCGAGGACCCAGCCGGAGGCCCCTTCGGCGAATCCATGGACCGGTTCGAGAGGCTCGCGTGCATGTCCTCGGCGCATCGTGACGCGGTGCAGCTCGACGGCGTCTCGGGGCTCCCGAACGCCCTGACAAACAGCAAGTTCAGCTGCCTGGAGACGACCCTGCGCAAGGTAACGCTGCAGTTCAAGGCCTGGGAGGTCAACTGCTTCCAGGTGCGGCTGGCCAAGTTCCTCGTGGAGAACGCCATGGTGCTCCAGGAGATGCACGTCGACGACGGCAGCCAGTTCTGGTCGGACCACCTCCGCCACAAGGTGGGGAGATGGAGAGCCGATGCGTTCCAGGCCAGGAACCTGCCGGACGTGGCCGGCTTTCGGGTTTACCAGCTAGCTAACCCAGTGATAGACCCTAAGAAACGGTCAGGCTACCATTAGGATGCACCTGCAATAATGAGAAAACATTCTATGTCCTATATTTCCCCTTCAATAACTGATGATTAATTTATTGGTCATAGTCCACTGGCATGATATAGAGCCTCCCAGAAAGAGATGTACAAATTGAGAGTAAATTTTGCGCATCATGCTGGATATATGATTGATAGAGTATTTTGTCCAAAACAGGCTGATACATATATATACCGTGTGACCTGGAAGTTGGATGATTGACCAAAGTTTGTTTCCAGGCATGCTGATATAGTGCGTGGCGTGGCTTTGACCTTTTTCAATCACCAACTTGCAGAAAAAACAACGGCGGGAGTAAAAATGTACATCTTGCAGTCGTGCACATCGACTTGGGCTCCAAAAGTTCCTACCACGTTCGTCGATAGAGTTTCATGCTGAAAAAAAATGCAAATTTAGCAGGTGGTCCACGCACAAAACAGATTATGCTAACAAGACAAGTCTAAGTGTATGAGGGTGCTCCCAACTTAGAACGCTGGTTGTGAAAAACTAAATGATCGCATTGTTTCTATTCTCCCAGATTAGACTGGGCTTCAAGACCTCCCTTGGATTTTCAACAACTAAACTAAACCCATCAAAGAAAGGGTAGAAGGATTAGTAGTCCCATTTTATCTGGAATCTAATTAATATTGATATGCTTATAAGCTATATCGGTTGTAATGACATCTTATATTATGGGACGGAGGTAGTATGTTTCTCCAGGCACCTTGATTTTGGAGGGACAAGAGGTGAATTAAAACACCTGACACTGACAGCAATGAAATCTATGCAACTCACCTTCCACAGATCTCTAACAGAATAGGCAGATGAACCATCAAGGCCTACAGCTGGCAATGACATTGTGATATTAGCAGCCTCCGAACAACGATTCCATAAAGCAACGGCCAAACGGTTGCCAGAGAGGGGGCCAGCCCACACCTGCAAAATTTGGCATACTATGAGTTTGGCATAGGGATGCGTTGATGCACGGAACGGCATGAAGATGTGCGACTTATAATAGGTATCCAATATGGAGCAGCTAAATCACCTCACGGCATCCACCTTTTCCTTGCCCTAAAATTCTTCTTCCTTGAACTCCAAGAGGATCTGCAGAAAAGGAAACCCGTTTAATGTAATCGATTGCATAGTCACAACTCACAACAGCACACATACAAATGGTTCTTACTGTGTGAATAGAACAATATGCCAGAAATCGTATATAGCAGAACACAATCAGGCACTTTAAAAACACCCCCGAAAAAACAGAACAGACGTTAACAACACATAATGTTAGTTCAGCATAATATATTGCGTCTCCGAGAGGAATAAGGAAATGGCAACTGGCTAGTGAGTCAATCAAACACAAAACATAACTCGAAAATAAAACAAAATCTTCGTCTTAGATCCATCAAGTGGTTGAAACAACTCCTATGAATATCCACATTAGTTAAGAGCAGCTAAGATGACAACATTTTCGCAGTGCATGCTTGTTTCGCTCCACCAAGAAAGCTCGTTTCAATGTCATGAAAAAGTGATAGCAATAGAAAAAACCGCATTGCAGTTTCAACATGAATACATACTAGAGAGATAAGTACAAAGGCAAGATTCTGAGTAATACCTTGGTTTACTTGAATTACTTCTTTGTTGCTCAATATTTCAATTGTTTCTGAAGTCATATTTCTGACATCACAACCAATTAAGAGAGGCGCCTGAAACATGACCCAGAACGGCATTTTCCGGTCAGTGCAACAAAACGAAAATAGCAGATAATGTGCCACCAATCAGCTTGTATTTTACATGCATTATGCAGACAAATAATATGCAAGCACAAACTGATTGTAAAATTTCTTGTCTGTGATTTCAGGAGATGATTCTAGAATCCAACACTGTTGTAATACTAAGTTATCCACAATGTATGCAGACGAACTTTTAGTACTAGACAAATTTGTGCTGCTGATATCCAAACAAATTATGTGCATCTGCGGTTCTACAAATTTCTCTGCAGCAATATCCTAAATTTGAAGGCCATGACCCAAGAAGCAAAATTATAAAAGAAAATGAGCCTTTATTTTCATAAACTCTTAGCTTGCTCATTGATCCAAAAAATAACATAAACTACAAATTTGAAGGAGTGGATGCCGTGGGGCAATAAGGCACTGGCACAATCATAGTGACTATTGCTGCGCTTGGCAAACTCTTACCTTCATGAGTGCCCAGATGCTGAAATGTGCACGGTACTCTGCAAAGGTCATGCCACCATTTCCAACTTCCAACATGTCCGGGTCTGCCAAAAATAAGTTTGTTTAGTAACAGCGTACTCTTTTATTTCAGAGTCTCTTACAACATCAGTAAAGCTTGTGTTACTAGTTACCATTCCATCCACCGGGTCCAGCATATGATGCCCACTTGTTGTTCTTATCAGCAATGTCAGTCATGCTTGTTTTAAACAGAAAACGGACAAATCAATTTCACAGCACATCAGCAGACTGGTATATTCTTTTGTTTCAGGAAGAGCATGAATCACCTTTTCCATGTATCCTGTATGTCATCTGTTGTACGCCAACTGTTTCCAACTTTTCCAGCCCATAAAGCTGGATCATCCTGGCCCCTAAGAGAGAGTACACATTTAAATTCAACAAGATTGGAGGTTGAGCACAACGTACAACTGCTATTTATTTCCAGTGTTAACTGGCATACCATTCACATAGAGAGTAGAATATCTGGCGCCCAGTTGAATTTAGTGCATCACGCATTGGAGGATATCTGAGATTATGATATCATGGAACAAATTTTAGCTCTATGTACTGAGGCTAACTGTCTATAAAGCCTGCGATCGAGGCAAATGAAAGACGTGTGACCTAACCTTTCCTTTGGCGGTATTCCCAGATTATAACAGTTGTCATACTTTAGATAGTCAACACCCTGGACAAAAATATTTTCGGATTCATGTATTAGTAAACTTATTATATGCATGTTCAGTAGCAGCGCAGAATAGGTTAAGATAGAAAGACTCTGAAAAGATGTTCTTAGAATGTTCATCGCAATGTTGTGCAGCAACTCTTTTATGCATCACTATTTATGTGGTTGCTTGTAGCTCATACCCATGAAGCAAAAAGGGCAGCATCATCGTTTTCGTGATGGAGTGATCCTGGTCGAACTTGACAAGTAAATACCCTGAAAGCTTTTACTTGTTATTTTGTTATTTGATATATTCTTAACTGTAATACATTAAGAATCATAAAAGCTAGCAAGTTAAATCATCTATAGCTAGACTACTTACCCAGCGTCAGAGTAGATACCAAGTTTTAGACCTTTTCCGTGCACATAGTCCGCAAGTGATTTGATTCCAGAAGGGAAAGTCTTCGGATCAGGTAGCAATTGATCCTACATGTTACAGGAAGTGATCTATTAACAAAATGTGCAGATGTACTCATGATGTGTGTGTTTTAGTAGGAATAAACAAGATTAATGCAATGACATAAATACCCAACAATAGTAATTCCATCATAATGCCTCAGGTGATGCAGTAGAAAAGATGTATTTAGTTTTTGATGGAAAACGTCAAGTTACTAGCAACTGTATGAATCCCTAGGAGAGCATACAAATATACACCAACTTTAAATGAACTATGCTGGAGAAAAAGAAAAATAAAAATAGAAACAGAGCTATTGAAAACAAACTGAAGAACCATTCTGATACGTTTTTAGTGAATAAAATTTGCAAAGTGAATGTAGATAGGACAACTGCAGAAGCATTTTTTATACAGAATTTCAGACCACATGCACTGGGTTCAAGCTATCATGAACACAAGAAGAATTCTTAGAGCATCTCCAGCCGCGCCCCCAACAGGCCCCCCCAAGGACCTTTTTTAGCGCCGGCGCTAAAAAAACGGCCCAGCCGCGCCCCCAGAAGCCCGTTTTTCGCCGGTTCGGCCCGAAGTTGGCGCCGGCGGACCCAGGACGAACCCGACGCGCTGGGGGGCGCCCGGGGGCGCCAGGGGAAGCGTTTTTTGCGCGAAAGCCTGGTGGGACCGCCGAGTCAGCGACACACGACGAGATCGAGCGCGTCCGGGCCTACCTGCCGGAGGAGGTGCGCGGCCGCCCGGAGTACGCCGCCGACAACCACGCGAGCTGGGCGGTGTACTTCCAACGCCGCCACGAGCAGCAGCTCGCCTCCACCAACAACGCGCCGGTGAGGGGGCGCCACAACGCCGACGGCCGTCGCCTGTGGTGGGGCGTCCCCGGGCGGACGCTCCATTACGTCCTGTCGCACCTCGAGGGCGGCAACGAGCCGCCGCTCCAGTACCCGGCGGCCACAGCGCCGGCCCCCTGCCGGAGCGGCGGCATTTGGCTGCCGTGGCGTATGGCGGGTTCGTCCTCTTCCTCCTCCTCCTCCCTCTCCTCCTCCTCGTCCCTCTCCTCCGGCTCGCCAGCGCTCACCAACGTGAAGGCCGAGCCCGTGGGGACGCCGCTCGGGCGGCACACCCGCGGCATCGTCATCAACGAGGGCGGCGGCGGTTCCTCCTCCTCCCGCGTCGTCAAGCCCAAAACGGAGCCGGGCCTCGTCGCCGTCAAGAGCGAGTACGACCACCTGGCCATCGACGACGAGGCCGCCCTGAAGTGGGCGCGCGAGGACTACGCGAAGCTGGAGATAGAGTGCCAGCGCCGCACCCTCGAGGAGATCGCCGCCCGGCGCCGCGGCCGCGACGAGGGCGGCGTCATCGTCCTCGAGGACAGTGACGAGGACGCGCCACCGCCGCCACCGAAGCCCGTCCGCCAAAGGGACGCAAGGCAGGGAAGCAGCAAGGACGGCGGCGGAGTGAAGAAGGAGGAGGCCGACGACGGCGGCGACTACAGCGCCTTCAGCGCGTTCTTCGGCCTGTAGGGCGGGCGGGGGGCGGCGGCACATGTTTTAGTTTTCTTTATGATGTTTTACAGACTTTAATGTACAAACATTAATGAAAAATCGCCTATTTTGCCCGATCTGTGTCGTGTTTGGCCGACTTTTTAATTAAAAAAACGGCGTCTGGGTTCGGCGTGGGTCGGCGGTTGGGAAACCGACCGCACCCACGCCCATATTTTCGCCAGCGTGCCCCCAGGTGGCGCTTTTTCAAGCCCTTGGGGGGGCGAACGGCTGGAGATGCTCTTAGATTTCTATGAAGTGCAACATAAAACATCTAGGGAATTCAAAGAAAATTAATGTTGTGATCACTCTCATTCAGACTTTAACATCATACTCCCAAACAGAACATGGCACAGTATCAAATGTAAAAGGACAATGCATTTGGCAAATTTATAATCAACTTACTAAGTACTCCTACCTTATCAGTTTTAAAAAAACTTATTACCTTATTTCCTCGTTTCACATAGGACCAACAGTCGTCTGAAAAGGAAGGACAAATACAGATTCAGACAGCATAATGAATACTTAATGTAGCCGAACAATAGATACTGGTGTCAAGCTAAGTAATGTACCGATGTTTACGTAGTTGTATCCCAAAGCAGCCAGCCCCGTCGAGACCAATGCATCAGCTGTTTCAAAACAAGGGATTGGATAAAAATTGCATGCCTGAGTAAACTCTGCTCTGGACTCTGGAGAAGTGGAGAACACATTCGGCGCTAATTATTACTGGCAAGCACTGGTGCCACCTCTGCAAACATGAGGACATCTGACACTGTTTTCGATTGTTCTATCCTATGTCTTTGCACCTGCCGCAACAGAGTAGAATTGTGCCCAAGCACTGTCTAGTGCAGATACAGCTATGAACTTGTAACAGGTCGTACATTGCGAATGGGGAATCGTAGATTTAACAAGGATTATTTGCAGTACGGGGATCCCGCGGGGGGGGGGGGGGCCGGCGGGGGGGGCCGAACCTGTCTCGCGGATGAGCGTGTCGTTGATGTTGCAGGCGAAGAAATTCCAGCTGTTCCACCTGCACGCAGCGCCCACACGGCGATTAATCGATGAAATTTCGATCGCAATCGCAACCCGCTCCGCCCAACAGACAGAGACAGAGAGGCCAAAGCGCGAGTCAAAGCGGCAGAGCGAGAGAAAGCCGAGGAGCCGCGGGGAGCGGGGGAGGGGAGGGGACGGGCGGGATTACCCCATCTGGGGGGCGAGGGCGAGGCCGTTGTTGAGCTGCAGCCTGCCGTAGTTGGAGGTGTCGTAGAGGCGGCGCAGCGCGGCGGTGGGCAGCGGCGCGATGCGCCGCGCCGCCGGGCCCCTCACCGCCGCGTCCACCGCCGACCACCTCGGCCCCTGCGGCGAGAGGGCTAGGACCAGGAGCAGGAGGAGGAGCGGGAGGCGGCAGAGCGGCACCCCCATTTTCCCGCTTCGTCTCGATGCTTCTCGCGCGCACCACTTCCTTCCTCTGAACTCGAAGCCGTTCGCCTGTGCCGACGGCGCCTGGTGCCGTAGCGGGGAAAGCCTCGTTAAAGAAAAAGGAAAAATTGATGGGCCCACATCCACCGGCCAGTCAGGCGTTCAGAAGTAGGGCCCACCGTCCCGGAGCCCTGACACGTGCGTTATCCGTTCTAGGCACGTCGGATAGGTCAAGGCACGTCGGATAGGTCCCTCTTGTGCCGATCGATAAATTAGAGACAGGAAATCCTATTTCCTACGCTGTAAAAGCTTCAGAAATCAGCCACTCAAAAAAAACTTCAAAAATCAGATCACCGTTGATGGTGGTGGGTAGATTCTTGGATGAGATGAGATTTCTTCTTGCATAGAAAATCTTTGCCGTTTGGAATTTCGATCAGCAAGGCGTGTACCGCTGGTCCTAAGATGATTGTGTTATCTTGCCTTCAGAATTAAGATGAGAGAAAATGACACGACACGGCACCCGTGCATTATCTGTTTGATGAACAAGACAATGATACCAGGACAGTGACATATCCACCTACCGAACCTCCACATGTCGTTCCATCGTGTGCTATCTTGTGCCTCTTATCCTGTGGTTGGATGGTTAGAGGTATTGTTGTATCCCTAGTCCATCAGGGTTCAAGTTCTGGTGCTCGCATTTATTTCTGAATTTGTTTCAGTGGGAGGAGACGTTTTGGTTGATGACGAGGTGCCTATTTCAAGATAATAGGCCGCTCAGTCTTTCGGAGGTGTTTACAGGGGTAGAGTGTGCGTGTGTGTGTTCATAGAGATGAGTATATGCGCGTGTATATGAACGCTTGCGTCTGTACTGTGTTTAAAAAAAATCATGAATGTTTTCAGCTATAATTCAGCTTACATTTCTGAAATTCCGTCCTACGTGGCAAAGTCGCGTTCAGGACAGAATCAGGGGCACAGAGAAGGACCGAAGGCGACATACGTGCATGCGGCATGGCCCCGTGTATGCTTGCGGAACATTCAACACAACGCCAACACAACACGCATTCTGGATCCTATTTCTGACCACGCTTAATCATATTGGGAACTGGCATGTGTATACAGAGTACGTACCAATGAGGTTGATGTGGAATATATTTTTTAAGGATCAAATCTATTGTGAATTCGTTTGCACGGCATGTACGCAACATACATGGGCTACTGATTGTTTAAGTTTCAATTAGGGCATGGCCAATACATAGAGCCAACTAGGTTCGGATGCCACAATGTACTGAAAATAGATGCCTCAAATGTGTCATTGTAGCTTGCAGAGGAGCCAGTCACTCGAACAGAAAAGTCAGAGAGAGAGAGAGAGAGAGAGAGAGAGAGAGGGGTGGTCCAGAGGCACAGGCAAGGCTCTCCCCATCCATCATGGCTCACGCCACAAGGCTATTTGTGAGTGTTGGATGAGTGTCAAATTAAACAGTGCTTCAACTCTATGTGTCGATGTGGTTCAAGCCCTTAGAAGGTGGCCTCACGGAGAACTCTTGGGTAAAGGCCAGAGATCGCGAACTCTTGGGTAAAGTTTCGAAACTCGACATTCAATATGCTCGAAGGGACGCCAATGAGCCTGTCCATTGGTGTACGAAGGAGGGTATATTTTGTAACTCGAGTGTTATTCACTTTGACGTAATTCCCGACTTTCTGAATGCATATGTGCATTCAGATTTTGTCTGCCTAAACAATGAATAAAATGCCTAGAGGGTGGTTCTAGAAAAAACCTCTTGACACATGAAAACTGAGGCAGTGCCCATTATTGACACATTAACGACTCAACTTTCTTCTGAAATCTAACTCAAACGCGAAGGTGTTAGCATGTAACACTGGTTGATATTCCTTTGGTACTGTTTGGAACACATGAGCTTTCTTTAGATTAATAGGAAAATAGGAGTTGCCACGTTTCTGTGAAATTCCTATGGAATAGCTTGTTTCATTGGTACTTTGGAGAAAACCAAACATGAGGTTCTACCTCATATATTTTATCTCTTTGTGTGTACAATCTTAATGTTTCTCCTGTATGACATTCAAACGGTAGTTTTGGGATTTTTATGGTTTTAGTTTTTATAGGAATATAGAATACATGACACCTTAATTTCTATTTATATATCTTTACGTTTTAAATCCTTGTATTTTAATCAGGGCATTAATGTTTCCTTCATATTATGGGCTTGCTCAAGAAAGTTAAAGATGTGGTCAACCTACGGTCCAATTCAGTCCACAATCCACTCTCCATGGCTAAAACATCACTTGGCATAACCTTTCTCTTTTTTTGTGAACCTAGAGTAATATTTCAGTTATGTGGTTTTAGTTTTTGTAGGAATCTAGAATACATGACACCTTAATTTCTATTAATTTATCTTTACGTTTTAAATTCTTGTGTTTCACACAAGGCCTTAATGTATCCTACATGTTGTGGGCTTGTCAGGAAACTTAAAGATGTGGTCAACCTACGACCCAATTCCATCCACAGCCCACTCTCCACAGCTCAAGCAGCTAGAGTTGGGGCAGTCAGTAGCTAGCCAAGAGTGGCAAGGGACCACAGCAGCAACACCAGCTCAGCCACAATGGTGGCTTCCACCTCCAGTTGGCAGCGTGAAAATGAATGTAGATGGGGCAGTAGCTTGATCTCACCGCGGGGGAGCAGTGGCTACTGTTTGTCGAGACCAAACAGGACTATACCTGGGGTCCTCGGCGGTGGTTTTCCAAGGGGTTAATGACCCGCAGATTTTGGAGACATACGCTTGTCGAGAAGCTCTAGCACTCATAGATGACCTAGTTGTGCAAAATATTTGTGTGGCCTCAGACTGCCAAGGAGTGGTGAATGACATCACCAAGGGGACAGGAAATCCAAATGCTGCTATAGTACATGAAATATTGAACCATTGTAATAGCTTTATTTCTTGTTCTTTTATCCATGAGTGTAGGAATTTTAATTTTGAGGCTCACAATCTTGCCAAGTTTGCTTGTAACCTAGGCGTAGGTAGACATGTGTGGTTGGGCAATCCTCATGACCCAAACCTTGTACCTATGACCTTTGTTTTGGATGAATAATGGCGAGAATTCTCAAAAAAAAACAACACTAGGACAACCTATGAATCTTCTATATCTAAATAAGGGCACCCCACTAGATGATTTTCCTGCCTTCTCATGAAGCCACATCACTCCAATTGTTATAGCCGTTGATTCACTATACTTGAGGAGTCTGCAGCCATCTGATCAAAGGTCTAGGAAATTACTAAGACCTGCCACCGCTAAGTGAAGATACCGTTTCATTCTTTCCAGCCGTGCAAATGGGCTGCCTGGTCCAATTGTTGGTACATGTCAGCTTGGTCGTTGGTGCCATCCCATGTAATTAACGCAAGGCTTACACTAGTAGAAAATAGAGTACTAGTCCCGGTTCCAGAGGGCCTTTAGTCCTGGTTCTGGAACCGGGACAAAATTGTCGGGACTAATGGCCAAAACCTTTAGTCCCGGTTTGCTTACGAACCGGGACCAAAGGAGCTCCACGTGGCCACTGTTGGGTGCCCAGGGAGGAGGACCTTTAGTCCCGGTTGGTAACACCGACCGGGACAAAAAGGCAGCCACGCGTCAGCAGCTCCCGGGCGCTGGGATTTTTGTTTTTTTTAAGGGGGGGTTAGGGGTTTTGGAGGGTTAATTTACGTGTTTCATATTGTGTTAGCTATGGCTACTACATATAGAGAGAAGTGACCTCTCTTTCTCCGTGCTTGGTCGACGGTAGCTACTACATATAGAGAGAACTCGACGCTAGCTAGTAAGCAAATGAAGAAACCATTAATTACAAAACATCGTGATCATGAACATATATAGAGAGAAGTGACCTCTCTTTCTCCGTGCTTGGTCGAACAACAAGTTTTCGTATATCTATCCGACGCTACTACATATATACAATATAACATCTCTTATGATCCCTGACATCATCTACCGAAAATCAGCTTGAATTTTCACATGATATTCTCCGTTTTTATGTATGACGTGGTCAAGAAAGAATCCCGCCAATTCCTCCTGAATTGCTCGTATGTGATCATGCGGTAGGAGTTCATTCCGCATCTGCCACATCTAATTTAAAGAAGGGGGTCATGTTGGGAAACGTAGCATGGAAAAAAAAATCTACGCACACGCAAAGATCTATCCATGGAGATGCATAGCAACGAGGGGGAGAGTGTGTCTACGTACCCTCGTAGACCGAAAGCGGAAGCGTTTCACAACGCGGTTGATGTAGTCAAACTTTCTTCGCGCTCCACCGATCGAGTACCGAACATACAGCACCTCCGAGTTCTGCACACGTTCAGCTCGATGACATCCCGTGCCTTCTTGATACAGCAAGGTGTCGAGGTAGTAGATGAGTTTCGTCAGCACGACGGCGTGGTGACGGTGATGGTGATGGTGATGTGATCCGCGCAGGGCTTCGCCTAAGCACCGCGAGAATATGACCGGGGGTGTAAACTGTGGAGGGGGGTGCCGCACACGGCTAAACATTGATGTTGTGTCTTCTAGGCGCCCCCCTCCCCACATATATATAGGTGGGAGGGGAGGAAAGGCAGCTAGGGGGCGCCCCAAGCAGGATCCGAATCCTACTTGGGGTTTCCCCAAGTGCCCCCCCCCCTTTCCTTTTTTCACGGAGGGGGAAGGAGAGAGGGGGGGGGAGAGAAGGAAGTGGGAATCCTAATCCACACTTGCCTTTCTCCCTTCCCCTTTCCTTCTCCATCCCTGGCCGGCCCATATGGGGGGCGCACCAGCCCCTTGTGGCTGGTGCGTTTCCCCTCTTGGCCCATAAGGCCCATATCTTTTGCCGGGGGTGCCCGGAACCCCTTCCGGTGACCCGATATGTACCCGATACCCTCCGGAACACTTCCGGTGCCCGAATACCATCGTCCTATATATCAATCTTTACCTCTCGACCATTTTGAGACTCCTCATCATGTCCGTGATCTCATCTGGGACTCCGAACAAAATTCAATCACCAAATCACATAACTCATATAATACTAAATCGTCAACGAACGTTAAGCGTGCTGACCCTACGGGTTCGAGAACTATGTAGACATGACCAAGACACCTCTCCGATCAATAACCAATAGCGGAACCTGAATGCCCATATTGGCTCCTACATATTCTATGAAGATCTTTATCGGTCGAACCGTTATGACAACATACGTAATTCCCTTTGTCCATCGGTATGTTACTTGCCCGAGATTCGATCGTCGGTATCTCTATACCTAGTTCAATCTCGTTACTGGCAAGTCTCTTTACTCGTTCCGTAATACATCACCTCGTGACCAACTCCTTGGTCATTTGCTTGCAAGCTTATGATGTGTATTACCGAGAGGGCCCAGAGATACCTCTCCGATACTCGGAGTGACAAATCCTAATCTTGATCTGTGCCAACTCAACAGACACCTTCAGAGATACCTGTAGAGCATCTTTATGATCACCCAGTTACGTTGTGACGTTTGATAGCACAAAAGGCATTCCTCTGGTATCCGGGAGTTGCATAATCTCATAGTCGAAGGAATATGTATTTGACATGAAGAAAGAAATAGCAATAAAATTGAACGATCATTATGCTAAGCTAACGGATGGGTCTTGTCCATCACATCATTCTCCTAATGATGTGATCCCGTTATCAAATGACAACTCATGTCCATGGTTAGGAAACTTTAACCATCTTTGATCAACGAGCTAGTCAAGTAGAGGCTCACCAGGGACACAGTGTTTGTCTATGTATTCACACATGTATTATGGTTTCCGATCAATACAATTCTAGCATGAATAATAAACATTTATCATGAATAAGGAAATATAAAATAACAACTTTATTATTGCCTCTAGGGCATATTTCCTTCAGTCTCCCACTTGCACTAGAGTCAATAATCTAGTTCACATCGCCATGTGATTTAACACCAATAGTTCACATCGTCATATGATTAACACCCATAGTTCACACCGCCATGTGACCAACACCCAAAGGGTTTACTAGAGTCAATAATCTAGTTCACATCGCCATGTGATTAACACCCAAAGAGTACTAAGGTGTGATCATGTTTTGCTTGTGAGAGAAGTTTGGTCAACGGATCTGTCACATTCAGATCCGTTTGTATATTTGCAAATCTCTATGTCTACAATGCTCTGCATGGTGCTACTCTAGCTAATTGCTTCCACTTTCAATACGTATCCAGATTGAGACTCAGAGTCATCTGGATCAGTAAAAAGCTTGCATCGACGTAACTCTTTACGACGAACTCTTTATCACCTCCATAATCGAGAAATATTTCCTTAGTCCTCTAAGGATAATTTTGACCGCTGTCTAGTGATCTACTCCTGGATCACTATTGTACCCCCTTGCCAAACTCATGGCAAGGTACACAACAGGTTTGGTACACAGCATGGCATACTTTATAGAACCTATGGTCGTGGCATAGAGAATGACTTTCATTCTCTCTCTATCTTCTGCCGTGGTCGGGCTTTGAGTCTTACTCAATTACACACCTTGAATACAGGCATGAACCCTCTCTTTGACTGATCCATTTTGAACTCCTTCAAAACTTTGTCAAGGTTGTAACACCCCTGTGTAATAGCCACTGTGATTATCTGCTAATAATGCCAAGTCATCACATTTGCAGTGCCTAGTCATAGTGGTTAATCAAAACAATTCAAACTCTATTCTGAAAATCAGCTCAAATTCAAAAGTGCAAAATAAATTTGCTCAAACACTATTGGAAAAATGTTCACTAAATAGCAAATAATCCAGAAGCACTTAGAAAAATATAAACAATGATGATGGAGTTAGCTAAATGACTCAAACCACATGAAACAGCATCAAAACAGAATTATTTAATCCATTTATAAAAATATCAAATTCAAATAAAATTCTACTTTACCCAAACTAGTTTTTGGTGACAAGTAATATTGTATGGAATTATTTGGGCCATGTCCCACATTTTACAAAAGAGCTAATGTGGCCTAACTAATACAAAACAGAAAAGAAATAAAGAAAACGCAAAACAGAAAATAAGAAAATAAAACGAGGCACTGTGCACTGGGCCTAAGTGCACTGGGCCCCGAAAACCAGCCCACCTAGCCCAAATCCCTCTCTCTCCTTCGTCGTGTCGGCCGCTCCCTGGCCGAGCGCGCGCCGGCGAAACGTCAACAGCGCGACGCCACCGACGCCACCGACGCCCACGAGGATAAGGGCTTGCCCGAGTACCCCCCTGGTCCTCCTCGATCATTTACCTCTTCCTCCCTCGTTCCCCATCGCCACTGCTCTCCCCTCTACTCCGACCCGAGCGCAAGTGCTGCCGCACGCCGGTCGGATCCGTGGCCACCGGCGGCCCTGGACGCCGCTGCCGTGTCTGGGAGAACCGCGGAGCTCCGCCACATCGCTTGCCTCTCCGAGCCGAAGCCGGGAGCCTCTCCAGGCTCGCCTGCGACCGGTTCCCCATTCTGCATCGCCGGCGATCAACGGCGTCTCCGGCCTCCCCTGCTGCTACTAATCTGTCGCCGGACCCTCTTGTGTCCACGCGGTGAGCTACTCCTTCCCTCTCCCCCCCGTTCGAGCTCCGTTCAGCGCCCGTAGCTAGCTATCGACATCGCGTCGCCATTGCCGAGCCCTGGCTTCGCCGACGAGCACAACGTCGTCGTTCCACTGCACCTCACGCCGCGCTAGTTGCATCACCGAGCTACTGCAGGTCGCGCGCATCGCGCGCAAGCACCAGCTCGACTCGAACGAGCCCATACGCTCGAACCCGAGCTCACCCGATTCCGGCCGCCGCCCGCGCTTGTCGTAGCCGACGTTATAGACCACCGGGGCTCGCGCCAGTTGTCCAGATCGACGCGGCGCTCGTCCCTCGCCCAAATGGTGGTCGCGGCATTCGTTTTGGAGGCCCGTAGCGTGAATCCGCCCGTCTCCGGCGAGGAACCGCCGCGAAAACGGTCGCCGGAGCAACTCCGGCGCCGTTCGCTGACCTGGCCGCCACGTGGACCCGTTCGGGTCACTAACTGATGGGCCCCGCAGCCTTGTTGGCCCCGTTGACTCGGGTCAACGTGCTGACTGGGCCGATCCCAATCACTGACCAGTGGGGCCAAGCTGAATAATCAACTGGTCAACGCTGACCAGCTGACTCAGCTGGCTAGTCCCACCTGTCAGCCCCTCTGGTGCACACTGGGTGCAGTGCATCGGGTGTACCCGGTATTTTCCTGTGCATTTTCAAATTAATATTAAATCCAGAATATTGTTTAAATCTTTAGAAAATCATAGAAGATAAACCGTAGCTCAGATCGAAAAACTTAAAACATGAAAGTTGATCAGTACGACGAGACGAATCTGATCGTGTCGTCTGTTTCGATGCCGGAACCCACTACGTAGGTGAAACTGCAACTTCGAGGCCGTATCCGGTAGATGAATAGTGCTTATACACTGATTAATAAATCCAACATTAATCCTATATTAACTAAAATGACCTAGATGCATCTTTAGGCAACCCTGCATTGCATCTTAACATAGCATGCGCTGTATTGCATCGTTTGCTATGCATTTATATGTTTCTTCCCCCTCTTCTCTCTCGATAGACCCCGACGTCGACGTAGCTCCCGAGACTGACGTAGCTCCGGAGGTCGACTACGCTCCTGACGATCAGACCCTTGCTGCCGAGCTTCCAGGCAAGCACCACCCTTTTGAGCATTCCGATATCGCCTACTCTTCTCTCTCTTATGCTTGCATTAGAAGTTGCTGCTGTTACTGTTATCCTATATCTGCTGCATAGCCTGTTTAATTGTAACCTGCTGTTGATACCTACCTGTTATCCTAAACTGTTTAGTATAGGCTAGGTAGAGACCTATCAAAGACCCCACTTTATCCCGACTGCCCCGCTGGATTCTCAGAAGACCCGATCAACGGGATCGAAGACCAGGCCCCGACATTGCACGTCACTTCCCCCTTAACTGCTCGACACTATTGGGTTAATATCGAGTACCAAGGGTGATACCTCGTCAGCACTTCTGATGATAACCTTGTAGGTTAGTTATTCGGTCGTGGTAAGCGAGGGTGATTCCTCCTACACCACCCCCGATAACGACATCGTCGTGCAACGGCTCAAGAGTGGACCTCGAGGGTGATACCTCCTTCGTTCACCTTGATGTTTACGTCAGGTGGGAATCCAACGAGGGTGATGCCTCGGATTCCTTCTTGATATGGTAACCACACGGATGCCTTTACATTACTGTTGATATTGATTAAACTGGTTAAAGACGGGTCGACCCTAAGGGGTACCCGTGAGAGTTACTTGTACTGCAGGACTGGAGGGACAGGCGGTACCACCCCGTAGAGGTGAACCTGAGTTCCCGACGGTCTTGCGAGAGTCGGGTGGACTTGGACGGTGCCCGAGCAATGAATATGAGGCGTGGTCGGGCATTCTTAGCCCTTGCCGCAAGTCCTCGAGACGGGGCGACGGGGTCACATCTTTCGTGAGTCTCTGCTCATTACCGCACTACCAACACACTAACGGTTTGGATATTTGATCCAAGAGGCCTCTGGCCTGATAGCACTAACCATCACGTGGGCATAGTATGGGCGTTCGGCGTCGAATACTTCAGCCGAAGCTTAATGGATGTCAGCGACTGAGCGGCGCGCGCCGAGTTGGAGTGGTTACGCAACTGCGCTTGTATTAAGGGGTTGCTAGTTCTGCTCTCGGCCGCCTGACGCAATGTGCAGGAGTTCCCGGGGCGATGGCCCAAGACCCCTGGGGGCATAGGTTTAGTCCGGCGTGCTGACCTCTCTGTTAAGTATTTGGTTGGTTTGCGGCGTATCGTTTGACCGAGGCCGGGCATGACCCAGAAAAGTGTGTCTGCCGGAGTTAATCGAGCATGGTGGGTAAGTTGGTGCACCCTTGCAGGAAGAACTAATCTATCGATAGCCTGTCCTACGGTAATGGACACTTGAAGTTGTATCCCGATCGGTACAACTAGAACTGGTGACTTGAGATGAAATGGATAGTATGGCTCTGGGATTGCTTTCTCGCAGGGAGTCGAGAAAGGATCTCTGGGCGAGGTTGATGACATTACTACTACTTACATTATGTTAATCTGCACTCTTCTAATGTTGCAAGACCGATGAAGATTGCTTGAAGATGCTAGTCTTCGGTAGGACTAGGCTCTTCTCTCTATTCTGGCATTTCTGCAGCCCAGTCCACATATATAGCCCTCCTTTGAAAATGTTGCATATGTAGTGTAGATCCTTGCTTGCCGAGTACTTCGGATGAGTACTCACATTTGCTTTATTTTCTTTTCCTCCCCATATCCACTTGTCGCAACCAGACGACGGAGCCCCGGAGCCAGCTGCCCCCGTCGACGACTACGGCTACTACTTCTACCCTCCCTGCGAGTACTACTACGAGGAGCCGACCGACGACCAGGAGTAGGATTCGGAGGGTCCTTGGCAGGAGGCCTACGCCTTTCGATCGTAGTATTTTATTTTGCCCCGCCTTTCTAAAGGCCTATCTGTTTCTCTGTAATATCTGTACCCAGATATCTGATGCTTTCGCTGACACTTGTATGCCATCGAGCTATGTATTCGAGCCCTCGGGGCCCTGGCTTGTAATATAAAGCTTGTATGACTTTATTTATGTTTTAGAGTTGTGTTGTGATATCTTCAAGTGAGTCCTTAGGCTTGATCGTGTGCATTGCGTGTATGGTTAGTGCACGATTAAGCCGGGGTCGTCACAGGTTGGTATCAGAGCCGACTTCCTATAGGAATCCCCCCTATCCAATTCCTTGGCCGAAGTTGAGTCTAGAAACCGAAAACTGTTTTACTAACTTGGCTGTGTGGCTTACGGGCCCACGTCGCCAACTGGGTGGTATTAGGATCTTTTATTCCTCTTCTTTACTCTGGGACTCTAATCTCTCTTCTATTCGGGTTTAATAAATTAACTAACACCGACATTTAGGATCTCGTAAATTCTGTCCACCTGGAGAGCTGGATTTCTGTGCGATTTTCCTGTCATTGATCTGATTAGTCTGATAATCATTTTCCTTTCCATTGTTTTGTTTAACCTTTCTCTTCAAGATCTGTTATACTTCTCATCGTCAAATGAGCTAGTGAATTACCATGCTCATATCACTCAGAACGCCGAGGCTCAGATTTATGCCTTGAATGCGTTGAACGCCTCTCCGCTTGAGGGGATCGAGAACATTCCGGTTGTTTGTGACTTCCAGGATGTTTTTCCAGAAGAACTTCCAGGAATACCCCCTGCTAGAGCTGTCGAGTTTGTTATCGACTTGAAGCCTGGCACCACTCCTATTGTGAAGCGTCCTTACAAGATGCCACCGCACCACCTTATTGAGCTTAAGGAAGAAATCGATAAATCACTTAAGAAGGGCTTCATCCGTCCTAGTTCCTCTGCCTGGGGAGCACCGTCTCTCTTTGTCAAGAAGAAAGATGGTACGAATAGGTTGGTTCAAGATTACTGTCCTATCAACCAGGCAACCATTCAGAATAAATATCCGCTTCCTCGGATCAATGATTTATATGATCAAGTTGCTGGATCATCGGTGTTTTCTAAACTCGACTTGAGGTTGGGTTATCACCACATCCGTGTCCGTGAAGAGGATATCCCGAAGACGGCATTTGTTACTCGTTATGGCTCCTGTGAATACACTGTCATGTCATTTGGCCTAACGAACGCTCCCGCTACGTTCTCCTGCCTAATGAATTATATATTCATGGATTACCTCGACAAGTTCATCGTGGTATATCTGGATGATATTCTAGTATATTCGAAGAATAAGGAAGAACATGCCGAACATCATCGCCTTGTTCTGGAGAGGCTTCGAGACCACAAGTTGTATGCCAAGTACTCCAAATGCGAATTCTGGCTTTCTGAAGTAACCTACCTTGGACATGTGATTTCCAAGGACGGTATCGCCGTTAACCCGGAGCGTGTTCAGGCTATTCTTGACTGGACTCCTCCAAAGAATGCCAAGCAAGTCCAAAGTTTTCTCGGTCTAGCAAGTTATTGTCGATGATTCGTCGAAAACTTTTCCAAGATTGCCAAGCCCCTAACTAATCTGCTCCACAAAGGCGTTAAGTTTGAGTGGACAGACAAATGTCAGGAGAGTTTCCAGACACTCAAGGACAAGCTTACTTCTGCTCCAGTGCTTGCTCCTCCCGATTCTCGCAAGGACTTTGTGATATATTGCGACGCCTCTCGTCAGGGATTAGGTTGTGTTCTAATGCAAGAACGGAAGGTAATTGCATATGCCTCGCGACAATTGCGTCCGCATGAAGAAAACTATCCAGTGCATGATCTCGAACTTGCTGCTGTGATCTATGCTTTGAAGTAGTGGCGACACTACCTCCTTGGTAATCGGTGTGAGATTTATACTGATCACCAGAGTCTGAAGTATTTGTTCACCCAACCGGATCTTAATCTCCGTCAACAATGATGGTTGGAAACAATTACGGACTATGACTGTGGTATTTATTATACCCCTGGCAAGGCTAACGTGATGGCCGATGCCTTGAGCCGCAAGTCCTATTGCAACAACCTCATGGTTAAGCAAGCTCAACCCCAGCTTTATGAAGAACTGCGCAAGTTGAACCTCTGTATCGTTCCGCCGGGTTCTCTTAATAACCTTGTGGTACAGCCAGATCTTGAAAAGGCTGTAAAGATTGCGCAAGCTAAAGATGCTGAAGTAGATCTGATGAAGAAAGAGCTTCACCTTGATAAGTACAGGGATTTTTCGATTGCTGAAGATGGAACCTTATATTTCAGAGACCGCATTGTAGTACCTCGCTTCGAGCTTATGACTGACAAGGTCATGAAGGAGGCTCATGATACACCGCTGTCTATCCCTCCGGGTAGCACCAAGATGTATCGTGATCTTCGACAGAGGTACTGGTGGTCCAGAATGAAGCAGGACATTGCTCGATATGTTGCTGAATGTGACGTATGTCGTCACGTGAAAGCAGAACATCAGAAGCCTGCTGGAATTCTTCAACCACTTCCAATTCCTCTATGGAAATGGGATAAAGTGCAGATGGATTTCATTACTGGCCTTCCCAAGTCTCAGAAGGGTCATGATGCTATTCTTGTCGTCATCGATCAACTTTCCAAGGTTGCTCATTTTTTGCCTGTCAAGGAGACTATCACTGCTAGTCAGTTAGCAGAGCTGTATATCTCCAGAATTGTTTCACTCCACGGTATGCCGAAGGAGATCAGTTTGAACCGTGGCGGTCTTTTCACTTCCAAGTTCTGGGAAAGTTTCCAAGAAGCTATGGGAACTCATATTACCTAGAGTTCAGCATATCATCCTCAATCCCAAGGCCAAGTTGAGCGAGTTAATCAAGTGCTTGAAGATATGCTTCGGGCTTGTGTTATATCATTCGGTAAGAAGTGGGAAGAATCTCTCCCGTTTGCCGAATTTTCTTATAACAACAGCTATCAAGCCAGCTTGAAAATGGCCCCCTTCGAAGTGCTTTATGGACGAAAGTGTCGAACCCCTCTGAATCGGTCAGAAACTGGGGAACGACCTCTCGTGGGACCGGACATTATCCAACACGCTGAAGAACAAGTCAGAATTGTCCGAGAAAATCTCAAGGCGGCTCAGGACCGCCAGAAGAGCAATTATGATCGCAAACGATGGGGCTTGACTTATCAACCAGGTGATCAAGCTTATCTTTGTGTCACTCCTATGAAGGGCACTCGTCGTTTCAGAATCAAGGGTAAGCTAGCCCCTCGCTATATTGGTCCTTTTCGCATTGTTGCTAGGCATGGACAGGTGGCATATAAATTGGAGTTGCCACCACAATTCTCTCATATCCATGATGTCTTCCACGTGTCACAACTTCGTAAATGCTTCAAGGAATCTCCGCACCGCGCAGTGGATCACGAGATGCTTGAATTGCAAGATGACTTATCTTATAAGGAGCATCCGATCCGCATCCTTGATGAAGCTGAACGTAGAACTCGTCAGAAGACGACCAAGTTCTTGAAGGTGCAGTGGTCGAACCACACTGAAGATGAAGCCACTTGGGAACGCGAGGATCATCTTCGCAAGGAATACCCCGACCTCTTCCCTTCATCCTCCTTAATTCTTGGGACGAGAATTTTTTTAGAGGAGGAGAATTTGTAACACCCCTGTGTAATAGCCACTGTGATTATCTGCTAAATAATGCCAAGTCATCTCATTTGCAGTGCCTAGTCATAGTGGTTAATCAAAACAATTCAAACTCTATTCTGAAAATCAGCTCAAATTCAAAAGTGCCAAATAAATTTGCTCAAACACTATTGGAAAAATGTTCACTAAATAGCAAATAATCCAGAAGAACTTACAAAAATATAAACAATGATGATGGAGTTAGCTAAATGACTCAAACCACATGAAACAGCACCAAAACAGAATTATTTAATCCATTTATAAAAATATCAAATTCAAATAAAATTCTACTTTACCCAAACTAGTTATTGGTGACAAGTAATATTGTATGGAATTATTTGGGCCAAGTCCCACATTTTACAAAAGAGCTAATGTGGACTAACTAATGCAAAACAGAAAAGAAATAAAGAAAAAGCAAAACAGAAAATAAGAAAATAAAACGAGGCACTGTGCACTGGGCCTAAGTGCACAGTGCCTCGAAAACCAGCCCACCTGGCCCAAATCCCTCTCTCTCCTTCGTCGTGTCGGCCGCTCCCTGGCCGAGCGCGCGCCGGCGAAACGTCGACAGCGCGACGCCACCGACGCCACCGACGCCCGCGAGGATAAGGGCGAGCCCGAGCACCCCCCTGGTCCTCCTCCATCATTTCCCTCTTCCTCCCTCGCTCCCCATCGCCAATGCTCTCCCCTCTACTCCGACCCGAGCGCAAGCGCTGGCGCGCGCCGGTCGGATCCGTGGCCACCGGCGGCCCTGGACGCCGCTGCCGTGTCTGGGAGAACCGCGGAGCTCCGCCACGTCGCTTGCCTCTTCGAGCCGAAGCCGGGAGCCTCTCCAGGCTCGCCTGCGACCGGTTCCCCATTCTGCATCGCCGGCGATCAACGGCGTCTTCGGCCTCCCCTGCTGCTACTAATTTGTCGCTGGACCCTCTTGTGTCCACGCGGTGAGCTACTCCTTCCCTCTCCCCCCCGTTCGAGCTCCGTTCAGCGCCCGTAGCTAGCTATCGATGTCGCGCCGCCATTGCCGAGCCCTGGCTTCGCCGATGAGCTCAACATCGTTGTTCCACTGCACCTCACGCCGCGCTAGTTGCATCACCTAGCTACTGCAGGTCGCGCGCATCGCGCGCAAGCACCAATTCGACTCGAACGAGCCCATACGCTCGAACCCGAGCTCACCCGATTCCGGCCGCCGCCCGCGCTCGTCGTAGCCGACATTATAGACCACCGGGGCTCGCGCCAGTTGTCCAGATCGACGCGGCGCTCGTCCCTCGTCCAAATGGTGGTCGCAGCACTCGTTTTGGAGGCCCGTAGCGCGAATCTGCCCGTCTCTGGCGAGGAACCGCCGCGAAAACGGTCGCCGGAGCAACTCCGGCGCTGTTCGCTGACCTGGCCGCCACGTGGACCCGTCCGGGTCACTGACTGATGGGCCCCGCAGCCTTGTTGGCCCCGTTGACTCGGGTTAACGTGCTAACTGGGCCGATCCTAGTCACTGACCAGTGGGGCCAAGCTGAATAGTCAACTGGTAAACGCTGACCAGCTGACTCAGCTGGCTGGTCCCACCTGTCAGCCCCTCTGGTGCACACTGGGTGCAGTGCACCCAGTATTTTCCTGTGCATTTTCAAATTAATATTAAATCCAGAAAATCCAGAATATTGTTTAAATCTTTAGAAAATCATAGAAGATAAACTGTAGCTCATATCGAAAAACTTAAAACATGAAAGTTGATCAGAACGACGAGACGAATCTGATCGTGTCGTCTGTTTCGATGTTGGAACCCACTACGTAGGTGAAACCACAACTTCGAGGCCGTATCCGGTAGATGAATAGTGCTTATACACTGATTAATAAATCCAACATTAATCCTATATTAACTAAAATGACCTAGATGCATCTTTAGGCAACCCTGCACTGCATCTTAACATAGCATGCCCTGTATTGCATCGTTTGCTGTGCATTTATATGTTTCTTCCCCCTCTTCTCTCTCGATAGACCCCGACATCGACGTAGCTCCCCGAGACTGACGTAGCTCCGGAGGTCGACTACGCTCCTGACAATCAGACCCTTGCTGCCGAGCTTCTAGGCAAGCACCCCCCTTTTGAGCATTCCGATATCTCCTACTCTTCTCTCTCTTATGCTTGCATTAGAAGTTGCTGCTGTTACTGTTATCCTATATCTACTGCATAGCCTGTTTAATTGTAACCTGCTGTTGATACCTACCTGTTATCCTAAACAGTTTAGTATAGGTTGGGTAGAGACCTATCAGAGACCCCACTTTATCCCGACTGCCCTGCTGGATTCTCAGAAGACCCGATCAACGGGATCGATGACCAGGCCCCGACATTGCACGTCACTTCCCCTTTAACTGCTCGACACTATTGGGTTAATATCGAGTGCCGAGGGTGATACCTCGTCAGCACTTCTGATGATAACCTTGTAGGTTAGTTATTCGGTCGTGGTAAGCGAGGGTGATTCCTCCTACACCACCCCCGATAACGACATCGTCGTGCAACGGCTCAAGAGTGGACCTCGAGGGTGATACCTCCTTCGTTCACCTTGATGTTTACGTCAGGTGGGAATCCAATGAGGGTGATGCCTCGGATTCCTTCTTGATATGGTAACCACACGGATGCCTTTACATTACTATTGATATTGATTAAACTGGTTAAAGATGGGTCGGCCCTAAGGGGTACCCATGAGAGTTACTTGTACTGTAGGACTGGAGGGACAAGCGGTACCACCCCGTAGAGGTGAACCTAAGTTCCCAACGGTCTTGCGAGAGTCGGGTGGACTTGTACGGTGCCCGAGCAATGAATACGAGGCGTGGCCGGGCATTCTTAGCCCTTGCCGCAACTCCTCGAGATGGGGCGACGGGGTCACATCTTTCGTGAGTCTCTGCTCATTACCGCACTACCAACACACTAACAGTTTGGATATTTGATCCGAGGGGCCTCTGGCCTGATAGCACTAACCATCACGTGGGCATAGTATGGGCGTTCGGCGTCGTATACTTCAGCCGAAGCTTAATGGATGTCAGCGACTGAGCGGCGCGCGCCGAGTTGGAGTGGTTACGCAACTGCGCTTGTATTAAGTGGTTGCTAGGTCTGCTCTCGGCCGCCTGACGCAACGTGCAGGAGTTCCCGGGGTGATGGCCCAAGACCCCTGGGGGCATAGGTTTAGTCCGGCATGCTGACCTCTCTGTTAAGTATTTGGTCGGGTTGCGGCGTATCGTTTGACCGAGGCCGGGCATGACCCAGAAAAGTGTGTCCGACCGGAGTTAATCGAGCGTGGTGGGTAAGTTGGTGCACCCCTGCAGGGAAGAACTAATCTATCGATAGCCTGTCCTACGGTAACGGACACTCGAAGTTGTATCCCGATCGGTACAACTAGAACTGGTGACTTGAGATGAAATGGATAGTATGGCTCTGGGATTGCTTTCTCGCAGGGAGTCGAGAAAGGATCTCTGGGCGAGGTTGATGACATTACTACTACTTACATTATGTTAATCTGCACTCTTCTAATGTTGCAAGACCGATGAAGATTGCTTGAAGATGCTAGTCTTTGGTAGGACTAGGCTCTTCTCTCTATTCTGGCATTTCTGCAGCCCAGTCCACATATATAGCACTCCTTTGAAAATGTTGCATATGTAGTGTAGATCCTTGCTTGCTGAGTACTTCGGATGAGTACTCATGTTTGCTTTATTTTCTTTTTCTCCCCATATCCACTTGTCGCAACCAAACGACGGAGCCCCGGAGCCAGCTGTCCCCGTCGACGACTACGACTACTACTTCTACCCTCCCGGCAAGTACTACTATGAGGAGCCGACCGACGACCAGGAGTAGGATTCGGAGGGTCCTAGGCAGGAGGCCTACGCCTTTCGATCGTAGTATTTTATTTTGCCCCGCCTTTCTAAAGGCCTATCTGTTTCTCTGTAATATCTGTACTCAGATATCTGATGCTTCCGCTGACACTTGTATGCCATCGAGCTATGTATTCGAGCCCTCGGGGCCTTGGCTTGTAATATAAAGCTTGTATGACTTTATTTATGTTTTAGAGTTGTGTTGTGATATCTTCAAGTGAGTCCTTAGGCTTGATTGTGTGCATTGCGTGTATGGTTAGTGCACGATTAAGCCGGGGTCGTCACAAAGGTATGTGCTTTGTGAAAGTTCTATTAAGCGTCTCGATCTATCCCTATAGATCTTGATGCTCAATACGTAAGCAGCTTCACCGAGGTATTTCATTGAAAAATTCTTATTCAAGTATCCTTTTATGCTATCCAGAAATTCTATATCATTTCCAGTCAACAATATGTCATCCACATATAATATCAGAAATGCTATAGAGCTCCCACTCACTTTCTTGTAAATACAGGCTTCACCGTAAGTCTGTATAAAACCATATGCTTTGATCACCTTATCAAAGCATATATTCCAACTCCGAGATGCTTGCACCGGTCCATAGATGGATCGCTGGAGCTTGCACACTTTGTTAGCGTCTTTAGGATCGACAAAACCTTCTGGTTGCATCATATACAACTCTTTTTTGAGATATCCATTAAGGAATGCAGTTTTGTCCATTTGCCAGATTTCATAATCATAAAATGCGGCAATTGCTAACATGATTCGGACGGACTTAAGCATCGCTACGGGTGAGAAAGTCTGATCGTAGTCAACCCCTTGAACTTGTCAAAAATATTTCGCGACAAGTCGAGCTTTGTAGACAGTAACTTTACTATCAGCGTCAGTCTTCTTCTTGAAGATCCATTTATTTCTATGGCTTGCCGATCATCGAACAAATCCACCAAAGTCCACACTTTGTTCTCATACATGGATCCTATCTCAGATTTCATGGCCTCAAGCCATCTGTCGGAATCTGGGCTCATCATAGCTTCTTCATAGTTCGTAGGTTTGCCTTGGCAAGTAACATGACTTCCAGTACAGGATTCCCATACCACTCTGGTGCGGATCATGTTCTGGTTGACCTACGAAGTTCTGTAGTAACTTGATCCAAAGTTTCATGATCATTATCATTAGCTTCCTCTCTAGTTGGTGTAGGCATCACGGGAACGGTTTTCTCTGATGAACTACTTTACAATTCGAGAGAAGGTACAATTACCTCATCAAGTTCTACTTTCCTCCCACTCACTTCTTTCGAGAGAAACTCCTTCTCTAGAAAGGACCCGAACTTAGCAACAAAAGACCTTGCCTTCGGATCTGTGGTAGAAGGTGTGACGCCCCCGGCTCAATCGTGCACTAACCATTCACGCAAATGCACACGATCAAGGCTAAGGACTCACTTGAAGATATCACAACACAACTCTAAAACATAAATAAAGTCATACAAGCTTTATATTAAAAGCCAGGGGCCTCGAGGGCTCGAATACATAAGCTCGCATACAAGCGTCAGCGGAAGCATCAGATATCTGAGTACAGATAGAAAAGAAAACACAGATAGGCCCTTAAAAGGAGGGGCAAAAGAAAACACTACGATCAAAAGGCGAAGGCCTCCTGCCTGGGACCCTCCGAACCTACTCCTGGTCGTCGGCCAACTCATAGTAGTATCCATCCTCGGGGTGGTAGTAGTAGGTGTCGGCGGGGGCAGCTGTATCCGGGGCTCCGTCATCTGGTTGCACCAAAAGGATATGGGGGAAAAAGAAAGCAAAGCAACCGTGAGTACTCATCCGAAGTACTCAGCAAGCAAGGATCTACACTACATATGCAACGTTATCAAAGAAGGGCTGTATATGTGGACTGGGCTGCAGAAATGCCAGAATAGAGAGAAGGCCTAGTCCTATCGAAGACTAGCATCTTCAATGGTCTTGCAGCATTAGAAGAGTGTAGATTAGTACAGTATAAAGTAGTGGTATCATTAAGTCTCAACCTCACCCAGAGATCCTTTCTCGACTCCCTGCGAGAAAGCAATCCCAGAGCCATAATATCCAAGTATCAACCTCGGCCATAGATCCTTTCTCGACTCCCTGCGAGAAAGTAATCCCAGAGCCATACTCATCACAAGTACCCAGTTCTAGTTGTATCGATCGGGATACAACTCCGAGCGTCCGTTACCGAGGATCCGGCTATGCATAGATTAGTTCTTCCCTGCAGGGGTGCACCAACTTACCCACCATGCTCGCTTAACTCCGGCCGGACACACTTTTCTGGGTCATGCCCAGCCTCAGCCAAACGACACACCGTAGCCCTACCTAGAGCTCAGCAGAGAGGTCCCCGCTGGTCTACATCCTAAGCGCCCAGGGGCCTTGGGCCATCGCCCTGTGCACTCCGGGTCGTTGTGTGCAGGGTGGATACCAGCACCGCCTCGGATGGTCGGCACGATCCGATCGTGCCACAATGCTGAACTGGACGTCTGACAGAGCTTTCGGCTGATGCTACGATGCAGAGTGCCCATAACTTTTCCCGCGTGATGGTTAGTGCTATCGGGTCAGAGGCCCACTCGAATCAAATATCCAAATCGTTAGTACATTGGGGTGCGGTAACGAGCAGAGACTCACGATCGATGTGACACCGTCGCCCCGTCTCGAGGACTTGCGGCAAGGGCCAAGAATGCCCGGCCACGCCTCGTATTCGTCACTCGGGCACCGTCCAGGTCAACCCATCTCGCAAAAGACTGTCGGGAACTCAGGTCCACCTCTACTGGGTGGTACCGCCTGTCCCTCCAGTCCTGCAGTAAAAGTAACTCCCTCGGGTTCCCCTCGGGGCCGACCCATTTCTAACAAGGTTCAGGGGTAAAGTCACAGTAACCGTGTGTCCATAACATCAGGGGAATCCGAGGTATCACCCTCGACGGATGCCCACTCGATGTAACCGTTAAGTTGAACTTAGGAGGAATCACCCTCGAGGTCCACACTTGAAGTGTTGCGCGACAGGGTCGTATCGGAAGTGGAGAAGGAGGAATCACCCTCGATGACCACGACCAAATAGCTACTCTACAGAGCTAACATCAGAAGTGCTATACGAGGTATCACCCTCGGCACTCGATGGTGACGCTGCAGTGTCGTACAACTAAGGGGGGGTGTTGTGCAGTGCCGGGGTCTGGCAGTCGATCCCGTTGATTGAGTCATCTGATAATCCAGCGGGGCAACTGGGGACCAAGTGGGGTCTCTGGTAGGACTCTACCTAGCCTATACTAAATAGTTTAGGATAAGCAGGTAAGGTTTCAATAGCAGGTTACAATAAACAGGCTATGCATCAGAATAGGTTAAACAGTAGCAGCAGCAATTTCTAATGCAAGCATGAGAGAGAAAGAATAGGCGATATCGGTATGCTCAAGGTGGGGGTGCTTGCCTGGTTGCTCGGCGGCAAAGGCAAGGTCGTCAACGGTGTAGTCGGGCTCCTGAGCTGCGTCGGTCTTGGAGGCTACGTCGGTACCGGGCTCTATCGAGAGAGAAGAGGGGGGGGGGCACAGATAAATACACGGCAGTCATAAGCAACACAGAGCATGCTATGCTAACGTGCAGTGCAGGGTTGCCTAAAGACATGTCTAAACCATATTAGTTACTTTAGGATTTAAGTTGGAATTATTAACTTGAGTATATGCACTATTCATCTACCGAAAACAGACTAAAAGTTGCGGGTTCACCTCCGTAGTGGGTCCCGACACGGAAACAGTTGGCACGGTTGGATTCGTCTCGTCGTTCTGAGCAACTTTCATGTATAAAGTTTTTCGATCCGAGCTACGGTTTAAATTCTATGATTTTCTAAAGAGTTTAGCATTTTCTGGAATTACTAGAATTTTTTTAATTAGTTAATTCAAATTATAAACAGTGCATTTTCTTTTTATACTCAGAGCCAGCCAGCCACAGTCAATGACAAGTGGGGCCAGGGGTGAGTCAGCTGTGCACAGTCAGCAGTTGACCCAGTCAGCGTTGACTGGTCAACAGGGTCAGCGGGGCCCACATGTCATTGACTGGGGCCAGCCCAGTCAGCAGTTTGACTAGTCAACTGGGTCCAGTGGGACCCAGGGGTCAGCCTCTATTAGTCTAACAGGATTTTTAAACTAATCTAATTAGCTAATTAGTGAGGTTGGGCCTAGTTGCCAGTGGCACAGTAGTTAATAGGTTAGTTTAATTTAATCCTAATTGCTACAGTGGTCGGACCCGCAGGTCAGTGGCTCAGGAGGCTGGCCCCAGGCGTCCTCGTCAGCCCACGCCGGCGCTGGTGACCGGAGTAACTCCGGCGGGCCGTTTCGCGGCGGCGTATCGCCGGCGAGGTTCGGATCTCGCGCACAGGGGCTCATTTGGCCCGAGGTTTGGTCCTATGGGACGGGCGCGACGCGCTGCGTCCGATGGTGGCCATGGATGGAACAGGGGCGGCCGGAGTCGACCGCCACAACGACGGCAGGCGGCGACCGTAAGCTCGCGGGATTGGATCCGGGGCTAGGGGGCACGGGGGCAAGCGAGGACGCGTGCATTGTGCTTCTGGGGAGCCCAGGAACACGATGACGTACTCGGACGCGAGCTACGCGTCCGGTGGCTGTCGTGGCGATACAAAAAGGCGGCGGCGAGCATCAGGCCCGATGGTGGCACGACGGCTAGGGGCGCGGGATCTAATGCGGAAGAGAGGGAAAGGTGGAGCAGCTCACAGAGAGGTTGAGGAGGGGCTCGGGGAGGCCGGAAGCTGCCAGAGCTGAGCGGATCGGTTCCAATGGCGACGACGGCCGTGGTTGATGAAGCTAGCCGATGGCGAGGCGTGGTGACTTCCCGTCTTGGTCCGGTGGTCGTGGTCGACGTGGACGAGCGTCGCGGTCCTCCTGAACATGGCTAGGCGGCGCGGGGAGGCTGGTGGACACGCCGGCGACGGTGATGCGGCGACGAGCTCGCCCGGTCGAGCGAACAGAGAGGGAGAGGCGAGCGAGGGGAAAGTGGAGGGGGCCTAGGGTTTGCGGGGGTGCTGCCGCTTATCCACCACGAGCAGGCGGGCGCGTTGTCGAGCTGCGCAGAGGGGGAAGGCCAGGCGGGCGAGTGCGCAGGCGCAGTGACAGCGCGCGCGGTGAACAGAGGAGGTAGGGGACGAGCGAGGGGAGTGGGCTGGGCCGTGCGGGTGACTCAGGTCCAGTAGCGCGGGCCTTTTTCCTTTTCTTCTTTTACCTTTTCTGTTTTCTTTTATAGTTTCTGTTTTGCAAATAGATTAGCCCCAAATTGAGTTTTGTAAAATAAGTAACTTTATCAAATAAATATAGTGCAATATTTAGCACTGCCAAAAAATGGTTTGGAGGCAATTGGACTTCATATAGATTTTTATATTATGTTAAATGGATTAAATGATGTTGTTGGGTACTGTTTTTGGTTGATAGAGTCATTTAAATATTTAAATAAATGTTTCTGTTATTTTTATAATTGTTTTGGGAATATTTGCAACATGATGAACATTTTAGTTCCTGGATTTGAGCAACTTTTATTTTCACTTTAAGTTTGAATTTCCATTTGAATTGGGTTTTGGTACTTATGATGATTACTCACTGTTATCATTATGACATGGCATCATAAAAAGGATGATTACTGTAGCTAACCACTGGGGGTGTTACAAATCTCCTCCACTACAAGAAATCTCGTCCCGAGATTTAAGGGGTGGAGTAAGGGGGAAGATCTGGTTGGGAAATTCTAACGAATCTTTTCAGTCTTGGTTGCTCTTCTTGAAGAGGTCGATCCATTACATGGATGTCTTCATCTCTCTGCTTTAGGTCATCATGATGAAGTCATCATCCTTTCTTCGGGAATTCCAACGTACTTACGAATAGGTAAGGGGCAGCTTGACATCGATAGGATGCTATAAGGGGTAATCATCTGGGGGTTATCCCATGAATGAGCACATGATTATCTCTCGAGTTGAACAAATAAAACAGGTTGAGAGCAAAGTAAGAAGGTACGATAAGAAGTTTCAAATGGATAGATAATCGTTCGATGTCTGAACAAGGTGTGAAAGGGGTCTAGAGCAACGAGAATAAGTATTGTGTCTGGTACCAGATTTGATCACTAGAAAGGTGGCCCGTGAATTAAATACGCAGTCAAGCATGAGAAATAACCTTTAGAAACAGGGGTGTACAGGAGAGTCAGGTTTCGATCCTGTGGAACTATGGGTTATGGGCCCACCATGTGGGTTAAAAGTAGAAAGGGCGCTGACATCTTGCACGGTCATGATATCAAGGCATGTCAGGGGATAGCCTGTCAGTCATATTGGCAACAATGTTGGTACCAAGGGTGAGGGACGAAGAGAACCATTTTCCTGCTCGTTGAACGAGGCAGACCAATAGGCAAAGTTCTCGTCCATCAGTGGTTACCAGAATGTTATCAACAATAGTAACAGTCTTACCGATAGAGTTGTACAACGAGATGTTTACATAAGCAGGGATTTATTTCCACTCATTTTATTAGATCACAAGAAAGGTTAAACAAACCAATGGAAAGAAAATTTTGTTTAAACACAAATAATAGGAGTATATCCTTCCCAAGGTTAAGCAGGGCATGATATACGTGTCAGGATATCAAAGGCAAGGCCAATTAGTTAATAGGGGTAGGAAGAATCATGATATGCACCCATACAATGGTGCTTGGATAATTGATCAAAAACAAACATTTGGCAATGTGCTTCCAATGTTCATGTTGGTGTTCGGAATACCACAGTCATGCTTTGAGGCAGCAATGATATGGTGTTTCAAGTAAGGGTTGGATCTGAAGATCACAAGAGGTACGAAGGAACAATTTCAAGAATAACAAGGAACTTAACGTATAACCAAAACATAACCAAGTCTGAGTTGGCAGAAGGTCAAGGATGTTATCGATGATAACACAAATCATCGAGGAGCAAGGATGGTATTTCTAACCATGAATTTATTTCACAACTTTAGGGAAGTCAAAAGGTTGACGATGATGGTGAAACATTTTGTCGAGAGGCTTCATGAGACGCAATCGATCAGCAACGACATCAAGAAAATGGACTGATGAAGCGAAAGGTTATTGGAACCACGGATGCGACACAAGCTCGAAATCAAGCTTGTTGTTTGAGGTGAAATGATAGGATGAGGAAGATCGACGTAAGCTTAGCGCGTCATCGGAGGTTGGTCCGGGCATAAGGACCAGGTAGCACAGTTAAAGTTAGCACGATAATGATATAGCCGATCATGCTAGGAATGACTTGAAGGATTATTAAGCTCGTAAGCAGCGACAATTACTTAGAGTTATTGAATCAGAGTGCGGAATTGATTCACAAGGCGAAGGATCAGGGCAAACGCTCCGATAAAGGATGGTTAAGTTGAAGGAAACTAGGGGGGCAATCAATTGCAACATGATTGGCCGGGATCCAACTCATGCCTAAAATGACGTCTGAGCCAGAAGGACAAATTAGTAGGTAACAACTGATGATTGCTAGTATTCGCCCACATGTTGAATCAATGAGGCCAGAATGATAGTGACAAGGGATATCAACAATGATTACTTGTCATATGGAACTAACCATAATACAAGCAAGTAAGAAGAATCTCAAAAGCAGCAGGCTGCAGAGGATTTTTGGGAGATTGGATAGCAAAACGAAGTATTTCGTGAAAGACAAGATCAACTGGGGATGAACGAATCCCCGATAAGTATGAGGATTTATTCGTAGGTGTGTTCAGGCGGAGAGGAACTGCAAGGCAGTAGGTTCAGAGAATTCTCGAAATGTCGGATAGTATTTCGATATGTCTGATAGAACCCGAGAGTAACTGGAATGAATATATGAACGACAGTTGTAAGTAGTTATCCATCGAAGTTTGTCGGTGGTCATGAACTGCAAAGCAGTGGGCACAGGGTTTCGGGAATCATCGAGAGGTATCTTCGGAGTCTTCTTATGATGACACGCCGTCTTTTGCAATGAGGGGGGCTCTCGGGGAGAAAGCAGTTACGAGAACCTAATGTCGGAGTTAGTAAAATTTTAACACGAATAGAAGAGAGATCAGAGTCCCAGAGTAAAGACGAGGAATAAAAGATCCTAATACCACCCAATGGCGACGTGGGTCCGTAAGCCACACAGCCAAGTTAGTAAAATGGTTTTCCAAAGACTAGACTCAACTTCGGCCAAGGAGTTGGAAAGGGGGATTCCTACAGGCAGTCGGCTCTGATACCAACCTATGACGCCCCCGGCTCAATCGTGCACTAACCATTCACGCAAATGCACATGATCAAGTCTAAGGACTCACTGAATATATCACAACACAACTCTAAAACATAAATAAAGTCATACAAGCTTTATATTACAAGCCAGGGGCCTCGAGGGCTCGAATACATAAGCTCGCATACAAGCGTCAGCGGAAGCATACAGATATAAAAGAAAACACAGATAGGCCCTTAAAAGGCTGGGCAAAAGAAAACACTACGATCGAAAGGCGCAGGCCTCCTGCTTGGGACCCTCCGAACCTACTCTTGGTCGTCGGCCAACTCGTAGTAGTATCCACCCTCGGGGTGGTAGTAGTAGGCGTCGGCGGGGGCAGCTGTATCCGGGGCTCCGTCATCTGGTTGCACCAAAAGGATATGGGGGAAAAAGAAAGCAAAGCAACTGTGAGTACTCATCCGAACTACTCAGCAAGCAAGGATCTACACTACATATGCAACGTTATCAAAGAAGGGCTGCAAAAATGACAGAATAGAGAGAAGGCCTAGTCCTATCGAAGACTAGCATCTTCAACGGTCTTGCAGCATTAGAAGAGTGTAGATTAGTACAGTATAAAGTAGTGGTATCATTAAGTCTCAACCTCACCCAGAGATCCTTTCTCGACTCCCTGCGAGAAAGCAATCCAAGAGCGATAATATCCAAGTATCAACCTCGGCCAGAGATCCTTTCTCGACTCCCTGCAAGAAAGTAATCCCAGAGCCATACTCATCGCAAGTATATCCAGTTCTAGTTGTATTGATCGGGATACAACTCCGAGCATCCGTTACCGAGGATCCGGCTATGCATAGATTAGTTCTTCCCTGCAGGGGTGCACCAACTTACCCACCACGCTCGCTTAACTCCGGCCGGACACACTTTTCTGGGTCATGCCCAGCCTCGGCCAAACGACACACCGCAGCCCTACCTAGAGCTCAGCAGAAAGGTCCCCGCCGGTCTACATCCTGAGCGCCCAGGGGTCTTGGGCCATCGCCCTGTGCACTCGGGTTGTTGTGTGCAGGGTGGATACCAGCACCGCCTCAGATGGTCGGCACGATCCGACCGTGCCACAATGCTAAACTGGATGTCTGACAGAGCTTTCGGTTGATGCTACGATGCAGAGTGCCCATAACTTTTCCCGCGTGATGGTTAGTGCTATCGGGCCAGAGGCCCACTCGAATCAAATATCCAAATCGTTAGTACATTGGGGTGCGGTAACGAGCAGAGACTCATGATTGATGTGACCCCGTTGCCCCGTCTCGAGGACTTGCGGGAAGGGCCAAGAATCCCCGGCCACGCCTCGTATTCATCACTCGGGCACCGTTCAGGTCAACCCGTCTCGCAAAAGACTGTCGGGAACTTGGGACCACCTCTACTGGGTGGTACCGCCTGTCCCTCCAGTCCTGCAGTAAAAGTAACTCCCTCAGGTCCCCCTCGGGGCCGACCCGTTTCTAACAAGGTTCAGGGGTAAAGTCACAGTAACCATGTGTCCATAACATCAGGGGAATCTGAGGTATCACCCTCGACGGATGCCCACTCGATGCAACCGTCAAGTTGAACTTAGGAGGAATCACCTCGAGGTCCACACTTGAAGTGTTGCGCGACAGGGTCGTATCGGAAGTGGAGAAGGAGGAATCACCCTCGATGACCATGACCAAATAGCTACTCTACAGAGCTAACATCAGAAGTGCTATACGAGGTATCACCCTCGGCACTCGATGGTGACGCTGCAGTGTCGTACAACTAAGGGGGGGGGGGTGTTGTGCAGTGCCAGGGTCTGGCTGTCGATCCCGTTGATCGAGTCATCTGATAATCCAGCGGGGCAACTGGGGACAAAGTGGGGTCTCTGGTAGGACTCTACCTAGCCTATACTAAACAGTTTAGGATAAGCAGGTAAGGTTTCAATAGCAGGTTACAATAAAATAGGCTATGCATCAGAATAGGTTAAAAAGTAGCAGCAGCAATTTCTAATGCATGCATTAGAGAGAAAGAATAGGCGATATCAGTATGCTCAAGGTGGGGGTGCTTGCCTGGTTGCTCGGTGGCAAAGGCAAGGTCGTCAACGATGTCGTCGGGCTCCTGAGCTGCGTCGGTCTTGGAGGCTACGTCGGTACCGGGCTCTATCGAGAGAGAAGAGGGGGGGGAGAGGAACAGATAAATACACGGCAGTCATAAGCAACACAGAGCATGCTATGCTAACATGCAGTGCAGGGTTGCCTAAAGACATGTCTAAACCATATTAGTTACTTTAGGATTTAAGTTGGAATTATTAACCGGAGTATATGCACTTTTCATCTACCGAAAACAGGCTAAAAGTTGCGGGTTCACCTTCATAGAGGGTCTCGACACGGAAACAGTTGGCACGGTTGGATTCGTCTCGTCGTTCTGAGCAACTTTCATGTATAAAGTTTTTTGATCCGAGCTACGGTTTAAATTCTATGATTTTCTAAAGAATTTAGCATTTTCTGGAATTACTGGAATTATTTTAATTAGTTAATTCGAATTATACACAGTGCATTTTATTTTTATACTCAGAGTCAGCCAGCCACAATCAATGACAAGTGGGGCCAGGGGGTGAGTCAGCTGTGCACAGTCAGCAGTTGACCCAGTCAGCGTTGACTAGTCAACAGGGTCAGCGGGGCCCACATTTCATGGACTGAGGCCAGCCCAGTCAGCAGTTTGACTGGTCAACTGGGTCCAGTGGGACCCAGGGGTCAGCCTCTGTTAGTCTAACAGAATTTTTAAACTAATCTAATTAGCTAATTAGTGAGGTGGGGCCCAGTTGTCAGTGGCACAGTAGTTAGTAGGTTAGTTTAATTTAATCCTAATTGCTATAGTGGTCGGGCCCGCAGGTCAGTGGCTCAGGAGGCTGGCCCCAGGCGTCCTCGTCAGCCCACGCCGGCGCTGGTGACCAGAGTAACTCCGGCGGGCCGTTTCGTGGCGGCGCATCACCGACGAGGTTCGGATCTCGCGCATAGGGGCTCATTTGGCCCGAGGTTTCGTCCTACGGGACGGGCGCGACGCGCCGCGTCTGATGGTGGCCGTGGATGGAACAGGGGCGGCCGGAGTCGACCGCCACAACGATGGCAGGCGGCGACCGTAAGCTCGCGGGCTCGGATCCGGGGCTAGGGGGCACGGGGGCAAGCAAGGACACGCGCGTTGGGCTCCTGGGGAGCCCAGGAACACGACGACGTGCTCGGACGCGAGCTACGTGTCTAGTGGCCGCGGTGGCGATACAAAAAGGCGGCGGCGAGCGTCAGGCGCAATGATGGCACGGTGGCTAGGGGCGCGGGATTGAATGCGGAAGAGAGGGAAAGGTGGAGCAGCTCACAGAGAGGTTGAGGAGGGGCTCGGGGAGGCCAGAAGGTGCCGGAGCTGAGCGGATCGGCTCCAATGGAGACGACAGCCGTGGTTGATGAAGCCGGCCGATGGCGAGGCGTGGTGACTTCCCGGCTTGGTCCGGTGGTCGTGGTCGACGTGGACGAGCGCCGCGTTCCCCCTGAACACGGCTAGGCGGCGCGGGGAGGCTGGTGGACACACCGGCGACGATGGTGCGGCAACGAGCTCGCTCGGTCGAGCGAACAGAGAGGGAGAGGCGAGCGAGGGGAAAGTGGAGGTGGCCTAGGGTTTGCTGGGGTGCTGCCCCTTATCCACCGCGAGCAGGCGGGCGCGCTGTTGAGCTATGCAGAGGGGGGGCAGCCGGGCGAGTGCGTGGGCGCGGCGACATCGCGCGCGCGGTGAACAGAGGAGGTAGGGGACGAGCGAGGGGAGTGGGCTGGGCCGCGCGGGTTACTCAGGCCCAGTAGCGCGGGCCTTTTTCCTTTTCTTCTTTTACCTTTTCTGTTTTCTTTTATAGTTTCTGTTTTGCAAATAGATTAGCCCCAAAAAATAAGTAACTTTGTCAAATAAATATAGTGCAATATTTAGCACTGCCAGAAAATGGTTTGGAGGCAGTTGGACTTCATATAGATTTTTATATTATGTTAAATGGATTAAATGATGTTGTTGGGTACTGTTTTTGGTTGATAGAGTCATTTAAATATTTTAATTAATGTTGCTGTTATTTTTATAATTGTTTTGGGAATATTTGCAACATGATGACATTTTAGTTCCTGGATTTGAACAACTTTTATTTTCACTTTAAGTTTGAATTTCCTTTTGAATTGGAATATGAATTGGGTTTTGGTACTTATGATGATTACTCACTGTTGATCATGATGACATGGCATCATAAAAAGGGTGATTACTGTAGCTAATCACTGGGGGTGTTACAGAAGGTGTACCCAATTGTTTCCTTAGGGTATCCTATGAAGACGCACTTCTCCGATTTGAGTTCGAACTTATCAGGCTGAAGCCTTTTAACATAAGTGCCGAAACCCCAAACTTTAAGAAACGACAGCTTAGGTTTCTTGCCAAACCACAGTTCATACGGTGTCGTCTCAACGGATTTAGACGTTGCCCTATTAACGTGAATGCAGCTGTCTCTTAATGCATAACCCCAAAACGATAGTGGTAAATTGGTAAGAGACATCATAGAACGCACCATATCCAATAAAGTATGGGTACGATGTTCGGACACACCAATACGCTGTGGTATTCCAGGTGGCGTGAATTATGAAACTATTCCACATTGTTTTAAATGAAGGCCAAACTCGTAACTCAAATATTCGGCTCCGCGATGAGATCGTAGAAACTTTATTTTCTTGTTACGATGATTCTACACTTCACTCTGAAATTCTTTGAACTTTTCAAATGTTTCAGACTTGTGCTTTATCAAGTAGATATATCCATACCTACTTAAATCATCTGTGAAGGTCAGAAAATAACGATACCCGCCGCGTGCTTCAACCCTCATCTGACCGCATACATCGGTATGTATTATTTCGAATAAGTCATTAGCTCGCTCCATTGTTCCGGAGAACGGAGTTTTAGTCATCTTGCCCATGAGGCATGGTTCGCAAGTATCAGATGATTCATAATCAAGTGATTCCAAAAGCCCATCTGCATGGAGTTTCTTCATGCGCTTTACACCAATATGACATAAACGGCAGTGCCAAAAATATGTTGCACTATCATTATCAACTTTGCATCTTTTGGCATCAATATTATGAATATGTGTATCACTACGATCGAGATTCAATAAACCATTTACATTGAGTGTATGACCATAGAAGGTTTTAGTCATGTAAACAGAACAAAGATTATTCTTTGACTTAAATGAATAACCGTATCGCAATAAACATGATCCAATCATATTCATGCTCAACGCAAACACCAAATAACATTTATTTATTTAGGTCCAACACTAATCCCGAAGGTAGAGGGAGTGTGCGATGGTGATCTTATCAACCTTGGAATCACTTCCAACACACATCGTCACCTCGTCATTAACTAGTCTCTGTTTATTTTGCAACTCCTGTTTCGAGTTACTAATGTTAGCAACTGAACCGGTATCAAATACCAAGGGGCTACTATGAACACTAGTAAAATACACATCAATAACATGTATATCAAATATACCTTTGTTCACTTTGCCATCCTTCTTATCCGCCAAGTATTTGGGGCAGTTCCGCTCCCAGTAACCATTTCCTTTGCAGTAGGAGCACTCAGTTTCAGGCTTGGGTCCAGCTTTGGGCTTCTTCATGGGAGCGACAACTTGCTTTCCATTCTTCTTGAAGTTCCCTTTCTTTCCCTCGCCCTTTTTCTTGAAACTAGTGGTCTTGTTAACCATCAACACTTGATGCTCTTTCTTGATTTCTACCTTCGCCGATTTCAGTATCGCGAAGAGCTCGGGAATAGTTTTCATCATCCCTTGCATATTATAGTTCATCACGAAGTTCTAGTAGCTTGGTGATAGTGACTAGAGAACTTTGTCACTCACTATCTTATCTAGTAGATTAACTCCCACTTGATTCAAGTGATTGTAGTACCCAGACATTCTGAGCACATGCTCACTTGCTGAGCTATTCTCCTTCATCTTGTAGGCAAAGTACTTGTCAGAGGTCTCATACGTCTCGTCACGGGCATGAGTCTGAAATACCAATTTCTGCTCTTTGGAACATCTCATGTGCTCCGTGATGTTCAAAACATTTTTGAAGTCGTGGTTCTAAGCCGTAAAGTATGGCGCACTAAACTATCAAGTAGTCATCATATCGAGCTTGCCAAATGTTCATAACGTCTGCATCTGCTCCTGCAATAGGTCTGTCACCTAGCGGTGTATCAAGGACATAATTCTTCTGTGCAGCAATGAGGATAATCCTCAGATCACGGACCTAGTCCGCATCATTGCTACTATCATCTTTCAACTTAGTTTTCTCTAGGAACATATCAAAAAATTGGGGAGCTACAACGCGAGCTATTGATCTACAACATAATTTGCAAATACTATCAGGACTAAGTTCATGATAAATTAAAGTTCAATTAATCAAATTACTTAAGAACTTCCACTTAAATAGACATCCCTCAAGTCATCTAAGTGATATGTGATCCAAATCATCTAACCCATGTCCGATCATCACGTGAGAAGGAGTAGTCATCAATGGTGAACATCTCTATGTTGATCATATCTACTATGTGATTCACGTTCGACCTTTCGGTCTCCAGTGTTCTGAGGCCATGTCTGTACATGCTAGGCTCATCAAGTTTAACCCGAGTATTCCGTATGTGCAAAACTGTCTTGCACCCGTTGTATGTGAACGTAGAGTCTATCACACCCGATCATCATGTGGTGCCTCAACACGACGAACTGTCGCAACAGTGCATACTCAGGGAGAACACTTATACCTTGAAATTTAGTTAAGGGATCATCTTATAATGCTACAACCATACTAAACAAAATAAGATGCATAAAGATAAACATCACATGCAATCAAAATATGTGACATGATATGGCCATCATCATCTTGTGCTTTTGATCTCCATCTCCAAAGCATCGTCATGATCTCCATCGTCACCGGCTCGACACCTTGATCTCCATCGTTGCGTCGTGGTCATCTCGCCAACTATTGCTTCTACAACTATCGCTAACGCATAGTGATAAAGTAAAGCAATTACATGGTGTTTGCATTTCATACAATAAAGCGACAACCATAAGGCTCCTTCCAGTTGCCGATAACTTACAAAACATGATCATCTCATACAACAACTTATATCACATCATGTCTTGACCATATCACATCACAACATGCCCTGCAAAAACAAGTTAGACATCCTCTACTTTGTTGTTGCAAGTTTTACGTGGCTGCTACGGGCTTCTAGCAAGAACCGTTCTTACCTACGCACAAAACCACAACGGTGTTTCGTCAAGTTTGCTGTTTTAACCTTCTTCAAGGACCGACCGTAGTCAAATTCGATTCAACTAAAGTAGGAGAAACAGACACCCGCCAGCCACCTTTATGCAAAACTAGTTGCATGTATGTCGGTGGAACCGGTCTCATGTGCATGGACATGTAAGGTTTGTCCGGGCCGCTTCATCCCACAATACCGCCGAATCAAAATAAGACGTTGGTGGTAAACAGTATGACTATCACCGCCCACAACTCTTTGTGTTCTACTCGTGCATATCATCTACGCATAGACCTGGCTCGGATGCCACTGTTGGGAAACGTAGCATGAAAAAAAAATCTACGCACACGCAAAGATCTATCCATGGAGATGCATAGCAACGAGGGGGAGAGTGTGTCTACGTACCCTCGTAGACCAAAAGTGGAAGCGTTTCACAACACGGTTGATGTAGTTGAACTTTCTTCGCGCTCCACCGATCGAGTACCGAACGTACGGCACCTCCGAGTTCTACACACGTTCAGCTCGATGACGTCCCTCGCCTTCTTGATCCAGCAAGGTGTCGAGGTAGTAGATGAGTTCCGTCAGCACAACGGCGTGGTGACGGTGATGGTGATGTGATCCGCGCAGGGCTTCGCCTAAGCACCGCGAGAATATTGAAGGAAATATGCCCTAGAGGCAATAATAAAGTTGTTATTTATATTTCCTTATATCATGATAAATGTTTATTATTCATGCTAGAATTGTATTAACCGGAAACTTGATACATGTGTGGATACATAGACAAAACACCGAGTCCCTAGTAAGCCTCTACTAGACTAGCTCGTTAATCAAAGATGGTTAAGTTTCCTAACCATAGACATGTGTTGTCATTTGATGAATGGGATCACATCATTAGGAGAATAATGTGATGGACATGACCCATCCGTTAGCTTAGCATATTGATCGTTCAGTTTTATTGCTATAGCTTTCTTCATGACATATACATATTCCTTTGACTATGAGATTATGCAACTCCCGGATACCGGAGGAATACCTTGTGTGCTATCAAACGTCACAACATAACTGGGTGATCATAAAGATGCTCTACAGGTATCTCCGAAGGTGTTTGTTGGGTTGGCATAGATCGAGATTAGGATTTGTCACTCCGAGTATCGAAGAGGTATCTCTGGACCCTCTCGGTAATGCACATCATAAGAAGCCTTGTAAGCAATGTGACTAATGAGTTAGTTGCGGGATGATGCATTACGGAACGAGTAAAGAGACTTGCCGGTAAGGAGATTGAACTAGGTATGAAGATACCGACGATCGAATCTCGGGCAAGTAACATACCGATGACAAAGGGAATAACGTATGTTGTCATTACGGTATGACCGATAAAGATCTTCGTAGAATATGTGGGAACCAATATGAGCATCTAGGTTCCGCTGTTGGTTATTGACCGGAGAGGTGTCTCGGTCATGTCTACATAGTTCTTGAACCCGTAGGGTCCGCACGTTTAACGTTCGATGATGATTTTGTATTATATGAATTATGTGATTGGTGACCGAATGTTGTTCGGAGTCCCGGATGAGATCATGGACATGACGAGGAGTCTCGAAATGGTCGAGAGGTAAAGAGTCATATATAGTACGATAGTATTCGGACACCGGAAGTGTTCCGGGGGTACCGGGTACATATCGGGTCACCGGAAAGGGGTTCCGGGCACCCCCGGCAAAGATATGGGCCTAATGGGCCAAGAGGGGAAACGCAGCAGCCAGCATGGGCTGCTGCTCCCCCCATGTAGGCCGAACCTGGAGGGGAAGGAAAGAGGGGAAGAGAGAAAGGAAGGGGAGAGATTCGGCCTCCCCCTTCCTTCCCTCCTCCCTCCTCCTTCCTTCCCCCTCCGGAAATTATGGTAAGGGGGGGGGCGAATAGGATTAGGGCCCCAAGTAGGATTCCTCCTACTTGGGCGCCCCCTTGGCTGCTCCCTCTCCCTCCCACCTATATATATGAGGGCAGGGCACCGCTAGAACACACACCAACAATTGTTAGCCGTGTGCGGCGCCCCCTCCACAGTTTACGCCTCCGGTCATATTCACGTAGTGCTTAGGCGAAGCCCTGCGCGGATCACTTTGATGTCTACTACGCAACTTTATTATTGTAGACTCGTGTTGGGCCTCCACGCGCAGAGTTTTGTAGGACAGTAGCAATTTTCCCTCAAGTGGATGACCTAAGTTTTATCAATCCGTGGGAGGCGTAGGATGAAGATGGTCTCTCTCAAACAACCCTGCAACCAAATACAAGAAATCTCTTCTGTCCCCAACACACCCAATACAATGGCAAATTGTATAGGTGCACTAGTTCGGCGAAGAGATGGTGATAAAAGTGTAATATGGATGGTAGAAACATATTTTTATAATCTGAATAAATAAAAACAGCAAGGTAGCAAGTGACAAAAGTGAGCACAAACGGTATTGCAATGCTTGAAAACAAGGCCTAGGGTCCGTACTTTCGCTAGTGCAATCTCTCAACAATGCTAATCTAATTGGATCATATAACCTTCCCTCAACGTGCGATGAAGAATCACTCCAAAGTTCCTATCTAGCGGAGAACATAAGAAGAAATTGTTTGTAGGGTACGAAACCACCTTAAAGTTATTCTTTCCGTTCGATCTATTCAAGAGTTCGAACTAAAATAAAGCAAAGTTATTCTTTCCGTTCGATCCATCCAAGAGTTCGTACTAAAATAACACCATATGATACGCATCAACCGACTCTAATGTCACCTAGATACTCCAATGTCACCACAAGTATCCACGAGTTAATTATATGATACGCATCAAACAATTTCAGATTCATAATACTCGATCCAACACAAAGAACCTCAAAGAGTGCCCCAAAATTTCTACCGGAGAAACAAGGACGAAAATTTGCATCAACCCCTATGCATAGATTACCCCAATGTCACCTCGGGAATCCGCGAGTTGAGTGCCAAGATATAGATCAAGTGCTCTCAAATACATAAAAGTATTGAATCCGATAAAATGAAATCTAAAAGGGAAAACTCAATTCATCACAAGATAGAGAGGGAAAAACACCATATGATCCGACTATATTAACAAAGCCCGCGATACATCAAGATCATGACATCTCAAGAACACGAGAGAGAGAGAGAGAGAGATTAAACACATAGCTACTGGTACAAACCCTCAGCCCTGAGGGTGGACTACTCCCTCCTCATCATGGTGGCCGACGGGATGATGAAGATGTCCACCGGTGATGATTTCCCCCTTCGGCAGGGTGCCGGAACGGGGTCTAGATTGGTTTTTCGTGGCTACAGAGGCTTGCGGCGCCGGAACTTCTGATCTAGGGTTACCCCCGAGGGTTTTGGAATATTTGGCAATTTATAGGGTAAAGAGGGGGTGCGGGAGGCCACCGAGGTGGGCACAGGGGCACCCCCCAGGTGCTGCTCTGGCCCATTGGATGTCTTCTGGTCCATGAAAAATCCACAAAAAGTTTCCCTGTGTTTGGACTCCGTTTGATATTGATTTTCTGTGATGTAAAAAACTAGCAAAAAATAGCAACTGGCACTGGGCACTGGGTCAATAGGTTAGTCCCAAAAAATGATATAAAGTTGCTATAAAATGATTGTAAAACATCCAAGAATGATAATATAACATCATGAATACTTCATAAATTATAGATACGTTGGAGACGTATCAGCATCCCCAAGCTTAATTCCTACTCGTCCTCGAGTAGGTAAATGATAAAAGAAATAATTTATGAAGTGTGAATGCTAGCAAAGTACACAAGTTTGATCAATGACAATTTCAATCACTTTTCCTGGCATCATAACAGCAATTCTTTCTTATAAAACTTCTCATATTAAAGTAGCAACCAATTCACATGTTAAGGTTTAAACAATGAATTCTCTTGAAACTCAACAACCTATGTTCTCAGTCACCAAGCAATTGCAATTCAACTTATTCAACAAAGTCTAAGTAAGAGCTCCACATACTCAATCATCATATAGTCTTCCATGATTGCTACTACTCAAAGCATATTATTAGAACAAATGCATCCATCGAACATAGAGAAAGATAGGGGCTTAATATTTCGCCTCCCAACTCATTTATCATAGAGATAATTGTCAACAATAATAAATCATGATCAAATATATTTGACTGGTCATATGTGCCTAGATCTTTCCCCACCACATGATGCTTGCCAACTAGAGAATAATTGAGGTTGAAATGAGAATTTATACTATTGACTCTTTGCATAAAAGTAAATACTGAGAAGTAAAAGATAGGCCCTTCGCAGAGGGAAGCAGAGGTTGTCATGCGCTTTTTATTTGGATGCCCAAGCTCTTAATGCAAAGGAACGTCACGTTATATTGCCCCTTATGATAGCAACCTTTATTATGCAGTCCGTCGCTTTTATTACTTTGCCATCACAAGTTCATACAACGCTCAATTTTCCCTAATATTAAAATATCAAACATATTTAGGAGCAATTTTTATTGCTTTATGCACCGATGACAACTTACTTGAAGGTTCTTATTCAATCCATAGGTAGGTATGGTGGACACTCATGGCAACAAACTGGGTTTAAGGGTTTTAGGATGCACAAGTAGTATCTCTACTTAGTATGAATTTTTGGCTAGCAAAAGATCCTAGGCAAACACCACATGTTGGAGGATCCATGACAATATAACTTCTATGCAAATATACCCAAACATAACTCATTACATTGTCTTCCTTGTCCAACTTCAACTAATTTGCTCAAGTTTGAAAATAATTAATGGTATTCACAATCATAGAAGATGCCCAAGATAATATATTTGCATGTGAAAGTTCTCTTCCTTATAGTAATCATTCATGAATTGCTTGTATGACCAATATTGTGATTGTCAAGCTTCAAAAGATTTCACTTTCTAAACCCAATGTGAAGCTACCACTAGGCATGATATGAACATATAATTTCAACTTCATGATATTCAATTCATTCACAATTTACTCATAGGATATAAGTGAAGCACAAGAGTAAATGACAAGCTACTCCAAAAAGATATAAGTGAAGATCAAACGAGTAGTCATGTAAATGGGTAGCTATTTGAGAACTCTCTTTTATTTGAAAACTTTCAGATCTAAGTATTTTATTAAAACAGAAAGCAAAACAAAATAAAATCACATTCCAACAATAGCACAACTCATGTGAAGAATTAAAAACTTAGGCTCAACCGATACTAACCGATAATTGTTGACGAAGAAAGGTGGGATGCCTACCGGGGCATCCCCAAGCTTGGATGCTTGAGACTTCTTGGATTATAAACTTGGGATGCCTTGGGCATCCCCAAGCTTGAGCTTTTGTGTCTCCTTAATTCCTTTTATATCACGGTTTCCTAAATCTTAAAAACTTCATCCACACAAAACTCAACAAGAACTCGTGAGATAAGTTAGTATAAATTAATGCAAAAACCTTATCATTCTCTACTGTAGCAAATCACCAAAATTATTATTCAACATTGCATACTAAATTCCTCTGCGTATTTAATACTCCTATCCTCAAATGGAATCATTAAACAAGCAAACATATGCAAACAATGCAAACATAACAGCAATCTGTCTCAACAGTATAGTCTGTAAAGAATGCAAGAATATCAACACTTATTCAACTCAAAAAATTCTGAAAATTTAACACACTGTAGAAACTTTATCAGAGCTTATTGTGCAAAAAGTTTCAACATTTTATCACATTCTTACTTTTCTCGGGACTTTTTGCAACGGCGCCAAACTTTCTGTTTTCAAACAGCAACTCATAGACTTGCAAAATAAGCATGGCAAAGGCTATACTTGACATTTTTATTGAAGTAAAAGATGAAAAATATTAATCTAAATAACAGAAAGCAAATCCTAATAAAATAAAATGACTCTCCAAGCAAAACTCATATCATGTGACCAATGAAAATATAGCTCCAAGTGAAGTTACCGATAATGTTGAAGACGAAAGAGGGGATGCCTTCCGGGGCATCCCCAAGCTTAGTTGCTTGGATCTTCCTTGAATATTACCTTGGGGTGCCTTGGGCATCCCCAAGCTTAGGTTCTTTTCACTCCTTATTCTCCTCATATCGATATCTCATCCAAAACTTGAAAATTTCAATCACACAAAACTTAACGAAACTTAGTGAGATGGGTTAGTATGATAAAGACAAATCATTCACTTTGGTACTGTCAAAGACAAGATTCATAATTGTTCTCACACAATTCCTACTGTACTATACAATTTCCACAATTTATATTAAGCAATATAAGCAATAGAAACCATAAAACAAGCAAACTATGCATTGCAAACAGAATCTGTCAAAAACAGAACAGTACGTAAAGATCTGAATTAAGGTCATACTTATGTACGAACAAAAATTCTGAAAAATTAGGAAAACGTAGAAAATTTGTCTATCCATAAACTTTAAAAAATTCAAAATTTTTCTTGGTTCAGTAAAAGGTAGGAATTTCTGCACTGGACGCAAAAGTTTCTGTTTTCGCACAGAATCAAGTCAACTATCATTCACACTATCCCAAAGGCTTTACTTGGTACTTTATTGAAGCAAAAGCTATAAAACAAGATTATTGCAGTAGCCTAACCATGTGAACATACAAAAACAGTAGGTAAAAGTGTTGGGTTGTCTCCCAACAAGCGCTTTTCTTTAATGCCTTTTAGCTAGACATGATGATTTCAATGATGCTCACATAAAAGATAAGAATTGAAACATAACAAGAGCATCATGAATCACATGACAAACACATTTAATTCTAACCCACTTCCTATGCATAGGGATTTTGTGAGCAAACAATTTATGGGAGCAAGAATCAAGTAGCATAGGAAAGCAAAACAAGCAAAACTTCAAGATTTTCAACATAAAGAGGGGAAACTTCATATTATTGAAATATGTAAAAGCATATGTCCCTCTCTCATAATAATTTTCAGTAGCATCATGAATGAATTCAACAATATAGCTATCACATAAAGCACTCTTTCCATGATGCATAAGCATAGAAATTTTGCTACTCTCCACATAAGAAAATTTATTCTCATGAATAGTTGATGCGGCTTGAAGCTACGTCGGTATTTCCCCAAAGAGGAAGGGATGATGCAGCACAGCGGCGGTAGGTATTTTCCTCAGTGATGAAACCAAGGTTATCGAACCAGTAGGAGAACCAAGCAACACTACGTAAACAGCACCTGCACACAAATAACAAATACTCACAACCCGACGTGTAAAAGGGGTTGTCAATCCCTTTCGGGCAACGGCGCCAAAAATTGGCAAACAGACGTGAGAGAGTAGTAAATATTGATAGATCGAACGCCAAATAAAATAAAGTGCAGCAAGGTATTTTTGGTTTAATAGATCTGAAAATAAAAGCAAAGGAAAATAGATCGCAAAGGCAAATATATTAAAGAAGAGACCCGGGGGCCGTAGGTTTCACTAGTGGCTTCTCTCGAGAAAAATAGCAAACGGTGGGTGAACAAATTACTGTTGGGCAATTGATAAAACTTCAAATAATCATGACGATATCCAGGCAATGATCATTATATAGGCATCACGTCCAAGATTAGTAGACCGACTCCTGCCTGCATCTACTACTATTACTCCACACATCGACTGCTATCCAGCATGCATCTAGTGTATTAAGTTCATGGAGAAACGGAGTAATGCAATAAGAATGATGACATGATGTAGACAAGATCTATTTATGTAGAAATAGACCCCATCATTTTATCCTTAGTAGCAATGATACATACGTGTCGGTTCCCCTTCTGTCACTGGGATCAAGCACCGTAAGATCGAACCCACTACAAAGCACCTCTTCCCATTGCAAGATAAATAGATCAAGTTGGCCAAACAAAACCCAAATATCGGAGAAGAAATACGAGGCTATAAGCAATCATGCATATAAGAGATCAAAGAAGACTCAAATAACTTTCATGGATAAAAAGATAGATCTGATCATAAACTCAAAGTTCATCGGATCCCAACAAACACACCGCAAGAAGAGGTACATCATATGGATCTCCAAGAGACAATTGTATTGAAGATCAAGAGAGAGAGAGGAAGCCATCTAGCTACTAACTACGGACCCGTAGGTCTACAAAGAACTACTCACGCATCATCGGAGAGGCACCAATGGAAGTGGTGAACCCCTCCAAGATGGTGTCTAGATTGGATCTGGTGGTTCTGGACTCTGCAGTGGCTGGAATTGACTTTCGACGACTCCCCTAGGGTTTCTGGAATATTGGGGTATTTATAGAGCACAGAGGCGGTTCGGGGGGCACCCGAGGTGGGCAAAACCTACCAGGGCGCGCCTGGGCCTCCAGGCGTGCACTGGTGGGTTGTGCTCCCCTCGGAGCACCCCCAGGCGCTTCTCCGGCCCACTAGATGTCTTCTGGTCCAAAAAAAATCCACAAGAAGTTTCGCTGTGTTTGGACTCCATTTGGTATTGATTTCCTGCGATGTAAAAAACATGCAAAAAACAGCAACTGGCACTTGGCACTATGTCAATAGGTTAGTACCAAAAAATGATATAAAATGACTATAAAATGATTGTAAAACATCCAAGAATAATAATATAACAGCATGGAACAATCAAAATTATAGATACGTTGGAGACGTATCAGCATCCCCAAGCTTAATTCCTGCTCGTCCTCGAGTAGGTAAATGATAAAAACAGAATTTTTGATGTGGAATGCTGCCTAACATGTCATCTCATATTCTTTCCTTTATAGCATGGACATTTGGACTTTTATATGATTCAAAACAATAGTCTAGTTTTGACATGATGACTTAAATACTCAAGCATATCAACAAGCAACTATGTCTTTCAAAATATCAACACTAAAATAAGTTATCCCTAGCCCATCATGCTCAACCATTGATCCATTCATGAAACGCACTCGCATATTAACTACACCCAATGCTCAAGTACAATCATAGTGCCTCCTAGTTGGTGCTTTATAAGAGAAGATGGAGACTCAAATTAAAAATAAAAATTGCATAAAGTAAAGAAAGGCCCTTCGCAGAGGGAAGTAGGGATTTGTAGAGGTGCCAGAGCTCAAAGCGAAAAGCTTCGAGATAAAAACATTTTGGGAGGTGTGCTTTTCCCACCAATGAAAACGACTTAGAGTTCCCAACACTTTCCATGCTAGATATATCATAGGCGGTTCCCACACAGAAAATAAAGTTTATTCCTTTTTCCACCATTTCTTTCACTTTTCATGGCTAGCCGTATCCACGGGTGCCCTCCATACCAACAGTTTCCAAGGAATTTATTATTTGACAACATAAAGTAAATTCATTTTTCATTTCGGGACTGTGCATCCCTAATACCTTTGCCTTACTCTCGTGTAATGACAAGTGAATAAACACTCATCGTGAGAACAACACATCTAGCATGGAAAATATTAGCCACCCCTCACCGCCTCACGAGCGGTACGAACACACAATAGAGAAGTTTATTTTGAAAATTAGAGATGGCACATACAAATTTGCTTAGAACGGCAAAAGAATACCGCATATAGGTAGATATAGTGGACTCATGTGGCAAAACTGGTTTAAAGGGTTTTGGATGCACAAGTAGTGATCATACTTAGTGCAAAATGAAGGCTAGCAAAAGATTGAGAAGCGACCAACCAAGAAACAAAAAATCTCATAAGCGAGCATTAAGCATAATTAACACCAAATAATGCACCACAAGTAGGATATAATTTCATTGCATAACTATTGACTTTTGTGCTTGCATAGGGAATCACAAACCTTAACACCAATATTCTTACTAAAGCACAATTACTCATCAACATAACTCACAAATCACATCATCATATCTCAAAACTATTACAAGGAATCAATTTTATTTTGTCCAATGATCTTCATGAAAGTTTTTATTATATCCTTCTTGGATATCTATCACTTTGGAACTAATTTTCATGTGTTGCTTTTGATAAGCTCAAACAAATATAAGTGAAGATCATGAGCATAATACTTCTTTCTCTCAAATTAATTTAAGTGAAGCAAGAGAGAATTTCTTAAAAAATTTACTAACTCTCAAATAAATCTAAGTGAAGCATGAGAGCATTTCTTAAAAAATACTAAAGCACGTCGTGCTCAAAAAGATATAAGTGAAGCACTAGAGCAAATCCATAGCTCATAAAAATTTAAGTGAAGCATAGAGAGCAATTCTAACAAGTCATGGCATAATTTTTGCTCTCTCAAATAGGTGTGTCCAGCAAGGATTCATAACTTAGAACACAAAGGAAAACAAGCAAAGACTCATATCATACAAGACGCTCCAAGCAAAACTCATAGTATGTGACGAATAAAAATATATCTTCGAGTAAAATACCGATGGTCGTTAGAAGAAAGAGGGGATGCCACTCGGGGCATCCCCAAGCTTAGTTGCTTGCTTCTCTTTGAATAATATCTTGGGATGCCATGGGAATCCCCAAGCTTAGGCTCTTCTTACTCCTTATTCCTTCATCCATCGTAATATAACCCAAAACTTGAAAACTTCAATCACACAAAACTCAACAAAACCTTCATGAGATCCGTTAGTATAAGAAAGAAAATCACTACTATAAGTACTGTAGAAAACTAATTCATATTTTATTCTTGCATTATATCTACTGTATTCCAACTTTTCTATGGCAAACACTCATCAAAGAAAACCATAGAATCATCAAAACAAGCACACAACGCAAAGAAAACAGAATCTGTCAAAAACAGAATAGTCTGTAGCAATCTGGATATTTCGAATACTTATGAAACTCCAAAAATTCTGAAAAGTTAGGACAACATAGGCAATTTGTATATCAATCTTGTGTAAAAAATTCAGAATTTTTCGTCTCTTCTGTGAATTTTCAAAATTGTTTTATTGGACGCAAAAGTTTCTGTTTTCCAACAAGATCAAATCAACTATCACCCAACATAATCCTAAAGGCTTTACTTGGCACAAACACTAATTAAAACACAATTATAAAAGTAGCATAATTGTGCAAACACTCAAGAATAGAAAGCAAAAAGCAAAAATAATTTTTATTCATTGGGTTGCCTCCCAACTAGCGCTATTGTTTCACGCCCCTAGCTAGGCATAAAGCAAGGATCTAAGTTTTGTCATCTTTATTTCGAGATCCATAAGAAGACCTTATGATTGATTCATATGGAGGCCTAATTCTTGTTCTAGGGAAGTGTTCCATACCCTTCCTTAGTGGAAATTGAAATTTAATATTGCCTTCTTTCATATCAATCACGGCACCAATAGTGTGTAAAAACGGTCTACCAAGAATAATTGGACAAGACGGATTGCAATCAATATCAAGAACAATAAAATCTATGGGCACATAATTCCTATTTGAAAGAATAAGAACATCATTAATTCTTCCCATAGGATTTTTAATAGTAGAATTCGCCAAGTGTAAATTTAAAGAGCATTCTTCAATATCGGTAAGACCAAGCACATCACATAAAGATTTTGGAATTGTAGAAACACTAGCACCCAAGTCACATAAAGCAAAACACTCATAATTTTTAATCTTGACTTTGATAGTAGGTTCCCATTCATCATGTAATTTTCTAGGAATTGAAACCTCTAATTCCAACTTTTCTTCTAAAGCTTTCATCATAGCATCAACAATATGTTTAGTAAAAGCTTTATTTTGTTCATAAGCATGGGGTGAACTTATCATGGATTGAAACAAAGAAATACAATCAATCAAAGAGAAACTATCATAATTAAAGTCTTTGTAATCCAAAATAGTGGGCACATCACTAGTTAAAGTCTTGACCTCTTCAAACCCACTTTTATCAAAATTTTCAACAAGATTTTCACCCTCCAAAATATCGGCACGCCTTCTAACTAAAGTTGACTCTTCTCCAGTCCCTTTTTCATTAATCTTAATTTTACTAAACAAGGAATCAATAGAAGAAACACCAATCATTTTAAGATCTTCATCACTTTTATGAAAGCAATCACTAGAAAACGCCTTTTCTAAAAATTCTCTTCTAGCTCTAAGCATAGCGGTTCTTTTCTTACTTTCATCCATAGAAACATAAAGAGCTTTAATTGATTCCTCAACTTTAGGCACAAAAGTTTTCATCTTGAGATTTTCCACATCATGAGAAATTCTATCAACACTTCTAGACAAATCATCAATCTTATTCAACCTTTCTTCCATCGAAGCATTGAAAACTTTTTGAGTATTGATAAATTCTTTAATATTATTCTCAAGATCAGAGGTGTTCCTATTATTATTATAAGAAGGATTACCATAGGAATTACCATAATTATTAGAGGAATTACTAGGAAAAGGCCTAGGTTTAAAATTACCTCTATAAGCATTGTTATTGAAATTTTTTCGTGAGATAAAATTCACATCTACGGCATCACTATTTTGCTCAATCAAAGTAGACAAAGGCACATCATTAAAATCAATAGGAGCACTTTTACTAGCAACCAATTTCATAACAGCATCAACTTTTTCACTCAAAGAAGAAATTTCTTCAACCGAATTAACTTTTTTACTAGTAGGAGCTCTTTCGGTATGCCATTGTGAATAATTTGCCATGATATTATCAAGCAATTTGGTGGCTTCACCCAAAGTAATTTCCATAAAAGTACCACCCGCGGCGGAATCTAAAAGATTACGAGAAACAAAATTCAACCCCGCATAAATTTTATGTATGATCATCCAAAGATTTAACCCATGAGTTGGGCAATTCCTTAGCATCATTTTCATCCTTTCCCAAGATTGTGCAACATGCTCATGTTCAAGTTGCTTGAAATTCATGATCTGGGTTCTAAGGGAAATAATTTTTGCGGGCGGAAAATACTTAGTGATAAAAGCATCTTTGCACTTATTCCAAGAATCGTTACTATTACGAGGCAAAGAAGAAAACCAAATCTTTGCATGATCTCGCAAAGAAAACGGAAATAATTTCAACTTCACAACATCATTGTCCACATCTTTTTTCTTTTGCATATCGCATAATTCCACGAATGTGTTAAAATGGGACGCGGCATCCTCATTAGGAGTACAGGAAAATTGATCTTTCATAACAAGATTCAGCAAAGCAGTATTAATATCACAAGTCTCCGCACTAGTGGCGGGAGGAGCAATCGGAGTGCTAAGAAAATCATTGTTGTTGGTATTTGAGAAATCACACAACTTGGTGTTCTCTTGAGTCATTGTGACTACGCAACAAGATTGCACTCAAAAACAGATCCGGTAAGAAAACGGCGAACGAAAAAGAGGACGAATAAAACGGCAAATTTTTGTGAAGTGGGGGAGAGGAAAACGAGAGGCAAATGGAAAATAATGTAAATTGCAAGGGGATGAGATTTGTGATTAGGAACCTGGTATATGTTGAAGATCCTCCCCGGCAACGGCGCCAGAAATTCCTTTTGATGCGGCTTGAAACTACGTCGGTATTTCCCCAAAGAGGAAAGGATGATGCAGCACAGCGGCGGTAGGTATTTTCCTCAGTGATGAAACCAAGGTTATCGAACCAGTAGGAGAACCAAACAACACTACTCAAACAGCACCTGCACACAAATAACAAATACTCGCAACCCGACGTGTAAAAGGGGTTGTCAATCCTTTCGGGCAACGGCTCCAAAAATTGGCAAACGGACATGAGAGAGTAGTAAATATTGATAGATCGAACGCCAAATAAAATAAAGTGCAGCAAGGTATTTTTGTATTTTTGGTTTAATAGATCTGAAAATAAAAGCAAAGGAAAATAGATCGCAAAGGCAAATATATTAAAGAAGAGACCCGGGGGCCGTAGGTTTCACTAGTGGCTTCTCTCGAGAAAAATAGCAAACGGTGGGTGAACAAATTACTGTTGGGCAATTGATAAAACTTCAAATAATCATGACGATATCCAGGCAATGATCATTATATAGGCATCACGTCCAAGATTAGTAGACCGACTCCTGCCTGCATCTACTACTATTACTCCACACATCGACCGCTATCCAGCATGCATCTAGTGTATTAAGTTCATGGAGAAATGGAGTAATGCAATAAGAATGATGACATGATGTAGACAAGATCTATTTATGTAGAAATAGACCCCATCGTTTTATCCTTAGTAGCAATGATACATACGTGTCGGTTCCCCTTCTGTCACTGGGATCAAGCACCGTAAGATCGAACCCACTACAAAGCAACTCTTCCCATTGCAAGATAAATAGATCAAGTTGGCCAAACAAAACCCAAATATCGGAGAAGAAATACAAGGCTATAAGCAATCATGCATATAAGAGATCAAAGAAGACTCAAATAACTTTCATGGATAAAAAGATAGATCTGATCATAAACTCAAAGTTCATCGGATCCCAACAAACACACCGCAAAAAGAGTTACATCATATGGATCTCCAAGAGACAATTGTATTGAAGATCAAGAGAGAGAGAGGAAGCCATCTAGCTACTAACTATGGACCCGTAGGTCTACAAAGAACTACTCACGCATCATCGGAGAGGCACCAATGGAAGTGGTGAACCCCTCCAAGATGGTGTCTAGATTGGATCTGGTGGTTCTGGACTCTGCAGTGGCTGGAATTGACTTTCGACGACTCCCCTAGGGTTTCTGGAATATTGGGGTATTTATAGAGCACAGAGGCGGTTCGGGGGGCACCCGAGGTGGGCACAACCTACCAGGGCGCGCCTGGGCCTCCAGGCGTGCACTGGTGGGTTGTGCTCCCCTCGGAGCACCCCCAGGCGCTTCTCCGGCCCACTAGATGTCTTCTGGTCCCAAAAAAATCCACAAGAAGTTTCGCTGTGTTTGGACTCCGTTTGGTATTGATTTCCTGCGATGTAAAAAACATGCAAAAAACAGCAACTGGCACTTGGCACTATGTCAATAGGTTAGTACCAAAAAATGATATAAAATGATTGTAAAACATCCAAGAATGATAATATAACAGCATGGAACAATCAAAAAATTTAGATACGTTGGAGATGTATCAATAGTGGTGGGAGCAAACTCAACAAAATAACTATCATGAGACACTTGATTGGCATGATTAATTTGAGCTTTAAAATCATGATGACAAGTTTCATGGTTATCATTATTCTCTATAGCATACATGTCATCATCATAATCATCAAAAAGAGGAGGCATGCTACCATTATAACAAATTTTCACATCAAATCTTGGGGGACTAAAAATATCATCTTCATCAAACATAGCATCCCCGAGCTTATGGCTTTGCATATCATTAGCATCATGGATATTCAAAGAATTCATACCAACAATATTGCAATCATGCTCATCATTCAAAGATTTTTTGTCAAACATTTTATAGAATTATTCCTCTATCAATTGAGCACAATTTTCCTTTCCATCATTTTCACGAAAGACATTATAAAGATGAACAATATGATGCAACCTCAATTCCATTTTTTGTAGTTTTCTTTTTATAAACCAAACTAGTGATAAAACAAGAAACTAAAAGATTCAATTGCAAGATCTAAAGATATACCTTCATGCACTCACCTCCCCGGCAATGGCGCCAGAAAAGAGCTTGATGTCTACTACGCAACTTTATTCTTGTAGACTCGTGTTGGGCCTCCAAGCGTAGAGTTTTGTAGGACAGTAGCAATTTTCCCTCAAGTGGATAACCTAAGGTTTATCAATCTGTGGGAGGCGTAGGATGAAGATGGTCTCTCTCTAACAACCCTGCAACCAAATACAAGAAATCTCTTGTGTCCCCAACACACCCAATACAATGGCAAATTGTATAGGTGCACTAGTTCGGCGAAGAGATGGTGATAAAAGTGTAATATGGATGGTAGAAATATATTTTTATAATCTGAATAAATAAAAACAGCAAGGTATCAAGTGACAAAAGTGAGCACAAACGGTATTGCAATGCTTGAAAACAAGGCCTAGGGTCCGTACTTTCGCTAGTGCAATCTCTCAACAATGCTAATCTAGTTGGATCCTATAACCTTCACTCAACGTGCGATGAAGAATCACTCCAAAGTTCCTATCTAGCGGAGAACATAAGAAGAAATTGTTTGTAGGGTACGAAACCACCTTAAAGTTATTCTTTCCGTTCGATCTATTCAAGAGTTCGTACTAAAATAACGCAAAGTTATTCTTTCCGTTCGATCTATCCAAGAGTTCATACTAAAATAACACCATATGATACGCATCAACCGACTCTAATGTCACCTAGATACTCCAATGTCACCACAAGTATCCACGAGTTAATTATACGATACACATCAAACAATTTCAGATTCATAATACTCGATCCAACACAAAGAACATCAAAGAGTGCCCCAAGATTTCTACCGGAGAAACAAGGACGAAAACATGCATCAACCCCTATGCATAGATTACCCCAATGTCACCTCGGGAATCCGCGAGTTGAGTGCCAAGACATAGATCAAGTGCTCTCAAATCCATAAAAGTATTCAATCCGCTAAAACGAAATCTCAAAGGGAAAACTCAATTCATCACAAGATAGAGAGGGGAAAACACCATATGATCCGACTATATTAACAAAGCCCGCGATACATCAAGATCATGCCATCTCAAGAACACGAGAGAGAGAGAGAGAGAGATTAAACACATAGCTACTGGTACAAACCCTCAGCCCTGAGGGTGGACTACTCCCTCCTCATCATGGTGGCCGCCGGGATGATGAAGATGGCCATTGGTGATGAATTCCCCCTCCGGTAGGGTGCCGAAACGGGGTCTAGATTGGTTTTTCGTGGCTACAGAGGCTTGCGGTGGCGGAACTTCTGATCTAGGGTTACCCCCGAGGGTTTTGGAATATTTGGCAATTTATAGGGTAAAGAGGGGTTGCGGGAGGCCACCGAGGTGGGCACAACCCACCTGGGCGCGCCTGGGCCCCCAGGCATGCCCTGGTGGGTTGTGCCCCTCTCGGGGCACCCCCCAGGTACTGCTCTGGCCCATTGGATGTCTTCTGGTCCATAAAAAATCCACAAAAAGTTTTGCGGTGTTTGGACTCCGTTTGATATTGATTTTCTGCGATGTAAAAAACAAGCAAAAAACAGCAACTAGCACTGGGCACTGGGTCAATAGGTTAGTCCCAAAAAATGATATAAAGTTGCTATAAAATGATTGTAAAACATCCAAGAATGATAATATAACAGCATGAATACTTCATAAATTATAGATACGTTGGAGACGTATCACACTTCACCATCACCGTCACCACGCCGTCGTGCTGACGGAACTCTCCCTCGACACTTTGCTGGATCAAGAGTTCGAGGGACATCATCGAGCTGAACGTGTGCAGAACTCGGAGGTGCCGTACGTTCGGTGCTTGATTGGTCGGAACAAGAAGAAGTTCGACTACCTCAACCGCGTTAACAAACGCTTCCGTTTTCGGTCTACGAGGGTACGTGGACACACTCTCCCCCTCTCGTTACTATGAATCTCCTAGATAGATCTTGCGTGAGCGTAGGAATTTTTTTGAAATTGCATGCTACGTTTCCCAACAGTGGCATCCGAGCCAGGTCTATGCGTAGATGATATGCACGAGTAGAACACAAAGAGTTGTGGGCGGTGATAGTCATACTGCTTACCACCAATGTCTTATTTTGATTCGGCGGTATTGTTGGATGAAGCGGCCTGGACCAACCTTACATGACCATGTTCATGAGACCGGTTCCACCGACAGACATGCAACTAGTTTTCATAAAGGTGGCTGGCGGGTGTCTGTTTCTCCAACTTTAGTTGAATCGAATTTGACTACGGCCGGTCCTTGTTGAAGGTTAAAACAGCAAACTTGACGAAACACCGTTGTGGTTTTGATGCGTAGGTAAGAACGGTTCTTGCTTGAAGCCCGTAGCAGCCACGTAAAACTTGCAACAACAAAGTAGAGGACGTCTAACTTGTTTTTGCAGGGCATGTTGTGATGTGATATGGTCAAGACATGATGTGATATACGTTGTTGTATGAGATGATCATGTTTTGTAAAAGTTATCGGCAACTGGCAGGAGCCTTATGGTTGTCGCTTTATTGTATGAAATGCAAACGCCATGTAATTGCTTTACTTTATCACTATGTGTTAGCGATAGTTGTAGAAGCAATAGTTGGCGAGACGACCACGACGCTACGATGGAAATCAAGGTGTCAAGCCGGTGACGATGGAGATCATGACGGTGCTTTGGAGATGGAGATCAAAGGCACAAGATGATGATGGCCATATCATGTCACATATTTTGATTGCATGTGATGTTTATCTTTTATATGCATCTTATTTTGCTTAGTACGGTGGTAGCATTATAAGATGATCCCTTACTAAAATTTCAAGGTATAAGTGTTCTCCCTGAGTATGCACCATTGCGACAGTTCGTCGTGCTGAGACACCATGTGATGATCGGGTCTGATAGGCTCTACATTCACATACAACGGGTACAAGACCGTTTTGCACATGCGGAATACTCGGGTTAAACTTGACGAGCCTAGCATGTATAGACATGGCCTCGGAACACTGGAGACCGAAAGGTCGAACGTGAATCATATAGTAGATATGATCAACATAGAGATGTTCACCATTGAAGACTACTCCATCTCACGTGATGATCGGACATGGTTTAGTTGATTTGGATCACGTATCATTTAGATGACTTGAGGGATGTCAATCTAAGTGGGAGTTCTTAAGTAATATGATTAATTGAACTTAATTTATCATGAACTTAGTCCTGATAGTTTTTGCATATCTATGTTGTAGATCAATGGCCCGTGCTACCGTTCCCTTGAATTTTAATGCGTTCCTAGAGAAAGCTAAGTTGAAAGATGATGGTAGCAACTACACAGACTGGGTCCGTAACTTGAGGATTATCCTCATTGCTGCACAGAAGAATTATGTCCTTGATGCACCGCTAGGTGAAAGGCCTGCTGCAGGAGCAGATGCTGATGTTATGAACGTCTGGCAAGCTCGATCTGATGACTACTCGATAGTTCAGTGTGCCATGTTTTACGGCTTAGAATCGGGAGTTCAAAGACGTTTTGAACGTCATGGACCATATGAGATGTTCCAGGAGTTGAAGTTAATATTTCAAGCAAATGCTCGAGTTGAGAGATATGAAGTCTCCAACAAGTTCTATAGCTGCAAGATGGAGGAGAATAGCTCTGTCAGTGAACACATACTCAGAATGTCTGGGTATCATAACCACTTGACTCAGCTGGGAGTTAATCTTCTAGATCATAGTGTTATTGACAGAGTTCTCCAATCATTGCCACCAAGCTATAAAGGCTTCATGATGAACTATAATATGCAAGGGATGGATAAGACAATTCCCGAGCTCTTCGCTATGCTCAAAGCTGCGGAGGTAGAAATTAAGAAGGAGCATCAAGTGTTGATGGTTAACAAGACCACTAGTTTCAAGAAAAAGGGCAAAGTAAAGAAGGGGAACTTCAAGAAGAATGGCAAGCAAGTTGGCACTCCCGGGAAGAAGCCCAAGTCTGGACCTAAGCCTGAAACTGAGTGCTTCTACTGCAAAGGGATTGGACACTGGAAGCGGAACTGCCCCAAGTATTTGGCGGATAAGAAGGATGGCAAAGTGAACAAAGGTATATTTGATATACATGTTATTGATGTGTACCTTACTAATGCTCATAGTAGTGCTTGGGTATTTGATACTGGTTCGGTTGCTCATATTTGTAACTCGAAACAGGGGCTACGGATTAAACCAAGATTGGCTAAGGACGAGGTGATGACGCGCGTCGGGAATGGTTCAAAGGTCGATGTGATCGCCGTCGGCATGCTACCTCTACATCTACCTTCGGGATTAGTTTTAGACCTGAATAATTGTTATTTGGTGCCAACGTTGAGCATGAACATTATATCTGGATCTTGTTTAATGCGAGATGGTTATTCATTTAAATCAGAGAATAATGGTTGTTCTATTTATATGAGTAATATCTTTTATGGTCATGCACCCTTGAAGAGTGGTCTATTTTTGTTGAATCTCGATCCTGGTGATACACATATTCATAATATTGATGCCGAAAGATGCAAAGTTGATAATGATAGTGCAACATATTTGTGGCACTGTCGTTTAGGTCATATTGGTGTAAAGCGCATGAAGAAACTCCATACGGATGGACTTTTGGAATCACTTGATTATGAATCATTTGATGCTTGCGAACCATGCCTCATGGGCAAGATGACTAAGACTCCATTCTCCGGAACAATGGAGCGAGCTAATGACTTATTGGAAATAATACATACCGATGTATGCGGTCCGATGAGTGTTGAGGCTCGCGGAGGGTATCGTTATTTTCTGACCTTCACAGATGATTTGAGCAGATATGGGTATATCTACTTAATGAAACATAAGTCTGAAACATTTGAAAAGTTCAAAGAATTTCAGTGTGAAGTGGAGAATCATCGTAACAAGAAAATAAAGTTTCTACGATCTGATCGCGGAGGCGAATATTTGAGTTACGAGTTTGGCCTTCATTTAAAACAATGTGGAATAGTTTCACAACACACGCCACCTGGAACACCACAGTGTAATGGTGTGTCCGAACGTCGTAACCGTACTTTATTAGATATGGTGCGATCTATGATGTCTCTTACTGACTTACCACTATCATTTTGGGGTTATGCATTAGAGACAGCTGCATTCACGTTAAATAGGGCACCATCTAAATCCGTTGAGATGACACCGTATGAACTATGGTTTGGCAAGAAACCTAAGCTGTCGTTTCTTAAAGTTTGGGGTTGCGATGCTTACGTGAAAAAGCTTCAGCCTGATAAGCTCGAACCCAAATATGAGAAGTGCGTCTTCATAGGATACCCAAAAGAAATTGTTGGGTACTGATGTCTACTACACAACTTGTTCTTATAGACTCGTGTTGGGCCTCCAAGCGCAGAGTTTTGTAGGACAGTAGCAAATTTTCCTCAAGTGGATGACCTAAGGTTTATCAATCCGTGGGAGGTGTAGGATGAAGATGGTCTCTCTCAAACAACCCTGCAACCAAAAAATAAAAAGTCTCTTGTGTCCCCAACACACCCAATACAATGGTAAATTGTATAGGTGCACTAGTTCGGCGAAGAGATGGTGATACAAGTGTAATATGGATAGTAGATATTGATTTTTGTAATAGTAACAATAAAAAACAGCAATGTATCAAATAAGAAAAGTGAGCACAAATGGTATTGCAATGCTTGAAAATGAGGCCTAGGGTCCGTACTTTCGCTAGTGCAATCTCTCAACAATGCTAATATAATTGGATCACATAACCATCCCTCAACGTGCGATGAAGAATCACTCCAAAGTTCCTATCTAGCGGAGAACATAAGAAGAAATTGTTTGTAGGGTATGAAACCACCTCAAAGCTATTCTTTCTAATCAATCTATCCTAGAGTTCGTACTAAAATAACACCAAGCTATTCTTTCCGATCGATCTAACCAAGAGTTCGTACTAAAATAACACCATATGATACACATCAACCAACTCTAATGTCACCTAGATACTCCAATGTCACCACGAGTATCCATGAGTTGATTATGCGATATGCATCAAATAATTTCAGATTCATAATACTCAATCCAACACAAAGAACTTCAAAGAGTGCCCCAAGATTTCTACCGGAGAAACAAGGACGAAAACGTGCATCAACCCCTATGCATAGATTACCCCAATGTCACCTCAGGAATCCGCGAGTTGAGTGCCAAGACATAGATCAAGTGCTCTCAAATCCATAAAAGTATTCAATCCGATAAAACGAAATCTCAAAGGGAAAACTCAATTCATCACAACAAGATAGAGAGGGGAAACACCATATGATCCAACTATATTAACAAAGCCCGCGATACATCAAGATTGTGCCATCTCAAGAACACGAGAGAGAGAGAGATTAAACACATAGCTACTGGTACAAACCCTCAGCCCCAAGGGTTGACTACTCCCTCCTCATCATGGTGGCCGCCGGGATGATGAAGATGGCCACCGGTGATGATTTCCCCCTCCGGCAGGGTGCTGGAACGGGGTCTAGATTGGATCTCGTGAATACATAGGCCTTGCGGTGGCGGAACTTCTGATCTAGGGTTACCCTTAGGGTTTTTGGAATATTTGGCAATTTATAGGGTGAAGAGGTGGTGCGGGAGGCCACCGAGGTGGGCACAACCCACGGGGGCGCGCTTGGGGGCCCAGGCGCACCCTGGTGGGTTGTGCCCCCCTCGGGGCACCCCCCAGGTGCTGCACTGGCCCATTGGATGTCTTCTGGTCTATAAAAAATCCACAAAAAGTTTCGCTGCGTTTGGACTCCGTTTGGTATTGATTTTCTGCGATGTAAAAAACAAGCAAAAAACAGCAACTGGCACTGGGCACTATGTCAATAAGTTGGTCCCAAAAAATGATATAAAGTTGCTATAAAATGATTGTAAAACATCCAAGAATGATAATATAGCAGCATGAATACTTCATAAATTATAGATACGTTGGAGACGTATCAGCATCCCCAAGCTTAATTCCTACTCGTCCTCGAGTAGGTAAATGATAAAAGAAATAATTTATGAAGTGTGAATGCTAGCAAAGTGCATAAGTTTCATCAATGATAATTTCAATCACTTTTCCTAGCATCATAACAGCAACTCTTTCTCATAAAACTCATCATGTCAAAGTAGCAACCAATTCACATGTTAAGGTTCAAACAATGAATTCTCTTGAAACTCAACAACCTATATTCTTAGTCACCAAACAATTGCAATTCAACTTATTCAACAGAGCCTAAGTAAGAGCTCCACATACTCAACCATCATATAGTCTTCTATGATTGCTAACACTCACCGCATACACATGAGCAAAACGTTTCAACCGGACACATAGAAAGATAGGGGCTTATAATTTCGCCTCCCAACGTATTCACCTCAAGGGTGATGTCAACAATAATAACTCATGCCACCCATATCCAACTGGACATACGTCCCTAGATCTTTCCTCACCACATGATGCTTGCCAAAGGAGAAAAATAAAAAGGAATAGAGAGAAAAACTTTGACTCTTGCATAAAAGTAAATACATAAAAGTAAAAGATAGGCCCTTCGCAGAGGGAAGCAGAGGTTGCCATGCGCTTATTTGTTTGAATGCTCAACCCCTTAGTGCAAAAGAATGTCACGTTATATTGCCCCTTGTGATGGCAACCTTTATTATGCAGTCTGTCGCTTTTATTTCTTTACCATCACAAGTTCGTACAACGCTCAATTTTCTCTTACACTAAATGACCTTACACTTTTAGAAGCAATTTTTATTGCCTTATTGCACCGATGACAACTTACTTGAAGGATCTTACTCAATCCATAGGTAGGTATGGTGGACTCTTGAAAATAAGATTTGGGTTTAAGGGTTTTTGGATGCACAAGTAGTATCTCTACTTAGTGCGGATTTTTTGGCTAGCAAAGATGGGGGGCAAGCACCACATGTTGAAGGATCTATGACAATATAACTTCTATGTGAATATGAAAAAACATAAATCATTACTTTGTCTTCCTTGTCCAACGTCAACAATTTTGGCATATAATATTTTGATGGGGGCTCACAATCACAAAAGATTTCCAAGATAGTGTATTTGCATGTGAAAGTTCTCTTCCTTCTACTAATCATTCATGAATTGCTTGTATGACCAATATTGTGATTGTCAAGCCTCAAAAGATTTCACTTTCTAAACCCAATGTGAAGCTACCACTAGGCATGATATGAACATATAATTTCAACTTCATGATATTCAATTCATTCAACAATTTACTCATAAGATATAAGTGAAGCACAAGAGTGAATGACAAACTACTCCAAAAAGATATAAGTGAAGATCAAGCGAGTAGTTAAGTAAATAGGTAGCTAATTGTGGACTCTCTCTTATTTAAAAACTTTCAGATCTAAGTATTTTATTAAAACAGAAAGCAAAACAAAACAAAATGACATTCCAAGAATAGCACAACTCATGTGAAGAAGCAAAAACTTAGGCTCAACCGATACTAACCGATAATTGTTGATGAAGAAAGATGGGATGCCTACCGGGGCATCCCCAAGCTTAGATGCTTGAGAATTCTTGAAATATTATCTTGGGAAGCCTTGGGCATCCCCAAGCTTGAGCTTTTGTGTGTCTCCTTAATTCCTTTTATATCACGGTTTCCCTAAATCTTAAAAACTTCATCCACACAAAATTCAACAAGAACTCGTGAGATAAGTTAGTATAAACCAATGCAAAAACCTTATCATTCTCTACGGTAGAAAATCACTAAAATTATTATTCAACATTGCATACTAAATGCCTCTGCATATTTAATACTCCTATCCTCAAATAGAATCATTAAACAAGCAAACATATGCAAACAATGCAAACATAACAGCAATCTGCCAAAACAGCACAGTCTGTAAAGAATGCAAGAGTATCAATACTTCTTAAACTCCAAAAATTATGAAAATTTACCACACTTTAGAAAATTTATCATATCTTATTGTGCAAAAAGTTAAAACATTTTATCACATTCTGACTTTTCTCGGGAATTTTTGCAACAGCGACAAACTTTCTGTTTTGAAACAGCAACATATAGACTTGCAAAATAAGCATGGTGATGGCTATCCTTGCCACTTTTATTGAAATAAAAGATGCAAAACATTATTATAACTAACAGAAATAAAATCCTAATAAAAGAAAATGACTCTCTAAGCAAAACTCATATCATGTGACGAATGAAAATATAGCTCCAAGTGAGGTTACCGATAATGTTGAAGACGAAAGAGGGGATGCCTTCCGGGGCATCCCCAAGCTTAGTTGCTTGGATCTTCCTTGGATATTTAACTTGGGGTGCCTTGGGCATCCCCAAGCTTAGGGTCTTGTCACTCCTTATTCTCCTCATATCGACATCTCACCCAAAACTTGAAAACTTCAATCACACAAAACTTAACGGAACTTCGTGAGATAGGTTAGTATGATAAAAAGCAAACCATTTCACTTTGGTACTGTCAAAGACAAGATTCATAATTGTTTCCACAATTTATATTGAGCAATATAAGCCATAGAAACTAGAAAACAAGCAAACTATGCATTGAAAACAGAATCTGGCAAAAACAGAACAGTCTGTAGTAATATGTACTCGAACCATACTTATGCCACTCTAAAAATTCTGAAAAATTAGAAAAACGTAAAGAATTTGTATATCTATCACCTGTAAAAAATTCAGATCAAAATCATGTTCCAGTGAATTTTCAAAATTCCTGGACTGGGCGCAAAAGTTTCAGTTTTTGCACAGATTCAAGTCAACTATCATCCACACTATCCCAAAGGCTTTACTTGGCACCTTATTGAAACAAAAGCAATAAAACATGATTACTACAGTAGAATAATCATGTGAACACACAAAAACAGTAGGTAAAAGTGTTGGGTTGTCTCCCAACAAGCGCTTTTCTTTAATGCCTTTTAGCTAGGCATGATGATTTCAATGATGCTCACATAAAAGATTTGAATTGAAACACAAAGAAAGCATCATGAAGCATATTACTAGCACATTTAAGTCTAACCCACTTCCTACGCATAGGTATTTTATGAGCAAACAACTTATGGGAACAAGAATCAACTAGCATAGGAAGGAAAAACAAACATGACATTAAAACTTTCAACACATAGAGAGGAAACTTGATATTATTGAAATATGTAGAAGCATATATTCCTCTCTCATAATAATTTTCAGTAGCATCATGAATGAATTCAACAATATAGCTATCACATATAGCACTCTTTTCATGATGCATAAGCATAGAAATTTTATTACTCTCCACATAAGCAAATTTATTCTCATGAATAGTAGTGGGAGCAAACTCAACAAAATAACTATCATGGGATTGAAAATTAAAATCATGATGACAATTTTCATGGTTATCATTAATCTTTATAGCATACATGATATCACCATAATCATCATAGATAGCAACTTTGTTCTCATAGTCAATTGGAACCTCTTCCAAAATAGTGGATTCATCACTAAATAAAGTCATGACCTCTCCAAATCCACTTTCATAATTATCACAATAAGATTCAACACCCTCCAAAATAGTGGGATCATTAATACTTAGAGTTGACACTCTTCCAAACCCACTTTCATCAATATAATCGTCATAAATAGAAGGCATGCTACCATTATAACAAATTTGCACATCAAAACTTGGGGGACTAAAAATATCATCTTCATCAAACATAGCATCCCCAAGCTTGTTCATATCATTAGCATCATGGATATTCATAGAGTTCATACCAACAATATTGCAATCATGCTCATCAATTATGCCAAACATTTTATTGAATTCTTCTTCTATCAATTGAGCACAATTTTCCTTTCCATCATTTTCACGAAAGACATTATAAAGATGAACAATATGATGCAACCTCAATTCCATTTTTTTGTAGTTTTCTATGTATAAACCAAACTAGTGATAAAACAAGAAACTAAAAGATTCGATTGCAAGATCTAAAGATATACCTTCATGCACTCACCTCCCCGGCAACGGCGCCAGAAAAGAGCTTCGTTGACGGGATGTGAGTGCCGCTTACCTAGCCTCCCCGGCAACGGCGCCAGAAAAGAGCTTGATGTCTACTACACAACTTGTTCTTGTAGACTCGTGTTGGGCCTCCAAGCGCAGAGTTTTGTAGGACAGTAGCAAATTTCCCTCAAGTGGATGACCTAAGGTTTATCAATCCGTGGGAGGTGTAGGATGAAGATGGTCTCTCTCAAACAACCCTGCAACCAAAAAATAAAAAGTCTCTTGTGTCCCCAACACACCCAATACAATGGTAAATTGTATAGGTGCAATAGTTCGGCGAAGAGATGGTGATACAAGTGTAATATGGATAGTAGATATTGATTTTTGTAATAGTAACAATAAAAAACAGCAATGTATCAAGTAAGAAAAGTGAGCACAAATGGTATTGCAATGCTTGAAAATGAGGCCTAGGGTCTGTACTTTCGCTAGTGCAATCTCTCAACAATGCTAATATAATTGGATCACATAACCATCCCTTAACATGCGATGAAGAATCACTCCAAAGTTCCTATCTAGCGGAGAACATAAGAATAAATTGTTTGTAGGGTATGAAACCACCTCAAAGCTATTCTTTCTGATCAATCTATCCTAGAGTTCGTACTAAAATAACACCAAGCTATTCTTTCCGATCGATCTAACCAAGAGTTCGTACTAAAATAACACCATATGATACACATCAACCAACTCTAATGTCACCTAGATACTCCAATGTCACCGCGAGTATCCGTGAGTTGATTATGCGATATGCATCAAACAATTTCAGATTCATAATACTCAATCCAACACAAAGAACTTCAAAGAGTGCCCCAAGATTTCTACCGGAGAAACAAGGACGAAAACGTGCATCAACCCCTATGCATAGATTACCCCAATGTCACCTCGGGAATCCGCGAGTTGAGTGCCAAGACATAGATCAAGTGCTCTCAAATCCATAAAAGTATTCAATCCGATAAAATGAAATCTCAAAGGGAAAACTCAATTCATCACAACAAGATAGAGAGGGGAAAACACCATATGATCCAACTATATTAACAAAGCCCGCGATACATCAAGATCGTGCCAGCTCAAGAACACGAGAGAGAGAGAGAGATTAAACACAGCTACTGGTACAAACCCTCAGCCCCGAGGGTGGACTACTCCCTCCTCATCATGGTGGCCGCCGGCATGATGAAGATGGCCACCGGTGATGATTTCCCCCTCCAGCAGGGTGCCGGAACGGGGTCTAGATTGGATCTCGTGAATACAGAGGCCTTGCGGCGACGGAACTTCTGATCTAGGGTTACCCTTAGGGTTTTTGGAATATTTGGCAATTTATAGGGCGAAGAGGTGGTGCGGGAGGCCAGCGAGGTGGGCACAACCCACCGGGGAGCGCCTGGGGGCCCAGGCGTGCCCTGGTGGGTTATGCCCCCCTCAGGGCACCCCCCCCAGGTGCTGCTTTGGCCCATTGGATGTCTTCTGGTCCATAAAAAATGCACAAAAAGTTTCGCTGCGTTTGGACTCCGTTTGGTATTGATTTTCTGCGATGTAAAAAACAAGCAAAAAAACAGCAACTGGCACTGGGGACTATGTCAATAAGTTAGTCCCAAAAAATGATATAAAGTTGCTATAAAATGATTGTAAAACATCCAAGAATGATAATATAGCAGCATGAATACTTCATAAATTAAAGATGCGTTGGAGACGTATCAGGTACACCTTCTATCACATATCCGAAGGCAAGATCTTTGTTGCTAAGAATGGATCCTTTCTAGAGAAGGAGTTTCTCTCGAAAGAAGTGAGTGGGAGGAAAGTAGAACTTGATGAGGTAATTGTACCTTCTCTCAATTTGGAAAGTAGCTCATCAGAGAAATCTGTTCCCGTGATGCCTACACCAACTAGAGAGGAAGCTAATGATAATGATCATGAAACTTCAGATCAAGTTACTACCGAACCTCGTAGGTCAACTAGAGCACGTTCCGCACCAGAGTGGTACGGTAATCCTGTTCTGGAAGTCATGTTACTAGACCATGACGAACCTACGAACTATGAAGAAGCGATGATGAGCCCAGATTCCGATAAATGGCTTGAGGCCATGAAATCTGAGATAGGATCCATGTATGAGAACAAAGTGTGGACTTTGGTTGACTTACCCGATGATCGGCGAGCCATAGAGAATAAATGGATCTTCAAGAAGAAGACTGACGTTGATGGTAATGTTACTGTCTACAAAGCTCGACTTGTCGCAAAAGGTTTTCGACAAGTTCAAGGAGTTGACTATGATGAGACCTTCTCGCACGTAGCGATGCTTAAGTCTGTCCGAATCATGTTAGCAATTGCCGCATTTTATGATTATGAAATTTGGCAAATGGACATCAAAACTGCATTCCTTAATGGATTTCTTAAAGAAGAGTTGTATATGATGCAACCAGAAGGTTTTGTTGATCCTAAAGGTGCTAACAAAGTGTGCAAACTCCAGCGATCCATTTATGGACCGGTGCAAGCATCTCAGAGTTGGAATATACGCTTTGATGAAGTGATCAAAGCATATGGTTTTATACAGACTTTTGGAGAAGCCTGTATTTACAAGAAAGTGAGTGGCAGCTCTGTAGCATTTCTAATATTATATGTGCATGACATATTGTTGATTGGAAATGATATAGAATTTCTGGATAGCATAAAAGGATACTTGAATAAAAGTTTTTCAATGAAAGACCTCGGTGAAACTGCTTATATATTGGGCAACAAGATCTATAGGGATAGATCAAGACGCTTAATTGGACATTCACAAAGCACATACCTTGATAAAGTTTTGAAGAAGTTCAAAATGGATCAGTCAAAGAAAGGGTTCTTGCCTATGTTACAAGGTGTGAAGTTGAGTCAGACTCAATACCCGACCACTGCCGAAGATAGAGAGAAAATGAAAGTCATTCCCTATGCCTCAGCCATAGGTTCTATCATGTATGCAATGCTATGTACCAGACCTGATGTGTGCCTTGCTATAAGTCTAGCAGGGAGGTACCAAAGTAATCCAGGAGTGGATCACTGGACAACGGTCAAGAACATCCTGAAGTACCTCAAAAGGACTAAGGATATGTTTCTCATTTATGGAGGTGACAAAGAGCTCGTCGTAAATGGTTACGTCGATGCTAGCTTTGACACTGATCTGGATGACTCTAAGTCACAAACCGGATACGTATTTATATTGAATGGTGGAGCTGTTAGTTGGTGCAGTTCCAAGCAAAGTGTTGTGGTGGGATCTACGTGTGAAGCGGAGTACATAGCTGCTTCGGAAGCAGCAAATGAAGGAGTCTGGATGAAGGAGTTCATATCCGATCTTGGTGTAATACCTAGTGCATCGAGTCCAATGAAAATCTTTTGTGACAATACTGGAGAAATTGCCTTGGTGAAGGAATCCAGATTTCACAAAAGAACCAAACACATCAAGAGACGCTTCAACTCCATCCGTGATCAAGTCAAGGAGGGAGACATAGAGATTTGCAAAATACATACGGATCTGAATGTGGCAGACTCATTGACTAAGCCTCTTCCACGAGCAAAACATGATCAGCACCAAGACTCCATGGGTGTTAGAATCATTACAATGTAATCTAGATTATTGACTCTAGTGCAAGTGGGAGACTGAAGGAAATATGCCCTAGAGGCAATAATAAAGTTGTTATTTATATTTCCTTATATCATGATAAATGTTTATTATTCATGCAAGAATTGTATTAACCGGAAACTTGATACATGTGTGGATACATAGACAAAACACCGAGTCCCTAGTAAGCCTCTACTAGACTAGCTCGTTAATCAAAGATGGTTAAGTTTCCTAACCAAAGACATGTGTTGTCATTTGATGAACGGGATCACATCATTAGGAGAATAATGTGATGGACATGACCCATCCGTTAGCTTAGCATATTGATCGTTCAGTTTTATTGCTATAGCTTTCTTCATGACATATACATATTCCTTTGACTATGAGATTATGCAACTCCCGGATACCGGAGGAATACCTTGTGTGCTATCAAACATCACAACGTAACTGGGTGATCATAAAGATGCTCTACAGGTATCTTCGAAGGTGTTTGTTGGGTTGGCATAGATCGAGATTAGGATTTGTCACTCCGAGTATCGGAGAGGTATCTCTGGGCCCTCTCGATAATGCACATCATAAGAAGCCTTGTAAGCAATGTGACTAATGAGTTAGTTGCGGGATGATGCATTACAAAACGAGTAAAGAGACTTGCCGGTAACGAGATTGAACTAGGTATGAAGATACCGACGATCGAATCTCGGGCAAGTAACATACCGATGACAAAGGGAATAACATATGTTGTCATTACGGTACGACCGATAAAGATCTTCGTAGAATATGTGGGAACCAATATGAGCGTCCAGGTTCCTCTGTTGGTTATTGACCGGAGAGGTGTCTTGGTCATGTCTACAAAGTTCTCGAACCCGTAGGGTCCGCACGCTTAACGTTCGATGACGATTTTGTATTATATGAGTTATGTGATTGATGACCGAATGTTGTTCGGAGTCCCGGATGAGATCACGAACATGACGAGGAGTCTTGAAATGGTTGAGAGGTAAAGATTCATATATAGGACGATAGTATTTGGACACCGGAAGTGTTCCGGGGGTACCGGGTACATATCGGGTCACCGGAAAGGGGTTCGGGGCACCCCCGGCAAAGTTATGGGCCTAATGGGCCAAGAGGGGAAACGCTGCAGCCAGCATGGGCTGCTGTGCCCCCCATGTAGGCCAAACCTGGAGGGGAAGGAAAGAGGGTAAGAGAGAAAGGAAGGGGAGGGATTCGGCCTCCCCCTTCCTTCCCTCCTCCCTCCTCCTTCCTTCCCCCTCCGGAAGTTATGGTAAGGGGGGGGGGCGAATAGGATTAGGGCCCCAAGTAGGATTCCTCGT